>CM056060.1:73920031-74564198 GCA_029574335.1 Rana kukunoris
TAGCACCGGCCCCCCCCGAGCCCCCGTTGTACTTACCTGACCGTTCGAATGTCCCGGGCGCGTCCACGTCGTCCTCTTTGGTTCCCAGCCTGGCCGTTGATTGGCTAGGCTGGGCGGATTGATAGCAGCGCAGCCATTGGCTAGCGCTGCTGTCAATCAGGGCGGATGACGCGGCGCGCTGGCGGGCGGAGCCGAGTGATACAGTCGGCGGCTATGGCCGCCGCTGTATCACGGGAGCGCGCTCGCAAAAGCTTTCCTCCATGCGAGCGCCCTCGCATGAAGAAGGAAAGCTTTTGCGAGGAGGAGCCCAGACAGCCGCCGAGGGACCCCAGAAGACAGGTTTCCGGGCCACTCTGTGCAAAACGAACTGCACAGTGGAGGTAAGTATCACATGTTTGTTATTTTTTTTTAACAAAAAACCTGACTTTAGTGACCCTTTAATTTGGTTAGTTTTATTTACTCAGCTGCATCTGTTAGACCCCTTTCACACTGAGGCAGTTTTCAGGCGTTTTAGCACTAGAAATAGCCTCTAAAAAGCTCATGAAACTGCATCCCTTTCAGTGCAATGAGTACTTTCACACTGGGGCGATGCGCTTGCGGAACATTAGAAAGAGTCCTGCAAGCAGCATCTGGGACGGGTTGGGAGCGCTATAAATAGCGCTCCTAAAACGCACCTGCCTATTGAAATTAATGGGCAGCGCTTCCAAAGCACTTTAAAAGCGCATTAAAACTGTACTTTTTCCCTTTAAAAAAAAACGCCTAAAAAGTGTTGCAAAAACCGCCGGAGCTTTAGCAGCGCTACAGTGTGAAAAGGGTCTTATATGGCTTTTGATTCACAGGGAAAATCTAATAAGTCTAATATTTTCCATTTACTTTTTAAAGCTGCCACTTTGGCAAAGTTTCCTGGGACTTCAAATGGTGTGATCAGTGACGCTCTTACAAGAAAAATTGCGGTGTTGAAATATCACCTGAAGGGAAACATGGGGAACCATCAGAATACCACAAATAAACTTTTATGTCATTAATGTCATTTTCCACAGTTAACACCACTTTCTATTCTCTGTGTTGTAGTTTTTGTATATTTACATGCTAATAAAGTTGTGTGTATTGTACTGTGTTATTGTTTTTATTTCCAAATATTTGCTGGTTTTATAGGCCTACAATATATAAAATACAATATATAAATGCACAGCCTTTCAAAATGTAATAGGAATGTATTTTTTTTATTTTACATTCAGTACATTTATATTTAAAATATATTTTAAAAAACATTCTTAATATATTTTTTCCCAAATATATTGCCATATATTTGAAATGCTACAATTTTGGCCAGATTCAATATATTTCAAAAATATATTTCAATATATTTGTGAATATATTGGGTAATGCATTGTGAAATATGTTGCAAATATATTCATAAATATATGTTAAATGCACTTCTAAATGCATTTAGCAATATATTTTTGCAGCCATAAATATATTGCAAAGTGCATTTTGGAATGCATTGTGAATGTATTCAGACATATATGTTAAATGTACTTCTGAATGCATTTAGCAATATATGTCTGAATATATTCACAATGCATTCCAAAATGCATGTTGCAATATATTTATGGCTGCATAAATATATTGCTTAATGCATTCAGAAGTACATTTAATATATATTTATGAGTATATTTGCAACATAATTCACAATGCATTTCCCAATATATTCAATAATATATTCACAAATATATTGAAATATATTTTTGAAATATATTGAATCTGGCCAAAATTGTAGCATTTCAAATATATTGCAATATATTTGGGAAAAATATATTAGGAATGTTTTTTTTAAATATATTTAAAATATATTTTTCTTCCACATGGGACTGCACGTTTGCTGTTTAATAGCACCTAAACGCAGTTGCTGTTACTGCACGTTTGCTGTTTAATAGCACCTAAACATATTTGCTGTTACTGCACGTGTGCTGTTTAATAGCACCTAAACGCATGTGCTGTTACTGCAAGTTTGCTGTTTAATAGCACCTAAACGCATTTGCTGTTACTGCAAGTTTGCTGTTTAATAGCACCTAAACGCATTTGCTGTTACTGCACGTGTGCTGTTTAATAGCACCTAAACGCATGTGCTGTTACTGCACGTTTGCTGTTTAATAGCACCTAAACGTATTTGCTGTTACTGCATATGTGCTGTTTAATAGCACCTAAACGCAGTTGCTGTTACTGCACGTTTGCTGTTTAATAGCACCTAAACGCATTTGCTGTTACTGCATGTTTTCTGTTTAATAGCACCTAAACACAGTTGCTGTTACTGCATGTATGCTGTTTAATAGCACCTAAACACATTTGCTGTTACTGCACGTTTGCTGTTTAATAGCACCTAAACGCATTTGCTGTTACTGCACGTTTGCTGTTTAATAGCACCTAAACGCAGTTGCTGTTACTGCACGTGTGCTGTTTAATAGCACCTAAACGCAGTTGCTGTTACTGCATGTTTGCTGTTTAATAGCACCTAAACGCATTTGCTATTACTGCACGTGTGCTGTTTAATAGCACCTAAACGCATTTGCTATTACTGCACGTGTGCTGTTTAATAGCACCTAAATGCATTTGCTGTTACTGCATGTTTGCTGTTTAATAGCACCTAAACGCATTTGCTGTTACTGCACGTTTGCTGTTTAATAGCACCTAAACACATTTGCTGTTACTGCATGTTTGCTGTTTAATAGCACCTAAATGCATTTGCTGTTACTGCACGTGTGCTGTTTAATAGCACCTAAACGCATTTGCTGTTACTGCACATTTGCTGTTTAATAGCACCTAAACGCAATTGCTATTACTGCACGTTTGCTGTTTAATAGCACCTAAACAGCAGAGTCAGGAGGGCAAGCAGGCTCTGCATCTAGAGGCAATGCTGGTGGTGGACATGGTGCATCCTCTTCAGCACTTGGCCTTGGCCACTCGTCCTTCTTTTCGGGAGCTGGCCGTGTTGAGCCTCAACATGCAGAGAAATTAGTAGAGTGGATGATCAAGCCGTCCTCATCCTCCTCATCCTCTCTCACCCAGGCTGAGCTTAGTTTGTCTGGCAAAGCTGCTGCTCAAGGCGTCCTCTTCCCTCTGCACAATGGCATCACACAATCCTTCCCTAGTCCCACCATGTCCTCCTGAGGAGTCCCCCGAACTGTTTCATCACAGTCTTGGGTACATGCTGCATGAAGATGCGCAGCGTTTTGAAGGCTCTGATGATGGAACACAGATAGAGGAAGGCATTGATGTGAGCCCAGAGAGAGGGGGTGGCCGAGAGGGACAGCAATCTGGCAGTGATGTTCCCCCAGCTGGAGCATACTGTCAGGTTTTCGACAGTGATGAGGAGGGAGGGGATGATGAGGTCACTGACTCTACGTGGGTGCCTGATAGGAGAGAAGAGGAGGAAGAGGAGGAGGAGGACGAGGCATGGGCACATCTCCAAAGAGGCAGGATGCCCTCCAGGGGCCAGCTTAAAGGCAGCACACCAACTGCATTACATCACAGAGCTACGCCTGTGCAGGGCGCTGCTGTATCTCAACGTTACTGCAAAAGTTCTTTGGTGTGGGCCTTTTTTGAGACATCAGATCACACCATTGCTATTTGCAACATATGTCTCAAACGTTTCTCGCGTGGGCACCCGGATCACCCGCTTGGGCACCACATGCTTGACCAGACATATGTTGACCTGCCATGCAGTTCGTTGGCAAGCATACCAGAAAGACCCACACCAAAGAACAAAGCAGACCTCCCCTTGTCCCTCAACAGCTGGGACCTCCAACCCCACTAGACCCTCAGTCCTCTCTGAAGCCTGCGCTGATAGGACTGAAGGTGTAGAAATAGGTGTGTCACAACCTAGTAGTACATGCAGGCAATCTACTGATAGTACCAGACAAATTTCTCTGCCCCAGCTGCTGCAGCGCCGAAAGAAGTACTCTCCCAGCCATCCACATGCCCAGCAGTTGAATGCTAGCTTAGAGAAATTGTTAGCACTTCAACTGCTACCTTTTCAGTTGGTAGATTCTGCCCCCTTCCGTGAGTTTGTGTAATGTGCGGTACCTCAGTGGCAAGTACCCAAATGCCACTTTTTCTCACGGAAGGCGATTCCGGCTCTTCTACCGGCATGTGAAAGGCAATGTCCATGCCTCGCTGGACGGGGCGGTCAGTGGTAAGGTGCATCTTACCGCTGACTCATGGTCCAGCAGGCATGGACAGGGACGTTACCTCTCTCTCACGGCGCATTGGGTGACTCTGCTGGCAGCTAGGAAGGACGCAGGGCAAGGTACTGTAGTGTTGGAGGTTGTTCCGCCACCACGCCTCCAAAATACTACTACTGGTTGTGACACACCTCTCTCCTTTTTTTTGAAATGTCAGATCCCTTTGAGACTGCCTATGCTGATGCTGAGTGACTGTCCTGTTATGCTGCTGATGGAATATCCTTTTCCTCCTCACTGATCTTGCTGATAGCTAGTAAGAATTTTTTTTTCTTTCTGGGCTCCACCGCCAGTGCCTAAGGCCCAATTTTACTGCCCCTGGTTAACAGGGGCGTTTAATAACAATTTTTGATGCAATACTTTGCATGTGGCTCTTTGTTGCGCTCCAATTACAGTATGAGATGGTTCAGATTCTACTTAACAAACCTACAGTCCTTGTCTTGTTTGCACCGCCTGTATACTGCTGTTCAAAGTATATAGGGCCAAAGGGTCATGTCAGGGCCGATTCTCACTATAGGCTCACTATGCAAGCCGCTTAGGCCCCCCAAATTACTAGAGGCCCCGCCTGGTGAGAAGTCATTTTCGCCCCCTCACCCCGCTTCTAAACTCGCTGGCTGAGTCACTTACGACAGCAGAACACCCCTCCCCCCCGCTTCTCAACTTTCTTTAATGTGACATGTCACTGTCGTCAGCGCCCCCCATGTGCCATGTCATTTTGCTTAGGGCCCCAGGGAGGTCAGGATTGGCACTGGGTCTTGTAATGACCTGGGGGGAGTGGTGGCAGGGAAACTCATGCTATTTTTTTCAATGATTTGTATCCATAGTGCAGGGACCATACATTACATTAAAGCCGCAAGTAGTATTAAATTTATTTTTTCTGAGAGTAATCTCATGTTGTGCAGGGACATTTCTAAACATGTGCCACTACTATAGACACCCATCAGGTACAATATTTAAAGGAATTTTAATTTTTTTTTTCACTTTAAGCATCATTAAAATCGCTGCTCCAGAAAAAACGACCGTTTTTAAAACTTTTTTTTCCATTGATACTAGGGTTGTCCCGATACCACTTTTTTAGGACCGAGTACAAGTACTGATACTTTTTTTCATGTTGTCGCCGATACCGAATACCGATACTTTTTTTAAATGTCATGTGACAGTTTTCAAACCACAATACAAACTAAGGATATTTTCTTTAGAATTATGAAGAACTCTAACTCAAGACATTATAAAAGAATAAAAATGAGTAAAAATGAATAAAAATGTTTTATTTTCTTGTCGCGCAGTAGTAAAAAACTCAAAGAATTTTCACAGAACATATTGATAAATACAAAAAAAGTATTCTATTTAGGTATCGGGAGCATTTGCACGAGTACAAGTACTCCCGCAAATACTCGGTATCGGTCCCGATACCGATACTAGTATCGGTATCTGGACAACCCTAATTGATACATGTTCTCTGGGGCAAGACCCGGGTTCTCAAAGACGTTTTGCAACAATAACTTAAATATTGGGCTTTAAAATTAGCACTTTTAAATTCGAACGTTCGAGTCCCATAGACTTCAATGGGGTTCTAAATGTTCGCGCAAGCCTGTGCCAAAAGAAACTGAGTCGTGGGAAATCCAATACCCACCTAGGTACAACTGCTTTGCGAAGGCACACAATCTCACATAACAAATGCCTATGGGATCAACACATGATGACGAGTACAAGCAGCACACAAGCCCAAACCACCATCCTCCTCCTGGTCCATCATCTTCAGCCATGTCAACCACTGCTGTCCTCCTTGCCCCCTCTGAACCATCCGTCTTGAGCAGTTCCTGCTCATCTGCCCACAGTCAGGTGTCTGTCAAGGACATGTTTAAGTGTAAGAAGCCAATGTCACAGAGTCACCCCCTTGCCCAGTGTCTGACAGTTGGCTTGTCAGAACTCTTAGCCCACCAGCTTTTACCATACAAGCTGGTGGAGTCTGAGGCCTTCAAAAAATGTTTAGACACTGCAGTGGAAGGTACCCGGCCGAAATTTATTTTCACAAAATACAATCCCCAACCTGTGCTCTATTGTGCAAAAGGAAGTCATGGCATGTCTGGCACACAGTGTTGGGGCAAGGGTCCATCTGACCACTGATACCTGGTCTGCAAAGCACAGTCAGGGCAGGTATATCACCTACATTGCGCATTGGGTAAACTTGCTGACGGCTGCCAAGCATGAAATGCATGGCTCTGCAGAGGAGTTGGTGATAACACCGCCACGACTTGCAGGCAAGCCTGCTGCCACCTCCTCTACTCCTCCTACTCCATCCTTTTCGATAACCTCCTCGGCTGAGTCCTTTTCTGCTGCTGTGTCTTACTCCACATCAACTGCACCCCCCCAGCTCCCCAGGGGCTATTACACATCCCGGATACGACAGTGTCACGCCGCCTTGGGGTTGACTTGCCTGAAAGCAGAGAGTCACACCGGACCAGTACTCCTGTCCACCCTGAACGCACAGGTGGATCAGTGGCTGACTCCGCACCAACTGGAGATCGGCAAAGTGGTGTGTGACAACGGAAGCAATTTGTTGGCGGCACTAAATTTGGGCAAGTTGACACATGTGCCGTGCATGGCACATGTGTTAATTCTGATTGTACAACGCTTTGTGCATAAGTCCTCATGCAGGCCAGGAAGGTGTGTGGCCATCTCAGGCATTCCTACATGGCCATGGCGCACTTTTCAGATATCCAGCGGCGAAACAACATGCCAGTGAGGCGCTTGATTTGCGACAGCCCGGCACGGTGGAATTCAACACTCCTAATGTTCAACCGCCTGCTCCAACAAGAAAAAGCCATCAACTAATATTTGTATGACCGGCTAGGACAGCCTCTGCGCAGCTGGGAATTTTTTTGCCACGTTACTGGACACTCATGCGTAATGCCTGTAGGCTCATGCGTCCTTTTGAGGAGGTGACAAACCTAGTCAGTCGCAATGAAGGCACCATCAGTGACATCATCCCATTTGTTTTCTTCCTGGAGCGAGCCCTGCGAAGAGTGCTGGATCAAGCCGTAGATGAGCGTGAAGAGGAAGAGTTGTGGTCACCATCACCACCACAAACAGCCTTATCAGCATCGCTTGCTGGACCTGCTTCATTGCTGGAAGAGGAGTCTAAGGAAGAGGAGTCAGAGGAGGAATGTGGCTTTGAGGAGGAGGAAGACCAACCACAGCAGGCATCCCAGGGTGCTTGTTGTCACCTATCTGGTACCCGTGGTGTTGTACTTGGCTGGGGGGAGGAACAGACCTTCCGTGAGATCAGTGAGGACGAGGAATGGGACATGAGTAGCTCGGTATCCAACCTTGTGCAAATGGGGTCTTTCATGCTGTCGTGCCTGTTGAGGGACCCTGGTATAAAAAGGCTGAAGGAGAACGACCTGTACTGGGTGGCCACGCTACTAGACCCCCGGTATAAGCAGAAAGAGCCTGAAATGTTACCGAATTACCGGAAGTCGGAAAGGATGCAGCAGTTCCAAAATAAATTAAAAAGTATGCTTTACACAGCGTATAAGGGGGATGTCACAGCACAATGGGAATCTAACAGGGAAAGAGGTGAAAAGTAATCCTCCTCCTACCACGACCACACCGGCAAGGGCAGGACGCTTTACAGACCTGTTGTTGATGGAGGACATGCAGAGCTTTTTAAGTCCTAAGCATCGCCACAGCCCTTCGGGGTCCACCCTCAGAGAACGACACGACCGCCAGGTAGCAGACTATCTCGTCTTAACTGCAGATATCGACACTCTGAGGAGCGATGAACCCCTTGACTACTGGGTGTGCATGCTTGACCTGTGGCCTGAGCTATCCCAATTTGCGATAGAACTTCTGGCCTGCCCCACTGCAAGTGTCCTTTCAGAAAGGACCTTCAGTGCAGCAGAAGGTATTGTTCTCATAAAGAGAAGTCGCCTAGGTCAAAAAAGTCTAGATTACCTCACCTTTATTAAGATGAATGAGGCATGGATCCCTAAGGGACTGACAGTGGGCGATACATTTGACATTAAAAAAGCCTGATGAGATGAGCTGCCTTGGGCTAAAAATGGTCCACACCCTGCTGTATTTTTTCTCTGCATGCTGGATGACTTGCGTGACTTATCCGCCACCAACTAGGGTTCAAGCCGCAATGTTTTAGTGCACTTTCTGCCTGGATAACATAAATTTTTCTGGCTGCTGCCACAGCAGCGACCAGCCAGAAATGGCCATGGCCAGCCAGCGTTGCGAGGACGACATGAGACTGGCGTGCATGTGCAGGAGTGATTGAGCGCGTTCTGTGAAGAAAAAGCTCATGGCCCCTGTCACTTCTGCACAGTGCACACATGTGTATTTCCAGTGACAGTCGGGGGATGATCGATGCAGCAGGGGCATCTGTGAACACTGGGATCCCCCATGCATGGTTTTCATCAGCCGCTTCTCTTTCTCTCCCTCCCGTGGCTTTCATCTGAAAAGCCATGCATGGGGGATCGCGGTGTTCACAGCTGTCCCTGCTGCACAGATCATCCCCGACTGTCCTCCGTGTCTGCCTCCTCCATCGCCCCCCTTTGTTCTCCTCCCAACAAGCACGGCTTCTGTGCGACCCCCCCATAACAACGTTCATGTATGAGTTAAAAAAGCACCAGCACCAAAGCACATCTCCCCCCAAACAACTTTGATGGAAGATATGAACTCCTTCCTTCCCCCTCTCCCTCGCAGCTGATGGCTTCCCTCTCCCGCGGGCTGCAAAGGGGCGGGGTGATAATCTGTCAGGATGGAGAGCCCCTTTATTTTCTGAATGGGACACAGAGAGCGTTCGTTACCGATCGCTGTGTGTCCTTTGACAACTCAGCAGAATAACCTGTGTGTTACTCTGCTCAGGTTATGAATGGAGGGGAGATGCTGTCTTCTCTCCATTCATCTTCTGTGCAGAGAAAAGGACTGGGAAATTAATATCCTCTGTCCCTTTCTCTCTCTCAAATGGGAGATGTCAGGGGTCTCTGTTTAGACCCCTGACATGCCACCAACGCCCCCAATAGAGCTGATAAAAAAAAATTTAATTGAAAAAATAAAACAACTGACCGTCCACTGACATTGACTACTACCCCACTGACACCGACCACTGAAACTACCCTATTGACATTGTCCACTAACACCGACCACTACCCCACTGACACTGTCCACTACCCCACTAACACCGTCCACTGACACCGACCACTACTCCACTGACACTACCCTATTGACATCGTCCACTGACACCGACCACTACCCCACTGACACCGTCCACTGACACCGACCACTACCCCACTGACACTACCCTATATTGACATCGTCCACTGACACCGACCACTACCCCACTGACACCATCCACTGACACCGACCACTACCCCACTGACACCGTCCACTGACACCATCCACTGACACCGATCACTACCCCACTGACACTACACTATTGACATCATCCACTGACACCGACTACTACCCCACTGACACCATCCACTGACCACTACCCCACTGACACTGTCCACTGACACCGACCACTACCCCACTGATAACGTCCACTGACACCGATCACTACCCTATTGACATCATCCACTGACACCGACCACTACCCCACTGACACCATCCACTACCCCACTGACACCGTCCACTGACACCAACCACTACCCCTACTGACACCAACCACTGACACCGACCATTGCCTTACTGACACCAACCACTACCCATTTCCCCACCCCCTTTCCCAAAAGCACTGTGAAAAAATATATTTAAAAAATAAATTAGTACAAGAATAAATTGTAAAAAAAAAAAAATTAAATGTAATTGTAAAAATTAATTAAAAAAAATCCACTGGTCCCTGAAAACCTTTTGAAAAAAAAAATATATATAAAATTTTAAAATAAAGAAAATTATCTGACACTGTCCACTAGCCTGACACCATCCTTCATGTACTACCCACCACTGTACACTCCGCATTCCTGTGATTCGCAGTGCATTGCTGTTCAGATCACATGCGATGTCTGTGCGATACAATTTCAGCCATACAAACTGTATGGCTGAAATCGCATCACATTCGGACCAAACACTCACAGGACCCTTTTTTTGGTCCACACCAGAATCGCATGGGTGTTCACACCTATGCAATTTGATTTATGTTCTGTCAGTTCGCAGTGCGATATTAGAGCTAAAATGGGGGTGTCATTAACATTGTATGACACTCCCCAGCAGTTTGCATATGGCAGTGTGAACTGCCGTGCGAGTCGGGTGTGATGTGGGAACCCACTATGGATTCGCAGGGTTCCAGAATCGCACCAGTGTGAACCAAGCCTCAAAGCATACAGCCTACAAATGTCACCTGACTGCTCCCATCAAGTCTCGGTTTCACACTGGTGCGATTCGGGAACCATGCAAATCCACTATGGGTTCCCACATCGAAACCGACTCGCATGGCAGTTCACACTGCCATATGCAAACTGCTTGGGGGTGTCATACAATGGTAATGACACCCCTATTTCAGCTCGCTCATCACACTGCGAACTGACAGTTGGGACATGAATCGGATCGCAATTATGCGATTTTGGTGTGGACCAAAAAAAGGGTCCTGTGAGTGTTTGGTCCAAATAAGATGCGATTTTAGCCATACAATTTGTATGGCTAAAATCGCATCGCACAGACATCACATGTGATCTGAACAGTATCACTTGCGATCTCGCACAGCGCACTAATGTGAACCAGCCCTAAGTTCATTCAGCCTTACTGGGTGTAAGTATAAGAAGTGAGAAATCCACCCCTCCCCCACATAACACATCCTGGTAATATAGGAATGTTACATATGTGATCAGGTGACCTCAGACACACACACTGCAATATAACAATAATAATAAGAAGAAGAAGATCACTCAAGCTCGGACTAAATAAATCTCCCCATATCACTTGTCTATGTATATTCTGATGGCTGTTCACTGGAGCATTTCATCATGACATTAAACTGTGGTTCACCCCATATTTTGAAAACATTTAGTCAAAACACATGAAAAGACAACCAATCCTGGGAAAGATGGAGGGAAGAGGAGAGGAGGGGGGGTGTAAATTGTGAACTTTTTACACGGGCTGTGCATGTCTCAAGGCTGGTGATATGAGATATGTAAATAACCTCTCACTCCAAGCAAGGGGGCGGAAAGGACTTTGGTTTTTATCTGAAGTCTGTTTTATTTCACTGAACAATAAAAAAAGGATTGCTCAGAGCTGGATTAACTCTGTGTGGCAAGACTGGGCACAGATGATAGGAAATCTTATACTGTACATTGTGACATCAAAAAAATAGTTTTGTCCTGCTAAGTAGATTGTTTAACCACTAGCCGACCAGCCGCCGCAGTTATACGGCGGCAGGTCGGCTCTCCTGCGCGAGAGCCCTTAGCTCTACGTCGCGACTTTCGTGGCCACTAGGGGGCGCGTACGCGCCGCCGGCGCCCCCCGCGCGCCCCCCGCACGCCCCCGAGTCCCGCGCGCGTGCCCGGCGGGCGCAATCGCCGCCGGGCACGCGCGCTCGTTCGTTACAGAGCGGGGAACGAGAGCTGTGAGTGTGAACACACAGCACTCGTTCCTGTCAGCGGGGGAAACGCTGATCTTCCGTTCATACAATGTATGAACAGAAGATCAATGATTCCCCCTAGTGAGTCCACCCCCCATACAGTTAGAACACAAATAGGAACACACTTAACCCCTTCCCCGCCCCCTAGTGTTAACCCCTTCACTGCCAATGGCATTTTTATAGTAATCCAATGCATTTTTATAGCACTGATCGCTATAAAAATGCCAATGGTCCCAAAAATGTGTCAAAAGTGTCCGATGTGTCCGCCATAATATCGCAGTACCGAAAAAAAAAGATGATCGCCGCCATTACTAGTAAAAAAAAAATATTAATAAAAATGCCATAAAACTACCCCCTTTTTTGTAAACGCTATAAATTTTGCGCAAACCAATCAATAAACGCTAATTGCGATTTTGTTTTAGGAAAAATATGTAGAAGAATACGTATCGGCCTAAACTGAGGAAAAAAAATGTTTTTTTATATCTTTTTTGGGGATATTTATTATAGCAAAATGTAAAAAATATTGCATGTTTTTCAAAATAGTCGCTCTATTTTTGTTTATAGCGCAAAAAATAAAAACCGCAGAGATGATCAAATACCACCAAAAGAAAGCTCTATTTGTGGGAAAAAAAGGACGCCAATTTTGTTTGGGAGCCACGTCGCACGACCGCGCAATTGTCAGTTAAAGCGACGCAGTGCCGAATTACAAAAAGTGCTCTGGTCTTTGGACAGCAATATGGTCCGGGGCTAAAGTGGTTAAAAAAAAATACTGAATGCATTTGTAAATGAACAAAATATAACAGGCTACTAACTTGTTTGGGTAATAAAACCAGGGGTAGTTGATCCAGGAGATATCTGATTGCCTCCTGGTCCTGGGGGACCAGGAAGGAATCTGTTGTAACAAATTGGATTTTTTGCTTTCCTCCGGATTAACTATGGGTATAGCATTTAGTATATGAATGTTCACTATTTGTTTGTTTTCTTTTTCTTTTGGCTTAATTTTATGGACTTGCTTTTTTTTTTCAACCTGACTAATCTGATATAAGTTATTTGCCATAAGTCATTACTTTCAGTTGTTTTGAGAAAAAAAAGGATTGCCATGGCTTAGTACATTTAGCCATGTTATTGTCATCATATTAGCAAATAAGTTTTTCATTATGTCACAAGTGGCATGATAACATAAATGAATAATAATTTTTAAAAAAAGTAGCATAACAGCTAATTGCATTTTTGCTTTCCTTTTCTAATTGTATGTATGAAATGTATTATTGCAATTGAAGTGCTTGCCATTTAAATAAACCTTACTGTGGGGTCTGATGGGATCTGTATTTCAACCTCTTTCCTCCACTAGTCTAAAATAAAGAATCAATCCCTTATTTGTGGCACCTGTGATAATAAGTGAGATTTGCAGATACCTTCTGTTTTAAGAGGGTCCTACTATTCTTTTAATTAGAAAGGTATAGTAAGTACAGAAAAGCTGACTAACTAGAAAGATGACACGCTAAGTGGACTTTAATGACATCCAACTTATCTAACTCTGCAGCTGTTTGCAGCACCCTCCTAAGACACACGTCATTTGTTTATCTTGCTGCACGCACTAGCATGTTTAAAGGGAGCATGTTTCCAAACAGTAGCATTTGTCACATACATTTAATAGTATGTTAATATATAGTAGCTGAATATACTTTGTGTAGGTTTATTTTTTTTTTTTTTTAATCTAGGTAATATGTTAGTTAAAGAGAAAGAACATTTCAACCTAAACAGCAGGACAATCAAATATCATTAGTAAAATATAGGGTTAATGATCCCAAGTAACGCACATTACAACATTTCTAAAGGTTTAAGCATGGGGTTCCCAAGACGAGATTGCTATATAATTTAGAACTTAATTGGTAAGTGATCTGTTGTGCATTTATTAGCTCAGAAATTAAGTGAATACCTGCTATTCTCATACTTGCCAACAGTCCCAATTTTCCCGGGACAATCCTGATTTTTGGACCCTCGTCCTGATCGGAGCTCGTCCCGATTAAAATACCGGTTTTGTCCCGGGACTCAGGACTGACTTTAGCAAAATCGCAGCGGGCTACAAAAAGATGGTCGCTGCCGCCACCACAAGGTCTCTTTCCTTGTGTGTTCAGTGGAGAGGGGAGGGGCCTCTGATCTGTGCAGCCAATCGGCTTCTCTCTTCAGTGTACAACTAGACAATTCTCTTGTACACTGAAGCCGATTGGCTGCACGGGTCGGAGACCCCCCCTCTCCACTGAACACACCAGGAAAGATGGGAAATCATAAAACTGCCACCAACCCTCCGCCCCTTGTGTCCGAAGAGAGGGAACACCAGATGTAAGGACTCTCGCTCCGCTGCCGGGGACACCAGATGTAAGGACTCAGGCCCCACCGCCGGGGCACCAGATGTAAGGATTGGGGCTCCGCTGCTGGGGACACCAGATGTAAGGACTGGGGCTCTGCTGCTGGGGACACCACAAGTAAGGAGGAGCACCGCTGCTGTGGATCACCAGATGTAAGGAGAGGCTCCGCTGCTGGGGACACCAGATGTAAGGACTGGGGCTCTGCTGCTGGGGACACCAGATGTAAAGAGGGACTCTGCTGCCGGGGACACCAGATGTAAGGAGGGGCTCCGCAAGGGATACTTGATGTAAGGAGGGGCTCCGCTGGGGACACTTAATGTAAGGAGGGGCCCCACTGGGGTCACCAGTTGTAAGGAGAAACCTGATGTATGGGGGAACTCTACTGGGGGGCGTGGAAAAAAAACTCACCCAAGCTCTACTACATGATTGTAGAATGATGAGCTGAATAATGGTGCTTGGGCATGTTGTGCCCTATAAACACCAACATAGCAAAAAAATGCCGGAAACTTGATTGCTTCCATTTTATTTTTTATTTTTATTGAGCAGTAACAGCAGTGCGACATCTAAAACGCTAACATGTTTCGGCCGGAGCCTTCCTTATAGCATTTTTTGCTACTCTGCTGGGGACACCTGATGTAAGGAGGGGCTCCGCTGGGGGCACCTGATGTAAGAACGGACTCTGCTAAGAATGCCTGATGTAAGTTGGGACTCCGCTAGGGGCACCCGATGTAAGAACGGACTTTGCTGGATGCACCCGATGTAAGGACGGACTCTGCTGAGGGCACCTGATGTAAGGACGGACTCTGTTGGGGGCACCTGATGTAAAGACGGACTCTGTTGGGGGCACCTGATGTAAGAACAGTCTCTGTTGTGGGCACCTGATGTAAGGAGGGACTCTGCTGAGAATGCCTAATGTGAGGAGGGCTTCTGCTGGGGGCACCTGATGGCATCTGGTGGCAGGTGACACACACTCAGGGCCCCCACTGATTCTGAATTATGGTAAATTGAATGATTTTATATTACGATGTAATAATAGAAATAATGCGCTTTAATCATCCTAGCACGATAACAACCATGGTGCCGGGATAATTGAAGCGCTAACACTAGATGTTTGGAGTATCTTTATTTGCAGATTGTTAAACTTTCTGGAATATACATATTGCTATTGTGGTGTAGGATCTGGGCCCGCTGTCCCTCCATCCCTCTTTCTTTCCTTACTTCTCTCTCCTTTCCTCCCTATCTTTTTTTTCTCTCTCTTTCTCCCTCCATCCCTCATTCATCTCAGACTCTAACCACACCCCCTTTGAGCCACACGCCATTTAAGCCAGCCCAATATCACGTCCATTTTTCGCACAGTGCATTTTTGTTTTCCTGCTATGCCATGCCTACAAACAAAGACCCCACCCCATAATTATAATAATACTCCGCCTACAGGCAAAAAAGTGTCCCTATACATTTTTTTTTATGTTGAATTCTAGGAAATATACAATTCATGGACCACAATTTGGCAAGCATTATATTTACCTTTTTCTGTTTGGAACTTTCTTTATCTACTGTGAGTCACCACCTCATTTAAATAATAAGGCCAGTTTTGAAAGTCAAAGGCTGTGACAAACAGACAATGAGTATTATCTCTTGTATAAGTGCAGAAGCCATGACAGACGTCACACTGGCAGCTATGAAGGGTGGGCCATCTTCTCCCACACAATTTGTGTTATGTAGATTTTGGATGCATTTAGATGTTCCACTGACCCATGCAAAACCCACAACTTCCTGAATACCGACGTTAAAGTATGCTAAACCTTACAGATAATGTAGGTCATACATCGATTTTACTGCATGTGTAAACAAGATCATCTAGGTGTGACCGAATAGGGAACTGTACTGTATGTATACGCAACATATATACCTGTGCAATATAAAGATAAAAGGTAACAGTTTGTAAACTGAGTTCACAGACGTGTATAGGGATGGGCAAGTCAGTCTACATGAGTTATGAGTTTGAGGCAACTCAGTTTTGCTAAAGGATGGTGGATAATAAGTGAATGGTGCTATTTTGTAACCTCTTGTGAATTCGTGATGGTGACAATTCCCTTTATCTCCCTAGAATATTTTCTTAACAGTTTTCATGGCCACTACAGCATTACTAGATAGGTTAGTAATCGAGGGTACCACATCCAATATACAGTATGGTATTTAAAAATTAGACAAAACAGAACAGACTTGTTATAAACACAAAGGATATAGTAAGTACATAGTGTACACAGCATATATGCCACAGCAATATAAAGATAAGAGTTATCAGTCTGCCAACTGAGTATTCTATAGATTATTTACAGAAGTATATAGGGATAGGCAAGTCAGAGCACATGAGTTTGAGAGAAATCAGTTTTGCTGCAGATTGGTGGATAATGAGTGAACGGTGGCACTCCTTTTTGAGCAATTTTTTTGCCACTTGGTCATTTTGTGTGACATAGATAGTGCCCGTCATTATCCCTAAAATTGTTCCTTGACTGTTTTCTTGCCTCCTACAGCATTTTTAGAAATACAAAAATGGGCTAGTAATAGGAGGTACTACATTCAATGTATGGTATTCAAAAATTAGTTCAAAGCCATAATTGTTTTTTGGGAACCCCAAAAGGATTAGTACATAGTGTACACAACATATATAACAGAGCAATAAAAAAGATTTAAGTTAACAGTCTTCGAGTGATCTCCAGAGCTCCTCACACACTGCAGCTTAATCAGCGTGTACCGGGGGGGAAACACTGCCCATACACAGAGACCATGGTGATGTCTCAACACCGGAGAGCCTCCTTGAGACATTAGGGCTCTGATAAATAAGGCAAGGGCTCCATGAACTCTCATTTTGGCTTCAATAGACAGCCGCGTGGTTGGTTCATCCAAGATGGAGTCTTGATGCTGGAAAATATACATAAGGAAAGTACTATATGATAACAAGATTGCTGTACTTGGCAAGAAAACTCATTGCACGCTATTGGATGGCTCCTGTGGCACCCACAGGGAAGCAATGGATTGCGTATGTTAACTCCCTACTTGGTAGAGAATACCTGGCCTATAAACGAAGAAAGGCAGTGGGTAAATTCGAGGAGATTTGGCAATCCTGGTTGGGAGATGCAAGTGTCGCACCACCAAAACTGGTGATGGATAGATTTTTTATGTAGAGTGCAGAAGATTTGGGGGGAGGGAGGGGAGGTTTAGGGTTAAATAGTGTGACAGGAAGTCAGATAAATCTGTGGGTGTTGTCACAGATGGGAGATACATTTCTGCCTTGTTTAGACATTTCACCAACTACTACCAGGTGTCGGCTGCAGAAATAGCCAGAAAGGTTTGGGGATTGGAAAACTTCAGCTGTTCAGAATGAGGCAATTAAGGCCTCTATAAGTTATCCAAAGGATGACTACTGATTTCTGCATCCTGAGGCTTTTTGAGTTAAGGAGAGCAGTCAGAAAGACTTCTGAAGAGGTGAGGTGGTTGTTGATTTTTTCTGTGTGATAAAAATCAAAAAGACTATTGTTTCTCTGCTGTATGACCAGCAGTGTCTGCCCAGCAGTAGGCTGTGCCAGACTTCATAGATAGGTTCCTGTGTGGTGAAGGTAGACGCCCAAAGTGGCCAGGGTTAATTTTATGTTTTGTTTTGTTTATGCTGTTTGGATGCTTGCACTTGTTTCCAGCAATATGGAAGAATAAACCAAACTCTTTGTTTTCAACCATCTTCGGCTGCCTCTCTGTATAGTTCAGTGTGTAGTGAACCCATCCAGGGAGTCACACCCCCCCGCTACTGAGCTAACCCCTTACACATGGTGGAGTGCCACGGGCAGTTAAAGTAAACCCAAAATGGAGGAGATACTGAAACAGCTGGCTATAGCAAATGCAAATCAACAGCAAGCAAATGCAAATCAACAGCAGACAAATGCAGGTTTGCAGCGGAGCCTTGCAGCTCAACAACAGGCTCACGCAGCTCAACAACAGGCTCACCAAGAGAGCCTTGCAGCTCACCAAGAGAGCCTTGCAGCTCACCGAGAAAGCATTGCAGGCTTGGAACAGAGACACCAGCAGCAAATGGAGGCCATCGTGAAACAGCTTCAGAGACAGCAGGCCAAGGCTGGGAGTCAGGCCAGTAATATACTAACTTTTCGGGTAAGACACTTATTGCCAAAGATGACTGCAGATGATGACCCTGAGATGTTTCTGACCACGTTTGAGAGAACAGTGGAAAAAGAGAGTTGACCTAAAGAACAGTGGGCTGGACCAGTGGCCCCCCTATTATCTGGAGAAGCCCAAAAGGCATATTTTGATTTGGAGCTTGCAGACGCAAAAAACTATGATCGGTTAAAAGTGGAAATATTGGCTTAAGGAGAGCAGTCAGAAAGACTTCTGAAGAGGTGAGGTGGTTGTTGTTTTTTTCTGCGTGATAAAAATCAAAAAGACTATTGTTTCTCTGCTGTATGACCAGCAGTGTCTGCCCAGCAGTAGGCTGTGCCAGACTCCATAGATAGGTTCCTGCGTGGTGAAGGTAGATGCCCCAAGTGGCCAGGGTTTATTTTATGTTGTGTTTTGTTTATGCTGTTTGTATGCTTGCACTTGTTTCCAGCAATATGGAAGAATAAACCAAACTCTTTGGGCCAGATTCAGGAACGAGTTACGCCGACGTATCTCCAGATACGCCGGCCTAACTCTGAGTGAGCGGTGTCGTATCTATGCGCCTGATTCTTCTGGAAGCCTTACACAAAGCTAGCATTACATATCGGTTTGGGTTCCCCCTTTGTCTACAAGCAGGATGAGATGGAAAATCTGCTACTTTACACACCAAAGAAGATCTCCCACACTTCTTGTCCCAGCTGGACCTGGAACCGGTGGACTTTCAAGATTGGTGGCACTCCCTGGATGTACAAATACCACCAACATCCCAACCTGTCAGGGCATTAGAGCTGCCCGTTCGCGGCCGTTTACCGCGAGCGCGCGCATGCGCGGCTCGGGCGCGCGCGTGCACGTATTAGGCGCGCGCGTGCGCAGTATAGGCGCGCGGCGCGGGCGCGCGCATGGGAGCGCACGGACACGCTCTCCATCCGGCCAATCAGTGGCTTAGGCGGGCTATTTAAGCCAGCCTCTTCCTCCTGTCTGGTTGCTGGCTTGTCACAGCTTCTAAGTGAACCTGATACCTACGACCTTTTGATCCTGATCCTTTGACCTTTGGCTATTGTTACCGGACTGCTGCTGTCTCCTGCTCTTGACCTTTGGCTTGAACCCTCGGACTTCCTGATCTCTCCAACCCTCCTGACCACGGCCTGTTTCCCGGATTTATCTTCTGCTTGTTCCCAGCTCCAGCTATCCGGACTTCCAGACTATCTCCGTGTGCTTCCCCAGCTGACCCCAGTGACCCGCTTCCGGATCAGTCTCTGCTCCACGGATCCAGTCTTCGTCCACCTGTCGGTACCGGTGCCTCCTGGTGCGTCCGTCCCCCTGTACCCACTCCAGAGGGCGGATCGCGCTAGGTCGCAAAGGGAGCCGCCCTCAGCATCTTGGCCTTGGTGAGTTTATCTTTAACTACCGTGATAGTACAAGCCAGCCAGATGTCCGAGGCCGACAGGGCGCGCTCTCCCTTTGAGACTCTTTGCCTACAAGTCTCAGCACTAACCGACGCAGTACAGAAGTTGCAGGACGGATACGTACAAATGGATGGTCGCCTCCAACAAATGGCTGTCACGCCTGGACCCACGGCCCCTCCCGCGGCTCCAGCTATGGGGGCGTCCACCTCCCAGTCTTCTCCAGGACCAGCAATGGTTGTTACTCACCCAGAGCCTCGCGTCCCAACACCTGAGCGATTCTCTGGCGACCGCAAGAAATTCCGGGCGTTCAAAAATGCCTGCTCACTGTACCTGGCCCTGCATCCTAGAACTTTCTGTTCGGAAGCCGTGAAAGTAGGCTTTGTGATTTCTTTGCTCGCGGACGAGCCACAGGCTTGGGCACACAGCCTGCTGGAACAGAAGAGCCCAATACTGGACACTTTAGACACCTTCTTTAAAAACATGTCTGAACTGTATGATGACCCCCTACGTTCGGCCACGGCCGAAGCTACTCTCCACCAGCTGAATCAAGGGAGGAGACCAGTGGAGGACTTTATTGCGGAATTCCGAAAGTGGTCTGCTGACACAGGGTGGAATGAGGCCGCCCTAAAATATCAATTCCGCCAAGGTCTCTCAGAGTCCCTCAAGGACGAACTAGCTAGAATTGATCCACCTGCCACTTTGGAAGCTTTGATTCAATCAGCTACCCAACTTGACAGACGCCTACGTGAGCGACGTTCAGAACGCTGTCAAGCCACTCGTCCCAGTTGGACCCCACCAAGGTTCCCTCCAGCTCCTCCGCCTCTCCCGGTTCCGCCCGCTTTCTCGCTTCAGGATCCTGAGCCCATGCAACTCGGGATGGTCCGGGCTCCCCTCACGCCTGAAGAGAGGCAGCTTAGACGCCAGTCACATCTGTGCCTGTACTGCGGTGGAGCAGGCCACTTCCTCCGCACTTGTCCCATTAGACCCAGTAAGTCTAGACCATCATCCACCTTCAATTACCACATTACCAACTTACCTCAGACTTATGTTATCCTCTTTCTCTCCCTACAGCTCCCGGAGGGGGCGACCCGGCTACCGGCCATCGTTGACTCTGGGGCCTGCAGCTGCTTCATGGACTCCGCCCTGGCCCAGAAGCTGCAGATCCCTTGTCGTCCTAAGGACCTCCCCTTACAGATCCATCTGGCAGACGGCTCACTCCCCCGCTCAGGACTTGTTACCCACGAAACCCTACCTATTCCTGCCGTCTCGGATACCGGACACCAAGAGTACCTGTGCCTAGACCTTATCCCGTCTCCTCTGGCCCCCATCATCTTGGGGCTTCCATGGCTACAAGTACACCAACCCAGTATAGACTGGTGCGAAAAGGAGATCAAATTTCCCTTAGTCTATTGTGCCCAACATTGCCTCATACCTACTAAACCCGCTTGTGCTACCTTGATGACAACGTCAGAAGACCTCCAACACGTTCCCGCAGTTTACTCAGAATATAGAGACGTGTTTGACAAACAGCAGGCAGATCGACTTCCTCCGCACCGGTCATACGACTGCCCTATTGACCTGTTGCCTGGTTCTAAGATCCCTTTTGGGAGAATTTTTCCTTTGTCAGAGACTGAATTAGTAGCCCTTAAGGCTTACATCGACGAAAACTTAGAAAATAAATTCTTTCGTCCTTCCTCTTCCCCAGCCGGGGCAGGAATCTTCTTCGTCGAAAAAAAAGATGGCTCCCTCAGGCCTTGCATTGATTATCGGGAGTTGAATAAAATAACCATCAAGAACCGGTATCCGTTACCCCTGATCCCGGAACTGTTCCAGCGATTCCGTTCAGCCCAGGTCTTCTCTAAACTCGACCTCCGGGGTGCCTACAACCTTATCCGAATCCGGCCCGGAGACGAGTGGAAGACAGCTTTCAGGTCAAGATTTGGCCACTTTGAATACCTGGTGATGCCTTTCGGTCTCTGTAATGCCCCTGCCACATTCCAGCACCTGGTAAATGACATTTTCCGCCAATTCCTGGATGATTTCCTGGTCGTCTATCTAGATGACATCCTCATCTTCTCAGTATCCCTTGAAGTGCACCGGGTCCACGTTAAACAAGTTCTGGCCATCCTCAGGCAACATAAATTATATCTTAAAGCTGAGAAATGCGAATTTGAAAAAACCACCATTCAGTTCTTGGGCTTTATCATCTCGACCAATGGGATATCCATGGATCCGCAGAAAGTCAAGGCAGTCCAGGACTGGCCAGCTCCGACCGACAAAAAGGGGGTACAGCGGTTTATTGGCTTCGCCAACTTTTACCGAAGATTCATTGCCGGCTTTTCATCCACTGTGTCCCCTATTACCAAACTAACCCAGCAGGGATGTCGTTTCCACTGGTCCCAGGAAGCACAAGAGGCATTCACAAAGCTCAAGACCTTGTTTTCTTCCGCACCTGTTCTAAAACACCCAGACCCAACCTTGCCCTTTATCTTGGAGGTGGACGCCTCGGAAATTGCCATCGGAGCAATCTTATCGCAGAGACAGGGACCTAAATCTCTGCTACACCCTGTAGCCTATGCTTCACGGAAACTAAGCTCTCCGGAAAGAAACTATGACGTCGGTGACCGGGAATTACTGGCCATTAAGTTTGCCTTGGAGGAATGGAGGTATCTCCTGGAAGGTGCCCTTCACCCCATTTTGATTTTTACGGACCATAAAAACCTGGAATACTTGCGATCCGCCAAACGCCTAAGACCAAGACAAGCTCGCTGGGCCTTGTTCTTCACTCGTTTTCAGTTCCACATCACTTTCAGACCGGGGTCTAAGAATGGGAAAGCAGACGCCCTTTCCAGAATGTTCACCGAAACGCCCGACCCGCTGGAGCCTAGTACCATCCTAACCCCCAAGAACTTTTTATTAATTTCTCCAATTGACCTACTGACCTCTCTTAAAAGGGCCTCCGACCAATGCACCGACCAACTGGCACTCTCTCTGGAGAAACAAGACAGTCTACTGTGGTCACAGGGCAAAGTCTTTGTACCTACAGAAACAAGGCAATTGGTGTTAAGCACATTCCACGATCACAAGCTGGCAGGCCACTTCGGAGCACGGAAGACCGCGGAGTTGATCGGACGCTCTTTCTGGTGGCCGAAATGGAAATTAGACTGTAAGACCTACGTGTCTTCTTGTACTCGCTGCCAGCATTCTAAGGGTCCGAACACCAAGTCCTGGGGCCTACTCAAACCTCTTCCTGTTCCGGAACGCCCCTGGACAGATGTTTCAATGGATTTCATTGTAGATCTGCCTCCCTCCGAAGGCTTTACTACAATTCTAGTGGTAATTGACCGACTGTCTAAATTAGCACACTTCCTGCCTATGATTGGTACACCCTCCGCGACTGAGACAGCCAAAATTTTTTTTAAGGAAATCATAAGACTCCATGGGGCACCCAAGAGCATCGTGTCAGACAGGGGTGTGCAGTTTACTTCTAAGTTCTGGAGGGAGCTCTGCAAGTCGCTTGAAATTAAGATCTGCCTCTCATCTGCCTACCACCCGCAGTCCAATGGCCAGACAGAGAGGACCAACCAAACGTTGGAGCAATACCTTCGTTGTTTTTGTTCATCATCTCAAGACGACTGGGCATCTTTGCTACCAGCGGCAGAGTTTGCCTACAACAATTCAGTTCACTCATCTACTAACCAGACCCCGTTTTGGGCCACCCTCGGATACCATCCTTCCTTCCTTCCGGACTCCATTCCTGAAATATCGGTCCCAGCTGTCCAGGAACGTATAGTTGCCATGCAACGAAACTTCCAGAAACTCCAGGAGACCATGCACCAAGCCCAAAAGAGTTACAAGAAGTTTTTCGACAGGGGGAGGAAGGACTGCCCGAACTTCGAAGTTGGCGAAAAGGTCTGGTTATCGGCCACAAACCTCAAACTACCAATCCCTTCCCGGAAACTTGGCCCTAGGTTCATCGGCCCATTTAAAATCAAGCGGAAGATCAACCCTGTGGCTTTTGAACTAGAATTACCGGACTCCTACAGGATCCATCCTGTCTTTCATGCATCCCTGCTCAAGCCTTTCATACCAGACACCTTCCCTGGAAGAGAAGAACTCCCACCGCCTCCGGTGGTGATCGAAGGTGAAAAGGAATTCGAGGTGTCGAAAGAGGGGGAGGCAACTTCAGTACTTAATCAAGTGGAAAGGTTATCCTCGCGAGGACAATTCCTGGGAGCCTTCCAGAAATTTACATGCCCCTCGGCTGATCCGAACTTTCCATCGAGACCACCCGGAGTTGATGAACAGTTTGGGCGTCCGGAGCCCGCCCCTTGGGGGGGGGCACTGTCAGGGCATTAGAGCTGCCCGTTCGCGGCCGTTTACCGCGAGCGCGCGCATGCGCGGCTCGGGCGCGGGCGTGCACGTATTAGGCGCGCGCGTGCGCGGTATAGGCGCGCGGCGCGGGCGCGCGCATGGGAGCGCACGGACACGCTCTCCATCCGGCCAATCAGTGGCTTAGGCGGGCTATTTAAGCCAGCCTCTTCCTCCTGTCTGGTTGCTGGCTTGTCACAGCTTCTAAGTGAACCTGATACCTACGACCTTTTGATCCTGATCCTTTGACCTTTGGCTATTGTTACCGGACTGCTGCTGTCTCCTGCTCTTGACCTTTGGCTTGAACCCTCGGACTTCCTGATCTCTCCAACCCTCCTGACCACGGCCTGTTTCCCGGATTTATCTTCTGCTTGTTCCCAGCTCCAGCTATCCGGACTTCCGGACTATCTCCGTGTGCTTCCCCAGCTGACCCCAGTGACCCGCTTCCGGATCAGTCTCTGCTCCACGGATCCAGTCTTCGTCCACCTGTCGGTACCGGTGCCTCCTGGTGCGTCCGTCCCCCTGTACCCACTCCAGAGGGCAGATCGCGCTAGGTCGCAAAGGGAGCCGCCCTCAGCATCTTGGCCTTGGTGAGTTTATCTTTAACTACCGTGATACAACCTTGGTAACAGGCCCGATCTAACCAACGCTCATGCGCCACAAACTCTAAATTGCTGTTAGTTGCTGTTACCGCACTTGTGCTGTGTAGTATAGCACCCAAACCTACTCGGTGTTACTGTACTTATACATATTGCAGGGACCAAACATTACATTAAAGCCGCAAGCAGTATTACATTTTTTTTGTCTTATAGTAATCTCATTTTGTGCAGGGACATTTCTAAACACGTGCCACTACTATAGACACCCAGCAGGTACGATATTTAAAAGAATTTTTCTTTTTTCACTTTAAGCATAATTAAAATCGCTGCTCCAGAAAAAATACAGTTTTTAAAACTTTTTTTTCCATTGATACATGTTCCCTGGGGCAAGACCCGGGTTCTCAAAGTTTTACAACAATAACTTGAATATTTGGCTTTAAAATGAGCACTTTTGAATTCGAACGTTCGAGTCCCATAGACTTCAATGGGGTTCTAAATGTTTGTGCGAAAGTTCGGGCTGTTCGACCACACTCCACTTGAGTGCTTTCGTCATATACCGCTTCCTCCCAGCCTCAATATAGATATCAGATATTCCAACCGCTAACAACTACAAAACAAGGCAACACTTGTGTGGTTTATGAACAAGAAGTAATTTGAGATGACACACAAATATATACAGCAGGCTTACAATACAAACTGCAACCAGAAACCTAATTAACATGAGCTAGTTTACTAAATCATTTACCCAGACTAGGTGACTCAGAGATGTGACCTTTAAGGGTAGACTTCCCGCTCCTAGCTCACGACTATACAATACACATTATCATAAACATCAACACAGAACTCCTTCAGAAAATAGCAGGGTTAATTAGCACAAACAACAATGGGTGAAAGACTCTAATGCCGCGTACACGCGTTCGGACATTCCGACAACAAAACTGTGGATTTTTTTCTGACGGAATGTTGGCTCAAACTTGTCTTGCATACACACGGTCACACAAATGTTGTCGGAAATTCCGAACGTCAAGAACACGGTAATATACAACACTACGACAAGCCGAGAAAATTAAGTTCAATGATTCGCAGCATGCATTGCGTTGATTCCGAGAATGCGTAGGATTTTTGTGCATGGGAATTGGCTACAGACGATCGTAAAAATTTGTATGTCGGAAAAATTGAGAACCAGCTTGCAAACATTTGTTGTCGGAAATTCCGACAGCAAATGTCTGATGGAGCATACACACGGTCGGATTTTCGGATAACAAGCTCACATCGAACATTTATTTCGGAAATTCTGACCGTGTGTACGTGGAATTAGAAGCCACACTAGTAGACAACAGGAGACCCATGGCTTTCCAGATCTCATTAATCAGCATTCCTTTCACATACATCTGCTATATGAGTCCCAAGCATGCAAAGACCATCATGGCCTCCTTAAAAATCCTTTTGCATTACATAACAGAATATCTTCCTAAATGCTTGTAGCTCCCTCAATTTCCAGGGCCCATAGTCGGTAGGCAAGAGGCTAGTATTCAGTCCCTTCCAAAAGCCTCTGTCCTGGGTGAGTCTGTCACAAGAGTCAGTGACCAAGCTCAAAGGACGGGGCAAAAAAGAAAGTGAAGTACTGTTAGAAATGTGAAGGATCACGCATCTCAGGCGTCACTTACACAAAGGCTGAATAAACAGGCATCAGTACAACCAGGAAATGCTGCTGATCGCTGTGCGTTCCAGTCACTAGCTCTCTGCTCAGAGTGTCAGGGAGAACCTATACTTCTTTTAAGTGTTTTCTACACTTATACTAAACATACAAAAAAACAGGCTAGTAATAGAGTACCACATGCAATATATAATATTCAAAACTGAAATCAAAGCCATGGCAAATTTTTATTTAAAGATCAATATATTTTTAATTGATATCACTTAAATATACGTTAAAGACAAATAGCTCTTAATAAAATTTGCTGAAGCCTCCATTGTATAGAGAACCCCATTCAATATCCGTTTGCTGTAATTACATTCATGTATTTTACTTTTCACTTAAATTACTGGACATACAGTAGTATTAGTAATTTGGCTAATGAGGTGGAATGATCTGTTGTGGAATCTTCCATAACGATTTTTTTTCCCTCTTACAGTGGTCAATCATTAGAAGTGAAAAAAGAAAAAATCTCGCCAACAAAAAATTAATGTGCAATAGTAGCTGCTAAACACCACAATCTGACAACATTTGAAAACAACCAATAAAACAAAAAGTGTAGCGCTATAGAGATGCCAAAAATCAATCAATAAATGGCACAAGATACAAATGTGATACTTGTGTAGAAGCTCCAGACATTAAGGAGCATAAGCATGTATACCAGTGTAGTAAATCGTAACTACACTTACACTTCAACAGTAAACATAGTGTAAAAGGGAGTCCACATGAAATATTAAAGTGTATATAAATAATGTGAAAAAAACAAAAGTCAATATAACAAGAGCCAATGAGTTAATTATTCCTTGTGTATGCAACAATCCATAAATAGATGACAGGCCACTCACTGGATAAATAACCATGAAACGGGGGAGGTCTCAGTCCACAGTGTACCCAAACTGGTATATGATCTTAGTGAAGATGGTGTGGTATTAAAGAAGTATTAAAGAAGAAGGGGAAATGAATACTCTTACCCTCTTAGGTGGACCCAGCTCACCATGTGGCGGTGGATTAAATAACGCTTAGTCACACCAGAACCGATCAACACTGGAACCATGGGACACCTTCTTCTCCTTTATGGGCGAGTTGGTATATCAGAATCTCTCTTGCAGCATAGAAATCCGATGTGTGCATGAATGAGGCACAAGTGGAACTGGACTTAATAGCGTATATAGAGAATAAAAACGCCTCCACATAGTGTGAGTATGAAAGGGACTGACATATAATGAAAAACTCAAAGAAACACTGAATAGCATCTCCTAGTTATTTAAATAATTAGAAATAAACAGAAGGAAGAAAAGGGGATGTTAGGCTAAATTAATAAAAGCATTGATGTCCCAATCAATGTTAAAACCATGCAGCCTATTGGTTTTACCCTTGCAAATGCTTGCAATATGTTCACCTACCCTTGTGGAAAAAGTCCTGATGGTGCGCATACTGTTTCCCACAAGGGCAGGTGATTAAGTAAACTATGTATTTGGTAGCGCAAGTAGTAAATTGTTTGTCTTGATACACATCCCCTGTGGATGTGGAGGAAAAAGTGTCAACTTTTTCGTGTCCACACATATTGACCCGACATACTTTGCATTTTTTAGATAATAGGCATTCATATGACCAAAAAAGACTGGCAACACTGGAGGGTCTAGTACATTGGCCACAATTTTACCCCTAAGTAAAGGGGCTCCCCGATAGGTTACCCCTGCCTTATGAGGAAGTGTGGGACCTCTTAGGTCAAACATCTTTCAGAAACATTGGAAAGTTTTAAAAAAACGTCCATATCTTATATGGACATTTTTTTTTTTAAATTTTCCAATGTTTCTGAAAGATGTCCTTAATTTGTTTGTGCTGAATAGAAAAAGTTGTGAAAAAAGACCATTTAAATTTAGAATCTTGAATCGGTTTGGGATTTTCAATCATCAAAGAATTTCTATCCATCACTGTGATCTGTTCAATTTCTTTATTAATCACAGAGGGTAGGTATCCTTTGTCAATAAACCTAGATTTCAAGATATCAAAAAGATTCGTACAATTGCGTCTGATTCTCAACAGTTGACTGGTAAAGCTAGCCTCGTAAGATGATTTTATGCCCACCTGATTGGTATTCAGGTAAGACATAAATGTCTCCAATGAGCTCAGGTCACCCTTTCAGAGGAGGAGGATGTCGTCTATGTATCTGGCCCAAAGGATAATTTCATGCCGTTTACAAGCATAGACGACATCCTCCTCCCATTTAGCCATAAAAATGTTAGCCAGGCTACTGTTGAGAATCAGATGCAATTGTACGAATCTTTCTGATTTCCAACATCAGGCCACTATCTTGAAATCTAGGTTTATTGACAAAGGATACCTACCCTCCGTGATTGATAAAGAAATTTAACAGATCACAGTGATGGATAGAAATTCTTTGATGATTGAAATCCCAAACCGATTTTAAGATTCTAAATTTAAATGGTCTTTCTTCACAACTTTTTCTGTTCAGCACAAACAAATTAAGGACATCTTTCAGAAACATTGTAATGTTTTAAAAAACTTTCATATCTTAGGTCCCACACTTCCTCATAAGGCAGGGGTAACCTATCGGGGAGCCCCTTCACTTAGGGGTAAAATTGCGGCCAATGTACTGGACCCTCCAATGTTGCCAGTCTTTTTTGGTCATATGAATGCCTATTATCCATGTAAAAAATGCAAAGTATGTTGGGTCAATATGTGTGGACGCGGAAAAGTTGACACTTTTTCCTCCACATCCACAGGGGATGTTTATCAAAAGAAACAATTTACTACTAAATACATAGTTTACTTAATCACCTGCCCTTGTGGGAAACAGTACGTAGGGCGCACCATCAGGACTTTTTCAACAAGGGTAGGTGAACATATTGCGAGCATTCGCAAGGGTAAAACCAATCATAGTGTCACGAAACATTATTTGGAGTCCCACAACAAAAATCCGATAGGCTCAAAATTTCAGATTATAGATAAATTTGTTCCGAGCTGAAGAGGTGAATCCCGTACTAGGGGTGTTTCCAGATTAGAGACCTTCTGGATATACCAGCTCAAAAGCTATAGGCCGCATGGTCTTAACATTGATTGGGACATCAATGCTTTTATTAATTTAGCCTAACATCCTCTTTTCTTCCTTCTGTTTATTTCTAATTATTTATATATCTAGGAGATGCTATTCAGTGTTTCTTTGAGTTTTTCATTATATGTCACGGAGACACTCCTGTAGAAGTCACATGCTCCGTGACGTAACACCGTAGAGACTGTTTGGCATCAGAGCGCAGGAATGACAGCCATTTGAGCTACATGCATTTCCTTCACCAGGTTAAGGTGAGAGTTCTGGGAGACCATTAGTGGATTCACTTTCTCATGACGTTGGCATTCACATAATTTCACTTGTTGAAGACTTGTGGACAACACTTTTTGGACTTTTTCTCATTTATTCCTTTCTTATTTATTTATAGCACATTTATTTATATACATATTTATGTTTTCTGTGCATTTTATTCTTCACCTGCTCTGAGACTTTATTGGTCACAGTCACATCTCAAATGTGGTAATTAATTGTATATTAATTTACTGTATACACTTGGTGTTTTTATGTCACTGCACCCTCATTGTGTTATATTGTAGTTATTATTACCAGTACACTACAGGGCACTCATCCACATTTTTCCTCCTGGGTTCACACCCTATTTAAAGTGTTAGCGCTTATCACTCTTTTTTCACGCTCCTATTAACTCAGGAATGCTGACACACAGGCATTCCAAACTACGAGTCCCACACAGGCAGAGGAAGTGCAAAGCGGGGGAAGCCGATTCACTGGGAGCGATCGCGAACAGCCGCCCCCTCATCCCGGATCGCTCCCAGACACTTACCGACAGGGCCGGTGCAAAGATTTTTGACATCCTAGGCGGAACCTCATTTTACTGCCCCCTCTGGCTCCACCCCTGACTCCACCCCCATTGCCAGTGTTAAATGGTTTAATTCAACCCTATAACTGCTACATGTGCAAGCCAGCTCATTCTTTTGAAAAGCAGACTTACTAGAAGGATCACCAGATATACAGAAGAGAATATGAAAGAGAAAACCTAAAAACAAAACTAATGCAGCCACCCATCTAAGAATTAGTAAACTGCAGTATAATATTTTGCTTTGCTTTAATACTGCTTTAAGCTGATAAAGTTAATCAAGTAATTATGTAATACATCAATGTATAGGCAGATGATGGGAAGGAAGGAGTTGAAACAGGAGATAAACAGACTGTTGGCAAGGAGAGAGAGGACAAAAAGAGAGCGGGGAGGGCTCAGAGAGAGAGAGAGGGGGGGGGCTCAGAGAGAGAGAGAGGGGGGCTCAGAGAGAGAGAGAGAGGGGGGGCTCGGAGAGAGAGAGAGACAGGCTCAGAGAGAGATAGAGAGGGGCTCAAAGAGAGGGGCTCAGAGAGAGAGAGACAGGCTCAGAGAGAGAGAGAGAGAGGCTCAGAGAGAGAGAGAGAGAGGCTCAGAGAGAGAGAGAGAGAGAGGCTCAGAGAGATAGAGAGGGGCTCAGAGAGATAGAGAGGGGCTCAGAGAGAGAGAGAGAGAGCGAGAGAGGGGCTCAGAGAGAGAGAGGGGGGCTCAGAGAGAGAGAGAGGGCGCTCAGAGAGAGAGAGAGGGGAGAGAGAGAGGGGGAGGGGGACAGAGAGAGGGGGGAGGGGGAGAGAGAGGAGGGGGATAGAGAGAGGGGAGGAGGGGGAGAGAGAGGGGGGAGAGAGAGAGGGGGGGAAGAGAGAAAGCGCAAGATAGAGGGGGTCAGAGAGAGGGGTTGAGAGAGATCAGACACAGAAAGAGAGAGGTCAGGGAGGGGTCAGAGAGAGAGAGAGAGAGAGAGATAGAGAGAGAGAGAGAGAGAGAGAGAGATAGAGATAGAGGGGGGTCAGAGAGGAGATAGCAGGGTCTTGTCAGTGGAAGTGCTCACTCACTAGGCATTGTCCTCAGGGCCTGGCTCACTGGTTCATTCAGCATTTTGTTAGCTGCTTGTTTTAATCTTCCCGCCCACCTCCCCATCACAGACGAGCAAACACAGGAGGGACGGCACTCCGGAGAAGCATGAAACTGATTGGGACAGACTTGCTGGAGGCAGATTGGATGGAGCACACACGAGGGGTGGGATACGGAGAAGTGTGAAGCTCATTGGGACAGACATACTAGAGGCGGATTGGATGGTGCACACACGAGGGGCGGGATACGGGAGAAGTGTGAAACTGATTGGGACAGACATGCTGGAGGCGGATTGGATGTTGCACACGCAAGGGCGGGACTCCAGAGAAGTGTAAAGCCGATTGGGACAGACATGCTGGAGGTGGATTAGATGGAGCACACACGAGGGGCAGGACTCAGGGAGTGATCTCAGAGCGGAGAGGGGATTGCTGGACATCAGAGAGGAGAGCGCTCTGTTGGGGGGGGGGACTGCTACGTGGTTTCTGAAAATGTCAGAGCGGAGAGCTGAGAGCCGCCTGGCATGGCTTTACACATGATGACAGCCTGGTGGTAGTTGTAAATAAGTTCTGTGGCTAGTGCGGGAGTATAATACATATACATGCGGCGGGCGTATAGACACCCAGCAGGTACAATATTTAAAGGAATTTTTAATTTTTTTAAATTTTTTTATTGAAGCATCATTAAAATCACTGCTCAGTGATTTTAATGATGCTTAAATAAAAAAAGGAAAAATGACTTTAAATATTGTACCTGCTGGGTGTCTATAGTATGCCTGTGAAAACGTCTTTGAGAACCCGGGTCCTGAAAAAGACGACCGTTTTTAAAACTTTTTTTCCATTGATACATGTTCCCTGGGGCAAGACCCGGGTTCTCAAAGATGTTTTATGCCATTAACCACTTAAGGACCGCCTACTGCACATTTACGTCGGCAGAATGGCACGGCTGGGCACATCAACGTATATATACGTTGATTTTAGTACCCAGCCGTGGGTCGCGGGCGCGCGCCCGCGGGCGCGCTCCCGCGACCCGGTCCGAAGCTCCAGGACCGGGACCGCGGGATTCGCGGACCCGATCGCCGCTGCAGTGCGGCGATCCGTCCCTGGAGCGGAAGAACGGGGAGAGCCGTGTGTACACACGGCTTCCCCGTGCTTCTCTGTGGCTGCAGCATCGATCGCGTCATCCCTGTGATAGGGGGACGCGATCGATGACGTCACACCTACAGCCACACCCCCCTACAGTAGTAAACAACACACATAGCCACACATCCCCTACAGCGCCACCTGTGGTTAACTCCCAAACTGCAACTGTCATTTCCACAGTAAACAATGCAAATTTAAATGCATTTTTTTCTGTGAAAATGACAATTGTCCCAAAAATGTGTCAAAATTGTCCGAAGTGTCCGCCATAATGTCGCAGTCACGAAAAAAATCGCTGATCGCCGCTATTAGTAGTAAAAAAAAAAATAATAATAAAAATGCAATAAAACTATTCCTTATTTTGTAAACGCTATAAATTTTGCGAAAACCAACCGATAAATGCTTATTGTGATTTTTTTTACCAAAAATAGGTAGAAGAATACGTATCGGCCTAAACTGAGGAAAAAAAATGTTTTTTATATATTTTTGGGGGATTTTTATTATAGCAAAAAGTAAAAAATATTGAATTTTTTTTTAAATTGTCGCTCTATTTTTGTTTATAGCGCAAAAAATAAAAACCGCAGAGGTGATCAAATACCACCAAAAGAAAGCTCTATTTGTGGGGAAAAAAGGACGCCAATTTTGTTTGGGAGCCACGTCGCACGACCGCGCAATTGTCAGTTAAAGCGACGCAGTGCCGAATCGCAAAAAGGGGCAAGGTCCTTTGCCTGCATTTTGGTCCGGGTCTTAAGTGGTTAACTTGCATATTAGGCTTTAAAATGAGCACTTTTGAATTTGAACGTTCGAGTCCCATAGACGTCAATGGGGTTCTAAATGTTCGAGCAAACGTTCGGTCCATTCAAAGGTTCTGGTGCAACGGGGGGGGGGGTGTTCGGCTCATCCCTAATTCTGATATACCAACTCGCCCATAAAGGAGAAGGAGGTGTCCCATGGTTCCAGTGTTGATCAGTTCTGGTGTGACTAAGCGTTATTGATCCACCGCCACATGGTGAGCTGGGTCAACCTAAGAGGGTAAGAGTATTAATTCCTCCCCCCGCCGATCGGTGAAGGCACTCTCCCGGGTGACATCTTTAATACCACACCATCTTCACTAAGATCATATACCAGTTTGGGTACACTGTGGACTGAGACCTCCCCCGTTTCATGGTTATTTATCCAGTGAGTGGCCTGTCATCTATTTCTGGATTGTTGCATACACGAGGACTAATTGACTCATTGGCTCTTGTTATATTGATTTTTGTTTTTTTCACATTATTTATATACACAATTTCATGTGGACTCACTTTTACACTATGTTTACTGTTGAAGTATAAGTGTAGTTACGATTTACTACACTGGTATACATGCTTATGCTCCTTAATGTCTGGAGCTTCTACACAAGTATCACATTTGTATCTTGTGCCATTTATTGATTGATTTTTGGCATCTCTATAGCGCTACACTTTTTATTTTATCAGTCATTAGAAGTGACAAGCATATTAACAAGGGAGAAATGTGCGAGAGGCTAATGTGCATCCTATTAGGTATTTGCCTTGTTTTTTTGTTTTTTTTTCTGCAGATTTAAATGCACTTTTAATTGAGTTTTACAATTTCAGTGTGGATGACTATTATAAAGCTGGGTTTGACCTGTTTTCCTTTGCATCTCTGGGCATGCTGCCTGTCCTATTCAGATCTGTTTCAGCAGCTTCATAAGCTTCTAAAATGGTAGCAAGAGCAGGTTATATGCAGTCCCTGTGCTTTCACTGCATTTAACCTAGGTTTTCCTCTTTCTTGTTACCGTGTTGGCTTGCTTTCTTCTGGAGTAAAGCGGCACTGTGCAGCATGGGATCATTCATGGTTAGATAGTGAAGAATAAGATGATGTTACAACAGGGGCAAAGCATGAAGCACCAACAACAGTGGTCCCTCCTTTTGTTATAAGGATATTTTGCAGTATATAAAGCAGATTTTGCAGTAAAAGCCATATGCTGGCCCCTCCCTAAAAATCCCCGATGTTACCAAATGTAAAATGTACCTGTAAGCAAAAATTCAGATGCTGTTGTACGAAGGAGGATTTGGATTTTAATTTTAAAAATAAAAATACATTTATGAGGGATCATCATCAGCATTCAGACTTTATAAAAAATGCAACAAGAAATGTAAGGGTTTAATTAGAGCGGCTAATATAGAACACGAAAGACACATAGAGTAGGAGAGAAAAAAAAATCTGACAGCCAATGTACCGTTTCTAATACACTTCAGGCAGTGTACACAGTATATAATACAGTATGTACCGTTTCTAACACACTTCAGGTGGTGTACATATTATATAATACAGTGCACCAGGTGTACAGGTTCTAATACAGTGTAGGCAGTGTACAAATTATTTAATACAGTGTGTACAGTTTCCAAATACACTTCAGGCGGTGTAAGCAGTACATAATACAGTGCAGCCTGTGTACAGTTTCTAATACACTTCAGGCGGTGTACACAATATATATATAATACAGTGCAGTCGGTGTACAGTTTCTAATACAATGCAGGCAGTGTACACGGTATATAATACAGTGTGTACAGTTTCCTACAATTCAGGCGGTGTACACAGTATATAATACAGTGCAGCCAATGTACAGTTTCTAATACACTTCAGGAGCTCTCAGGCCACTAAAAGAGGGCAAGCAGCCTCTGTGTCTACAGTAAGCAGTGGTGGTCCTGTTATTGAGCCACAACATGCAGAAGAGTTGGTGAAGTGGATAACAAAGCCGTTCTCATCCTTCTCATCCCCTATCACCCAGAGTCATAGTAGTTTGCCTTTCAACGCAGCTGCCAAAAAGCGGGCCTATTCCACCAGCTCCTTGTCCACAGTTACTTCTTCAATAGTCCCTAGAATTATTTGACCAGAGTGTCGGTTACATGCTGCTAGAGGATGTGCAGCAATTTAAAGGCTCAAATGTTGGTTCACAGGTTGAGAGGGGTACCACAGAAGGAGAAGAAACTGGAAGTCATATTCGCCCAGACAATGTGACACTGTCACTGACACTCTCTTCCATAGTCTTCCTGCTGGAGCACACGCTTTGTGGAATCATGGAAAGGGAGCAGAACAGCGGGAGAAAGAGGACTTCCTTACCACTCAAGGCCCCCCTTTATGCAGACAGCATTCCTGAAGGGCTACCAAACCCACAGGAAGAATAGAAGGTATCACGATCAGGTGTCGGGCTTGAAGACCAATTGCTATAGCAGTTGCAAGACTATAACTGAACAGCAGGATTGAGTCACTCTGGCAGATGACACAGGCTCATCTGGAGGTGCAGAATCTAAGTACTAGCCGGTGTTCACCAGAGCTTGTGATGGTGGAGATGGATTTAGCTGCGTGCTAGTACCAGGTCGCGGTCCTCAGGTTTGCCCCACCAGGGTGTAAACAAGCCAGGGTCCAGTAGCGGATAAGCAGATATGGATTAAACAACAGCAGGGTCAGTGAACGAGCAAAAAGGTTGGTAACAAGCAGTTGCAGGTTGGGATCAGGCAGCAGTCAAGAAACGAGTCAAGGGTCAATCACGAGTGGTAGCAAATACAGACAGCAGCAGGGAAGACAAGAGCAAGGCACTGGCAGTGAAGGCACAATAACCTGGCAAAGAGGAAGTGCTGAGACAAGGCTTTTATAGGAAGTTCATGGGAGGTGCAAGGAGTTCAAGGTTCCACAGTACATAGTTACATAGTTACATAGTTAGTCAGGTTAAAAAAAGACACAAGTCCATCCAATTCAACCTCAAAAAATAAACAAACAAAATAAAAAACACAGTACAATCCCATACACCCAACTCCATGCCCACAGTTGATTCGGAGGAAGTCATGATCCAATTGCTACAGTAGGGGAAAAAATTCCTTCCTGATCCCCCGAGAGGCAATCGGATTTACCCTGGATCAACTTTACCTACAAATCTTAGTACTCAGTTATATTATGTACATTTAGGAAAATATCCAGGCCTTTCTTAAAGCAATCTACTGAGCAGGCCAGAACCACCTCTGGAGGAGTCTGTTCCACATTTTCACAGCTCTTACTGTGAAGAAACCTTTCCGTATTTGGAGATTAAATCTCTTTTCCTCTAGACGTAAAGAGTGCCCCCTTGTCCTCAGTGTTGACTGTAAAGTGAATAATAGGGATGAGCTTCGTGTTCGAGTCGAGCCCATTTTCGACTCAAACATCGTCTGTTTGACTATTCGTTGAAATACGAACAAAACAGGTCGTTTGTGCCAAATTCGAGTGACGCGCCACGGCCCATAATCCACTGCGGCATTGCGTGCTGATGATTGGCCAAGCATGCATGACCCGCATGCTTGGCCAATCACAGCGCGCAAAAAACGGAGAGCCATAATTGGCCAAAACCAGGGTGGCTTTGGCCAATTATGGCTCAGGGCTTTAGCACACGCCCCACACTATAAAAGGCCGCCTGCAGGGCCGCCTTGTGTAGTGTATTCCGGGCTTGTTCCAGATCACGGAGAGAGAGAGAGAGACAGAGAGAGAGATTGTCTTTTTTTCTAGCTAAATAGAGCAGGCAGGCTAGTCAGTTAAATTTACAGTGTGTAGAGGATATATATACATCCCAGGAGTTGTACATATATTTATACACTGTAGAGTTTAGTAAGATTAGTTCTTCCTAATCTGTCAGGCAGTTGATTGTGCTAGCTGCAGTGTTCTCACGTGTTGTATTGCCCGTGTGCTCAGTGCACCTAAACCAACTTGCTGTATACTGCAAGTTTGCTCATTACTTTGCAACTAAACCCACTTGGTGCATAGTGCAAGTGTGCTAATTACTTTGCACCTAAACACACTTCGTGTATAGTGCAAGTGTGCTCATTACTTTGCAACTAAACCCACTTGGTGCATAGTGCAACTGTGCTCATAACTTTGCAACTAAACCCACTTGGTGCATAGTGCAAGTGTGCTCATAACTTTGCACCTAAACACACTTGGTGCATAGTGCAAGTGTGCTCATTACTTTGCAACTAATCCCACTTGGTGCATAGTGCAAGTGTGCTCATAACTTTGCAACTAAACCCACTTGGTGCATAGTGCAAGTGTGCTCATTACTTTGCAACTAAACCCACTTGGTGCATAGTGCAAGTGTGCTCATAACTTTGCACCTAAACACACTTGGTGCATAGTGCAAGTGTGCTCATTACTTTGCAACTAATCCCACTTGGTGCATAGTGCAAGTGTGCTCATAACTTTGCAACTAAACCCACTTGGTGCATAGTGCAAGTGTGCTCATTACTTTGCAACTAAACCCACTTGGTGCATAGTGCAAGTGTGCTCATTACTTTGTAACTAAACCCACTTGGTGCATAGTGCAAGTGTGCTCATAACTTTGCACCTAAACACACTTGGTGCATAGTGCAAGTGTGCTCATTACTTTGCAACTAATCCCACTTGGTGCATAGTGCAAGTGTGCTCATTACTTTGCAACTAAACCCACTTGGTGCATAGTGCAAGTGTGCTAATTACTTTGCAACTAAACCCACTTGGTGCACAGTGCAAGTGTGCTCATAACTTTGCACCTAAATACACTTGGTGCATAGTGCAAGTGTGCTCATTACTTTGCAACTAAACCCACTTGGTGCATAGTGCAAGTGTGCTCATTACTTTGCAACTAAACCCATTTGGTGCCTAGTGCAAGTGTGCTCATTACTTTGCACCTAAACCCACTTGGTGCATAGTGCAAGTGTGCTCATTACTTTGCAACTAAACCCACTTGGTGCATAGTGCAAGTGTGCTCATTACTTTGCACCTAAACACACTTGGGGCCAGATTCTCAGCTGAGATACGACGGTGTATCTCAGATCTCAGATTTCTCAGAGTTTTTTTCAATGGGTATCTATGGGAGTGATTTTTAGAATCACTTAAGCATAGATACACTAAAGATCTGACAGGTGTAAAGCAATTACACCGTCGGATCTTAGATGTAATGACAATGCCGGGCGCTATGCAAATGAGCCTAATATGCCGATTCCCGAACGTTTTTGCGACGCGGCGACGTAGTTTACGTAGGTTGCGTACGTGTAAGGTTACCCCTGCTGTATGAGGGGTATGTTTCCGAAGTCCTGTCGTTGCCATGTTAAGTATGGCGTCGGGTCAGCGTCGTCTTTTTACGTCGGTTATTTCATTTTACTAAGTCGTTCGCGAATAGGAAATTGCGTAAGTGACGATCACGTCGTTTTGATGTCGGTTTCAACTATGCTTTCCGACGTGAGCTGGAGCATGAGCAGTGGGCTTTTTTCCCGGCCGGCGCATGCGCACTTCGTTTGACGTGGGGGCGCGCTTAATTTAAATACAGCACGCCCCCTCCTTCAGTATTTGAATTACGCGGCCTTACGACGCCGCATTTACGCTACGCAGCCGAAAATTACGGAGCAAGTGCTTTGAGAATACGGCACTTGCTCCAGTAATTTGCGTAGACGTAGTGTAATTGCGATACGATACGCTACGCCGCCAGATACGCCATTTTTTGAGAATCTGGGCCTTGGTGTATACTGCAAGTGTGCTCATTACTTTGCATATAAAGCTACTTGGTGTGTACTGCACGTGTCCTCAGCAGTTTGCACTAAAAGCTACGAGGTGTGTGTACTGCCTTTGTCCTCTGCAGGCCATTATAATGTCTGGAAGGGCAACAAGGAGAGGCAGAGAGTCACGAGGGCAAGCAGGCTCTGCGTGGCAACAGTGCTGGTCGTGGACACGGTGCATCCTCATCAGCACGTGGCCGTGTGACACACTTGTCCTTGTTTTCGGCAGCTGGTCGTGTTGAGCCGCAACATGCCGAAGACTTGATAGAGTGGATGACCAAGCCATCCTCATCCTCCTCATCCTCTCTCACCCAGGTTTAGGGTACTTTGTCTGGCAAAGTAGCTGTCAAGGCATCCTCTTCCCTCTGTTCAATGGCATCACTTACTCCTTCCCTAGTCCCACCATGTCCCCCTGAGTAAACCCACGAACTGTTTGAACACAGTGTTGGGTACATGCTGCATGAAGATGCGCAGCGTTTTGAAGGCTCAGATGATGGAACACAGATAGAGGATACAGTGATGAGGAGGGAGGGAATGATGAGGTCACTGACTCTACATGGGTGCCTGATAGGAGAGAGGAGGAGGAGGAGGAGGCACATCTCCAAAGAGGCAGGATTCCCTCCAGGGGACAGCTTAAGAGCAGGACACCAACAGCATTACATCGCAGAGCTACGACTGTGCAGGGCGCTGCTGTGTGTCTCAGCGTTACTGCAAAAGTTCTTTGGTGTGGGCATTTTTTGAGACATGTGCATCAGATCGCACCGTTGCTATTTGCAACATATGTCTCAAGCGTATATCGTGTGGCCAAAGCATCCCCCGCTTGGGCACCACATGCTTGACCAGACATATGTCAACCTGCCATGCAGTTCATTGGCAAGTATAGCTGAAAGACCTACACCAAAGAACAAAGCGGACCTCCCCTTGCCCCTCATCAGCTGAGATCCCCAACCCCACTATACCCTCAGTCCTCTTTGAAGCCTGCACTGATAGGACTGAAGGTGTAGAATTAGGTATGTCACAACCTAGAAGTACATGCGGGCAATCTACTATCGGTACAACGATGGCAGATTGTACCAGACGAATTTCTCTGCCCCAGCTGCTGCAGTGCAGAAAGAAGTACTCTCCCAACCATCCACATGCCCAGGGGTTGAATGCTAGCTTAGCTAAATTGCAAGCACTTCAAATGTTGCCTTGTCAGTTGGTAGAGTGTGCTCCCTTCCGTGAGTTTGTGGAATGTGCGGTACCTCAGTGGCAAGTTCCCAAACGCCACTTTTTCTCACGGAAGGCGATTCCGGCTCTCTGTGGAAGGCAATGTCCATGCCTCGCTGGACAGGACGGTCAGTGGTAAGGTGCATATTACCTCTGACTCATGGTCCAGCAGGCATGGACAGGGACGTTAGCTCTCTTTCACGGAGCATTGGGTGACTCTGCTGGCAGCTGGGAAGGTCGCAGGGCAAGGTACAGTAGTATTGGAGGTTGTTCCGCCACCACGCCTCCAAAACACTACTACTGGTTGTGACACACCTCTCTCCTCCACCTCCTCCTCTTCTTCCTCTGTGGCCTCTTCCTGTGCTAATGTGTCCCCGGAAACCAGCCGTGCTCTGTAGGTGTACGAGGGGCTATGCAGGAATGCAGACAAAGAGATGCCATGCGGTGCTAGAGCTGGTTTGCTTGGGAGACAGGAGCCACACTGGGGCAGAGGTTCTGTCATTTCTTCAGGGGCAGGCTCAGAGGTGGTTGACGGCATGCCAGGTTAAGCCAGGAATGGTGGTTAGCGACAATGGCACCAACCTCCTCTCTGCCCTGCGACAGGGACAACTGTCCCATGTGCCCTGTTTTGCTCATGTCCTAAATTTGGTGGTGCAGCAGTTCTTGGGCAGGTACCCGGGCTTACAGGATATCCCAAAGCCGGCCAGGAAAGTCTGTGTGCATTTCAGAAGGTCATATAATGCCACTGCTCGGCTGACACACCTCCAAAGGGAATACAACCTGCCCAAGAACCGCCTAATCTGACATGCCTACCAGATGGAACTTTATATTGGCCATGCTGCAGTGGCTGCACATGCAGCAGAGGGCCATCAATGAGTACCTGTGCCAATATGGCAGCAGAACTGGGTCAGGGAGCTTGGTTTTTTCCCCCACGCCAGTGGGCCTTGATCAGGGATGCATGCACTGTCCTGTCACCATTTGAGGAGGCCACGAGGATGGTGAGCAGTGACAGTGCATGCATCAGCGAGATTGTCCCTCTTATTCACATGTTGGAGCACACGCTACGTGGAATAATGGACAGGGCCCTTGAGGCAGAACAGAGGGAGCAAGAGAAGAACTTCCTTACCTCTCAAGGCCCCCTTTATCCAGACAATGGTCCTGCTTGCCCACCTAGCACACAGGAAGAGGAGGAGGAGGAGGATTGTATCAGCAGCATGGAGGTGGAGCTTTTGACTCAGCATCAGCAGCAGTCTTCAAGGGATCAATTACAGTCCCAAGGAACCCATGGACTTTTACGTGGCTGGGATGAGGTGGCTGTGGATCCTGTCATCCTCAGTGACCCAGAGGACTCTGCCCCGAATGCCTCAGCAAACCTACGCCGCATGGCCTCCCTGATCCTGCAAAGCCTGCGTAAGGATCCTCTTATTCGTGGTATCAAGGAGAGGGATCATTACTGGCTGGCAACTCTCCTTGATCCACGTTACAAGGGTAAGGTTGCGGACCTTATCTTGCTGTCGCAAAGGGAGCAGAAGATGAAACATCTTTGGGAGGCCTTGCAGAAAGGTCTGTGCAACGCGTTCCCAGAAACTGGGGGGTTACCAAATCCTGGTCCTGGACAACGTGTTGCTGAGGCTGAGTCACAGAAGGAGCGGTGGAGAAGGTGGCCACCTGACCGATGCGTTCAGACAATTTTTTAGTCCGCAGCCCCAAGGTAAGACCGGTTCCAGCAACCATTGCCAGCGTCTGTTTTACATGGTGCAGGAATACCTAGGGGCAAGATCAGACTTGGACACCTTTCCCACCGAAAATCCTCTGGGTTACTGGGTCTTGAGAATGGATCACTGGCCAGAGCTTGCACAGTACGCAATTGAGCTACTGGCTTGTCCTGCATCCAGCGTTCTTTCAGAACGCACATTCAGTGCTGCTGGAGGCTTTGTGACTGATCACAGGGTGTGCCTCTCCACCGACTTCGTCGATCGACTGACCTTCATAAAAATGAATCAGGCTTGGATCACCACCAGCTACCAAGCACCTGATGCTGATGTAACTGAATATTTTTTTTGAAATGTCGGATCCCTTGGAGACTGCCTATGCTGATGCTGAGTGACTATCCAGTTATGCTGACTGAATATCCTTTTCCTTCTCAATGACCTTGCTGATAGCTTTTAAGAACATTGTTGGTTCTGTGCACCGCCACCAGTGGCTAAGGCCCAATTTTTCTGCCCCTGTTTAACAGGGGTATGTAATTTACAATTTTCCATGCAATAGTTTGCAGCAGGCTCTTTGCTGCACTACAACTAGAGGATCTGTGAGGGGGTTGCAGTGTTGTGGCACCAGCACCAGTGCCTAAGGCCCAATTGTTCTGCCCCTGTTCAACAGGGGCGTGTAATTACAATTCTTGATCTAATATTTCACAGCAGGGCGTTCCAGCGCCCACCAAGACTAACTGTGAGTGGTTGCAGTGTTGGGGCAACACCAACACCTAGGGCCCAAATTTCTGCAGCGTATATACGACACGCCCCTACTTTCAAACATCCAACTTACAAACGACTCCTACTTGCAAACGGAAGGAGGCAACAGGAAGTGAGAAGAAATCTACCCCTAGGAAGGGAAATTTTCTTCTGTAAGAGTTAATATGGGAAAAAGGTGTCTCCTCTCCACTGATGCTTTATCACCAATATTTGTTTCACAAAAAAAAAACTAATTTTCAAAAAACATTTGTCATGGGGACAGAAAGTGAGGTGAAATCTTCTGAACAGGTGCACAGACAGCAAAACAAATGTTACAGGGGTGATAACCCTTCCCTTTGTTTTCCAAAAAGCTTAAAAATAGATTTTTTTGGCTGGAACTACACTTTAACCTCCCTGGCGGTAGGATTCTTTCAGATTTTAGGTGCTGAAAGCGGTACCATTATTTGCAAGGAAATTTGGCGTTTTATACTGTAGGCTTGTAATTCTTAGGAATAACTCACTTAAATCTGACCAAACAAGAGTCTAATTTAAAAAAAACAAAATTAGAAATTATAATATAATAAATAATTATAAATAATTATAACAAATAATAATATAATTATAATAAACATTATTCAATAATGTAATCAACTCAAAATCACTGAAATTTCCTCAGTTGCAGAATTGTCGCTGTCATTATTATTTTTTATGACAAATTTCCCCACAAATCACCATTGCTCAATTCTGCAAGTGATTATAATTTATTATCGCTGTTTTATAGCTGCTCTAAAACCATTTTTGACATAAAGGTACACTTTTAGTTGCTATGGACAATCTACAGTTTGCAGGCAAAAGGAACAGTTTTTATTATGTAAAAGAACATGTAGGGCACTGGACAGACCACTAGAGACAAAGGGGGTGTGTATTTTTTACATACAGTACTGTAATCTATAAGATTACAGTATACTGTATGTAATGTGTTTGTTTACTTTTTTGAATATGGCGCCGTTCTCCGCCCCTGTGCGTCGTAACGTCGCAGGGATTGGAGCTCGGCGGCACACAGAGGCACTGTGTGAATCACACAGCGGGGATGCATCGCTGGATCCAGGAACAAGGTAACTAAACCCTGTCTGTGCACTCTGCGAGGCGAGTCTGAGTCTGACTCGGGGTTACCGATCGCAGCATAAAAATTTAACCCTGAGTCAGACTCGGGAATACCGCCAGGGGGGTTAAAAATGTAACAGTCTCTGTCTTGTTTGCACCACCTGTATACTGCTGTTCAAAGTATATAGGGCCAAAGGGGCTTGTAATGACCTGGGGGGTAGGGGCGGGGAAAACCATGCTATTTTTCTCAGTGATTTTCATCCATATTGCAGGGACCAGACACTACATTAAAGCCGCAAGCAGTTTAAAATATATTTTTCTTTTAGTAATCTAATTTTGTGCAGGGACAGTTCTAAACACCTGCCACTACTATAGACACCCAGCAGGAACGATATTTAAAGGAATTTAGTTTTTTTTTTTCACTTTAAGCATCATTAAAATCGCTGTTTTTAAAACTTTTTTTTCCATTGATACATGTTCCCTGGGGCAAGACCTGGGTTCTCAAAGACGTTTTCCGACAACAACTTGCATATGGGGCATTAAAACAAGCACTTTTGAATTGACGGCAATGGGGTTCTAAATGTTCGCGCCAATGGTCGGTCCGTTCGAAGGTTCTGGTGCGAACCGAATGCAGGGGTGTTCGGCTCATCCCTAGTGAATAACTCAACACCAAGTTCACTATATGGACCCCTTATATATTTGTAAATGTGGATCATATCCCCCCTTATTCTCCTCTTCTCCAGAGTGAAGAAATTCAGTTCCTCTAATCTTTCCTCATAGCTGAGCTTCATTTTTATAATTTCTAAAATCTCTTTTCTTATTGTTTATAGCTTTTTTTAACTTTGAACGTGAGCCACATGGGTTTTATTTTTTGGCCTTTTAAACTTATTGCCCATGGGAATATACTTTGCAGTGAGTTCACAAACAGTCTTTTTGAATAATTCCCATTTCTGTTCTGTGTTTATCGATGCCAATATTCCCTCCCAGTCTAATGCCGCGTACACACGATCACTTTTTGTGGTGAAAAAAAACAACGTTTTCAAAAAAGTCATTTAAAATCACTGTGTGTGGGCAAAACATAGTTTTATGTCTTAAAAAAAACAACCAAAAAAAAATTTGAAGATGCTTGAATTTTTTGGGTCGTTTTTCAAAACGTAATTTTTTGTGTCATAAAAAGTGATGGTGTGTGGGCAAAACAATGTTGAAAACAAAGTTTTTAAAGCCGCGCATGCTCAGAGGCAAGTTATGAGACGGAGCTTCAATAGAACAGAGTGCCGTCGAACGTGGTGTTTCATCACAAAAAATATATAGAAGAATACGAATTGGCCTAAACTGAGGAATTATATATTTTTGGGGGATATTTATTACAGCAAAAAGTAAAAAATATAATTTTTTTTCTAAATTGTCGCTATATTTTTGTTTATAGAGCAAAAACTAAAAACCTCAGAGGTGATCAAATACCGCCAAAAGAAAGCTCTATTTATGGGAAAAAAAAGGACGCCAATTTTGTTTGGGAGCCACGTTGCACGACCGCGCAATTGTCAGTTAAAACAACGTAGTGCCGAATCGCAAAAAGTGGCACGGTCATTGACCAGCAATATGGTCCGGGGCTGAAGTGGTTAAGCAGATGTTGGAACAAATGAGGCAACAAGGCATAATTGAAGACAGAAAGAGCCCATGGGCAGCTCCCATCGTCTTAAAGTGGAAAAAGGATGGCACACTCCGTTCCTGTGTAGATTACAGACGGTTGAATGCTGTCACTACCAGAGACGCCTATCCTCTGCCACGAATTGAAGAGTCCTTAGATGCTCTAGGGAAAGCCAAGTTCTTTTCTACACTTGACACTGCCAGTGGGTATTGGCAGATCCCTGTTGCCAAAGCAGATCGCCCAAAAACTGCTTTCATCACTCCTATGGGACTATGGCAGTTCAAAAGGATGCCTTTCAGGTTGAAAAATGCACCGGCTACCTTCCAGAGGACAATGGAGCATTGTCTGGGAGACATGAACTTAGATAGCATCCTTATTTATCTAGATGATATAGTGGTGTTCTCTGCCATGTTTGAAGAACACCTTGCCCGCCTAGATGCTGTTCTAGCCCAGCTACACCAGTGTGGGTTGAAGCTTAAGTAGACCAGAAAGGGGGCCACAAGAAGGTGGAATGGGGACTGGAACAGAAAGAGGCGTTTGACGTTTTAAAGCAGAAGTTAACATCAGTCACTGTATTGGCTTTTGTTGATTTCTCTCTTCCCTTCCAGCTACAGGCTGATGCCAGTAACCAGGGCCTGGGGGTTGTGCTCTCACAAGTGCAAGATGGTGAAGAAAGGGTTATTGCTTATGCAATTCACAGCCTTCATACAAGCGAGAGAAACCTCTAGCGAAATTTGACTTCTCCCTGCATTACCACCCAGAAAAAGGTAACCAGGTGGCAGATGCCCCATCATGGTACCCCTTGGTACAACCACAGCAAGATGTGGATGAGGAGGCTAAAGAAGAAGAGATTCCACACTTGGTGGGGGCAAGACCTTAGAATAGGCCACTGATGAACCTCATCCACGTACTGGAAGAGTACAACTGGGAAGAGAGGCATAAGGATGACCCCCGTAATTGCCCCAATAAAAGAGGCAATGCAGCTACAGCAGTGGCCTACTAGAAGAGAAAAGCTGACCATGACCAGTGCCGATCCTGACCTCCCTGGGGCCCTAAGCAAAATGACATGGCACATTAAAAATGAGAAGCAGGGGGCTCTGACGACAGTGACATGTCACATTAAAGAAAGTTGAGAAGCCGGGGGAGGGGGTGTTCTGCTGTCGGAAATGACTCAGCCGGCGAGTTTAGAAGTGGGGTGAGGGTGCGAAAAGGACTTCTCACCAGATGGGGCCTCTAGTAATTTTGGGGGCCCTTTGCAGCTTTGCGTGGCCCTAAGCGGCTTGCATAGTGCGCCTTTAGGGAGGATCGGCCCTGACCATGACTCATCAGTAACCTGGGAGGTTGTACTGTCACCGGCCCAAGCTCGACAAGTTCATTTGGAAGGAGGACATTGGGGCATCCACAAAACATTTGCATGATTCAAAAGGCAAGCAATGTTTGTGGGGCTCTTGCAGTTAATGTACACACTGTTTGGTATGCTCAGTGACGAAGGGGGCTGAAGCCCAGATGCCTTCTATGACTTGGAGCATATCTGCCCCATTGGAAGTACTAACACTTGACTTCCTCACCCTGGACACGTCTGGTGATGCATATCGCCATGTCCTTGCTATGGTGGATTACTTACCAAGTTTGCAGTAGCCATGCCAACTCGTGACCAGACTGCAGCTTAAACAGTATGGAAGCAATTGTGTCTCCCTTATGGCTGCCCTCAGAAAATACGTTCTGATCAAGGCCCCTGCTTTGAAAGTAAGTTCTTCCATGAGTGGTGTCATTCCTTAGGTGTCAAGAAGACACATACGACCATGTACCACCCACAGGGTAACGGAGCATGTGAGAGATTTAATCTTAGCCTGATACAACTGTTGAGGGGACTGGCCCATGAGAAAAGATTTAGATGGACCAATTACTTGGCTGAAGTTGTCTGGAAGAATAATCATACTGTGCACTCAGCAACAGGTTGCTCCCCTTACCATGTTAAGTTTGGTCGTACTTTTGGGGGCCCCACAGACCTATGGGGTGTTATCCCCACTGAAGAACTAGAGTATACTCCAGCATCTTGGATTTGGGAGTGGAGGGGACGGCTGTCAGAAGTCCAACAGTTCATTAAGGATCGAACTTGGGTGGAACAAGAAGAGCCAAGAAAAGAGGTCTATGACCTGAAACCTGGAAATAGGGTCCTGATAAGGCGCACATCAGCAGGGCAAGCTACAAACTCCATGGGAGGAAGTGCCTGGAGTTGTGTTACAGGAACCCATTCCAGGAGTGCCAGTCTATGACATGGAGAAAGAAGGTACCCAAGACAAGCCAAGACGGCTACACTGCAGGCTCCTAAAGCCTATTAGAAACTATGGAGAGATTCCTGAGACCTTGTCTAGAGGACCAGAAGAACAGGTACCAGAGACACCAGTGACACCACTATTAGAGAATGAGTGGTAGCTACTCCCTGTTCCATCACAACTATCTCCAAGGCCTGCAGAAGAATGTGCAAGTTCAGACAGTCCCATGCACCCCAATCATTGCCCAGCTCAGGTTCTCCCACTATGGGCCACTGTCTACTGAAATGCCTGAAAGTGAGCATGTGCTTGTCACTGGTCCTGAAGAAGAACCTCAGCCTGTGAGATGCAACCAGAGGCTTAGTGAAATGCCTGAAAAATTAGGATGCACCACCACCTGTTTGTAGAGGAGAGTCTGGATCTCAACCCTTGAGATGCTCCCAGAGGCCCAACTTTGGGAAACCACCTGAGCACTTTACGCAAGAAGACTTTGTATGGTCTGTAAACGTGCCTGGAATCACAAGTTCAAGTGGGGTAGAGTGTGGTGGAGTGCCCCTTTATCTACAGTCAGGTGCAGGTCCCTTTAATTTTTAACTCCCACAATCCACTGGGCTTCCAGCATCCCCTGAGCTCTTGGACACGCCAAGGAGATATAAATTCCAGCTCCTCCTTGCTTCCTGGGCTCAGAGAAAGCCTGCCTGATGGGACAGCATTGACTGGGCAAGTGAGCTGTCACTAGGTGCTGGGTTCTGTTAGGCCGCGTACACACGATCAGTCCATCCGATGAGAACGGTCCTAAGGACCGTTTTCATCAGTTAACCGATGAAGCTGACTGATGGTCTGATGTGTCTACACACCATCGATTAAAAAAACGATTGTGTTAGAACGCGGTGAAGTTTACATGTTTTAACACAACGACGTGCTGAAAAAAAAACAAGTTCAATGCTTCCAACCATGCATCGACTTGATTCTGAGCATGCGCAGCATTTTAACCGATGCTTTTGCATACTAACGATCGGTTTTGACCCATTGGTCAGGCGTCCATCAGCCCTCCAGCTGTTGCAGAACTACACATCCCATGAGGTATTGTAAAACAACTGGAGGGCCATAGTTTGAAGACCCATGAGCTAGTGCATTGTTGATTCACTTACCTTTTCCTTCGATTTCCCTTCTAAATGTTTTTTTTCTTTGTCTGAATTTCTCACTTCCTGTTCCTCCTCAGTAAGCTTGCCCTCATCATTCGAGCAGTTCTGGCTGGGATTAGTCAGCATGCTGGCTACCTCCCTTGGGACTACAGCGTCTCCCCACAGGGATGTAGTCCCAAGGGAGGGGGCCAGCAGTGAACCAACAATACACTAGCTTAAAGGAGCCTATTTAGAAAATAAAAAACAAACCTTTACAACCCCTTTAAGTCTGGTGTGTGGGCCACCAGCAGTGAGCACAAGAGCATGCAGCATCTATCAAAGCCCAAGTCACTGGAGAGGACTTTGCTACAGTCCATTTGGAGGGGCTACCCATGCTTGGGTGGTCCTATCTTCAGCCACCAGAAGACAACAGCAGCAGTGCCATACTTGCCAACTGTCCTATTTTTAGTGGGACAGTCCCGTCAAATAGGACCTAGTCCGGCAGGGGCGGGTCTCAGTCTGACTCTCCGGAAAAATGTCCTCCCAGTGTTTTACCCCCGTGTCAGGTGAGAGCTGCTGGATGTAGCTGCTTCCTGCCTCGAGGACACAGGAAGGAAGACGTGCTCCTACTTATAGGTGGAGGGGAGGACAGAGGTAAAGAGGACTCACTGCACTTGTGTTTTAAATAACTTTTTTGTCAACCACCACTGCTGGGGCAGCTGAGCAGCGATCTCCACACACTGCTGGCATAGCCTGTCCTGTCAGATCAGTGGATGGAGGGAGGGAGACAGGCAGACTGAACCATTAGGATATTTGGGTTCAGTGAGTCTGTCCCCCCATTACCTTATGACTGAGTAAGCCTGTGTCCCCGGCAGGAGGGCTGGATTAAAAAATATTGGACCAGAAGCCTCCGGCGTGTCTCATGTCTCCTTGGGCTTCTCTCTCTTGCACTGTGCACACTTCCTGGTTCCCGGGGCACGGACCCCTCCTAACACTCGAGCCCCTTACATGTGTATCCCCTGTACTTCCTTGATCGCAGTATCAGATGTTACGGCAGATATTACATGATTACATTTACAGTGATGTATGCCACAAGGAAAGAGCAGAGTCAGTACTGTTTATAGTAGTGGGGAAAAGAAGACAGGTTATACTGGCGAAATGAGAGGGGATGCCTGGGATGCTAGAGAGCATAGTGTCAGCAGTAGGGATGAGCTTCGCATTCGATGCAAACTCAAGTTCGCATCGAACATCGGCCATTCGATCGTTCATCGAAAACGAACAAATATGGTTCTTCGCGCCAAAATTCGCATGACGCGCAACGACCCATAATTCACTGCGGCGTTGCGCGCTGATGATTGGCCAAGCATGCACCATGACCCCGCATGCTTGGCCAATCAAAGCGCCCAAAAAACGAAGAGACCGAATTGGCCAAAGCCAGGGTGCTTTGGCCAATTAGGGCTCAGGGCTTTAGCACACGCCCCACACTATAAAAGGCCGCCTCCCGGGCGGCCTCGTGTAGTGTGTTCCGGCTTGCCTTACAGAAAAGTTAGACAGACAGTGAGTTAGAGAGAGAGAGATATACTATACCATATACCACCTGAGCACAGATAGTGCCACTGTACGTGTGCTCATATATACCACCTGAGCACAGATAGTGCCACTGTTTGTGTGCTCCTATATACCACCTGAGCACAGATAGTGCCACTGTACGTGTGATCCTATATACCACCTGAGCACAGATAGTGCCACTGTACGTGTGCTGCTATATACCACCTGAGCACAGTTAGTGCCACTGTACGTGTGCTCCTATATACCACCTGAGCAAAGATAGTGCCACTGTTTGTGTGCTCCTATATACCACCTGAGCACAGATAGTGCCACTGTACGTGTGCTCCTATATACCACCTGAGCACAGATAGTGCCACTGTACGTGTGCTCCTATATACCACCTGAGTACAGATAGTGCCACTGTACGTGTGCTCCTATATACCACCTGAGCACAGATAGTGCCACTGTACGTGTGCTCCTATATACCACCTGAGCACAGATAGTGCCACTGTACATGTGCTCCTATATACCACCTGAGCACAGATAGTGCCACTGTTTGTGTGCTCCTATATACCACCTGAGCACAGATAGTGCCACTGTACGTGTGCTCCTATATACCACTTGAGCACAGATAGTGCCACTGTACGTGTGCTCCTATATACCACCTGAGCACAGATAGTGCCACTGTACGTGTGATGCTATATACCACCTGAGCACAGATAGTGCCACTGTACGTGCGCTCCTATATACCACCTGAGCACAGATAGTGCCACTGTTTGTGTGCTCCTATATACCACCTGAGCACAGATAGTGCCACTGTACGTGTGCTCCTATATACCACCTGAGCACAGATAGTGCCACTGTACGTGTGCTCCTATATACCACCTGAGCACAGATAGTGCCACTGTACGTGTGCTCCTATATACCACCTGAGCACAGATAGTGCCACTGTTTGTGTGCTCCTATATACCACCTGAGCACAGTTAGTGCCACTGTACGTGTGCTCCTATATACCACCTGAGCACAGATAGTGCCACTGTACGTGTGCTCCTATATACCACCTGAGCACTGTTAGTGTCACTGTTCCTGTGCTGGTATATACCACCTGAGCACAGATAGTGCCACTGTACGTGTGCTTCTATATACCACCTGAGCACAGTTAATGCCACTGTACGTGTGCTCCTATATACCACCTGAGCACAGATAGTGCCACTGTACGTGTGCTCCTATATACCACCTGAGCACAGATAGTGCCACTGTACGTGTGCTCCTATATACCACCTGAGCACAGATAGTACCACTGTACGTGTGCTCCTATATACCACCTGAGCACAGATAGTGCCACTGTACGTGTGCTCCTATATACCACCTGAGCACAGATAGTGCCACTGTACGTGTGCTCCTATATACCACCTGAGCACAGATAGTGCCACTGTACGTGTGCTCCTATATACCACCTGAGCACAGATAGTGCCACTGTACGTGTGCTCCTATATACCACCTGAGCACAGATAGTGCCACTGTACGTGTGCTCCTATATACCACCTGAGCACTGTTAGTGTCACTGTTCCTGTGCTGGTATATACCACCTGAGCACAGATAGTGCCACTGTACGTGTGCTCCTATATACCACCTGAGCACAGTTAGTCTCACTGTTCGCGTGCTCCTATATACCACCTGAGCACAGATAGTGCCACTGTACGTGTGCTCCTATATACCACCTGAGCACAGATAGTGCCACTGTACGTGTGCTCCTATATACCACCTGAGCACAGATAGTGCCACTGTACGTGTGCTCCTATATACCACCTGAGCACAGATAGTGCCACTGTTTGTGTGCTCCTATATACCACCTGAGCACAGATAGTGCCACTGTACGTGTGCTCCTATATACCACCTGAGCACAGATAGTGCCACTGTACGTGTGCTCCTATATACCACCTGAGCACAGTTAGTGCCACTGTACGTGTGCTGGTATATACCACCTGAGCACTGTTAGTGTCACTGTTCCTGTGCTGGTATATACCACCTGAGCACAGATAGTGCCACTGTACGTGTCCTCCTATATACCACCTGAGCACAGTTAGTGCCACTGTACGTGTGCTCCTATATACCACCTGAGCACAGTTAGTGCCACTGTACGTGTGCTGGTATATACCACCTGAGCACAGTTAGTGTCACTGTACCTGTGCTGCTATATACCACCTGAGCACAGTTAGTGTGACCGCACGTGTGCTGCTATATACCACCTGAGCTCAGTTAGTGTCACTGTACCTGTGCTGCTATATACCACCTGAGCTCAGTTAGTGTCACTGTACCTGTGCTGGTATATACCACCTGAGAGCATTTCGTGTCACTCCGCTTGTGCTGTTACATACCACCTGAACTCTTCAATATGTCTGGAAGGAGAACAAAGAGAGGCAGAGAGTCACAAGGGCAAGCAGGCTCTGCATGTAGAGGTAACGCTGGTAGTGGATGTGGTGCATCCTCTTCAGCACGTGGCCGTGGCCGTGGCCGCTCGTCCTTCTTTTTGGAAGCTGGCCGTGTTGAACCTCAACATGCAGAGGAATTAGTAGAGTGGATGACCAAGCCGTCCTCATCCCCCTCATCCTCTCTCACACAGACTGATCAAAGTTTTTCTGGCAAAGCAGCTGCCAAGGCGTCCTCTTCCCTCTGCACGATGGCTTCACACAATACTTCCCTAGTACCACCATGTCCTCCTGAGGAGTCCCCCGAACTGTTTCAACACAGTGTTGGGTACATGCTACAGGAAGATGCGCAGCGTTTAGAAGACTCCGATGACGGAACACTGATAGAGGAAGGCATTGTTGTGAGCCCAGGGAGAGGGGGTGGCCGAGAGGGACAGCAATTTGTCAGTGAGGATGTTCCCCCAGCTGGAGCATACTGCCAGGTGGTTGACAGTGATGAGGAGGGAGGGGATGATGAGGTCACTGACTGTACCTGGGTGCCTGATAGGAGAGAGGAGGAGGAGGAGGAGGAGGAGGAGGAGGCACAGGCACATCTCCAAAGAGGCAGGATGCCCTCCAAGGGTCAGCTTAAGGTCACACCCACTGCATTACAGCGCACATCTATGGCGCTTGTGCATGGCGCTGCTGTGTCTGACCGGTACAGCAAAAGTTCTTTGGTGTGGGCCTTTTTAGAAATACGTCCACAAGATCGTACCTTTGCTATTTGTAACTTATGTCGCAAGCGTATCTCGCGTGGCCAAAACATCAACCGCCTGGGTACCACATGCTTGTCCAGACATATGTCGACCAGCCATGCAGCTCGTTGGCAAGCACACAAGAAAGACCCACACCAAAGAAAAAAGTGTACCCCCCCCTTGCCCTTCTGGGACCTCCAACCCCAGTAGACCCCCAGTCCTCTCTGAAGCCTGCAGTGAAGGTGTAGAAATAGGTGTGTCACAAGCTAGTAGTAGCGGTCAATCTACTGATTGTACCAGGCAAATTTCCCTGCCCCAGCTGCTGCAGCGCCGAAAGAAGTACAATCCCAGCCATCCACATGCCCAGCAGTTGAATGCTAGCTTAGCGAAATTGCTAGCACTTCAACTGCTACCTTTTCAGTTGGTAGATTCTGCCCCCTTCCGTGAGTTTGTGCAATGTGCAGTACCTCAGTGGCAAGTACCAAAACGCCACTTTTTCTCACGGAAGGCTATTCCGGCTCTCTACCGGCATGTGGAAGGCAATGTCCATGCCTCGCTGGACAGGGCGGTCAGTGGTAAGGTGCATATTACCGCTGACTCATGGTCCAGCAGGCATGGACAGGGACGTTACTTGTCTTTTACGGCGCATTGGGTGATTCTGCTGGCAGTTGGGAAGGACGCAGGGCAAGGTCCAGTAGTTTTTGAGGTTGTTCCGCCACCACGCCCCAAAACACTACTACTGCTTGTGACACACCTCTTTCCTCCACTCCCTCCTCTTCCTCTGTGGCCTCTTCCTGTGGGGATGTTTTCTCCGAACCACCCGAGCTCTGTAGGCGTAAGAGGGGATACGCAGGAATGCAGGCCAAGAGATGCCATGCGGTGCTAGAGCTGGTGTGCTTGGGAGACAGGAGCCATACTGGGGAAGAGGTTTTGTCAGCTCTGCAGGGTCAGGCCGAGAGGTGGTTGACGCCACGCCAGCTGAAGCCTGGAATGGTGGTCAGCGATAATGGCACCAACCTCCTCTCTGCCCTGCGACAGGGAAAACTCACTCACGTGCCCTGTTTTGCGCATGTCCTCAATTTGGTGGTGCAGCGGTTCTTGGGCAGGTACCCGGGCTTGCAGGATGTCCTGAAGCAGGCCAGGAAAGTCTGTGTGCATTTTCGGAGGTCATATAATGCCACTGCTCGGCTGACTGACCTCCAAAGGGAATACAACCTGCCCAAGAACCGCCTAATTTGTGACATGCCCACCAGATGGAACTCAACGTTGGCCATGCTGCAGCGGCTGCACACGCAGCAGCGGGCCATCAATGAGTACCTGTGCCAATATGGCAGCAGAACTGGGTCAGGGGAGCTAGGTTTTTTTTCCCCACGCCAGTGGGCCTTGATCAGGGATGCATGCACTGTCCTGTCACCATTTGAGGAGGCCACGCGGATGGTGAGCAGTGACAGTGCATGCATCAGTGAAACTGTCCCTCTTATTCACCTGTTGGAGCACACGCTACGTGGAATAATGGACAGGGCCCTTGAGGCAGAACAGAGGGAGGAAGAGGAGGACTTCCTTACCTCTCAAGGCCCCCTTTACCCAGACAGTGGTCCTGCTTGCCCACCCAGCACACAGGAAGAGGAGGAGGAGGAGGATTGTATCAGCAGCATGGAGGTGGAGCCTAGCACTCAGCAGCAGCAGTCTTCAAGGGATCATTTACAGTCCCAAGGAGCACGTGGAGTTTTACGTGGCTGGGATGAGGTGCCTGTTGATCCTGTCGTCCTCAGTGACCCAGAGGACTGTGCCCCGAATGCCTCTGCAAACCTACGCTGCATGGCCTCCCTGATTCTGCAAAGCCTGCGTAAGGATCCCCGTGTACGTGCTATTAAGGAGAGGGATCATTACTGGCTGGCAACTCTCCTTGATCCATGTTACAAAGTAAGGTTGCAAACCTTATGTTGCCATCGCAGAGGGAGCAGAAGATGAAACTTCTGCGGGAGGCCTTGCAGAAGGGTCTGTGCAATGCGTTCCCAGAACCGGGGGGATTACCAAAACCTGGCTCTGGACAACGTCTTGCTGAGACTTCGGTGACTCACAGAAGGGGCGGTGGAGAAGGTGGTCGTCTGACCGATGCGTTCAGGCAGTTTTTTAGTCCGCAGCCCCAAGGTCTGACCGGTTCCAGCAACCATCGCCAGCGTCTGCTTTACATGGTACGGGAATACCTAGGGGCAAGATCCGACTTGGACACCTTCCCCACCGAAAATCCTCTGGCTTACTGGGTCTTGAGGATGGATCACTGGCCAGAGCTTGCCCAGTACGCAATTGAGCTACTGGCTTGCCCTGCATCCAGTGTTCTTTCAGAACGGACATTTAGTGCTGCTAGAGGCTTTGTCACTGATCACAGGGTGCGCCTCTCTACCGGCTCTGTTGATCGACTGACCTTCATCAAAATGAATCAGGCTTGGATCAACACCAGCTACCAAGCACCTGATGCTGATATTAATGAATAATATCTTTTTGTTGAAATTTCGGATCCCTTTTAGACTGCTGATGCTGAGTGACTGTCCTCTTATGCTGCTGATGGAATATCCTTCTCCTCCTCACTTTTCTTGCTGATAGCTAGTAAGAAATGTTGTGTCCCCAAGGCCCAATTTTTCTGCCCCTGTTTAACAGGGGCGCCTAATAACAATTTTTGATGCAATAATTTGCACGTGGTATGGAGTTGGGTGTATGGGAGGATGTACTGTGTTTTACTTTGTTTTATTTTTTATTTTTTTTATGGTTGAACTGGATGGACTTGTGTCTTTTTTCAACCTGACTAACTATGTAACTATGTAATTGGAGTTATTGTGAGGGGTTGCAGTGTTGTGTTGTGCCCAAGGCCCAATTTTTCTGCCCCTGTTTAACAGGGGCGCCTAATAACAATTTTTGATGCAATAATTTGCACGTGGCTCCTTTTTGCGCTCCAATTGGAGTTATTGTGAGGGGTTGCAGTGTTGTGTTGTGCCCAAGGCCCAATTTTTCTGCCCCTGTTTAACAGGGGTGCCTAATAAAAAATTTTGATGCAATAATTTGCACGTGGCTCCTTGTTGCGCTCCAATTTGAGTTATTGTGAGGGGTTGCAGTGTTGTGTTGTGCCCAAGGCCCAATTTTTCTGCCCCTGTTTAACAGGGGCGCCTAATAACAATTTTTGATGCAATAATTTGCACGTGGCTCCTTGTTGCGCTCCAATTGGAGTTATTGTGAGGGGTTGCAGTGTTGTGCCCAAGGCCCATTTTTTCTGCCCCTGTTTAACAGGGGCGCCTAATAAAAAATGTTGATGCAATAATTTGCACGTGGCTCCTTGTTGCGCTCCAATTGGAGTTATTGTGAGGGGTTGCAGTGTTGTGTTGTGCCCAAGGCCCAATTTTTCTGCCCCTGTTTAACAGGGGCGCCTAATAACAATTTTTGATGCAATACTTTGCACGTGGCTCCTTGTTGCGCTCCAATTACAGTATGTTTGAGGGGTGCCCTTTTTTCTAAAAATGTTCTTTCTCACAACAATAATGGCCCCCCACCGCTAAAATATTCGACATAATGTTGCCACACAGAACTTGCGCAAGTAGCATTAATTACTTATTTTTTTGTCCTTTCATGTTGTGCAGGGACATCTCTAAACACGTGCCACTACTATAGACACCCAGCAGGTGTGATATTTAAAGGATTTTTTTTTCACTTTAAGCATCATTAAAATGGCTGCTCCGCAAAAAACGGCCGTTTTAAAAAAAAAAAATTCCATTGATACATGTTCCCTGGGGCAAGACCCGGCTTCTGAATGATGTTTTCCAACATTTAATTGGATTTTGGTCTTTAAAATTACCGTTTTTGAATTCGAACGTTCGGGTCCCATAGACTTCAATAGGGTTCGAAATTTTCGTGCGAACCCGCAGTCCGTTCGAACGTTCTGGTGTGAACCGAACCCGGGGGTGTTCGGCTCATCCCTACTCAGCAGTGCCATAAAACAAAAATTCTGTCTGGAACAGAAAGATGGGGAGCAAGGAGAGAATACAGAGGCTGCCTCTATTCTCTTTTTTGTCCCGTCTTTTGCTGTCTCTGTATTCTTTCCCTGTTCCCTATCTTTCTCTTCCAGACAGAATTTTTGTTTTATGGCACTGCTGAGACTATGCTCCCTCTCTAGCACAGACATCCCCTCATTTTCTCCAATATCTGTCTTTTGTTCCCCACTCTTCTCTAATAAACAGCTCTCTTCTTCTAGCAGTCACTTCTGTAAGGGTCCTTCACACGGCGCACATTGAGAACACTAGACATTATAGTCGTAATCAATTTACCCAATCACTCCAGAAACATTATTATATTATGTACCAATTTACTACCATATTCAAATAGTTTTATAATTAAACAGGTATTGAAGTATACTTGGCACAGGTTTAGAAATTAATGTATATGCTTGAATATATGTTTTGTTTTTTCAAAGCAAATTCTCTGAAAAAGACATAGGGCCAGATTCATGAAAGGTTACGCTGGCGGATCGAGTGATCCGCCAGCGTAACAGTGGCTTTGAGCCGGCGTTTCTGTTTTCTGTAACCAGAAAACAAGAAACGCCGGGTTGAAGTTCCGATGCGAGCAGCGTAACTGAGTTTCGCCATCGCATCGTTACTTCAACTTAAAAATGGCGCCGGGGGCGTTCCCGCCGATTTACGCTCAAAAAATATGTTAATGAGCGGAAATCGGCAATTCACGATCGAAATCCGGCGCGACGCAGTGACGTTACGACGTTTCCGGACGGGATACGCGGCGCATAGATATACCTACATGGGGCTGGAGTATCCTATGTTAGGTATAGGCGTCGTCATCGCGTCGGGAAAAAAAAAAAAAACGTCGCTTGCGTAAAACGGTCATGAATGGGAATGTGACGTCATTGACGTTCATTCACAGATTTTGGAGCATGCGCACGGGGATGTTTTGACACTCGACGCATGCGCAGTACGTCGGCGGCGGGATCGCGCGTAGTTAGCATACTACACGCCCCGTACCCGCGACATTTGAATTCCGCCGGCTCATTTGCGATGCGCTGCCGCAACTTTAGGAGCAAGTGCTTCGTGAATGACAGCACTTGCTCCTAAAAATTCGGCAGCGCAACGCAAATCAGAAGCGTTACTCCAGAGCAAAGATGCTCTGGAATACGTGAATCTGGCCCAATTAGTTTAAATTCAGACCTCAAATGGACCTGGATGTCCACGTGCTGCTCAGTGCGCAACAGATATCCTTCGATGCTGCCTGACACTTATGGCATGTTTTCTGAATCAGAATGCCGGGGTCATGTGACATTCTAGAGCAGCACACAGACATCCTCTGGCTGCCCCCACTAGACATTAAGGATCATGATCTAGTTTGTGTCTATCTATCTATCTATCTATCTATCTATCTATCTATCTATCTATCTATCTATCTATCTATCTATCTATCTATCGCCCCAGGTTAGTATTTATTTCTTTAGTTACAGGAAGAAAAAAAATCTTTATGAAGAAAAGATGAGCTCCAAAAACTGTAGCATATTAGATTTCTTTAAACAGAGATCTGAGAAAGGACCTGGAGGCCAAAGACAGACAAATTTTGCAAGGCCAACTGATATAGCAATTGCAGAGCAAGTAGAGCCAAGTGATGCTCTTCCAGTTGAAAGAAGCTCTATAGAGGAAGGACGCGCAAGTGGCACTCCTCCAGCTGAGAGAGTGTCTGAAGAAGAAGAAGGACATGTAAGCGGCACTCTTCCAGTGGAGATAATTCCTGAAGAGGAAGAGCATGTAGGTGGCATTCCTCCAGAAGAATTTCTGAAGGGGAACAAAGTTTGATTCTTCCATTTGAGAAAGAGCCTGGAAAACTAGGGGAACTGAGTCAGTACCTGCCACTCAAAAGAACAAAGTCAGTGGATTCCCCACAAGCTAAAAGTGGAAAAAAGCGAAGAAGATCTGGTCCTGCTCTGCCACTTCAAACAATTGTCAGAAAGCGAGGACAACCAAGTCTTGCTCTGCCAGTTGAGAGAAGGACAGCAGAGAGAAGGTCCACTGAGCGAGGAGAGCAAATTCAAAGTCACCGATATGTAATGGAGACAGCAGAGGAAACAGAGGCAGAAATAGAAGATTTACCTATTTCTCTGTCAGGCTCAGGTGATACAGAAGAGATAAGACTAGCAAGTGCTACTCTTCCAGACAGTGATCAGGGTCAACTCGAAGTCAGTCATTCTTTATTAGTATCCCCCCAAAAAAGAAAAATGCTCTCAAAATGAGGAAAGACTACCAAAGTAAGCCATAAACGGTTATGCAGTTTTAACACCAAATGGCCATCCCAATTTCCTTTTATTAAAGAAAGTAGAATTGGTAGTTCACATGCCTTTTGCACATACTGCTCTAAAGACGTAAGAATTGCACATGTTGGAATTAATGATATCAGAGTGCACATAGAAACCAAGGTCCATATAGAAAAGGCTGGTGTGTTTTCTGCTGGAATGTCAAGCATCACTCCTGATGTTTATAATTGTAAACATCCCTTGTAATAGGAAATGTGTGTGACAGGTCCTCTTTAAGGAGAGATGCGGGGTCAATAAGACCTCACATCTCTCCTCCAGGCTGGAAACCATGAGATTGGTGAAAAAAAATTCACTGATCTCATGAATGGTGGCTTACAGCCGCAATCGCGGCTTTGTTTACTTACGGGGACCCGGGCGTGACGTCATCACATCGCGCCCGGGTCCTCCGACGGTCATAGAGATGACTGGTCACCAGTCATCTCTATGCTTCCTGCCGACGATTCCGAAGCCACGGGAGAGCCCGGAGAAGCACCAGATGGCGACCGGAGGGGGGGATGTCCCCTCCCGCAGCCTGTAAGAATGATCAAGTGGCGCAACCGCCGGTATGATCGTTCTTAGATTGTGCAGAATCGCCGGCTGAAGAAGGGGATATCTGGATGATGCCTCTGGCTGCAGGCAGGGCCGGCGCTACCACTAGGCGAAGTAGGCAGCCGCCTAGGGCGCACTACCACCTAGAGCGCAACCACAGCCCCTGTCCTGTGTGAGCTCGGCTCTCCTCTCCTGATCGCTCGTTGTGTGCCGTGGCCGCCACCAATCCCCCCATGTGTCCCATTGAGCGGCCTGCTGCACTGTTACATCTTCTTAGGTGTTGCATCACATAGCGCTGCTCCGGGACTCCTTTGCTCCAGCCTGTCCCTCTTGTGCAGCGCTGTGTGTCTGTGTGCAGCGGAGGGGCGGGGATCAACGAAGATGGGAGCATTGAGAGGCACAGCTGACCTCCCGCCCAGCAAGGACTCCGTGGAGGGGGTGGATGGATGGCGCTGGCCTGGCCGGGACACGTGGAGGCGGAGCCGCGGGTGGATGGATGGCGCTGGCCTGGCCGGGACACGTGGAGGCGGAGCCGCGGGTGGATGGATGGCGCTGGCCTGGCCGGGACACGTGGAGGCGGAGCCTCGGGTGGATGGATGGCACTGGCCTGGCCGGGACACGTGGAGCCGCGGGTGGATGGATGGCGCTGGCCTGGCCCGGGCGGGGACACCGTGGAGCGGATAGATGGCGCTGGCTTGGTCTCGGTGGAGGACGGATCCTCCCCGAACTAGATTAAGCTGTATGTGGAGTGGGGGTGGTGTATGTGTCAGGTGGGGGGGGTCAGTATATGTGTCAGGTGGGGGGGTCAGTATATGTGTCAGGTGGGGGGGGGGTCAGTGTATGTGTCAGGTGGGGGGGGTCAGTGTATGGCCTCGTATACACGAGGGGATATGTCCGCTGAAAACGGTCCGATGGACCGTTTCAGCAGACATCTCCGCTCGTGTGTATGGGCTAGCGGACAGATTTCTCCACCCGACAGATTTCAAAGCAAGCTTTGAAATCTATCCGGTGGGAATCTGTCCGCCCGACATGTCTGCTGGTTAGTACACTTACCAGCAGACATGTCGTCCCGCACCGCCGCCGCGCCGCCGCCGAATGGATTCGGCGCATGCGCAGAAGTGTTTTACTTCCTGGTGCAGTGACGTAGTGGTGACGTGGCGGCGTCAACGTCACCGCCGCGTCACCGCCACGTCACCGCGCCGTCCGGCGGTGGGGAATTTGATCCGATGGTGTGTACACGCCATCGGATCAAACTCCCGATCGGACATATCCGATGGAAATGGTCCGCGGACCGTTTTCATCGGATATGTCCGATCGTGTGTACGAGGCCTATGTGTCAGATGGGGGGGGGGGGGTCAGTGTATGTGTCAGGTAGGGGGGTCAGCGTATGTGTCAGGTAGGGGGGGGGGTCAGTGTGTGTCAGGTAAGGGGGGTCAGTGTATGTGTCAGGTGAGGGGGGTCAGTGCATGTGTCAGGTAAGGGGGGTCAGTGCATGTGTCAGGTAAGGGGGGTCAGTGCATGTGTCAGGTAAGGGGGGTCATTGCATGTGTCAGGTAAGGGGGGTCAGTGCATGTGTCAGGTAAGGGGGGTCAGTGCATGTGTCAGGTAAGGGGGGTCAGTGCATGTGTCAGGTAAGGGGGGGTCAGTGTATGTGTCAGGTAAGGGGGGGTCAGTGTATGTGTCAGGTAAGGGGGGTCAGTGTGTCAGGTAAGGAGGGGTCAGTGTATATGTCAGGTAAGGAGGGGTCAGTGTATGTGTCAGGTAAGGGGGGGTCAGTGTGTCAGGTAAGGAGGGGTCAGTGTATGTGTCAGGTAAGGGGGGTCAGTGTATGTGTCAGGTAAGGGGGGGTCAGTGTATGTGTCAGGTAAGGGGGGGTCAGTGTATGTGTCAGGTAAGGGGGGTCAGTGTATGTGTCAGGTAAGGGGGGGGTCAGTGTATGTGTCAGGTAAGGGGGGGTCAGTGTATGTGTCAGGTAAGGGGGGGGTCAGTGTATGTGTCCGGTAAAGGGGGTCAGTGTATGTGTCAGGTAAGAGGGGTCAGTGTATGTGTCAGGTAAGGGGGGTCAGTGTATGTGTCAGGTAAGGGGGGGTCAGTGTATGTGTCAGGTAAGGGGGGGTCAGTGTATGTGTCAGGTAAGAGGGGTCAGTGTGTCAGGTAAGGGGGGTCAGTGTGTCAGGTAAGGGGGGTCAGTGTATGTGTCAGGTAAGGGGGGGTCAGTGTATGTGTCAGGTAAGGGGGGTCAGTGTATGTGTCAGGTAAGGGGGGGTCAGTGCATGTGTCAGGTGGGGGGGGTCAGTGTATGTGTCAGGTAAGGAGGGTCAGTGTATGTGTCAGGTAAGGGGGGGTCAGTGTATGTGTCAGGTGAGGGGGGTCAGTGTATGTCAGGTAAGGGGGGTCAGTGTATTTGTCAGGTAAGGGGGGTAAGTGTATGTGTCAGGTCAGTGTAGGGGTCAGGTGGGTCAGTGTATGTGTCAGTGTAGGGGTCAGATAGGTCACATGTGTTGCAAGGGCAGAGTAAAGTGAAGTCAGGGGTGCAGCGGGGGGGGGGCGGGGGTGGCAAAATTAGGATTCGCCTAGGGCAGGGGTGTCAAACTGGCGGCCCTCCAGCTGTTCCGAAACTACAAGTCCCATCATGCCTCTGCCTGTGGGAGTCATGATTGTAACTGTTAGCCTTGCAATGCCTCATGGGACTTGTAGTTTTGCAACATCTGGAGGGCCGCCTGTTTGACACACCTGGCCTAGGGTGTCAAAGATCCTTGCACCAGCCCTGGCTGCAGGCATCATTCAGATATCCACCCGCAAAGCCCAGGCCGTCAATTGACGGCCACTTAGGATGGTAGATCCCATCTCTGGCCGTCAATTGTATATGGCCGGGTATTGAAGTGGTTAACATGGTGAGAAAGGTACAAACAAAAAGGAGAAGTCAGTTGGGAAAAGACAACAAACAAGCACGATCTTCCTCAAGTGTTTATTCCGATTCTACAGGAATTAGAAACACACTCGTTGGCATTTTGACTGCGAAAGTAAATTTATTTTCATCTGTTGCATGTCATGAATGGAAGCCGAGCACTGAACTTGTTAAGAAAGCACGATCGATCACATATAAAACTTTAAAACAACGAAGAGAACAGCAAGAACGTGCTGAAAGGACCGCCTGAATAGAAAGACCGTGCAGTTTAAAAACCTAAAAGTGTTAACTTCCAGCAAAAAAAACTTGGGACATGGACAGGTTTCTCACACAGATTGATTTATGCTATCCTTGATTTTTTTGTTGCTATTATTATACATAATTGAAACAAGTATTTGTTTTATAGCATAACGCAATGCCGTAACAGTTAAGAATATAGTTCTATAGCATCACATTTAAGGCAACAGATGTGACAATGACAGTTTTAGTTTAAAAAAAATATTTAAAAAGAAGGAAAAGATGAGAAAATTGAATTATTTTTAGTAAAGTTAAAATTCAAGTTAAATATATGTATTTATTGTTATTTAAAAAAATAAATAAAAAAAATACAAGAAAAACTTAAACGCTTAAACTTAAGCGTGCTTAAACTGAAGTGGATCTTTTCAAATTATATTCTCTAAAATAACAACATAAATATACATAATGCAAACTATATGATAAAACAACATAAAATCTAGGGTGTGTCAGGGAGAGAACGCATATAAAACATATGCCCGATCGCCCCTGGCTCTGGGTTTGAAGTACTTCAATGGAGAGGAATAACTCCTATAGCAAAATATTAATATGGATGTCACCAGGTGATGTATTCAGTTAGATGTGCATCAATCCTTTTGGCATCGGTGGGTATGCCAGCAAACTAGCCACAACTAGGCAAGTATATAAAACGCCACCGGCACACAGTCACTTCTGGGTTTCACTAATTCCCAATCATGTGAGCCTCATGGGCCCGTCTTTCTATGAGGTCCTCCGTGCTGCGTTTCGCCTGCCTTTTCGGGCTGAAGCCCACCATTACCAAAAGGAATGATGCACATCTAACTGAATATGTCACCTGGTGACATCCATTTGGATATCTTAATATGGGAGTTATTCCTCCCCATTGAAGTACTTCAAACCCAAGGCCAGGGGTGATAGGGCTATGGTACATGTGAGTTCTCTCCTAGACACCCCCTATATGTCATGTTGTTTTATACATGATGTATGTTTATGTTTTTTTTTTTATAGAATATCATTTTAAAGATCCACTTCAGTTTAAGCGCACTATGGGCCAGATTCAGAAAGCATTTACGCCAGTGTATCTTGAGATACGCTGCGTAAATACTAAGAATAGCCGGCGTATCTTTTTTTGCTATTCAGAAAAGAAGATACGCTGGCTTTCTTCTAAGATACGACGGCTTACACTGTTGTATCTTAAGTTGTATTTTTATGCTGGCCACTAGGTGGTGCTTCGCATAAATTATGCAAATGAGCTACTTACGCAGATTCACGAGCGTACTTGCGACGGCGCGTCTTAGTTTACGTCGTTTGCGTTAGCGTTATAGCGGCGTAAGGTTACCCCTGCTATAGCAGGCACAGCCAATGTTAAGTTTGGACGTCGGGACCGCGTCGAATTGAACGTCTGTTACGTCGTTTGCGTAAATCGTTCGGGAATGGGGCTCGACGTTAGTCTCGTTCACGTCGTTTACATTGAGAAAAAAGCGGTCCATGGACGTCACTTACGTGGGGTCATGATTCATTTGCATGAATCACGCCCCTATCTTCCAAATTTGAATTGCGCGGCCTTCCGCTGCCACAGATACACTACGTTGCCGTAACTTTCGGCGTAAATAGTTTCTGAATAAGGAATCTGCCACTGAAAGATGCGGCGTAATCCGTTGCAACTCCAAAGTAGGAGGGAAGTGGGCGTGTTGCATTGTAATGAAGCATGACCCCATGCAAATGCAGGCCGGGACGAACGGAGCATGCGCCGTGACGTGGATGACCCGCGCCGTGACGTGGTTGACCCTCTGGCTGCCCCCCTGGAAGAGGACTTGTTGGAGGGAAGTGGGCACACCTCTACGGAGGAGGTGGTTGAGGAGGAGCTCGTCGACCAGGAGCTCTACCTGGTTTTGGAGGAGGACCATGGGTTGCCCGGACCAGCCCAGGCTATCCCCCCATCTTTTTCAAGCCCCTCAGGATCCACCCCCAACCTCTCCAGTCCCTCTGTCCCCCCCCCTCATCTCCGGCCCCTCAACATCCTCCCCTTATGCCAGGTCCCCTGCCACTCCCCAGAAGGCGACTAGCAAGACCAGGGGTGTTCCCAAGGTCCTGCCGGAGCAGCTGGCCAGGCAGCAGGACCAGCAGAATCACCACCTTTCTGAGGTTGTGGTGGAGATGAGGCGCCTGGCCGACAGCCTGGCCTCCTCGGATGCCATTACGGACGCCATCCTGGATGTCGCATGCAACCACCTCCGACCTTGTGGGGGAGGTCAAAGCCCTGCGGCTTGCAGTCGTGGAGCAGACAGCTGTCCAGACCCGCATTGCAGTTGCCCTGGAGGGCATGCAGGCAGCCAGGGAGGGACATGGGGATGCTTCTCCTCCACCTGCTAACCCACCCCCCCACCTGTGGCTGCCCCCAGGCAAATGAGGGGCAGGAGCCGTGGCACCAGGCGGAGCCCCCGCCAGGCCCATTAATTTTTTTATTGGATTATTTTTCTCTGGTTAAGAGCTTTTTATTTTATTTTATAATGCTCTGGTTAAGAGCTTTTTATTTTATTTTATAATGCTCTGGTTAAGAGCTTTTTATTTTATTTTATAATGCTCTGGTTAAGAGCTTTTTATTTTATTTTCTTGATACTGCACACGGTGCAGTGTGAATGGTGTGTGAATGTGGGGGTGGCACTCCTGCCAGTAAGGGGTGTCACCCTCGGCCGTTGGGGAGAAGTTATCCCTACGGCTGTGTGAATGGTGTATGAATGGACAGCAACATCATTGGGGCCTTGACGTGGTGTTGCTGCTCCCAAGTCCTACATGCTGGACTTGGGCTAATCCAATGTGATGTGAGTGTGGGGTGTGTGATCTAGGGACCACAGTGGTGTACACGCGTGCATTATCTGTGTGACATGATGAATGTGTGTGTTTAACGATCAAAGATTCGTAACACGAGGACCCTCCTGACTGCTCTTCTATCAGCAGACGGGGTCTCCTCTGGCGGGGGGGCTGTGTGGTTGGGGGGTCAGGTCATCACGTAGGGCAATCTGCAGGCCTTTTCTCATGGCAAAGTTGTGCAGAATGCAACATGCACCGATGATCTGACCCACAAAGTTGGGGGAATACAACAGGGCCCCCCCGGACTTATCCAGGCATCGGAAACGGGACTTTAGGAGGCCAAATATGCGCTCCACCACTGCACAGGTTTTGATGTGTGCTTCATTGTATCTTCTCTCTCCTCTGGTTTGGGGATTCCGGAAAGGAGTCATGAGATGGGGTCCAAGTACATATGCAGAGTCACCTGTAAGGGAAAAGACAGGAGGATGTTAGTCATGCATGTGCCCCTTGTGATGTCTGCATCATGGGGGGGACAGTAATGCTTGCCACCCATATCACTCACCAAGCAGCCAGCTGTCTCCATACATGTCCTGCTCAAAATCTGCTGGATGGTGCTTTGACGGTATATGTAGCTGTCATGGCTGGACCCGGGGTCTTTGGCACGGACGTGCCATATGAGGTATTTGGCATCGGCTATCACCTGTACGTTGATGGAGTGCCAATGCTTCCGACTGCGGTAAATGTGCTCTGTGGCACTGGGGGGCTGGAGTGCGACATGTGTGCAATCAATGGCCCCGATGGTGCGTGGGAATCCGTCAATTCTGTAGAAATCTGTCATTGCCTTCAGCCGCAGGTCTTCAGTGGTGGGTCTGATGATTTGGTTGGCCATGCGTCTGAGGATTGCTGGGACAACCTGGTGCAGACATCTGCTTATGCTGGTTTGTGACATCCCAGCCACAACTCCACTTGTACGCTGGAATAATCCACTGGCCAGGAAATACAGTGTTGCCAGTACCTTCACCAGTGGATGCAGTGCATGTGAGCAGTATGTCTGGCTGGTGATGTCATCCTGCAGGGCTGTGGTTATTTCCAGGATGGCATCAGGGCTGAATCTGAAGATGCGTTACACCTCCTCATCACCCATGCCAAAGAGGCTCATGCGTGCTCGGTAGATCCTCTCACGTGCCCCCCTCCTCCTCCTCCTCCTTCTATGCTCCTCTTCCTCTGCATACATTAGTAGTGATAAGACCATGGCTTAGCTCGTCCGTTATGGTGCTGCTGTAGTTGCTCTCCAGCTGACTTGCACACGGTCTTGAGCAAAGTTACCCGTGCTTTTATGAGGGGTATGTTTACTCAAGGCTTTCATGTTACGTGCACCACGAGTAGCCAACGCCGAACGCGCGTATTTTCGGGAATCCGCGCATCTCCCTCATTTGCATATTTGCATGCTAATTCAATGGGAGCTGAATATTTGCGATGCGTAACTATGCGCCTACGCCGCGCTAGCTTAAAGCATTTTCGCCGCTCAGATGAAAAAGATTTTCTCGCGTATGTTCTGTGTTTACCGCGCATCGATACGCAGGCGCACATTTACAATAACGCCGCGCATATCCATTTCCGCAGGTGTAGCCCCGCTGAGAATCTGGCCCTTTGTGTTTTTTTTTTGTTTTATTTTTTTTGTATATTTATTTTAATTTATTTAACATATATTGTTTATATTAAATTATAATGTTTCAAAGGTTTTGTTCTCTATATATATATATATATATATATATATATATATATATATATATATATATATATGTTGGAACTCTATATAATATGTAAAGGTTGGATCTTGAAACTACAGAAATCCTCTCAGGTGCATCGGAAACAGGGTGGATTGTACACTCACAGCCTGGAACTATGGACACTGAACTGGATTGTACACACACAACCAGTCTGAAACTTGAATCAAGCAGTTTGTCAGAAGACAATTATAAACATCAGGAGTCAAGTGATGTTCATCCTCAGACTCCTGGAACTAGAAGAATCAGAAACAGTGAAGAGGTGACTGAAACCTCTAGCTGAAACATTCTTATCTAGACAACAACAGGTATGTTGAATTGGTGGCATGAAAATGGGCTAATGGAATATGTGTATACGTTTAATTATCTTTGTGAACTAATGTATGTTCTATGGTGTAGACACAACTCTGACTGAAAGACGTCTGCACAAGGCCTTTCCATATTTGTACTGATAGTGTACCTGCCTGATATAGCTGGTGTGCTGCGACTGTATCTATTGCATACCAAGGATGATGGTATTGTTGGTGGGAATTTGGTGTTATAAAGGCCTACTCAATAAAGAGAGAATTGCAGGGAATTGTGATGAGAATTTTAAACTTTAAGCAGAAGTAGTGCAGCTGAATGGTAGAATTATTCCAACTCTGCTACATTGGTCTTAAGTTTGAAATTCCCGTTTCAATTTCCTGTAATTCTCTCTTTATTGAGTAGACCCTATAATCTGATAAGTAGGCAAAGATTATGCGGAGTGGGTGGAGCTTTGGGGAAGTGAGTGTGGTAATTAATTAATAGCTGTGCTGCAAAGTGTCCCTGGAATTTTTTTTCAAATGTTGGCAACTATGCAGTGCTTGTGTGAAGCATGTGCCAACCCAGATGCACGCAGCCATGAGCTTCCCAGGACCTTCCTTCATAAGGTGGACATGTGAAAAATAATTGTCTTCTTTCTCTCAGAAGATGAACTGAAATCAGGAACTCTACTGCCATCTATCGGCTATTTGTAGAATTGTTCCATTGCTGCGTTCCCTACTGTTCTTTACTATACTCCCCTGCTTATATGATATCCTCTATGCAATGTTATGTTGATTACCATTGTTTAGTAAAGTAGAATTTGCATATCACCACTGGTCTGATCATTTGGCTGATACCACTACACAACAGTATTACCATCATTGCGTATACCTTTGCTGTGGTTCAGCTCTATCTTCGAAGGGATGCTACCCAGACACATTGGGGCTGATTTACTATTGAACTTTCTCTGCGCCAGTACATGCCTTAATACGTGCGCTGGATGAAGCCTTAATTAGGCGCATGAACCGGCCGCAGCAGCAGCGCGATGCAATTGATAAGTAAAGCCGCCGCCGAACTCCCTGTATAAGTCTATGGGGGGAAATCTTAATTGTGAATTTTAAAGGCTAATCTGCAAGTTTTGTCCTAAAAAGTGTTTGGGGACCTCAGTCCTGCCCCAGGGAACATGTACCAATGCTTTTTTTATTTTTTAAAACGGACGTTTTTTCGGGAGCAGTGATTTTAATAATGCTAAAAGTGCAACAATAAAAGTGTAATTTTTCTTTAAATTTCGTACTATGGGGGGCTCTAATGTCAGCATGTGAAAAAGCGCATGTTTCCCGTGGTTAGAAATGTCTCTGCACAAAATGACATTTTCCAAAGCAAAAAAGCCATTTAAAACTGACTTGCGGCAATAATGAATTGTCGGCTCCCGGCAATTGCAGGAGAATTCATTCATTAAAAAAACGAAAAAAAAAGCGTGGGGGTCCCCCCAAATTCAATAACCAGACCCTTTAGGTCTGGTATGGATATTAAGGGGAACCCCGCCATCAATTTAAAAAAAAAATGACGTGGGGTTCCCCCCAAATATCCATAACCAGACCCTTCAGGTCTGGTGTGGAATTTAAGGGGAACTCCACTCCAAATTAAAAAAAAATGGCGTGGAGTCCCCCCTAAAATCCACACCAGACCCCTTATCCGAGCACGTTGACCTGGCCGGCCGCAGAAAAGAGGGGGGGACAGAGCCCGGCCCCCCCCTCTCCTGAACCGCACCAGGCCACATGCCCTCAACATTGGGAGGGTGTTTTGGGGTACCCCCCAAAACACCTTGTCCCCATGTTGATGAGGACAAGGGTCTCTTCCCCACAACCCTTGCCTGGTGGTTGTGGGGGTCTGCGGGCAGGAGGCTTATCAAAATCTGGAAGACCCCAGATCCCGAAAACAAAGGTGCCCCCCAGATCCCTGCCCCCCCCCTGTGTGAAATGGTAATGGGGTACCTTGTAAAAAATGTAAAGGGTTAAAAACGACAAGAGCCGGTTTTTGACAAGTCCTTTATTATCTTCTTTCTTCTTCTTTTCTTCTTTCCTTCGGGTTTCTTCTTCCTCCTCCTTCTTCTTCCTCTGCTTCTGTCTTGGGTCTTGGGTCTTCTATTTCCGCATCTTGCCCGGAATGTTCTTCCATCTTCTGCTCCTCCCGCTGTCCTTCTCGTCCGCATCTTCTTCTTCTGGTTCTTCTTCGCCGGAGCCGCTGCTTCCAATTGAAATCCCCGCTGTCTGCCGGACCACGCCCCCCTCTGACGCCACGGGCAAGCCCTTAGGAGTGTGCTGCAAGTGCGTCAGAGGGGGGCGTGGTCACATGTCACAGGGCGGGCAATTCAATTGGAAGCTTGTGCGCGGCTTCTTCTTTGCCGGAGTCGCCGCTTCCAATTGAATTGCCCGCTTTCTGGAACATGTGACCACGCCCCCCTCTGACGCACAAGCACCACACGGGGACTTTCCTAAGAGCTTGCCCGTGGCGTCAGAGGGGGGGCGTGGTCCGGCAGACAGCGGGGATTTCAATTGGAAGCGGCGGCTCCGGCGAAGAACAAGAAGAAGAAGATGCGGACGAGAAGGACAGCGGAAGGAGAGGAAGATGGAAGAACACGCCGGGCAAGATGCGGGAATAGAAGACCCAAGACAGAAGCAGAGGAAGAAGAAGAAGATGGAGGAAGAAACCCGAAGGAAAGAAGAAAAGAAGAAGAAAGAAGATAATAAACACTTTACATTTTTTTTGTTGGGTGAAATGGTAGAGGTACAATGTACCCCATTACCATTTCAAACAGGGGGGGGGCGGCATCTGGGAGGCCCCTTTGTTAAAGGGGTCTTCCAGATTTCGATAAGCCTCCTGTCCGCAGACCCCCACAACCACCGGGCCAGGGTTGTGGGAAAGAGACCCTTGTCCTCATCAACATGGGGACAAGGTGTTTTGGGGGGCACCCCAAAACACCCTCCCAATGTTGAGGGCATGTGGCCTGGTGCGGTTCAGGAGAGGGGGGGGAGCCGCGCTCTGTCCCCCCCTCTTTTCTGCGGCCGGCCAGGTCAATGTGCTCGGATAAGGGGTCTGGTGTGGATTTTAGGGGGGACTCCACGCCATTTTTTTTATAATTTGGGGTGGAGTTCCCCTTAACCACTTCAATACCGGCCTATAGGGGAATCACGTCATGGTGATCCCCTTGCCGATGAGACAGGACGTTGCACAACGTCCTGTCTTCACGGCGTTCTAGGGCGCGCGCGCGCCCGCGGCACCACCCGCGATCCCGCGAGCGTGCCCGGCGGCCGTGATTGCCGCCGGGCACCCGCGATTTCCAGAAATCACAGCAGGAGTGTGGATCTGTATGTGTAAACACACAGATCCACCTCCTGTCAGCGATGAGGAGACTGATGTGTGTTCCCAGTACAGAGGAACACACATCGATCTCCTCCCCCTGTGAGTCCCCCTCCCCCTACAGTTAGAACATACTTTAGGACACATTTTAACCCCTTCAGCGCCCCCTAGTGTTAACCCCTTCCCTGACAGTCACATTTACACAGTAATTAGTGCAGTTTTATAGCAATAATCGCTGTGTAAATGTGAACGGTCCCAAAAACGTGTCAAAAGTGTCCGATATGTCCGCCGCAACGTCACGGTCACAAAAAAAAAAACGCAGATCCCCGCCATTACTAGTAAAAAAATTAAATAAAAATGCCATAAATCTATCACCTATTTTGTAGACGCTATAACTTTTGCGCAAACCAATCAATATACGATTATTGCGTTTTTTTTTTTACCAAAAATACGTAAAATACGTATCGGTCTAAACTGAGGGGAAAAAAAGTTTTTTTAAAAAAAAATATTGTGAGATGTATTAAATAAAAAGGAAAAAATATTGTGTTTTTTTTAAAATTGTCGCTCTTCTTTTGTTTATAGCGCAAAAAATAAAAACCGCAGAGATGATCAAATACCACCAAACGAAAGCTCTATTTGTGTGGGGAAAAAAACATAATGATTTAATTTGGGTACAGTATTGCCTGACCGCGCAATTGTCATTCAAAGTGCAACAGCGCTGAAAACTAAAAATTGGTCTGGGCAGGAAGGGGGTGAAAATGCCCTGTATGGAAGGGGTTAAATTCCACACCAGACCTGAAGGGTCTGGTTATGGATATTTGGGGGGAACCTCACGTCATTTTTTTTTAAATTGACGGCGGGGTTCCCCTTAATATCCATACCAGACCTAAAGGGTCTGGTTATTAAATTTGGGGGGACCCCCACGCTTTTTTTTATGAATGAATTCTCCTGCAATTGCCGGGAGCTGACAATTCATTATTGCCGCGAGTCAGTTTTAAATGGCTTTTTTGCTTTGGAAAATGTCATTTTGTGCAGAGACAGTTCTAACCACAGGAAACATGCGCTTTTTCACATGCTGACATTAGAGCCCCCCACCCCCCCCATGCTACGAAATTTAAAAGAATGTTTCAAATGACGTGAGGTTCCCCCCAAACTCCATTACAGGCCCTTCAGGTCTGATATAAATATTAAGGGAAACCCCGCCGTCAATTTAAAAAAAAAAATGACGTGAGGTCCCCCCCAAATATCCATAACCAGACCCTTCAGGTCTAGTGTGGAATTTAAGGGGAACTCCACCCCAAATTAAAAAAAATGGCGTGGAGTCCCCCCTAAAATCCACACCAGACCCCTTATCAGAGCACGTTGACCTGGCCGGCCGCAGAAAAGAGGGGGGGACAGAGAGCGGCCCCCCCCTCTCCTGAACCGCACCAGGCCACATGCCCTCAACATTGGGAGGGTGTTTCGGGGTACCCCCCAAAACACCTTGTCCCCATGTTGATGAGGACAAGGGTCTCTTCCCCACAACCCTTGCCCGGTGGTTGTGGGGGTCTGCGGGCAGGAGGCTTATCGAAATCTGGAAGACCCCTTTAACAAAGGGGCCCCCAGATCCCGGCCCCCCCTGTGTGAAATGGTAATGGGGTACATTGTACCTCCTACCATTTCACAAAAAAAAAAAATGTAAAGTGTAAAAAACGACAAGAGCCGGTTTTTGACAAGTCCTTTATTATCTTCTTTCTTCTTCTTTTCTTCTTTCCTTCGGGTTTCTTCCTCCATCTTCTTCTTCCTCTGCTTCTGTCTTGGGTCTTCTATTCCCGCATCTTGCCCGGAATGTTCTTCCATCTTCTTCTCCTTCCGCTGTCCTTCTCGTCCGCATCTTTTTCTTCTTGTTCTTCGCCGGAGCCGCCGCTTCCAATTGAAATCCCCGCTGTCTGCCGGACCACACCCCCCTCTGACGCCACAGGCAAACTCTTAGGAAAGTCCCCGTGTGCTGCATATGCGTCAGAGGGGGGCGTGGTCACATGTTCCAAAAAGCGGGCAATTCAATTCAATTGAATTGCCCGCCCTGTGACATGTGACCACGCCCCCCTCTGACGCACTTGCAGCACACTCCTAAGAGCTTGCCCGTGGCGTCAGAGGGGGGCGTGGTCCGGCAGACAGCGGGGATTTCAATTGGAAGCGGCGGCTCCGGCGAAGAAGAAGAAGATGCGGACGAGAAGGACAGCGGAAGGAGAGGAAGATGGAAGAACATTCCGGGCAAGATGCGGGAATAGAAGACCCAAGACAGAAGAAGAGGAAGAAGAAGGAGGAGGAAGAAGAAACCAGAAGGAAAGAAGAAAAGAAGAAGAAATAAGATAATGAAGGTCAAAAACCGGCTCTTGTCGTTTTTAACCCTTTACATTTTTTTTCTCGTGAAATGGTAGAGGTACAAGGTACCCCGTTACCATTTCACACAGGGGGGGGGCTGGGATCTGAGGGGCCCCTTTGCTAAAGGGTTCTTCCAGATTTCGATAAGCCTCCTGCCCGCAGACCCCCACAACCACCGGGCAAGGGTTGTGGGGAAGAGACCCTTGTCCTCATCAACATGGGGACAAGGTGTTTTGGGGGGTACCCCAAAACACCCTTCCAATGTTGAGGGCATGTGGCCTGGTGCGGTTCGGGAGAGGGGGGGGGCCGCGCTCTGTCCCCCCCCTCTTTTCTGCGACCGACCAGGTCAACGTGCTCGGATAAGGGGTCTGGTGTGGATTTTAGGGGGGACTCCACGCCATTTTTTTTTTATTTGGGGTGGAGTTCCCCTTAAATTCCACACCAGACCTGAAGGGTCTGGTTATGGATATTTGGGGGGACCCCACGTCATTTTTTTTTTAATTGACGGCGGGGTTCCCCTTAATATCCATACCAGACCTAAAGGGTCTGGTTATTGAATTTGGGGGGACCCCCACGCTTTATTTTTGGTGTTTTTTATGAATGAATTCTCCTGCAATTGCCAGGAGCTGACAATTCATTATAGCCGCGAGTCAGTTTTAAACGGCTTTTTTCCTTCAGAATGTCATTTTTCACATGCTGACATTACACCCAGGGCCGCCATCAGGGGGTTACAGGCAGTACACCTGTAAGGGGCCCGGGGGTCCGGAGGTGCCCAGATGCCTGGAGGCCCCCCAGCGCCCCAGATGGTAACCCCCCTCTTTTTTTTATATATATATTTTTTAGTTTATTTTTTTAGTATTTTTTATTAAATGGCCAATTTTTGGAATTTAATTTTTTTTAGCAGTCCGGAGGTCCCCAGGGGCCCAGAGGCCCCCAGGGCCCCGGGTGACAACCCCCCATATTTTTTGTTATTAAAGGGCCAATGTTTTTTTTTAGGGGTCTGGAGGTCCCCAGTGGCCCGGAGATCCCCAGGGCTCCAGATGACAAACCCCCCCCCCTTTTTTTTAAAAAAAATACAAAAAATTATATATATAATATAATTATGAAAGGGCCCAGAGGGCCCAAGATGACAACCTTTTTGCTTATAAAAATTTTATAAACATTTTCCCCAGTTTTTTTTTTCTTTAATTTATTTTTTAAAGTGTATTTTGTGCGTGATGTCAAGAGAGAGGAGCTGGACTTTCAATCGCCATCCTTCTCCATGCCCCCGGTGGCAATGGCGGGTGTGAAGGGGGGCCTCCCACTCACCCCACCCTACCTGCTACACTTGGGAGCCCGATGGGACAGAGGGACTCCCCCTATGAGGGAGTCTAGCCCACCCAGCCAGCCCTGTAGGTCCTTCGCCTCTCTTTATTTTAGGAGACCTCATGGCCAAAGTGCATTCGTGTGCGTGCAAGTGTGGTGTTTTTTTGGGGGGGGGGGTAGGGCGTACTAAGCACAGGCGTACCTTGCATAGCACACCCACCGGGAGCCGGGCTGAGACCACCAAACTCAATTCACATGTAGCCGAGACCGGGATCCGAACCCTTGGCTGCAGAGGTGAACGGCTTGTCAGCGCAGTGCCATTCACGTTGAGCCACCACAGCTCCCACCCCATGTAATTTTTGTTTACATTTTTGGTAGTTATTTTTTATTAACCACTTTAGCCCCGGACCATATTGCTGTCCAAAGACCAGAGCACTTTTTGTGATTCGGCACTGCGTCACTTTAACTGACAATTGCGCGGTCATGCGACGTGGCTCCCAAACAAAATTGGCGTCCTTTTTTTCCCACAAATAGAGCTTTCTTTTGGTGGTATTTGATCATCTCTGCGGTTTTTATTTTTTGCGCTATAAACAAAAATAGAGCGACGATTTTGAAAAAAATGCAATATTTTTTACATTTTGCTATAATAAATATCCCCAAAAAAGATTTAAAAAAACATTATTTTTCCTCAGTTTAGGCCGATACGTATTCTTCTACATATTTTTCGTAAAAAAAAATCGCAATTAGCGTTTATTGATTGGTTGGAGAAAAATGAATAGCGTTTACAAAAAAGGGGGTCGTTTTAAGGCATTTTTATTAATATTTTTTTTTTACTAGTAATGGCGGCGATCAGCGTTTTTTTTCGGTACTGCGATATTATGGCGGACACATCGGACACTTTTGACACATTTTTGGGACCATTGGCATTTTTATAGCGATCAATGCTATAAAAATGCATTGGATTACTATAAAAATGCCATTGGCAGTGAAGGGGTTAACACTAGGGGGCGGGGAAGGGGTTAAGTGTGTTCCTATTTGTGTTCTTACTGTGTGGGGGGGGGTGGACTCACTAGGGGGAATCATTGATCTTCCGTTCATACATTGTATGAACGGAAGATCAGCGTTTCCCCCGCTGACAGGAACGAGAGCTGTGTGTTTACAGGCACAGCTCTCGTTCCCCGCTCTGTAACGAACGAGCGTGCGTGCCCGGCGGCGATCGCGCCCGCCGGGCACGCGCGCGGGACTCGGGGGCGAGCGGGGGGCGAGCGCGCGGGCCGCCGGCGGCGTGCACACGCCCCCTAGTGGCCGCGAAAGTCCCGACGTAGAGCTACGGGCTCTCGCGCAGGAGTGCCGACCTGCCGCCGTATAACTGCGGCGGCTGGTCGGCAAGTGGTTAAAGGGCCCAGAGCTCCCAAGGCAACCCCCTTTTTTATTATTTTATATATATATATATATATATATATATATATATTTTAATTTATTTTTCATTAAAGGGCCCAGAGGTTTATTTTTATTAAAGGGCCCAGAGGTCCCCAGGGCCCCCGGATGGCTACCACCCTTTTTTTAATATATATTTTTCTATATTTATTTTTTGTAAGGAACCCCCCCGCTTATCAAATTGCGGCAGCCCCCCCCTTCTCAATTTCAGGCGGCAGCACCCCCCCCCCCCCGTTCTCTGCTCCAGGGGGCCCATGCCTGAAGCTGTGTAAGGGGCCCCATAATTCCTGATGGCGGCCCTGATTCCTTTTCTTGTTGCACTTTAACCACTTCCATACCGCGCCTATTCTGGCACTTCTCTCCTTCATGTAACAATTATATTTTCTTCCTTGAAAATTACTCAGGACCCCCAAACATTATATATATTTTATTAACAAACACCCTAGGGAATAAAGTGGCGGCCATTTTTTCTTACAAATTTCCAACGGTATTTGCGCCAAAAATTTTCAAACGTTTTTGTTTTTTTTTGCCTTTCAAAAAAAAACCTGTTTCATGAATGACAAAATAAGAAAGCAGTAAAGCTAGCCCAATTTTTAGGGATAAGGTGAAAGATGATGTTACACCGAGTAAATAGATACCTAACTTGTCACGCTTTCATATTGCGCACACTCATGGAATGGCGCTAAACTTCATTATTAAAAATCTCCATAGGCGACGCTTGACTTTTTTTCTCAGGTTACCACTTTTGAGTTACAGAGGAGGTCTAGTGCTAAAATTCTTGCTCTCACTCTAACGCACGCTATGATACCTCACATGTGGGGTTTGAAGGATGTTTACATATGTGGGTGGGACTTGCATGCGTGTTCGCTTCTGAGTGCGAGCTACTAGGGACAGGAGCATTTAAATTCCTTTTTTTTTCTTTTTTTTTTTAACTTAATATTTTCATTTTTGCACTTGTTTGTCCATTTTTTTGTATTATTTTTTACTTTTCTTCCTATTATAAGGAATGTAAACATCCCTTGTAATAGGACTAGTGTGTGACAGGTCCTCTTTATAGAGAAAGGCGGGGTCAATTAGACCCCACATCTGTCCTCCAGGCTGGAAAGCATGGAATTGGTAAAAAAAAAAAAAACATCTCATGCTTTCAGCTGCGATCATGTTCGTTCAGCACAGTAGTGTAGTGTGTAGCATGTTCACCTAGCAGCAAAAGGGTTGCTGGTTCGAATCCCGCCCGTGACACTATCTGCCTGGAGTTTGCATGTTCTCCCTGTGCGGGTTTCCTCCCACAATATAAAAACATGCTGTAAATTGGATCCTGTCTAAATAAGCCCTAATATGCAGTAGGATATTTAGGTTTTGTGTTGCCCTAGGCCTGACCAAATTTTGGCACCCCCTAATAGAAAAATGACCCACCCTTCCTGTCAAGGCCACACCCTGTTTTTTTATGACCCATCCAGGAATTTTCAGGGGACACACACAAGTTCTGTAGGGGGGGGGCACAGAAGTCCCTTAATTTGCCTAGTTTTTCGATCACTTCCTGTTTGGCTATGGGGAAGAAAGTGAAGGCCAATCTCCCCAAACGGACCGGGATAATACAAAATAAACTGACAGAGCTTCTAACCCCCCCCCCCCCCAACTCTATCCAAAATGAAAGAAAACAAAAAAATAAAAGTGATGATTATAGTTCCAGTTTAACCCCAAATTTCAGATCATTTTATTGAGAGGCTTAAGAAAATATAACCATGCCAATAGGCCAGGATCCAGCGTTGCTAATATGTATGAATGTGTGTTAGGGACACCCACAAACACCACCCAATGTTAAATCAACAATTTTCTTGTTTGTTTTGGGGATGCCTGCACCCCTGATAGGGTAAAGACACCTCACAAATGTTGTCACTTTCTACTTAATTCATTCACTTCCTGCCACATAGCCAAACAGGAAGTGAGGGAAAAAACCTGAGTAATGTTTTGTTGGGGACACAGATCAATCTAAATAGTTTTCCATTTTGAAAATTGCATTTTGCTGTGTACACCCCAAATTAGTAGGAATCTTGGACTTTGGGGTCCATTTACTAAAGGCAAATCCACTTTGCACTACAAGTGGACAAGCAAGGAAGAAAAATAAAAACTTGGCGGGATTGGAAGTAAAAACCATCAGTGCTTCCCTTCTGATTTTCATTGCCTACGCTTCTATTGCAGAGCGGCTTTGCCTTTACTAAACCCCAAAATAACTAATCATTTGGGGTGTACACTGCAGTGCAATTTGCTTAATGGGGACACTAGTTAGATTGACCTGTGTCCCGAAGAAAAGACCATTGGTAGGGTTTTAACCTCACTTCCTGTTCAGCTGTGTGACAGGAAGTGAAGCCAATTATAAGAAAAGGGACACAAAGACCAACCTAAAAACACTAGTAGGGGTTCTAACACTCAATTGGCTTCCCTCAAACAACCCACAATTAGAATAGGATTGTCTTGTGCTAGTTTCAAGCACAGCGCTGTAAATCAGCACTTCAAGCCTGTCCACCAATGTCTTGAAGGAAGAGGTTGTGTCTTTGAAGCAGCTCCTGTGAAGAACCAGACCCTGGAGGAGAGGGGAGGCTATGGCCTCATCAAGCCCAGGTCAGGGGCTTGCTCCTGGGCAGGGGGAGTCCACCTCCCGCCCGGTACCTCCAAGGACTGTGGATCTCCCTAGTTTTGGGGATCTAAACAAAGAAGAAAAGCAGTTTTTGATGGCCCAGTCTAAGCTGGTGGATTGGACTCTTCCCCAGCATGGGGAAGATGACCAGGGAGTGCTGAGAAGGCGCAGCAAGATCAAGGTATTGATTCAGAAGGCTGCACAGGCTCTCCACTCCAGGATGTCAGTGCTGGCCAGTTTGAGGAACAGAAGAGATCGGGTCAGCAGCTCAAAGAGATTTGAGTTTAAGGAAGCGATAGATCTGATGAAAGAACAGAATGGCCAGCTATGGAGTCTTACCATGGGTCTTTGTTCCAGGGGAACTGCGGAGAAGACCTTTCTCCTTCCAATCAAGAAGGAGCTCCAGCGTGCCTTTGAAGAGAGTAAACAGGTTGCAAGGAGAAGCAAGTCTACATCAGTAGCTGAGAGGTTTGAGGATTCTCTGTCAGTGGAGCCTCGGACCTCAGGGACCACTTTGGTGAGTACCGCTGAGGACGCCCAAGCACTTGCTGGGCCCCAGTCTGCAAAGAAAGGGGGTGCAACATCAAGTGGGGGGTTGTCCTATGAAGCGGGAAGTACCTGTATGAGTGAGAGAGGTTTTAATCCTGTGGTGAGACTCTCCCGTCTTCCTCGTGGTTCCTTTGCCGCTGAGATGAGTGTATCTGGTTCCCAGCAAGATCCGGGTGATAAACCTGCTCCTGGAAGCGGGGGTGCTTCTGCCTCTGTGAACCCAGCAAGTAGCCTACAGCAGGGTCAGCCGGCCGTTGTGGTGGCGACCGCTGCGGGTTTACAGGGTGAGGGGCAGGCACTTACCATGGACCCAGTTGAGATGGACTATGTGTCACCTAATATGGAAGAAGCCATAGCTAGGACAGTAATGGCTGCCGAGGGAGAAGGCACGCCACTCCATGTGGAGCTTCCTGCCTCTAGACAACCAATCAGCAGTGACTTAGAGGGCGTTCTCACTGTGCTGGAATCTCCCGTGATTGGGCCGGAGCCGCGACCGGAAGTGACGTCAGTGCGTGACCCGGAACCGGAAGTGATGTCAGCGGGTGAACCGGAACCGGAAGTGACGTCAGCGGGTGAACCGGAAGTGGCCGCGGTGACACCCGGAGCTCCGTTTCCCGGCCAGATCCGGCCCTCGGTTTTGGTACAGACTACCCAAGGACTTGTGAGTACCCCCCTGTCTGTGGGTTTTCCTCCTGAGCAGGCTCAGGCTTGGGGTGATCACCCTGCGGGACATTTAGAAGAGGAGTGCCCAGCAATGGATTTTATTAGGGGTCTAGAGGGTTCCCAGTCTGCAGCTGTGACAGAAGTTCATGTGAGCTCCTATGGAGCCTGTGAAGAAATGGAGGACTCTAGTTTTTATATGGATGATGACACTTTACTGGCTCAGGTACAAGAAGCTTTTAAGAAGACAGGTCCCCCTCTTGTCTCTTTGGTACCAGGGGGGAGGGTAGTAAGTCAAGAGGTATCTGCCCAGGTTGCGCCAATGGATGTCCCAAGTGGGGCTGATCCATTTGGTGCACCTCAGCCTGGGAGAGTCATCACAGCCTCCCAGGAGGAAAATTTACTTAAAGCTTTGAGAGAGGGAAGGTCTTATGCCCAAGTAGCTGGGGCAAGTGCTCCCTTGGATCATATCTACAGTAAGTTCGGTGCCCGTAACTTTAGGGTCCCCCCTGCGCAGCAACAGCAGGGTGAGGGGGCATGGTCCAGGGGAGTCGGTGGTTTAGAGCGTAGAAGGAGAAATGTTATTCAATTGAGATATGTTGGTGAGGGTCGGTGCCCATCTCGAGTGGAGGCCATTGATATGGTCCTCTCCTTGGGAGTAAGGGCGTCTGACCTTTTTGCGGTCATTCATCCTGGGAGTTCCGTAGAGTTTGATTTTAGTTTTGTTGCAGTTGTTGTTATGGAAATGTTTTTACTTAATTATGATTTGGTTAAAGGACAGGACCCATGGTCCAAGTTTCGTTTGACCCCCCTGACTAGGCAGGAGGAGGTCAAAAATGTGACCATTTTGGTACGCAATGAATCTCTTCCTTCGGAAGACATTGCGACCTGGTTGAACCGCCATGGCCAGCTGCAGGGCCCCCTTTGGAAGAAGGTGGATGAAAGGGGGATCTGGACAGGGGCCTGGGGGGCTAAAATTAGATTGAGGAGACAGGGAAATAGCATGGCTCACATCCCCGGGAGTGCCTTCATTGGGAGAGATAGAATCTTGGTTTTTTATCCTGGTCAACCTAAAAGATGTTTTAAGTGTGGGTCCCCCACTCACTTGAGCGCTGGTTGTACTGTGGTGAAGTGCACGCGCTGTGGTGAGAGGGGTCACCTGGCGGATGGGTGTGCCCGTATCAGATGTAACTTATGTAACAAGCTTGGTCACCCTTTTAGCCGTTGTCCGCAGGCTTTTAGGGGCAATGTGTCAGAGGAATCTGGGGTGTCGGAGGTTTCTACCTCGGACACTGATTCTGAGATGGAGGGGAGTGGGGAGGGCTTGGCTACGGATGTTTTTAAATCTGGTGGCCGAGCTGCCCCTATGCCCCAGAGGCAAGGTCCTGCTGGGAGGAGGGCGGGGGCAAGTACAGCTGCCCCTGACCCTCCAGGTCAAAGTGGTGTGTCGGATGGAGGTGGGGTTTTTCTTGAGTATCCCAGTTTTTTGGATTCCTCTACCTTGGATACTGATTCCGAGGTGGAGGGGGGTGAGGAGGGCTTGGCGACGAAGGTCTCTGCTTTTAAGGAGGGTAGAATGTCAAGTGGTAGGGGGCCCCCCCTTTGTTTGGGTTCATTTGATGATATCCCTCCTTCCCTTCCCCTTCCTGTTGCCCCTTCCTCTTGTCCTTGTCCTGTCTCCCCCACACTTTCCTCCTGTGCTGTTCCGTTTCCCCCTCCCCCAGTGGTTTCTCATGTTTTAAGTGATGCAGTAGCTCAGGAGGATATGGAAGTGTCCCTCAGGTCACAAAAAAGACCTAAGGTTGTGTCTAGTGAGGAGCCCTCAGAGGGTATGAGTGGTGCTGGCCCAGCGGCCGATGGTGCTGGTCGGGTAGTGCTTAGGAAGAGTAAGAAGAAAAAGAAAAAAGCAAAAAAAGGGGGAGTGAGCGATGTAGGAGGGGGTGTTGAGCCCCGTTTTGAGCAGGATGAGGGTGTGGACGCTGGTCAACATAGTGGGATTTTGTCTTCAGAGTCTGATGATGTGTAGTTTTGTCGGTATAATTGACTAACTATGACCTGGTGCAGTGGCCAGATATGGCAGAGACTGTAGGTTTCTACGGTGGTGCCTATAGGCTTGCGCAGGTAGTTGGTTAAACCGTGTAAGGGATGTTATGTATAATATTTTTCTTTTGTCTTTTATGTTTTGTAAATTTCATGGAAAAGTATTGTAGTTGATGTGTTTTTTTGTACATGCAAAAGTTTGTAAGTGATGTGAGATTTTGCTGTTTTCTTTTTTCCCCTGTTTATTTTGTAAACCTGGTATCTAAGGTCGTGTCTAATAAATCAAAAATTTCCACCAATACACCACCACCCCCCCCCCCCCCTCCAAACAGGAACTGTTTGCAGGTTTTCCTACATCTTGCACATGTGCTTTAAAAAGTCAGTCTGGACATCAATTCTAGGAAACAATACTTACCGCTTTGTCTTCCTTTTCTGGTGACTAAACATTTCATGCATACACACCAGGAAAGAGCTTAGAGACAAATCACACTTGATGGTTTAGGCCCAAACTATTTCAGCTGCAGCGGTTGAAATCCATAGCATGAAAAAAATATCACAAAATAAACTTCAAAATTTGAAAGTAATTTTATTGGTCCACAAAACAAGGAAAGCAAAACAAAAAATTACAAATAAACACAAAAAATAAATAAAAAAAAACTAAAAACAAAATAGACCAACACAGTCATTGGAAAATAAATCATGCTTTTGAATTAACAGGATAGACCCACAGGATTAAAACATTAGTCATTAACATCTTGAGAAACATTTAGCAAAATTATGCAGCAGACAAAACATCAAAAAAAAACTTGCTCCAAAACATCTCTGTTTCGCTCCGCCATTACTTCCGGGCAGCTGACACGTGCACTATCCACGCTTTTTATAACATGTGTGCTAATGAACCAATTGGAAACACATGAAGAAATGTCAGCCTCTAGTTTGTGTGCACTTGTAACTGGTTACACCTGTTAAGGATGTCCTTAAATTACTAAGCCAAAAAACAAGCTTTCTGAGCATGCTCAGAAAGATGCATGTCATTTTCAGGCTCAGACAACCAGCTTATTTTTCTAAGTGTTCGAGCATGCCCAGTTCACTCCAGATGCATTACCAGAATCAAATCTGAAATGGCGGATTAAAGCATTAGAGGTGTTTTATTTATTTTTTGGTCCCCCTGAAGTGATGCTTTTCAACCTGAAGGGGAGGTCTTATGGAATTTTTACGTAACAAACATAAATAATAATAATTTAAACGCCCCTGTCCCTAGTAGCTCGCAGTCAGAAGCGAACACGCAGCATTTTTTTTGTTTCTGGTTACCAGTTTAGATTTACAGATGAGGTCTAGTGCTAAAAGTATTCCTCTCGCTCTTACGCACGCTATGATACCTCACATGTGTGGTTTGAAGGATGTTTCCATATGTGGGCGGGCCTTAAATGTGTAAGTCCCGCCCCCACATATTTAACCGCCGTTCAAACCCCACATGTGAGGTATCATAGCGTATGTCAGAGCGAGAGCAATACTTTTAGCACTAGACCTCCTCTGGAAATCTAAACTGGTAACCTGAAAATAAATAAAAAAGTGTTGCCTATGGGTATTTTCAAGTACTGAAGTTTGGCGCCATTCCATGAGTGTGTGCAATATTAAAGTGTAACATGTTGGGTATCTATTTACTCGGTGTAACATCATCTTTCACATTATGGCCATAAATTGGGCTAACTTTAGCGTTTTCTTAATTTGTAACCACCTTTTGAGCCCCAGAGCATATTACTGGTCACTGACGGGGCCAGTTTTTGCATTTCAACACTGCGTCATTTTAACTGACAATTGTGACATGGCCCCCAAACAAATTTGACGTCCTCTTTTTCCCCCCAAAAATCGCAATAAGCGTTTGATTGGTTTGGGCAAAAGTTATAAGTAGGGGTTGGTCTTATGGGTTTTTTAGGAATATATTTTTGTTTTACTAGTAATGGTGGCGATCATTGATTTTTCTGGCTACTGCGACATTGTGGCGGACACATTTTAGTGAGCTTTGGCATTTTTCTAGCGAGCAATGGTATACAAATGCATTGCTTACTATAAAAATGTCACTGGCAGGGAAGGGGTTAACACTAGGGGCGAGGAAGGGGTTGATTATGTTACCTGGGTGTGTTCTAACTGTAAAGGGGGTGGGACTGTCTAGGGGAAATGACAGATCACTGTTCATACATTGTATGGACAGACGAGCAGGCATTCCCCCCCCTGACAGGACCGGGATAAAGGGGAACTCCACACCAAATTTTAAAAAAAAACGGCGTGGGGGTCCGACTCCAGGTGCACAACAGGCTCTTAGATTTGATCTGGAACATAAGGGGTTAAACCCACGCCAAAAACGGCGTGGGGTTCCCCCTCAGATCCAGACCAAACCCTTCTCCCAGGCACGCAGTCTGGCCGGACAGGAATGGGGGTGGGGACGAGCGAGCGCCCCCCCCCCTCCTGAGTCGTACCAGACTACATGCACTCGACATGGGGGAGTGTGTGCTTTGGGGGAGGGGGGCACTGCCCCCCCACCCCAAAGCACTCTTGTCCCCATGTCGATAGGGACAAGAGCCTCTTCACGACAACCCTGGCCGTTGGTTGTCGGGGTATGCGGGCGGGGGGCTTATCAGAATCTGAGAGCCCCCTATAATAAGGGGGCCCCAAGATTCTGGTCCCCACCCTATGTGAATGAGTATGAGGTACATCGTACACCTACCCATTCACCGGGTGGAAAAGTGTAAACACAAATAAACCACACAGAATAAAATAATTTATTAGTCAGCTCTGGGGGTCTTCTGCCGGGACCCCCCACCACCAGCCCATTGGGCCCCGGGCTTCGCCGTTTTCTGCCGGGGGGGCGGACGACACCCAGTGATGCTCTCCGCCATGTTCAGCCAGGCCCCCACCCCAAAATAAGCTCTTTTACATCCGGGGGGGGCGGCCGAAAACAGCGGAGAACAACGGGGGGCGGAGCCACTCCTCGGTCTTCTAGACGTTTTCTGCCGGGGGGGCTCCAGCCACGCACCGGTCTTCGCCGCCGCTTTCCGCCGGGGGGGGGGGACACCCACCGATGATCTCCGCCATGTTCGGCCAGGCCCCACCCCAAATTTAGCTCTTTTACATCCGGGGGGGGGGGGCGGCAGAAAATGGCGGAGAACAACGGGGGGCGAAACTCCTCCCCGTGGGGGCTCCTGCCTCCCGCGGGCTGATGGCTGTCTTCCGCCGGGGGGGTACACCTACCCCCCCCCGGTCTTCGCCGCCGCCTTCCGCCGGGGAGAGAGACACCCACCGATGCTCTCCGCCATGTTCGGCCAGGCCCCCACCCCAAATTAAGCTCTTTCACATCCGGGGGGGGGGGCGGCGGAACATGGCGGAGAACAACGGGGGCGTCGCCACTCCTCGGTCTTCTAGCCGTTTTCTGCCGGGGGGGGGAAACACCCACCGATGCTCTCCGCCATGCTCGGCCAGGCCCCCACCCCAAAATTAAGCTCTTTCACATCCGGGGGGGCCGGCCGAAAACAGCGGAGAACAACGGGGGTGTCGCCCCACCTCGGGCTTCTCCGCTTCTGCCTGGCTCCTCCCGAGGCCAGGGCTTCTTGCGCCGTCTTCCGCCGGAGGGCGCCACTCTCCGGGCTTCTCGTCGGCTTCTGCCTGGCTCCTCCGCGGGGGCCAGGGCTTATCGTCGCTGTGTCGTCGTCTTCCGCCGCCGCCCCCTTCACCAAGAAGCTCCGTGCCTGTGTGGGAGGGCAGCGGGCTTCGAAGTTTTCACCGGGGTGAGGGTCGTACATCCCACCCCAGACTTCTAGTCGTTTTTGCCGCCGCCCCCTTCACCATGAAGCTTCCTGCTTATGGGGGAGGGCGGCGGGCTTCTCGTCGCTGTCTTCCGCCGCGGGGTGACACTCGCGGGCTTCTTCATTCATTCGATGTTGACACGGCGAGGTCCGGCGCTGAAATGCCGACAGAGCGGTGGGTACGGACTTATATTGGCATTGGGCGTGGGCGTGGTTATGCCACCATGTGACCTTAACCCATGTGACATCACATTCCCATCATGCCCTGTGATGTCACATGGGTTAAGGTCACATGGTGGCATAACCACGCCCACGCCCAATGCCAATATAAGTCCGTGCCCACCGCTCTTCCCACCGCGCCGCCGCCCCCGGCGAAAACGACTAGAAGTCCGGGGTGGGATGTACGACCCTCACCCCGGCGAAAACTTCGAAGCCCGCTGCCCTACCACACAGGCACGGAGCTTCGTGATGAAGGGGGCGGCGGCGGAAGACGGCGACACATCGACGAGAAGCCCTGGCCCCCGCGGAGGAGCCAGGCAGAAGAGGCTATCGAGAGCCCCCCCGGCAGAAAACTACGAAGCCCGCGGCCCTCCCCCATAGGCAGGAAGCTTCATGGTGAAGGGGGTCGCGGCGGAAGACGACTAGAAAACCGGGGTGGGATGTGCGACCCCCACCCCGGCGAAAACTTCGAAGCCCGCTGCCCTCCCCCACAAGCACGGAGCTTCGTGGTGAAGGGGGCAGCGGCGGAAGACTGCGGTGGCGAAGACCAGGGTGGGTTGGCGGAAGACCCCCGGAGCTGGCTAATAAATTATTTTATTCTTGTGTGGTTTATTTGTGTTAACACTTTTTCCACCAGGTGAATGGGTAGGTGTACCATGTACCCCATACTCATTCACATAGGGTGGGGGGCCAGAATCTGGGGGCCTCCTTATTAAAGGGGCTCTCAGATTCTGATTGGCTCCCGCCCGCATACCCCGACAACCAATGGCCAGGGTTGTCGGGAAGAGGCTCTTGTCCCTATCGACATGGGGACAAGAGTGCTTTGGGGTGGGGGGGGCAGTGCCCCCCTCCCTCAAAGCACACACTCCCCCATGTCGAGGGCATGTGGTCTGGTACGGCTCAGGAGGGGGGGGCGCTCGCTCGTCCCCACCCCCATTCCTGTCCAGCCAGACTGCGTGCCTGGGATAAGGCTTGGTACGGATCTGGGGGGGAACCCCAAGCCGTTTTTGGCGTGGGTTAACCCCTCACGTTCCGGACCAAAGCCGGAGAGCCTATTATACCCCCGGGGGTGAACCCGCGCCGGTTTCAAATTTGAAATTTGGCGCGGAGTTCCCCTTCAATGTCGGCGCAGCCCGAGAACAGCTCAGAGATTGCCGTGCGCCGTTTCAAGCAGTGCAAACACTGCTACGCCGCTTGGTATTTACCAAGAATTTCTCGGCGTACTGACAAGGCGCACGGCATTCCCTGAAATCTCCCTCTGCGCATGCCCAGTATGCAAATGAACCTTCCGAGGTTCTGACGTACTTTGCAAGCGCACGGGGATCGGTTCTCAAAAGTCACTTTTCGCTTTCAATTCGGCCCGCCACACACGTTTAAACACATGTCACTACACTTCCCCTGCATCACCCCCCTCCCTCCCCTCATAAACTCCCGCCCGAATCCCCGATGTTTACAAAACTAAATGCCGTACGCCAGCTCTGTACTGGCGTGCTGTGCGCCCTCTCCTGGGCGCATTAGGCAGTTTAGTAAATTAAGAAATACACTGCACTGGCAGTGTATCTCTTTTGTAAATCTCAAAAACGGGTTTACTCCTGCTTGTGCACCATGAGTCATGGCGCACAAGCTTGGTAAATCAGCCCCATTGTATCTGTTGTCGTGGTGTGTTGAACTATATATTGATCATTATACAGCTGAATGTATATATCTGTCTTATGACTTCAATTTATAATTATAATTCTTTTTTATATCATACTGTGAATTGTATGTCTCTTTGATGTGGGGTCCCCACATTCACCGGTACAGACTTGTATCCTTTGGGCTTGCGCACATGACTTTGTCCTGGGTAAGATCACATGCATTGGATATCACCACACCTGTTTGTGTTATCTGTATTTTTTATGAATGTTATAATTTTTCATCTTTTTTTTCTTTTCCATTTATGGAATTAATAGTGATGTTTGCTCTATAATAGAATATATGTAAAGTCCCTAAAGATACAATGGTTTACCCGCCAAACATGTTGAGCTTCTATTATGCAGATGGTATACACTAAACTGACAATAGTTATCTCCAAATGTCACCTCATTTGTGTGTTTTTTTTTTAGAGCCTAATGTTAAAGTAGTTGTAAATAAAAAAAAAATGTTGGTTGAAATGACTGTTTACAGGGTATAGAGACATAATAGTTGACTGATTCCTTTTAAAAATGATTAAAAATAGATAAAAATCAATCATATAATGTACCTCTAGTTTCTAGTTTTGTTTTTGCATGTTTCCTGCCTCTCTGCCTTACAGAGCATACAGAGCCAATACACGGCAGTGATGGTTTGGAAAACAAAACTGATTGGTGCTGTGGGGTTTTAGACACACAGTAATCACACCTCCTTGATTAGTGACCACAGAGAGAAAGCTCCCAGGACTGTGGTTATAAAAACAAACAACCAGGAAGTGTGGAGATCAGAAGGATTACAGCAACTGGAGAGCAAAAACAAACAATGAGGACATGAAAACAACTCTGCATTAAGGTAAAGGAAGCTATTAAGATTAAAAAAAAATCCTTTTTGTTGTGTCTTTTTTTTAGATGTATGTATGTTTTAACATAATTTGGAATAAAAAAATTACTTTTATGTTCACCCTATGTATTTCGAGCCTTTGTATGGTATCATGGAAATCCATAATAGCCTCAGTCCATATTATTCCCTAACATCAATAGTAGGTCAATTATTGGAGGAAATGATAAGGGACTATATCCAAAAATGTACTGAAGAAAATCATGCGAACACATGCGAACAGACAAAAAAAATTGTGCAAGCAAGCAAACAACATTAAAGTCTATGGGACATGAATGTGAAAAATCAAACGTGCTAATTTTAAAAGCTTATAGGCAAGTTATTGCCATAAAAAGTGTATGGGGACCTGGGTACTGCCCCAGGGGACATGTATCAATGCAAACATGTACAGTGACATACTGAAGCAGAGCATGATCCCCTCCCATGGGAGACTGGGACGCAGGGCAGTATTCCAACATGATAACGACCCCAAACACACCTCGAAGATGACCACTGCCTTACTAAAGAAGCTGAGAGTAAAGGTAATGGACTGGCCAAGCATGTCTCCAGACCTAAACCCTATTGAGCATCTATGGGGCATCCTCAAACGGAAGGTGGAGGAGTGCAAGGTCTCTAACATCCACCAGCTTTGTGATGTCGTCATGGAGGAGTGGAAAAGGACTCCAGTGACAACCTGTGAAGCTGTGGTGAACTCCATGCCCAAGAGGGTTAAGGCAGTGCTGGAAAATAATGGTGGCTACATAAAATATTGACACTTTGGGCCCAATTTGGACATTTTCATTCAGGGGTGTATTCACTTTTGTTGCCAGCGGTTTAGACATTAATTGCTGTGTGTTGAGTTATTTTGAGGGGACAGCAAATTTACACTGTTATACAAACATTTACTACTTTACATTGTAGCAAAGTATAATTTCTTCAGTGTTATCACATGAAAAGATATAATAAAATATTTTCAAAAATGTGAGGAGTTTACTTTTGTGAGATACTGTAACTGTGGGGTTTTCTTTGTATCTCAAATCCTTCCTGTGGCAGTTGTGGCTGAAATCTTTCTTGATATCCCTGACCGTGGCTTGGTATCAAGAAATCCCCAAATTTTCATCTTTGCAAAGTTTCATTACCTTGTTACGCAGGTCTTTTGACTGTTCTTTTCTGCTCCACATGGCTTAGTATCTAGCCTGCTTAGTGCCTCATGTGAGAGCTTCTCTGGCTTCATCATGCCACCTTCTCTGTCTGTACCAATGCAAAAGAGATTCCAGGGTATGTAAACCTTTGATCAGGGCCATTTCCGTGATTTCTGTTATCATTATGATTTTAAAAGGAGCCAAAATTGCATTTTGAATGAACTGACATATAGTTTCAGTAGCATGGAAGAGTGAAACAGAAACTTATAGTAACTATTGAAAAGTAGGTTAGAACTTTTACAAACGAGATGAATTTGGGACAATCCTGCATACAATTTTGGAGGAAAATTGTTTTAGTTCATCCGAACATCAGGTGCCCTCTGTTCTGACACATGTAAACATGTTAGTAAGGAAGGTATCAGTAGGTAAATCTGCACACATAGGTACAAGGAGATGTTTGTAGTAAGAAATGTAGTAAGATGAGGTGGGCATCAGGATTTTTATCCCTTGCCTGGTGGTGGGATTTAGGCTCTCTTCAGGAGGTTGGTGGGTCCAATAATGCAGGGTTGTCATCGTTGGGTACTAGCCCCCATTTACGCAGCAGCTCCAATCCCTTTTCCAGGGATGATATGGTGTGGTCCTCATTATTAGTGTTGCTCACGAATATTCGCATTGCGAATATTCGCTACGAATATTGCATATTCGAGTATTCGCGAATAACACGAATATCGCGGCGAATATTCGCTATTTCGAAAATTCGTATTTTTTCAATTTTTTTTTAGAACAGATCACATCCTAGAGATCCCCATCGACGTCTAAAAGCATTGCTGGTATGATTAGAGACCTTGGGCCGAGTAGCTGCAGCGCTCATTTTATATTCCCGAAAAATCGCAATGCGATTATTCGGCAATAGCGATATCGCGCGATTATTTTGTATTGTAATATATCACAAATATTCTGAGCCAATCAGAGTGCTCCATTCCGCATTTCTCGAAATTTCGCAATTATTTTATATTGTAATATATCACGAATATTCTGAGCCAATCAGAGTGCTCCTTCCGCATTTCTCGAAATTTCGCAATTATTTTATATTGTAATATATCACGAATATTCTGAGCCAATCAGAGTGCTCCTTCCGCATTTCTCGAATATTCGCAATTATTTTATATTGTAATATATCACGAATATTCTGAGCCAATCAGAGTGCTCCTTCCGCATTTCTCGAATATTCGCAATTATTTTGTATTGTAATATATCACAAATGTTCTGAGCCAATCAGAGTGCTCCTTCCGCATTTCTTGAATATTCGCAATTATTGTGTATTGTAATATATCACGAATATTCTGAGCCAATCAGAGTGCTCCTTCCGCATTTGCCGAATATTCACAATTATTGTGTATTGTAATATATCACGAATATTCTGAGCCAATCAGAGTGCTCCATTCCGCATTTCTCGAATATTCGCAATTATTTTATATTGTAATATATCACGAATATTCTGAGCCAATCAGAGTGCTCCATTCCACATTTCTCGAAATTTCGCATTCGCATTCGCAATTCGCAATTCGCATTCGCGATAGCGAAAATTCGCAATGATTTCATTTCCAAAATATATCACGAATATTCGTATTTAGCGAATATATCTCGAATATTCGACTATATATTCGAGATATATCGCAAAATCGAATATGGCATATTCTGCTCAACACTACTCATTATTGCTTTCCAGTAGAAGTTTGGCTGGGAATCCCCATCTATAGAGGATTTTTCTGGTTTTGAAGCATTTTGGTTACTGGGATCAGATTGTTTCTGTGTGACATTGAGTCTTGTGAGAGGTCGGCATAAAGGGTAATACCTACATAGGGGTCTGGGATGCTATTATTTTGTCTGGAGAATCGCCTTAGTTGATCCTTGATGTGGTAAAAATAGATTCTATGACATCTCTGGCTATTCTCTCAGGGAGATGGAATTGTTTAGGCAGCCTGTGGGCCCTATCAATGATGACATCTGTAGGCGTGAGGGATGGGAGAGCTTTTACCATGAGTTGCTGGAGGAAGGGGGCGCAGGTCTGCTTGTTTTACTGGTTTAGGGATCCCCCTAAATGTAATGTTATTCCTGTGCAACCTTTTCTTTGAGGACTGCGACCTTAAAGGAGTTGTAAAGGATTTATTTTTTTTGGCCTAAAATTAATGTCTGCAAGGTAGACAGACAGAATATTGTAATGATTCTGTTAAAAAACGAGTAAATACCTATTAAATTCCTTCATCTATATCACCTCCGGCGTTCTATTTTCTGTTCTCTCATTCACTCCCTGGTTTGCAACTCTCGTTCATGTAAGAACTACATTTCCCAGTATGAATTGCGGCAAGCCCAGTAATTCACACCTCCTTGAAGTCTCTAATGCGCGTACACACGATCATTTTTTGTGATGAAAAAAAACTAAGTTTTCTGTGAAGTAAAAAACAACGTTTTTGAAACGTCACTTTTCAAAGACGATGTTGCATACACACCATCGTTTTTTTCACAAAAAGCGAGGTTACGTTCACCACTCTTTTCCATTGAAGCTCGCTTCATAACTAGCTTCTGGGCATGCGCGGGTTGAAAAACTTCGTTTTAACCACTTAAGACCCGGACCAAAATGCAGGTAAAGGACCTTGCCCCTTTTTGCGATTCGGCACTGCGTCGTTTTAACTAACAATTGCGCGGTTGTGCGACGTGGCTCCCAAAAAAAATTGGCATCCTTTTTTCCCCACAAATAGAGCTTTCTTTTGGTGGTATTTTTTGCGCTATAAACAAAAATAGAGCGACAATTTAAAAAAAAATGCACATACTTTTTGCTATAATAAATATCCCCCAAAAATATATAAAAAAAATTTTTTTTCCTCAGTTTAGGCCGATACGTATTCTTCTACGTATTTTTGGTAAAAAAAAACGCAATAAGCGTTTATCGGTTGGTTTTCGCAAAATGTATAGCGTTTACAAAATAAGGGATAGTTTTATTGCATTTTTATAAAAACATATTTTTTTACTACTAATAGCGGCGATCAGCGATTTTTTTCATGACTGCGACATTATGGCGGACACTTCGGACAATTTTGACACATTTTTGGGACAATTGTCATTTTCACAGCAAAAAATGCATTTAAATTGCATTGTTTACTGTGGAAATGACAGTTGCAGTTTGGGAGTTAACCACAGGTGGCGCTGTAGGGGATGTGTGACCTATGTGTGTGTTTACAACTGTAGGGGGGTGTGGCTGTAGGTGTGACGTCATCGATCGCGTCCCCCTTTTAAAGGGATGACGCGATCGATGCTACGGCCAAAGAGAAGCACGGGGAAGCCGTGTTTACACACGGCTCTCCCCGTTCTTCCGCTCCAGGGACAGATCGCCGCACTGCAGCGGCGATCGGGTCCGCGAATCCCGCGGTCCTGGTCCTGGAGCTTCGGACCACGGCTGGGTACTAAAATCAACGTATATATACGTTGATGTGCCCAGCCGTGCCATTCTGCCGACGTAAATGTGCAGTAGGTGGTCCTTAAGCGGTTAAACAACGTTTTTGCTACACACGGTGACTTTTTGTGAAACAAAAAACGACGTTTTGAAAAACGACACAAAAAATTCAAACGCCGTTTTTTTTTCATCGCAAAAAACGACCGTGTGTACGCGGCATTACACGTAGAGAGCATCCTGCCACACAGATGTAGTTCCAAGGAGGCAGAGAGCACGTTACTGACCACCACAGTAAAGTCTCCCTTTACGGTGGTCAGTAAAATCAGACAAGCAGGAAGTGAACAGAAGAGAGAAGAAATAGAGCAGCTTCTGAGCAAAAACGAACAATGAGGAAGTGAAAAGAGGATTGTCTGCAGGTAAAGGATGCTTATTATGAAAAAATAAATTTTCCTTTACAACCCCTTTAAGCCTGAGGGCTTTAAGCACATCCTCCACCTCAAAGTGGGCATTCACAAGCTCACTGTATGCCGATGTGAAATCTCCCATTTTGTTCTCCACAAAATTGATTCTATCCCCCAGCTCAGCCATTTCTTTGTTAGTGAAGCTTATACTTCTAGCTATATATTGTTGTATAGCCCCTTTAGAATAAGGATCATAACCTTCATAATAACATCAGTCATATGTAGGCCTGAATCGGGCAACGCATCCGGCTTCTGGCTGTATTCAATGGATTGCTCCATTTCCTCCTCCCCCGGGCTATGCTCATCAGGGTTGGCATCTTCTTTTTTGATTCACAGGGCTGTTGGAGGCAAAGGGTGGGGATGTGTGCGAGTTGCCTGTGTCAGGCTACTCACCATCTCCATTGCAGGGGACACTGCTATTGTGACAGGGAAGCATGTCTCCAGGCACTGGCACCAGTGGCATCACTAGGGGGTGGCTATTGGGACTATAGCCCCGAATCTGAAGCCCATAGCCCCGAGTCACTTACCACAGGGTCCCTGCTTACCGGCGGGCTGTGGCTGCGGCGGGCAGGCTGCATGAGATAGACGGATGAGAGGAGAGAAGCAGGGGGCATGACCTGGCCGCCAAACAGTATGGCTGCATAATCCGCTGCTGCTCTGCTTCATAGGGTGTCAGGGAAATGGCCGAAGAAGCACTGGCAATTCCGTGGAAGACAATCATGGCCGCCATGGTGACTAAGGTGGGCGGTACTTCCTCCTTGTGACCTGAACAGATCACATGACTAACTTCCTGGTCTATTTAAGCCTGCTGCTGGAGCTGCTCATTGCTGGATTATCTCTCCAGTCATCTGTGTACCTTGACCTTGTCTCCTGATCTGTGCTTATCTGTTGTGACCCGGCTTGCCTTAACCTTGCTTCCTGATCTCCTGTGTTTGACCCTCGGCCTGCTTCTTGACTTTGCTTCATGCTTCCTGCCCGCACTGCCTCACCATAACCATTGCCCAGAGACTCTGTCATGGACTCAGACTCTGACATGGATGAGTCCACAGCTTAAGCCTCCTTTTCTTCCTCATGTGACAGAGGTAACAGAGCTGCAGTCTCCCCAGCCTCATCACCCACTAAGCTGCCCTCAGCCAAAAAGCAACATGGACTTCACTGCCAGTACATCCCGCTGACCATGAGGAGAACAACACTGACTCTGTCTCTGCCTTCCCTGCAGCAGATGTCCCAGCAACAGAGGCTACTCTAAAAGAGAGGATAGAAGCGAGCAAATCAACATCAGTTGGCAGGTGTCAACCCACATTTGGTGGCAAGTGACGTGGCAAGTGAAAATCCAATCAGGTACCAGGTGATGTAGCAAGTGATAATCTGCAAATGGTGGCAGGTGACCTGGCGAATAACAATCTGCAAATTATGACAGGTGACGTGGCAAATGACAATCTGCAAATGATGGCAGGTGGCAATCTAAAAATGGTGACAGGTGATGTGGCAACTGACAATGCGCATCAGGTGGAAGGTGACATGTGTGACAGGAAGTCAGGTAAATCTGTGGGTGTTGTCGTAGACGGGAGATACATTTCTGCCTTGTTTAAACAATTCACTATCAATTACTATCCGGTGTCAGCTACAGAGGTAGCCATAAAGGTTTAAGGACCTTGAATAGATTCAGCTGTTTAGAATGAGGCAAATAAGGCCTCTATAAGTTATCCTGAAGATTACTACTGATTGCTGCATCCTGAGGCTTTTTGAGTGAAGGAGAGCAGTGAGCTGAGAAAGAGTTCGGAAGGTGAGGTGGTGTTGATTTTTCTGTGTGATAAAAATCAAAAAGACTATTGTTTTTCTGCTGAGTGACCAGCAGTGTCTGCCCAGCAGTAGGCTGTGCCAGACTCCATAGGTAGGTTCCTGTGTTATGAAGGTAGATGCTCCAAGTGGCCAGGGTTTATTTTATGTTTTGTTTTGTTTATGCTGTGTTTAATGCTTGCACTTGTATCCAGCAATATGGAAGAATAAACCAATACCTTTATTTTTCAACGATCCTCGGCTGCCTCTCTGTATAGTTCAGTGGCTAGTGAACCCATCCAGGGGGTCACACACACCCTCTACCGAGCTAACCCCCTCACACGTTGCAAGTGATAATATGCAAATAGTGGCAGGTGACGTGGAAAGTGACAATCCACATCAGGTGGCAGGTGACATGGCAAGTGACAATCTGCAAATGGTGGCAGGTGACTTGGCAAGCGACAATCCACATCAGGTGGCAAGTGACAATCCGCATCTGGTGCCAGGTGACAGTGGCAAGTGACAATCCACATCTGGTGGCAGGCGATATGGCAAATGACAATCCACATATAGTGGAAGACGACTGTGGGCAAGTAAAAAGCTGCATCTGGTGACAAGCGACAGTGGCAAGTAACAAGCTGCATCTGGTGACCGTGACAAGTGACAAGCTGCATCTGGTGACAGGCGACATGGCAAGTGACAATCCACATCTGGTGGCAGGCGATATGGCAAATGACAATGCACATATAGTGGAAGACGACTGTGGGCAAGTAAAAAGCTGCATCTGGTGACAGGCGACATGGCAAGTGACACGCTGCATCTGGTGACAGGCGGCGGTGGAAAGTGACATGCTGCATCTGGTGGCAGGAGATGTGGCACGTGACACGCTCAGGGCTCTCACTGATTCTGCATTATGGTGAGTTGTTGAACCACTTCATTATATATTAGAATGTAACAATAGAAACAATGCTCTTCAACCTGGACACCATATCAACCATGGTGCCATGATGATTGAAGCTCCAAAACCAGCCATTGCCTGTTAAAAATAGTTTACCACTGGGATGCCCAACCCAGGGCTGAAAAAAGGTTGATGACCGCTGCTATGGGCTCTACCCCCAGATCCTTTGCAGACCTAGCAACGCCCTGGGCTGGCACCATCTTGGATCGGCCTAGATGTGAATGAGTTAAGAAAGTCAGTCAACTTCTGTGCCCCTCTCTCTCTATTCTCTTAGCTGTAGTTCGGTCCTCTTTAGTCTCCTCTACTTGCCTGCCCACGGTTTAGCTGTGTCACATCGCTTTAGATAGCTGTGAAGCTGTGAAGCCCCCGTTAAGTCAGAGCTCCTCTCTTACAGCACCATCCGCTCTGGCTGCTGACTCCACCCCCACTGAATTGCCTGTTTGACTGCCCAACTTTAGTAGCATTTGGCAGGCATTAACCACTTCAGCCCTGGACAATAACAGGGCCACTTTTTGCGATTCGGCATGGTGTCGCTTTAACTGACAAATGAGCGGACGTGTGATGTGGCTCCCAAACAATTTTTTTTCCCACAAATAGAGCTTTCTTTTGTTGGTATTTGATCATCTCTGCGTTTTTTATATTTTGCACTATAAACAAAAAAAGCAATATTTTGTACTTTTTGCTATATAAAAAAATCCCCTATTTTTTTTTTAAAAAAAGCGAATTTTTTCCTCAATTTTGGCCGATACATATTCTTCTACATATTTTTGTTATAAAAAATTGCAATAAGCGTATATTGATTGGTTATAGCGTCTACAAAACAGGGGTAGTTTATGGCATTTTTATTATTCTTTTTCTTTACTTGTTATTGCGGCGATCTGCAATTTTTATCGTGACTGTGACATTATGGCGGACACATCAGACACTTTTGGCGCTATTTTGGGAACATTCACATTAATACAGCGATTAGTGCTATAAAAATGCAATGATTATTGTGTAAATGTGATGGGCAGTGAAGAGGTTAACCGGTAGGGGGCACTGAAAGGGTTAAGTGTGTCCTAGGGAGTGATTCTAACTGTTAGGGGGCGTGGCTTACTGTGACACATCACTAATCGCTGCTCACGATGAGAGGGAGCAGACGATCAGTGCTGTGTTACTAGGCAGAATAGGGAGATATCTTGTTTGCAAACACATTCCCCCATTCTGCCGCTCCGTGACCCGATCGCGGGACACCGGCAGACATCTAGATTGCGGGTCCTGTGGGCACGGCCATGGAGACCGCGGCAGGCAGGTTTAAAGCAGCGTATATATACGTTGCTTTGCCTGCCCGTGCCGTTCTGCTGACGTATATCTACGTGAGGCGGTCAGCAAGCGGTTAAGTTGACTATCATAAAGGTCAACAAAATACTTAAAATATTATGATGCTTTAAGCAGTTGTGATAGTAAAGACTTTGGGCCAGATTCAGGTACAATTGCCCTGGCGCAGAGTATCAGAGAAAAGCAAAAAGATGACTACAGATGCCGTAAGAGAATGCGACGGACGATCGTAACTTCGTGGATCGCCGGAAAAAGCTAATTTGCATACCCCGATGCTGAAAACGACGCGAACTCCACCCAGCGGGCGGAAAAAGATTGCAGCGTAGATCCGACAGCGTACGAAGACGTAAGCCTGTCGGATCAAAGCCCGAATCATGGTTTGAGGATTCAAACTAATGATACTACATGGGTAATTTGAGGAGATAGACCAGAGTAATGGCTCTGTGAATCTGGCCCTTTATTTAAATCATGTATCACATTTGATTTTTCAAAAAATGTATTGCCCTGTAAGACTGAATGGGTTACATTTCCTGGCTGATGGAATGGGAGCAATAAGCTTGACTTGTATCCCCCACGTGGCCTTTCAGCTTGGGGCAATGCGCCAGAGTAAGGAATCTGATAATAGTTTGGAACAGAATTGGACAATTTTTTTAGACCATAGGAAGAAGTGGAGGCCCTCATTATCTAAGAGGGGGTAACATTCACTCTATGAAGTTGAAAGTTTTAGCTTTATCACAAAGGATCAGAATGGTAGTCAGCTTGACAATAACATCTGTATGATTGCCACAGCACACTATACCTGACACAAGGGTTCCTCAACTTAAACCTTGTCTTCTGCACAGGAAACGCAGAGGACAGTGGTAACAGATGTAACCCTGATTGCAGCGTTTATATGTATACACATCCCGCCCGTAGTCAACCAGTCGGCAGCATTGTGGATGACATCATCCAGACCGGCCACAAAAAACATCACTGAGCATGCGCCCGGGCAATGTGTATACACAATGGCCAGATGATTAACAACGCATTGTGAGGTAGCAAGGCACTAGGCAAGCAGTGACATAATAAGGACCAATAATAGAGGGAGCGCCCTCTATCTTGTGCTTTTGTCATGTTGTACCAGTGTGAACCCGGTAATAAGTGCCCAGTGCTGCACACCACAAAATCACTCCACAGGTGCTCCAGTGAGGCAAAGGTGCTCCAAATGGATCTCGATTAGAGATCAAAAACAGCCCACAATGAAAATCCACTGGCAGCTTATTTCCTCACTACACTCAATTCTCAAAGAGAGAATCAAACAACATATGAGAAATAGGGAGAAGCCTCATAGTGTGAATCAGTCAAGTACATTATACAAAAAAACACACAAAAAAAAAAAAACTGGAAGTATTTCACACAATATCGCCACCTAGTGGTTGCATATAGTCATTTCATATACATTGTAAAGAAACAAATAATTATACAATGTTAATAACACTTCTATAATAAGAATGGCTAGTGCTGCTACCTTAGCATATATGATTTTGAGTCAAGAAATAATGTAAATAAAAACAAGAACAAATGCATCTCGATTACAGAGATTAATAACAGCCCAAGTAGTATCTCCACAACGAAAATCCACTGACAGCTTATCTCTTCACAACACTCACACCTCAAAGAGAGAATTGCTCAGAATGACAACATATGAGAAATAGGGAGAAGCCTCATAGTGTGAATCAGCCATGTACGTTTATTAAGAACAATAAAAGATATACTTACAATGAGGTAGAAATATTCAAGTGGTGTTTAAAGGGGTTGTAAAGGTTCATGCTTTTTCACCTTAATGCATCCTATGCATTAAGGTAAAAAAACATCTGAAGATTATCGCCCCCCAGCTTCCCCCCCCCCCCGTTTTACTTACCTGAGCCCTGGAAAGTCCTGCGTCCACTCTTGCTTTGCCCGGATTTCTCGGCTCTTCATTGGATAGATTGATAAAAGCGCAGCTGGGGGGCGGGCCGAGTCCTGTACTTGGCGGCTATGGATGTTGATTACAGGACTCAGGAGCACACCTGCAAGGTAACCCCCTTGGGACAGCGCGTCCCAGAGGAGGTTATCTGAGGCGGGGAGGAGCCGAGAGAGCCGCAGAGGGACCCCAGAAAATGCCATTCGGTATAAATTTGTTATTTAAAAAAAAAAATTGAACCTTTACAACCAATTTAACAACCCAGCAGCAGTTTTATCCATTCACCAGACGTGTTTACCCAAAAATAGCATCTTCTGGGATTGGAGGATAGCGTGCAATGTCAGCAATCGAGCTTTGAAGAGGAAGTGACACTGGAACCACCGGCTGCCACAATGGAAATATTATGCTAAACAACTGATAAAAAAAACTGAATGCCAAATATTAAAAAATATTAAAAAATAAATGATAAATTAGCCAGATGTTTTAACAAATCCTGTACTGAAAAATAAAATAAAAAATGGGAAGTATTGCACACAATGTCGCCACCTAGCGGATGCATTCAGTCATTGCATATACATTGTAAAGAAAAAAAATATTATACAACGGTAATATAATGTAAAGAAACAAATAATTATACAATGTAATTAACACTTCTACAGGAAGAACGACTCGTGCACCTTAGCATATATGATGTTTAGTAAAGAAATAAAGTTTATAAAAATTATTGAAAAAAAATCAATATATGAAAATGAACATTGAATGTGTAAAAAAATTATAAAACGAATCACAAAAAATATTCACCCTAGGGAGATCAAATAATGATATACAGTGCCTTGCGAAAGTATTCGGCCCCCTTGAACTTTGCGACCTTTTGCCACATTTCAGGCTTCAAACATAAAGATATAAAACTGTAATTTTTTGTGAAGAATCAACAACAAGTGGAACACAATCATGAAGTGGAACAAAATTTATTGGATATTTCAAACTTTGTTAACAAATAAAAAACAGAAAAATTGGGCGTGCAAAATTATTCAGCCCCTTTACTTTCAGTGTAGCAAACTCTCTCCAGAAGTTCAGTGAGGATCTCTGAATGATCCAATGTTGACCTAAATGACTAATGATGATAAATAGAATCCACCTGTGTGTAATCAAGTCTCTGTATAAATGTACCTGCACTGTGATAGTCTCAGAGGTCAGTTTAAAGCGCAGAGAGCATCATGAAGAACAAGGAACACACCAGGCAGGTCCAAGATACTGTTGTGGAGAAGTTTAAAGCCGGATTTGGATACAAAAAGATTTCCCAAGCTTTAAACACCCCAAGGAGCACTGTGCAAGCGATAATATTGAAATGGAAGGAGTATCAGACCACTGCAAATCTGGCTGTCCCTCTAAACTTTCAGCTAATACAAGGAGAAGACTGATCAGAGATGCAGCCAAGAGGCCCATGATCACTCTGAATGAACTGCAGAGATCTACAGCTGAGGTGGGAGACTCTGTCCATAGGACAACAATCAGTTGTATACTGCACAAATCTGGCCTTTATGGAAGAGCGGCAAGAAGAAAGCCATTTCTTAAAGATATCCATAAAAAGTGTAGTTTAAAGTTTGCCACAAGCCACCTGGGAGACACACCAAACATGTGGAAGAAGGTGCTCTGGTCAGATGAAACCAAAATCAAACTTTTTGGCAACTATGCAAAACGTTATGTTTGGCGTAAAAGCAACACAGCTCATCACCCTGAACACACCATCCCCACTGTCAAACATGGTGGTGGCAACATCATGGTTTGGGCCTGCTTTTCTTCAGCAGGGACAGGAAAGATGGTTAAAATTGATGGTAAGATGGATGGAGCCAAATACAGGACCATTCGGGAAGAAAACCTGATGGAGTCTGCAAAAAACCTGAGACTGGGACGGAGATTTGTCTTCCAACAAGACAATAATCCAAAACATAAAGCAAAATCTACAATGGAATGGTTCACAAATAAACATATCCAGGTGTTAGAATGGCCAAGTCAAAGTCCAGACTTGAATCCCATCGAGAATCTGTGGAAAGAACTGAAAACTGCTGTTCACAAACGCTCTCCATCCAACCTCACTGAGCTCGAGCTGTTTTGCAAGGAGGAATGGGCAAAAATTTCAGTCTCTCAATGTCAACTGATAGAGACATACCCCAAGCGACTTACAGCTGTAATCGCAGCAAAAGGTGGCGCTACAAAGTATTAACTTAAGGGGGCTGAATAATTTTTATGTTTGAAGCCTAAAATGTGGCAAAAGGTCGCAAAGTTCAAGGGGGCCGAATACATTCGCAAGGCACTGTATATATATATATTAGACAAATACATACATACAAGTCATAAAAAAATATATGTATATATGTACACATATAAGCATTAGGCAGACAGAGATGCAGAAATAAAGGGGAAATACTCAAAATAAATCAATTCTAATAAGAAAGCTTGTTTTAGATAATATTGATGGTAGGATGGTAGGATTTTAGGTCAAATATCCATTGTGTTTTACAACAAGATATTTGTCTCTTGAGATTACTACCCTTCCTTGGACGGGAATATTTTACAAATGCCACCACCTGTAAGGAGGCAGGGTTCCTACCGTGATTTTGATAAGTGTTTAGATACACTGTGGGGAGGTAAGCCCTTTCTGATATTATTCAAGTGTTCGCAAACACTCCTATTATAAAAAAGTAAAAGAAGGCAACTTAAAGGGTCACTAAAGGAAAAAAAAATTTGAGCTGAAATTACTGTTTACAGGGTATAGAGCAGGGATCCTCAAACTACGGCCCTCCAGCTGTTGCGGAACTACACATCCCACGAGGCATTGTAAAACTCTGACATTCACAGACATGACTAGGCATGATGGGAATTGTAGTTTCTGAACAACTGGAGGGCCGTAGTTTGAAGACCCATGGTATAGAGACATAAAAGTTACCTGATTTATTTTAAAAATGATTAAACATAGATACAAAATCAATCATATAATCAACCTACAGTTCTAGTTTCGTTTGTGCTGTTATTTCCTGTCTCTCTGATGTATAGAGCCAGAGAGCCAATAGAGGGCAGTAATGGTTTGTCTAAAACCCCTCAGCACCAACACAGTTTCAGTGTACACACAGTAATCACACCTCCTTTATTAGTGAGCACAGTGAGAAAGCTCGCAGCACTGTGGTTATAAGGAAACAGACAACCAGGAAGTGTGGAGATCAGAGCAGAATTACAGCAACATCAAAGCAAAAAAAAAAAAAAACAAAAAAAAAAACAATGAGGACATGAAAACAGCACTGCAGTAAGGTAAAGGAAGCTATTTAGCTAAAAAAAAAATCCTTTAGTGACCCTTTAAAACTAGAGCGCTTTTGACTCGGTTTCTGGAAAATGAATGTATCAATGCCTGCACGCCCAAGAGTCATTTAAAAATATCCATACTCTCCGCTGCCACCACCAATTGTGGAAGAGAGTTCCACATCCTGATTGCCCTGACAGTAAAAAAAAAACCTGCGCCCCTTCGTTGCAACAGTTGCAATCAGTTTAGAGTTAAACCGCATCTCCTCCAATCTCATTGTGTGGCCCCATGTCCTCTTACACTCCCTGAGACTAAATAGACTATCGCTATCATGTCTCCTCTCAAGCGTGGCTTCTCCAGCGAGAATAAATTTAGTGCTTGTAGTCGTACCTAATAATTAAGGTCATCCAGGCCCCTTATTAATTTTGTTGCCCTTCTTTAGACTCTCTCCAGTTCCAGCACATCCCTTCTGAGGACTGTTGACCAGAAATAGACAAAGTCCAAGTTGCATGCTATTGCTCAGTCTGTCATCTGCCAGTACCCCCAGATCTTTTTCCATCATTGATTTCCCCCGCCCCTAGTAAGTAGTTTGCATTTATGTTTTTTTTCCCCCAGGTGCATTACTTTACATTTCTCCACATTAAACCTCATTTGCCATGTAGTTGCCCACTCCATTATTTTGTTCAGGTCTTTCTGTAAAATTTCTATATCCTGATATGAAGTTATTACCCTGCTTATTTTTTGTCATCCGCAAAAACTGAGATTTAGCTAGTTAGCCCATTCTCTATATCAGGGGTCTCCAAACGTTCTAAACAATGGGCCAGTTTATGGTCCTTCAGACATTAGGGGGGTCTGACTGTGACTATTGAGAGTAGGAAAGATCCGTGGGGAAAAAACAATGCCCTATCTTTGGTGTCAGTGAAAAGAATTGTGCCTCATCATTGGTGTCATTGGGCCCCATTGTTGGTGTCATTGGGAAGAATTGTGTCCCAACATTGGTAGCAATTGTGCCCCTTTTATTGGGGGAATTATGTCCCGTTGTTCGTATCTGTAGATGAAATAGTGCCCTAAGGGTCAGATAAAAGCAAGCAAAGGGCCACATCTGGCCCCCCGGCCACAGTTTGGAGACCGTTGCTCTATATCAGGGCTCAAAATTTCAAGTCCTGAGCTACTAGCCAGGCCTCAAGAGTTACTCACTGTCATGGACCATGAAATACTGAAATCCTAATTCATGTATTACAGATTTGATTCTAAACCCCAGCCAGGTCAACAGACTCATAAGTGATACTTATTGTCCATTGTGTGATAACCCTGTTTAAAGCCTTTCTATTATCAGGTGTAAATGACTTCTGCCCTGTCTCTGGTCTCCAGACAGTTCCATTGTTCTGTGGCTGGCTATTGTGTACATTGATTGACCCCCAGGGGCTTTTGTCTGAACACACATATTCAGGCTATTCAAGCATTGGGACCAATCTCTGCGGAGACATTTTCAAGTCCTCATTTGCATGGTTTGAGAGGACCAGAGTGAAGACTGCATACTTTACAATGGACCAATAGGAAAGCGGTTGTTGGGGGCGGGAGGTTCCAAATCCTGTATAAAGTGTGCTGTGTACTTTCATCAATAAAGTGTGTCCTGTTACATTCAGCATTAAGCCATGGCTCATGTGTGGATTATTCAGCGATTCCAGGGATATTCCTAGTCGGGGAATATTGGGTGATTTCTTTTATGGGAGAAGAAGGGAAGGCTTGACGGAGATATGTTCGACGACCGTCACAATTGGTTGGCAGCAGCGGGATTTTCCCTTCTACTTTCCTTTACACCAGGATTCCAAGCAGACACTGGGAACAGTGAATGGAAGACCGGTACACCCTGCTTAAAAGAAATACACTGAAAGAACTAATGGAAGTTTGTGGAAGGATTGCTAGCAACAAAACCGAGCGTGTCATCATAGCAGAATAAATGGAGCTAGACCAGGAGAACTCGGTTACAGCAACGCCAGCAGTACAAGAGATGGGGACACCAGTGATTCAGGATGAGGAATCACCAGCCAACAAGCTAATAAGAGAGAAATTAGCATGGTTCGGTCCGAACCCAACGGCGGATGTGGTGCTGAAAGTGATGACCCTGTTAGCGGAGGAGACTAAACAAATAAGAGACGCAGAGCTACAGTTAAAACTGGCAGCAGTCCAACAAGCAGCCGCACATTCTCCAAACAGTGAGTACAGCACAGCAGACACAAGGAAGATTCCGTTTAGCGCTTTTGAAGCTTTTGATGAGAAAGAACGAGAGCGGCAACATGAGCTGAGAATTGCAGAAATACGACGATCGGTGACAACGCCTAAAGAACCAGCACCAAATGAAAGACGAGGAGAGGTACAGATACCAGTAACCATGGAAGAGGAATTCAGAAGAAGGTTACAAGAGATGCAGATACAGCACACAGGTCCAGAATCAGGAGGTCCTGCTGGGATGGGCGGATGTGATTCGGTGCCAACTCTGGAAGGAAGCGCTAGCTCTGGAGCAGCAACACCAAGGAGAGGTCCTGCCCTACATCTATGCAAGGTACTGGACGCAGTATGACGTACGACTGCCGTTGTTGGGGGAACAACCGAAGCAGGAGTGGATAGCGGAATTAAACAGGCTGATCCGGGCAGAGATGCAGCTGGTTGAGAGCTACAGAGCCCTCCGGTGGTATGTAGCCCAAGAGTGCCCGTGGTCAGCGGATGACAGCCCCACAGAAGACTATGACTATGATGACCTGGGATTGTTGTATTGGAGGATGTCCAGTGATCCCGACTTTGGGGATGATCGGGAGTGGCGCTTGGAGGACATAATGGAGCACAGAGAGAAAAAATTGAATATCTCGGAAGCGCACTGGCTACAGGAAGATTTGGAATTTCTGGCCGCTCGGGAATGGGACCTTGAGATCGCCTACAAACAGCTGCTAGACTCTGCTCAGCGCCAGGACCGGGCTCCCTTTGCCTGGGACTATCAGAAAATACCAGTGGACAATGCGGAAATCCTGGCTGAAGAATCGTCCATGGGGCAGGGTAACAGTGTGCTCTTCCAACCTGCCCCTGCAGCTATGGATTCGGAGGTCTTATGGCGGATGCAGCAAGTGCCAACTGACCTTGATGATCCTGTTTCTGCATGGGATGATCTTGAAGGGAGGAATGTGCCTGTCCAGCAGTATGCCAGTGAATCGGCAGTGGAAAATCTGGAGATTGCCATTCCCAAAGCTGAAGTTCTGACCGCAGGGCCGAGCTCTGCTAACCTCTGCTCAGTACCTATAGCATCTTCTGGGTTCCATGGACAGGAGATGGTGAACCTCTATCCCCAGACACCAGAGACAGGGGATTTAATAGATTTTTCTGCTGAGGACAAACAACCTGATGGGCCTCCAGCAGAAGAGCTGGTATCAGGGCCAAACTTCACTGTGCTCTGCCCAGCACCAAGAGCAGTATTTGTGGAGTTACAAGGAACTTCCCCAGCTGAAGCGCTGGTCACCGGACAGAGGGATCAAGACCTCTGCCCCACCCCTGTGGCAGTTTCGGAGGCTCAGGGTGAGAAGATAGCGATCACTCCCCAGCCACAGATTACAGAATGTATGGACTGTTCAGAGGATGTTCTGGATTATGCGCCCCCAGCAGAAGTGCTGGCAACAGGGCAGAGTGCCAGCCATCTCTGCCTAGCACCGGGACCAACTGTGGAGTTCCAGGGAGCCGGGGCGGTTGGCCCCCCTCCCCAGCAACCAGCTGAGGTGGTAAAGCTCTTACTCCCAGCTGAACCACTGGCAGCAGGACAGGATGCTACTGGCGGCTGCACCCCACTACAGCTTGAGTGGATATCAGTGGATGGGACTGTGGTCTCCACTCACAGCAACCCAGCGGAAGAGCTGGCAACAGAGCAGAGTGCCCCAGGCCTCTGCTGTCACCTAACAGAAGAAGGGGTTCCTGGGGTAGTGGATGGGACTTCAGTCTCCAGTCCACTGGTACAACCCCAGAAAATGGTACAGGACTGAAACAGGAGGATGTCAGCTTTGCTTTGCAAGCACTGGGGGATTTTCACCTCACATCAGTGGATGGGACTTCAGTCTCCACTGGTATACCCCATAAATGGTGGCCAGTTGGCCCAGACCCCCGACAGCATGATGGACTGAGCCCAGCCACCCTGTCATCTCTCCAGCGGCTGAAAGGACTCCAGGGAGAAGGGCCAGTCCAGGCCTCTCCCCAGCGGCAGACGTGTTCCCTGAGAGAGGCAGAGGATGGCGGGGTGAGTAATGCTCGGTTTGGAGCAAGTGATTTGGGGTACTGTATGGATACCGGCATTGGGGGACTGGAACTACTGACTGAATTCAGAGACAACCCATCTGGTGTCTCCTACTGGGTTAGTCCCTTGCCAAAAGGGGAGATGTGTGACAGGCCTAGCTGGGACAGGGGCTTTTGGAGAGGACTGAATGCGAGCCTCTTGCCGTCCGATTATGGGCCAGGGCCTCAAACCAGGAAGGCGGATGGGTTATCCTGGCAGACAGTCCTGGAACCTTAAGACTACTTGCCCAACATCCTCGAGTGACCCGTTTGGGTCTCACTGCGGATGTTGAACTATTTCCCAGGGGGAGTAATGTCATGGACCATGAAATACTGAAATCCTAATTCATGTATTACAGATTTGATTCTGAACCCCAGCCAGGTCAACAGACTCATAAGTAATACTTATTGTCCATTGTGTGATAACCCTGTTTAAAGCCTTTCTATTATCAGGTGTAAATGACTTCTGCCCTGTCTCTGGTCTCCAGACAGTTCCATTGTTCTGTGGCTGGCTATTGTGTACATTGATTGACCCCCTGGGGGTTTTGTCTGAACACACATATTCAGGCTATTCAAGCATTGGGACCAATCTCTGCGGAGACATTTTCAAGTCCTCATTTGCATGGTTTGAGAGGACCAGAGTGAAGACTGCATACTTTACAATGGACCAATAGGAAAGCGGTTGTTGGGGGTGGGAGGTTCCAAATCCTGTATAAAGCGTGCTGTGTACTTTCAATAAAGTGTGTCCTGTTACATTCAGCATTAAGCCATGGCTCATGTGTGGATTATAAAGCGATTCCAGGGATATTCCTAGTCAGGGAATATTGGGTGATTTCTTTTATGGGAGAAGAAGGGAAGGCTTGACGGAGATATGTTCGACGACCGTCACACTCACCACCAGTTGCCCCACCTAATTCATACACTGCCCTGCGCCTAATTGCACCCGTGAACACGCTCGTAGATTATCTCATGTTATGACACTGTTAAATGTTTTATGCAGAATCAAGTTACAAAATTAAATATTACCAACAACAACTTTAACAAAATAGGACAGGGCACTGGGGGCAGACCAGAGGGACAGGGCACTGGGGGCAGACCAGAGAGACAGGGCACTGGGGGCAGACCAGAGGGACAGGGCACTAGAACTGAATCTCTTCCCCATTCTTTTGCTGTCTCCTCTGAAACTCTCTCTCTCCCTCTCCTATTCATCTCATCATCAGGAGCCTGTCTTGCATGTCCCCACTTCCCCCTTTTATTCAGGCTGGCAGTGAGGAGAGGAGGTCCCATGGCTTAATGAGAATTGTAAGGAGAGCACCTGTGTACTGCTCTGCTTGTGTGCGGCTCACCGGACTACTTTTCCCAAGCATGCACCTATCCTCTTCGGCCGCCAATCTCATCGGGACTCTAAGGCCTCGTACACACGAGGGGATATGTCCGCTGAAAATGGTCCGATGGACCGTTTCAGCAGACATCTCCGCTCGTGTGTATGGGCTAGCGGACAGATTTCTCCACCCGACAGATTTCAAAGCATGCTTTGAAATCTATCCGGTGGGAATCTGTCCGCCCGACATGTCTGCTGGTTAGTACACTTACCAGCAGACATGTCGTCCCCCACCGCCGCCGCGCCGCCGCCGAATGGATTCGGCGCATGCGCGGAAGTGTTTAACTTCCTGGTGCGGTGACGTGGCGGTGACGTGGCGGTGACGTGGCGGCGTCAACGTCACCGCCGCGTCACTGCCACGTCACCACGCCGTCCGGCGGCGGGGAATTTGATCCGATAGTGTGTACACGCCATCGGATCAAACTCCCGATCGGACATATCCGATGGAAATGGTCCGCAGACCGTTTTCATCGGATATGTCCGATCGTGTGTACAAGGCCTAAGTGTAGGCACAGATTGCAGGGAGATTGGTCATGCAGCCCTGTCATCACTCGCCCCCAGCTTAAATCCACTCGCCAAATACTAGTAGGCGAGTGGAAATTTTGAGGGCTGCTCTATATCATTTATGAATAAATTGAATAGAATTGGTCCCATGACAGATCCTTAGGGCACCCCACCCATCCAGACTAGGGATGGGCCCGATTTTTGCCTGGGGCGTTTTTGGCAAATTTGAGCGCCACTAAACACCCCATAATGCACTACAAGATTGCAGTGCATTGGCGTCTGATGATTGGCCAAAGCATGCATCTGACCTGCATGCTTTGGCCAATCACAGCACGCTCTGCTGTGAGAGCCATGATTGGCCAAAGACAGGGTGCACGTTCCACACTATGGGCCAGATTCAGGTAGATGCGCGCATCTTTTCGCCAGCGTAGCGCAGCGCATATACGCTGCGCTGACGCAAACTAGCGAGTGAAGTACAGTATTCACCAAGCGCATGGCCGTTACTTTGCGACGGAGTAACGAAGATGCGTTGGCGCAACCCGACGCAAGTGGAAGTGGGTGTGATCATATGTAAATGATGGGCGGAGCCCAGCGCAGAGGCTTACGTTCAGCGCATCATCCACGGAGCATGCGCAGTGAGTGAGGCTTCACTCGGCCCCCTGTGCGCATGCTCACAACTTCCATCGGCACCACTTCATGGGAAACGTCAGCGCAATGTGTTCCGTTGCGCGAATAAAAGCGCCAGCGGAAGCGCCATTCCGGCGCAAAAGTATTTCCGTTTCCCCCACCCCAGGGAAGTTACTTTTGCACAGAGATGGCTGCTCCCGCTACCCCCAAAGAGAGGAGAAACTTGAATTTCAATGCCCAGGAGGTCTCTGTGGTAATCTCCGCTATGGAGACTTATAATGACTTTCTCCATGGAAAGAAAAGTCGGAAGACCAGCCGGGAGAGGAAGCAGGCCATCCTGGAGACCATTGCTGGCAGGGTGAATGTGTTGGGGTACGCCACCCGGACTGCTGGTGATATCCAGAAGAAAATTAACGACCTGCGGCGCAAGGTCCGTGGCAAGGTGGCCACCATTCGGACCCATGAGAGGGGCACAGGTGGTGGACCCCCATGTGCGGTCAGCCTGACCACAGAGGAGGAGGTGGTCGCCCGCTGCCTGGACAGGGAGCAGTTGGAGGGGGTCCCTGGATATGACTCCATGGAGGAAGGCTCCAGGACAGGTAAGTGTTTTTTATCCCCTATTTGGTGTGTTGCATGTGGGGGGGGAGGGTACATGTGCCAAGTGTGTGGGACCACCAACATGTGTCTGCTTTGTGTCATCCACAGATGACGGAGCTGGGCCATCATCTGTTGCCGGCCATTCCACCCCAACCCCCCAACGGGATCCTGAGGACGAGCCCCTGGGTGCTGAAGACACTGAGGTGGAGGAGAGTGCCCACACCACTTCTGCAGAGATGGTTGAGGAGGAGCCTGTTCCTCAGCAGGAGTTTATTTTGGTTTTGTCAGATTCCTCCCCTTCTGCAGGGCCCTTTGTCATCCCCTCACCCATCCTCGGTAGCCCCTCAAGGGCGACTCCATCCCCACGGGGACAACCTTCTCTTGGCCCCTGGAAGGCGACCCGTAAGACCAGGGGGGTGTCTGATCTGGTCCAGGACCAGGTGGCGATGGACAGCGACCGGCAAACCCAGCAGATGGGGGAGATTGCTGGCCACTTGGAACGGCTCGCTGACAGGGAACGGCTCGCTGACAGCCTGGGCTCCATATCGCAGCTGCCCAGTGGTGTGCAGGACGTTGTGACCAGCCTGGGGGAGGTGCAGGCTGATGTACGGCACCTCACAGCAGCCGTCCACACCAACACAGCTGCCATCCGGGAAGAGGGGAGGCAGCGGCAGCGTGACCAGCGGCATAATGTCACCCGCCAGCTGAGAATGCAGGCTCAGACCAACCTTTATCTGAGCCGGATTGGCCTTGGAGGGCATGCAGCCAACAGCTGCCAGAAGTGGCCCACCCGGGGATCAGCCTCCTCCAGATGCCCCCCCACCCACTCCCTCCAGGCAGCTGAGGAGCCCGAGAGCGCCCACAAGGAGGAGCCCCCGTCATCCCAGATGAGGGTTTTTTTTTGGGGGTTAATTTTTCTTTTTTTTTTTCTTGCTCAGGTTATGAGTTTATATTTTATTTTATTACTCATGTTATGAGATATTTATATTATTTTTAACTGCACACGGTCAGGAGTGCAGGGGACAGTGTGAATGGTGTGTGAATGTGAGTAAGGGGTGTCACCCTCGGCCGTGGTGGAGAAGTTATCCCCACGGCTGTATGAATGACGTGTGAAAGGTGTATGAATGGACAGCGACATCATTGGGGCCTTGACGCTGGCGTTGCTGCTCCCAAGTCCTACATGCTGGACTTGGGCTAATCCAATGTGATGTGGATGTGGTGTGTGTGATCTAGGGACATCAGTGGTGTGCATGCATGCATTGTCTGTGTGATTAATGTTTTGGTTTAGTGTCCAAAGATGCCTACGGCGAGGACCCTCCTGACTGCTCTTCCATCAGCAGACTGGGTCTCCTCTGGCAGGGGGGGGGGGGCTGTCTGGTTGGGAGGTCAGGTCATCACGTATGTCAATCTGCAGGCCTTTTCTCATAGCAAAGTTGTGCAGAATGCAACATGCACCGATGATCTGACACACGAAGGTAGGGGAATACAATAGGGCCCCCCCAGACTTATCCAGGCAGCGGAAACAGGACTTCAGGAGCCCAAATGTTTGCTCCACCACTGCACAGGTTTTGATGTGTGCTTCATTGTATTTTCTCTCTCCTCTGGTTTGGGGGTTCCGGAAAGGAGTCATTAGATTGGGTCCCAGTGCATATGCAGAGTCACCTGGAAAGGAAAAGACAGGAGGATGTTAGTAGTGCATGTGCCACTTGTGATGTGTGCATCATGGGAGGGGATAGTCATGCCTGCCACCCATGTCACTCACCAACCAGCCAGCTGTCCCCATACATGTTCTGCTTGTTAAATTCTGCTGGGATGGGGCTCTGATGGTATATGAAGCTGTCATGGCTGGACCCGGGGTGTTTGGCACGGACGTGCCATATGAGGCGTTGGGCATCGGCTATCACCTGTACGTTGATGGAGTGCCAATGCTTCCGATTGCGGTATATGTGCTCTGTGGCACTGGGGGGCTGAAGGGCCACATGTGTGCAATCAATGGCCCCCACGGTGCGTGGGAATCTGGCAATGCTGTAGAAATCTGTCATTGCCTTCAGCCGCAGCTCCTCAGTGGTGGGTCTGATGAACTGGTTGGACATGCGTCTGAGGATTGCAGGGACAACCTGGTGCACACATCTGCTCATGGAGGACTGTGACATCCCAGCCACCACTCCACTTGTACGCTGGAATGATCCACTTGCAAGGAAATGAAGTGTTGCCAGTACCTTCACCAGTGGCTGCACTGCTTGTGAGCGGTGTGTTGGGCTGGTGATGTCACCCTGCAGGGTTGTGGTTAGTTCAAGTATTGCATCTGGGCTGAATCTGAAGAGGCGATACACCTCCTCATCCCCCATGCCAAAGAGGCTCATTCGCGTGCGGTATATCCTCTCAGTGGCCTGCTGGAGGTCATTTTGTAGGGCTCTGGCAGTGCTCATCATGTTCCTCCCTGCACAAAGGAGCAGATACCGGTCCTGCTGATAGGTTAAGGACCTTCTACGGCTCTGTCCAGCTCTCCTAGAGCAGCTGTCGGTCTCCTGGAATCTCCTCCATGCTCGGGAGACACGGCTAACCTTCTGGCAATGACACATATTGATGTGCCATCCTGGAGAAGTTGGACTGCCTGTGCAACCTATAGGGTCCAAGTATCGCCTCATGCTACCAGTAGTGACACTGACCCTAGCCAAATGCAAAACTAGTGAAAAACAGTCAGAAAAGATGAGCAGGGAAAAGAAATGTCAGACACCTCCACCTGAAAAAACATTCCTGTTTTGGAGGTCGTCTCATTTTTGCTCATCTAGTGCACCTGTTGTTAATTTTAATTAACAACAAAGCAGCTGAAACTGATTAACAACCCCCTCTGTATACACCCCTCCCCCTCTGCTACTTAACTGACCAGATTAATATTCCAGGAGTTCTGATTTAAAAGTGTTCCTTTAATTTTTGGAGCAGTGTATATCTATACTGTATATATATATAGATATAGATATACACACACACACACACAGTGTAGTCAGTGTAGTGTAGACCCTGGGGGTATGTGTACCAATGGCAGGGGGTATACACCCAGTAACTCACAGGTCCCACCTCGCACAGCCGCCTCCCGCACACTACTGTAGCTCGGCACACAGCTGTAGCTCGGCACTATGGCGAGGGAAGAGATCCGCCCCATTTTCCACACGTTAAGGGGGAGTGTCGGGTGGTGTAAGACCGGTGGCAGCAGCTGCCCGGGGTCATTGCATTTCATTTAAGTCGATCACACTGCTTGTAAGATTAGGGTCAGTAGGCGGCCCCACATCTTCACATCTGCCAGCTCCTCCCCCTCTCTAGCGCGCCTCAGATCTCCTGCCATGTACGAAGAATGTTTCAGGATGATGCCTGCTGCGGCCCCTTGATCTCTTCTCCACTGTGCAATCCTGAACATACAGGAAAAAAGGTAATGCAAGTCCTGCCTGTCCCATGTCCCTGTGTCTGCTCAGGAACCTAACAATACCAGCCATCAGTGCCTCCTATCAGTGTCAGCCATCAGTACCAGACATTAGTGCCTCCTATCAGTGCCAGCCATCAGTGCCTCATATCAGTGCATCCAATCAGTGCCAGCCATCAGTGCCAGCCATCAGTGCCTCCTATCAGTGACAGGCATTAGTGCCTCTTATCAGTGTCTCCTATCAGTGCCGGTCATCAGTGCCAGCTATCAGTACCTGTATCTCCTTTCAGGCTCACCTGTCCCATACCTATCCATTGTAAATGCACGTGCTTCCAAAATGGAGACTTTCAGAAGTTAGGGACTGCAGGAATCAGGATGCCTTGGCGGGGCCTGAAGCTTACTCATGTATTTGCACATGTGTGCAGACTAAACCCCTGTTCTTAATGCATATTGCTAGACAATTTGGTTGGTCGCTGGCTGGTTGGTAAGTTTGAGCTTGCCATTCCAGTGTTCCTTGTTACAAAGGCCAGTTTTAGGTGGGGGCATAGTCCACTTTTTTGTACCAGCTATCAGTGCCTTCTATTAGTGCCTCCCATCAGTGCCAGCATAGGTGTGTGCAGCCTATTGCTTTAGGGTGTGCACCCCAAAGATCCAACACATAGTAGGGATCACTCACGATGAAAGGGAAGGGGCCGGTAAGTTACATATTTACTGACCCCTTCCTACACTCATCCTAAAACATACCAGCAGCAACAGCTGTAGGGAGAGGAGAGTAGGGAAGCCAGAAGTGCTGCGGGGGGAAGGAGAGGGAAACCAGGGCAGTAGGGGGAATCTGTGCTGCACAGGGTCATTAGGGTGTGCCTGGGCACACCCGGCACACCCTGTGCACACGCCTATGACTGCCAGCCATCATTGCCTCATATCAGTGCCAGCCATCAGTGCCAGCCATCAGTGCCCCCTATCAGTGCCAGCCATCAGTGCCTCTTATCACTGCCAGCCATCAATGCCAGCCATCAGTGCCTTCTATCAGTGCCAGTCATCAGTGCCAGCCATCAGGGGCTCCTATCAGTGCCAGCCATCAGTGCCTCCTATCAGGGCCTCCTATCAATGCCTCATATCAGTGCAGCCTCATCAGTGCCTCCTATCAGTGTTGCCTATTAGTGCCGCTTATTAGTGCCCCCTCTCAGTGCAGCCTCATCAGTGCCCCCTCAGTGCAGCCTCATCATTGCCCATCAGTGCTGCCTATCAGTGCCTCTTATCAATGCCGCCCATCAGTGCAGCCTCATCAGAATATGTGTGCGTATCTGTCTTTGCAGCATACAATGATATTACAAACCATGACACCAAAACAAGAAAATATACTTTCTCGAGACAGGGGTACTTAGGATTTTTTTTTAGACCTGCAGGGGTACTTCACCGTAAAAAGTTGAGAAACACTAGGGTAGACAATATATATACACAGTGCAGGTAGTGCATTAATAGTTTTCCTATGCATACTTAAGTTATGATACCACTAGATGGCCCTACAGCACTACTAACCAAATGAATGTCTGTTAAGCTAATGTCTCTTAATGCCTAAAGAGCCCATACAAACGTAAGACAATGTGAAAGATGGCTTTGGATCAAAAATTTGATGTATTGTGCATACAAGAGATGCACTTCTCCAGCCTCAATCCTACAAATTGTACCCACAATAAGTATCAATACCAGTGGTGCTCAACATTTTTGGGGGGGCGCAAACGAAAAATAAATAAATAATTGCAGCCTTACTGTGCCCATCAAATGCAGCCACTGTGCCATCAATTTTCACCACTGTGCCATGCCATCAAACACAGTCACTGTGCCATGCCATCAAACACAGCCACTGTGCCATGCCATCAAACACAGCCACTGTGCCATCAATTGTCACCACTGTGCCATGCAATCAAATGCAGCCACTGCGCCATCAATTGTCCCACTGTGTCATGCCATCAAACGCAGCCACTGTGCCATGCCATCAAACACAGCTACTGTGCCATCAATTGTCACCACTGTGCAATGCCATCAAACGCAGCCACTGCGCCATCAATTGTCACCACTGTGCCATGCCATCAAACGCAGCCACTGTGCCATGCCATCAAACGCAGACACTGTGCCATCAATTGTCACTACTGTGCCATGCCATCAAATGCAGCAACTGTGCCCATCAATTGTCGCCACTGTGCCAATTGTCGCCACTGTGCCCTTTATTTGTCACCACTGTGCCAATTGATGCCACTGTGCCCTTTAATTGTCACCAGTGTGCCCTGTAAAATGCCCCTCCCCGCCCAGCACTTACCTTTCTGGGGGTCATCCATCCTCCTTCCACGTCCCTCGATGTCTTCTCCCGCCCTCGATGACGCTTCAGCCAATCAGGTTGCCGGTAACCAGAACCGGTGAACCTGATTGGCTGAGACGCCTGTCAGTCTTATCTAAGGAAAGCATCCCCCGTACGTCCCTTAGATAAGTTTACGGAAGGCTGAGGGCTGTACTCGGAAAGCCGATGGCTCTAATAGGCACTTCCACACAGCCAACCAGCTGCTGTTATTCAGGTGGCCGGCGCTCACCATCCGGGCATCTGAATAGTCGGCGCCAGCGGCAACAATAACATAGATTCATGCAATGCATGAATCTGTGTTATTGTAATCAGTGGCGGTACGAGAGCCAGAGGGGGCAGCGCTCCGGCGCCCTCTATAGACGCACCGCTACTGATCAATACACAATACACAATAGAGTGTCTTTGCTGCAAATAATTCTGGTAAACACAATGGGCCAGATTCAGGTAGATGAGAGTATCTTTCCTCTGGAGTAACGCTTCTCATTTACGTTACTCTGAAGACCCTTTCAGCGCAATTCCTGTAATTCACATAGCAGTTGCGCGTAAACTTGCGCCAGAGTAACGATAATGCGCTGGCGTAACCCGACGCAAGTGGAAGTGGGTGTGATCATATGTAAATGATGGGCGGAGGCCGGCGCAGAGGCTTACGTTCAGCGCATCATCCACGGAGCATGCGCAGTGAGTGCGGCTCCCCTCGCCCCCTTGTGCGCATGCTCACAACTTCCGTCGGCACCACTTCCTGGGAAACGTCAGCGCAATGCGTTCCGCTGGGCGCTTAAAAGCGCTGGCGGAAACGCCATTCCGGCGCAAAAGTAGTTCCGTTTCCCCCCACCCCAGGGAAGATACTTTTGCTCTGTAATGGCTGCTCCCGCTACCCCCAGAGAGAGGAGGAACCTCAATTTTAATACCCAGGAGGCCTCTGTCATTATCTCGGCTATGGAGACGGAGAATGAATTTCTCCATGGCAAAAAAAGCCGCAAGACCAGCCGGGAGAGGAAGCAGGGCATCCTGGAGTCGATTGCTGCCAGGGTCAATGTCCTGGGCTACTCCACCCGGACTGCTGGGGACATACAAAAGAAAATAAATGACCTGCGGCGCAAGGTGAGGGACAAGGTGGCCTCCATCAGGAGGCATGAGAGGGGCACAGGTGGTGGTCCCCCATGTCCTGTCACCCTGACCGCAGAGGAGGAGGTGGTTGCTCGCTGCCTGGAGAGGGAGCAGGTGGAGGGGGTCGCAGGCTATGACTCCGTGGAGGAAGGCACAAGGACAGGTAAGTGTTTTATAATCCCCTATTTGATGTTTTGCATTTGGGGGGGTGGGGGGGGGACATGTGCCAAGTGTGTGGGACCACCAACATGTGTCTGCTTTGTGTCATCCACAGATGACGGAGCTGGGCCATCATCTGTCAGCGTGCATTCCACCCCATCCCCCCCACGCCATCGTGTGCCCGAGCCACTGGGTGGTGAAGAGGTTGTGGAGGAGGAGAGTGGCCACACCACACCTGCCGAGGTGGTTGTGGAAGATCCTGCTGTGGCAGAGCAGGACTTTTCATTAGTCTTGTCTGTCTCCTCCCCTTCTCCTGGCCCGTCTGTCGTCCCCTCCCCCATCCTTGGAAGCCCCTCAAGGGCGACACCTTCCACCCGAGGACATCCATCTTCGGGCCCCAGGAAGGCGACCCAGAAGACCAGGGGGGTGTCTGATGGTGTCCAGGACCAGTTGGCGAGGGATCACGCCAGACAGACAGAACAAATGGGGGCCATAGCGGACCACTTGCAGAAAGTGTCTGACAGCCTGGGCTCCGTTGCCAACCTCAGCAACGCAGTGCAGGATGTCAGCTCTAACTGCGCTGCAGTGGTCACCACTTTGGGGGAGGTGCAGGGGGATATCCAGCACCTTACTGCAGCCGTCCAGGCCAACACTGCTGCCATCCATGGGAACAGTGCTGCCATCCGTGAGCAGGGGAGGCTGAGTCGGCGGGCCCAGCATTACCAGATGACCCGTCAGCTCCGGATGCAGGCCCAGACGAACACATACCTTGGACGGATAGCCAGGGCCTTGGAGGGCACGCAGGCCACACCTGCCAGGAGTGGCCCACCTGGGGATCAGCCACCTCCAGATGCCCCCCCACCCCCACCCACTCCATCCAGGCAGCTGCGGAGCCAGAGAGGGGCCCCCAGAAGAAGCCCCCGGCATCCCCGATGAGGCCTTTTTTTTGTTGCTGGTTTTATATTATTATTTTTGACATACTCAGGTCATGAGTTTATTTTTTTTTTTTCTCAGGTTATGAGATTATTTTTCTTGTATTGATCAGGATATGATCTTTCTAATTTATTTTTGTACTGCACACGGTCAGGAGTGCAGGGGACAGTGTGAATGGTGTGTGAATGTGAGAGGGTGGCACTCCTGAAAGTAAGGGGTGTCACCCTCGGCCGTGGTGGTGAAGTGAACCCCACGGCTGTATGAATGACGTGTGAAAGGTGTGTGAATGGACAGTGACATCATTGGGGCCTTGACGCTGGCGTTACTGCTCCCAACTCCTACATGCTGGACTTGGGCTAATCCAATGCGATGTGCATGTGGTGTGTGTGATCTAGGGACATCAGTGGTGTACACGCGTGCACTGTCTGTGTAATTAATGTTTTGGGTTAGTGTCCAAAGATGCCTACGGCGAGGACCCTCCTGACTGCTCTTCCATCAGCAGACTGGGTGTCCTCTGGCAGGGGGGGACTGTGTGGGTCGGGGGTCAGGTCATCACGTATGTCAATATGCAGGCCTTTTTTCATAGCAAAGTTATGTAGTATGCAACATGCACCGATGATCTGACACACAAAGGTAGGGGAATACAATAGGGCCCCCCCAGACTTATCCAGGCAGCGGAAACGGGACTTCAGGAGCCCAAATGTTTGCTCAACCACTGCACGGGTTTTGATGTGTGCTTCATTGTATTTTCTCTCTCCTCTGGTTTGGGGGTTCCGGAAAGGAGTCATTAGATGGGGTCCCAATGCATATGCAGAGTCACCTGTAAGGTAAAAGACAGGAGAATGTTAGTCATGCATGTGCGATTTCTGTTGTGCATGACGGGAGGGGATAGTCATGCCTGACTCCCATGTCACTCACCAACCAGCCAGCTGTCCCCATACATGTTCTGGTTAAATTCTGCTGGGATGGGGCTCTGACGGTATATGAAACTGTCATGGCTGGACCCGGGGTGTTTGGCACGGACGTGCCATATGAGGCGTTGGGCATCGGCTATCACCTGTACGTTGATGGAATGCCAATGCTTCCGATTGCGGTATATGTGCTCTGTGGCACAGGGGGGCTGTAGGGCCACATGTGTGCAATCAATGGCCCCCACAGTGCGTGGGAATCTGGCAATGTTGTAGAAATCTGTCATTGCCTTCTGCCGCAGCTCCTCAGTGGTGGGTCTGATGAACTGGTTGGACATGCGTCTGAGGATTGCAGGGACAACCTGGTGCACACATCTGCTTATGGAGGATTGTGACATCCCAGCCACCACTCCACTTGTACGCTGGAATGATCCACTTGCAAGGAAATGGAGTGTTGCCAGGACCTTCACCAGTGGCTGCACTGCTTGTGATCGGTGTGTCTTGCTGGTGATGTCATCCTGCAGGGTTGTGGTTAGTTCAAGTATTGCATCAGGGCTGAATCTGAAGAGGCGATACACCTCCTCATCCCCCATGCCAAAGAGGTTCATACGAGTGCGGTATATCCTCTCACGTGCCCGCCTTCTTGGTTCCAGGGGACCCATCAGTAGTTCTAGGACCACGAGTGCCCCTGGCATGTTGGCACACAGAGGTGTTGTCCTTGCAAGTGGGGGTGCTCAGCAAGCTCCTATCGTCGGTAACGCTGCTGTAGCTGCTCTCCTGCTGACCTGTGACCGTCTGGAGTAAAGATAAAGCAGCCTTTTGTAGAAATAACTTTGCGCTGGACGGATCAGATACGCGCGGCGCATGTAGCCAGCGTATGGTGCTAATCCGTTCGTGAATTGGGAAATCTCCCTCATTTGCATATTTGCAGGGGAAATCAATGGGCGCGACTGATGCGCCCAGCGAAAATAAACGCTGACGATACTCTGGCGTCGGAACGTTCCGCCGGTCGCAAATGAGCCGTTATTGGGCGCATCTAGTTTGGTGGGTACGGGCACATAGAAACGTCGGCGCATCAGCACAGTTACGCGGCGCATATCCAAATACTCCAGCGCAAGTGTTCGTGAATCTGGCCCAATCGGCCAGATTCAGGTAGAGTTATGCCGCGTACACACGGTCGTTTTTTGCGATGAAAAAAAACGACGTTTTTTAAAACGTCATTTAAATTGATCGTGTGTGGGCAAAACGTCGTTTTTTGTCTTCAAAAAAACGACCAAAAAAAAATTCCAACATGCTTGAATTTTTTGTGTCGTTTTTCAAAACGTCGTTTTTTGTTTCACAAAAAGTCACCGTGTGTAGCAAAAACGTCTTTTAAAACGACGTTTTTCAACCCGCGCATGCCCAGAAGCTAGTTATGAAGCGAGCTTCAATGGAAAAGAGTGGTGAACGTAACCTCGCTTTTTGTGAAAAAACGATGGTGTGTATGCAAAATTGTCTTTGAAAAGTGACGTTTCAAAAACGTCGTTTTTTACTTCACAGAAAACGTCGTTTTTTTTCATCGCAAAAAACGACCGTGTGTACGCGGCATTAGGCTGGAGTATCAGTGATACTCCAGCCTAACTCTCACTTTGAGCCGGCGTTTCTGTTTTCTTTAGTCAGAAAACAAGAAACGCCGGGTTGGAGTTCCGATACGAGCGGCGTAATTGAATTTCGCCATCGCAACTGCAATTTAAAAAATGGCGCTGGGGGCGTTCCCGCTGATTAACGCCGAGAATATGTTAATCAGCGGGAATCGGCAATTCACGATCGCATTCGGGCGCGACGCAGTGACTTTCCGACGTTTCCGTAAGCGATACCCGGCGTAAAGATAAAGCAGCCCCCTAGTGGAGTATCCTATGTTAAGTATAGCCATCGTCATCGCGTCGAAAAAATAAAAATTTGTGTCGCTTGCATAAAACGTCCATGAATGGGGATTTGACGTCATTGGCGTTCACTGACAGGATTTGGAGCATGCGCACTGGGATGCATTGACAGTCGACGCATGCGCAGTACGTTCGCCGCGGGATCGCGCCTAGTTATAATAATACATGCCCCCTACCCGCCCAATTTGAATTCCGCCGGCTCATTTTCGATACGCCGCCGCAACTTTAGGAGCAAGTGCTATGTGAATAACAGTACTTGCTGCTAAAGTTTCGCCGGAGTAACATAAATGAGAAATGTTACTCCACAGTAAAGAAGCGCCCATCTACCTGAATCTGGCCCAATGGAGTACTAATAGCTATTAAGGACTCTATTACATTTACACTTCTGGACAAATCTATTGATGACAATGGTAGGTTTATAATATTAGTGGTTGAACTTAAAGTGGTTGTAAACCCTTAGGCCGCGTACACACGGAGGGACATGTCCGCTGAAACATGTCCAACGGACCGTTTCCAGCGGACATGTCTCCTCCGATTTTCGTCCGACGGTGTGTACACATCATCGGATGAAAATCCCCTCGGCCTGGGAACGCGGTGATATGGCGGTGACGTTGACGCCGCCACGTCACCAAACCCGGAAATAAAATGCTGTAGCGCATGTGTCGAATCCATTCTACGTACTAACCAGCGGACAGATCCGACGGACAGGTTTGTAGCGGACAAATTTCAAAGCATGCTTTGAAATTTGTCCGATGTACAAACCTGTCTGCTCGCCCGTACACCGTCGGACCGGTTTCAGCAGATGAATTCGATCGTGTGTACGCGGCCTTACAGACCACTTTTACCTACAGGTAAGCCTAGATTAAGGCTTACCTGTAGGTACAAGAAATATCTCCTAAACCTACACGGTTTAGGACATGGGTCTTCAAACTATGGCCCTCCGGTTGTTCAGGAACTACAATTCCCATCATGCCTAGTCATGTCTGTGAATGTCAGAGTTTTACAATGCCTCATGTAACAGCAGCAGGACCGTAGTTTGAGGATCCCTGGTTTAGGAGATATTTGCAATAGACTGGCACTGATGTCAACATCGCATGCACCGTAGACAACAGCGCCCAGTCACACAGAGAGTGTGTCAGCTCCCACGCACATGCGCAAGAGTGACGTCATTTCAGGGACGGGGAACAAGGACCGCTGCGGGGGCTTCGATCTCAAGTAAATAATTCATAATGAGCTAGTATGCTATGCATACTAGCTCATTATGCATTTGTCTTTCAGGTTGTATTTTTTTTCTTTTTTGCTGTTACATCCTCTTTAACCTCTTATGGACTGCCGCATGTACATTTACGTCGGCAGAATGGCACTGACAGGCACATCAACGTATATATACGTTGATGCCTTGAGGTGGGTCGGGGGTCCGATCGGGACCCCCCCCCCCCCCCCAGGACATGCGGCGGTCCCCGTGGCTGGCCGAGCAATCTGGGACAAGGGGACGGCTATTCGTATTTGTCCGCCCCCTCCGGATCGCTCCCAGCTAATCCGCGCGCTCCCCTGCCCTGCACTTCCTACTCCTGTGTAAACACAGGAAGAAGGAAGTGATGTGATCTCTCCTCTCATCGGTTTTTTCAACCACCGCTGAGGAGAGATCACATCGCACAGTAAGTCTGCACAACACTACACTGACACCAGTACACATAGGCACATTAACCCCTTGCGATCGCCCCCCCCCCTGTCACAGTTTTACTGAATGCAGTAATCATACATGTATGATTACTGTATTTAGTGTCAGTGTGACAGTCAGTTAGCGTTAGGTTCAGGGTAGCCCCCGTACCCCCCCTAATAAAGTTTTAACCCCTTGATCACCGCCCTAGTTAACCCTTTCACTCCCTATTGCCAGCATCACTAAGCGATAATTTTTCTGATCGCTGTATTCGTGTCGCTGTTCCCGCTAGGTAGCAAACATTTTTTTTTATTGTGATTTTTTTTTACTAAAGACATATGGCTAAATACATTTTGGCCTAAATGTTTGACTAAAATTTAGTTTATTTGATTTTTTTTATAACAAAAAGTAAAAAATATTGTTTTTTTTTTTCAAAAATGTCGCTTTATTTTTGTATATAGGGCAAAATATAAAAATCGCAGAGGCGATCAAATACCACCAAAAGAAAGCTCTATTTGTGGGAAGAAAAGGATGCAAATTTTGTTTGGGAGCCACGTCGCACGACCACGCAATTGTCAGTTAAAGCGACGCAGTGCCGAATCGCAAAATGGGGCCTGGTCATTTACCTGCATTTTGGTCCGGGTATTAAGTGGTTAATAACACCCTATGTACTTTGGTAAACTTATATACACCCAAAAAGAAACCGGTAAAATTCATCCGCAAAACTTTACAGAAGGTAAAACAATTGCAGAAGGGTAATTTACTAATATGTGGGGATTTCAGTGTGGTTTTAAATTATGAAATGGACTCCTGCTCAGTGGACAAAGGCGGCGACAATCACTAGGCCGTATTGCCTGACACAAGATCTATATGACCTATGACGATGCCTCCATACCACTGAGAGGGACTATACTCGTTTCTCATCAGTACACAAAAACTATTCCAGGATAGATTTTTTTCTCACTGATAAATATGCCCTGCAGAAGGTGGCCAAAGCGCATATCCACAATATAACATAGTCGGACCACATTCCCATCACTGTTGATATTGAGGTGACGCTCATCCCCAAATCAAAGAGAAAATTCGGAAAAATTTAGAAAAAACTTGAGGAGTACTTTATGTTTAATGATACTGCTGACTAGGGTGTCCACATGTCCCGGATTGCCCGGAACAGTCCCGCATTTTGCAGGTATGTCCCGGGCACCTTCATTCCAGGACAAAATAGTGTCCCGGAATGAAACTGACACAGCCACTCCCCAAGCCAAACTATAACCCCCAAAAAAGGGCTGCCACATCACCGCTTTACTCACTGACAGTACTTGTCCTGGCCAGGAATGCCTGGAGGAGCACAGTCCCCGCCCCCTGCTTGTGATTGGAGAAACCATAAATCCTGCCTCTTGTGTCCAATCACTGTGCTGTGATTTGTTACAGCGCAAGCTAATTTTTGGAAAGGGGAGTGTCTCTGAATGGTAGTTTGGAAATGTGGTCACCCTACAGCTGACTGTAACCCTACCACGGTTTGGTGTGCATACAAGGCTTTCTCTGATTCAAATAGCCGCCAGAGAAAAACAGAAGAAAAACGCAATGCATATCACAACTATACACAGTAGGGTATTTAGGTTTTGGGCTGCCCAAACATCCCTTTCTGTTTAACACCCGCCGTAAAATTTTCGAGTAGGGACACTAGTTCTGGGGGCCTGAAGGGGGGGCAATGGATTCCCTTAATTTGCATCGATTTCCTCTCACTTTATATTTGGCTATGGGGCAGGAAGTGAAGGGAAATCTCTGGAATGAGACAGGGATGGCAACCCTCCCTACTCTATGCAAAATGAAAAAAAAAAAGTGTTGCCTATAGTTCTACTTTAAGCACTAATTTCTGATAATTTTATAGAGAGGACTAAGAAGATATAACAATGCCAATGGTGCAGCAGAAAACATACAGTAAAGCACAGTGAGAAATGTTTGTGGTCCAGGATGACTGTATCATGCCGCGAACACACGATCACTTTTTGTGATGAAAAAAAATGACGTTTCAAGTGATGAAACAAAACGATGTTTTTCAAACTTCATTTTCCAAAACGACGTTGCATACACACCATCGTTTTTCCAAAATGCTCTAGCAAAGCGTGGTGACGTACACCACATTCGACGGCACTCTGTTCCATTGAAGCTCCGTCTCATAACTTGCCTCTGAGCATGCGCGGCTTTAAAAACGTTGTTTTCAACATCGTTTTGCCCACACACCATCACTTTTTATGACACAAAAAATGACGTTTTGAAAAACGACACAAAAAATTCAAGCATTTTCCAATTTTTTTTTTCGTTTTTTTGAAGACATAAAACGACGTTTTGCCCACACACAGTGATTTTAAATGACGTTTTTAAAAATTTCGTTTTTGTTCATCACAAAAAATTATCGTGTGAACGCGGCATCAGTCAAAATTATAAGCCGTGCCCCCCCCCCCCCCCCCCACAGTTGCGGAATGCCGGCCTCTCGCATACCGAAAGCAGCGCGCGGAGACTCTTTCCGTGCTGCCCCCCCCCCCTCTGCAAAGTGCTGCCCTAGGCCTGGGCCTTGTTAGCCAGGATACAGCATTGACTATACAATCGCATTGCTAAATTAGAGACCAAACATAAGTAAGGTAAACCTCCTGATAACATGCTTCTAAACCACTTTACTGCCTGTTGTGAAGACCTATGGCAAGCACTGAGAGATGACTATGATTATATATCAGACAGGAGGCGAGTATCTTATGCATTTATCCTTCTTTATTAATGCCCATAGCAGAAAAGTTCATTATTCAATTTTAATGTAAGTGAAAACAGAAAACTGTAAAGACTACGATTCCCAGCAGTCCTAGGGCCACAGTGGCCACTCCCATCCTGTAGCTCCTATATAAGGACTGCCCCATCTTGGGTCTTCCTCTTTCTTTCTGCTCATAGCAGCACAGATGATCAGATGAGTATAGCTCTATTTAACTATATATATATATATATATATATATATATATATATATATATATATGTGTCAGTATTTCCTATGATTGTTTGCGTGTTCCTGATATTGAGTACTGTCTTACTTGAGTCTTAGTGCCATCGCGCTTTGTGCTGTGGCTTGATAATATTCTAACTCCTCCGTGCCCTGTCCTTTTCCCTACTGTCACCGATTCTTCCGGTGGTCCCTCTGTGGCTCGCGCGGGGCGCAGCCTCGCTTCACGTGTATACCCCTCTTACTTCGGTGTCCGCCGCCATCTTAGGGGGACACTTTTCCTCCCCATTCTCCTTCGGTCCGCATATTTGCGCGCACGGGCCAATATCTGAAGGATATTCACCAGGCTCTCCTGTCCAATAGGAACTCTGGAGGCGTAGTCTCGCCTCTGGAAGATGTTCACCAGGTTCTCCTCCCACCGCAACGCTATTCAGCGCTAACGGTGCCGGAGGTAGGAGCCTGGAGTAGCTAGTTCGTTTGGAAGATAGTTTTACCTACTAATTAGCCAGTTAGTATAGCGGTTCAGGGAGAAGGAATTTATTCCTCTCTCTTGGGTAGATAGCCTGATTGTTCCCTAGACTCAGCATTCATCACACAACAGTGACTGACGCTCTCTGTAATTTCACTAATTCACCAGACCAATACATAATGTCTGAAGAGTTTTCAGTTCCCTTTAAGGGAGATGAGTTGACACTAGGGCTGCGCATCTTCACCGGTCTCACGATTCGATGCGATTACGATTATCAAGTGCACGATTCGATTCGATTCGATTCCGCGATGCATCACGATGCATCAAGATTACTGCGCACAGTTTTCATCTGTTCTTAAAAAAAATTCTCTGCATGTAGCAAAATGTAAACACAGCGGACAACTTAAAGAGGAGCTCCAGACTGACCCATAAATACTACAAGAGATGGACAGAGACTGCAGACATGATACAAGAGATGGACAGAGACTGCAGACATGATACAAGAGATGGACAGAGACTGCAGACAATAGTACTAGAGAGGATCAGAGACTGCAGACAATGGTACTAGAGAGGATCAGAGACTGCAGACAATGATACTAGAGAGGATCAGAGACTGCAGACAATGATACTAGAGAAGATCAGAGACTGCAGACAATGATACTAGAGAGGATCAGAGACTGCAGTCAATGATACTAGAGAGGATCAGAGACTGCAGACAATGATACTAGAGAGGATCAGAGACTGCAGACAATGATACTAGAGAGGATCAGAGACTGCGGACAATGATACTAGAGAGGATCATTTCATTGATCCCTTTTTTTGTGTGATTTTTAGTTTTTCTCATTACTGCCCCACACGTGCAATGCATGGCTGCATGTGTGTGGCAGTGATGAGCAAAAGCAAAAATCATACAAAAAAAAAAAAAAGGGTATCAATTTCAAATCAATGAAGTTGCGACGTTAATCAATCACTACGACAATAAGACATACATAAACCAGTTTGCCATCAATTGCTGCCAGTGTGCCATAAATTGCTGCCAGTGTGCCATCAATTGCTGCCAGTGTGCCATCATTTGCACCATCAATTGCTGCCAGTGTGCCATCAATTGCTGCCAGTGTGCCATCAATTGCTGCCAGTGTGCCGCCAGTGTGCCATCAATTGCTGCCAGTGTGCCATCAATTGTGCCATCAATTGCTGCCAGTGTGCCATCAATTGCTGCCAGTGTGCCGCCAGTGTGCCATCAATTGCTGCCAGTCTGCCATCAATTGCTGCCAGTGTGCCATCAATTGCTGCCAGTGTGCCACCAGTGTGCCATCAATTGCTGCCAGTGTGCCATCAATTGTGCCATCAATTGCTGCCAGTGTGCCATCAATTGCTGCCAGTGTGCCATCATTTGCACCAATTGCTGCCAGTGTGCCATCAATTGCTGCCAGTGTGCCATCAATTGCTGCCAGTGTGCCGCCAGTGTGCCATCAATTGCTGCCAGTGTGCCGCCAGTGTGCCATCAATTGCTGCCATCAATTGCTGCCAGTGTGCCATCAATTTCTGCCAGTGTGCCATCAATTGCTGCCAGTGTGCCGCCAGTGTGCCATCAATTGTGCCATCAATTGCTGCCAGTGTGCCATCAATTTCTGCCAGTGTGCCATCAATTGCTGCCAGTGTGCCATCAATTGCTGCCAGTGTGCCGCCAGTGTGCCATCAATTGCTGCCAGTCTGCCATCAATTGCTGCCAGTGTGCCATCAATTGCTGCCAGTGTGCCGCCAGTGTGCCATCAATTGCTGCCAGTCTGCCATCAATTGCTGCCAGTGTGCCATCAATTGCTGCCAGTGTGCCACCATTGTGCCATCAATTGCTGCCAGTGTGCCATCAATTTTGCCATCAATTGTTGCCAGTGTGCCATCAATTGCTGCCAGTGTGCCATCATTTGCACCAATTGCTGCCAGTGTGCCATCAATTGCTGCCAGTGTGCCATCAATTGCTGCCAGTGTGCCGCCAGTGTGCCATCAATTGCTGCCAGTGTGCCGCCAGTGTGCCATCAATTGCTGCCAGTGTGCCATCAATTGTGCCAACAATTGCTGCCAGTGTGCCATCATTTACACCAATTGCTGCCAGTGTGCCATCAATTGCTGCCAGTGTGCCATCAATTGCTGCCATCAATTGCTGCCAGTGTGCCATCAATTGTGCCATCAATTGCTGCCAGTGTGCATCCCCCAAATAAGTACCTGATGATGATGATGATGATGATGTCCTGTCAGTGTTCTGCTGCCTGCAGTCCTCGGCCGTCTCGGGTCTTCTACAGCAGCCTGTGCAGTGTGCACAGTGTAAGGAGAGCCAAGGAGGAAGGCTCTGGGGAGTCGGGACCGGGTCATCACTTGTCGGGACACTCGCTCCTCGCTCCACGTGGTGACGGGCGGATGGGAATGCAGTCAGCGGGGGGCGGCAAAGGAGTCATGGCTTCTTCGAATGTATCAGCGGGGGGGGGGGGTGGGGGGAGAGGCGCTGCTAACACCCACGGCTTGTTCGCTGCACCAGCGGGGGGCGGGAAAGAGGTGCGGCTAACGCCCACAGCTTCTTTTTTCGGATGAAAAAATCAGACTCGGGGGGGAAAAAAGCGGCGCACAGATGACGTCATCAAAAATCGATTAATGCAAGTCGTAGCATCGGAATCGCATCGTGGGTGGTCGAATCGTGATGCACCGATGCTACGATTAATTTCAACACCCCTAGTTGACACTAGACGCAGCGCAGTTCTTGAGCACGTCTCAAATACAAGACTTGATCACTAAGTCTGTGCAAGCTGCCCTGGCTTCAGCTACCATACCCTCTGGATCGCAGCAGGTCTTGTCCCTCGCCCACAGCGATAAACCACATTTTAAGAAGGGCAAGTCCTCTCAAAGAGGAAGCACATTGTGGCGACCCATGACTCCCCGACAGGGGAAGCAAATAGTATGCATAAGGCAGCTCCCCACACGGACTACTGCCCCAAGCATCCCAGGGACTCCTTCCAACCCCTGGGCCTCAGGGAGTCACCAAAGAGGCATAGGTCCGCTAGGCGGACAAAACCTGACTCGTTTGTAATCTATTCAGACGAGGATTTGTCCGCTGAGTCGAGCGAGACTGAGGTCTCAGAGTCCGAATATGATGATGAGGAGGATGCTGGGACATTGGCGCTCAACCAAGACGCCACCCCTGGAACTCAGGGCGCAACTATAGTAGATTCTCTGGGTGAACCACTGTTCCATTCGGAGGCCATCTCCCTTCCCCGTTCTGGGGATTGGTCCCCTTTGCCCCACGTATCACAATATGTGGAATTCTGGGCACGTAGGTCCCTTGAGAGGACAAATCGCAACAAACTGCGGGCAGAATGCTCTCGACCATATATCCCTAAGAAAGTGGTTCTAACACCCGAGATAGACCCCATCCTATCTAAATACCTGTTAAAAACAGGAAAATTCCCCAAAAAGGGGATAGACCACTCCTTTAAAACTATACAGGACCGGATTCTTGATCTCCTTGGCTCGCTGACTAAGATTTTAAATCTGTCAGAGCAAGCAGCGACATCAGATCAAGCAGTCGACATAACCCAACTAAGGGGATGGGCCCAAAGGGCCATATGTCTGGTGGGCAGCGCCAACACCGCCTGCTCTATCGAGCGCAGATGCTCCATACTGATGCGGCTTGACCCGCAATTGGCATACCTGGCTGAAACTGAACCTGGTCCAACAGCAGAGGGGATGCTGTTCGGTGAGTCCTTGGTTAAGGACATTAATAAATTTGTGGGGCTCTTTAACAGCCTCGATAAGGCCCAAACCTTGCTCAAGAAATCTGGAACGCATAAGGTTTTTCCCCGGGCCAGCAGAAGTAGGAGCCGTTCTGCCGGCCGCAATAACAATTTCAGACCATTCAACCGGGCAACTGCCCAACCTCATTATACCCAGGCTCCCCCTCCATACACCTCAATGGCGCAACCAGCGCCTTTCTTCCCGCCCCGTGGTAGACCGTGGAGAGGTTGTGGAAACAGAGGATACCCCCGCTCTCGTCCATACACCGGTGAGTACTACCGACACTCCATTTTCTCACATACCTGTGGGGGGACGACTAATGTTTTTTACCCACTCTTGGTCTGCGATTACGGCAGATACTTGGATACTGAACACCATAACAGGGTTCCACATAGAACTTCTGTCCCCACCAAATCTGGGCGTGATACCCCCCCCTATTCGATTTGCAAAACAAAACGTTGCTCTTATAGACAACGAAATATGAGACCTGATTTCCAAACAGGCGGTGGTCGAAGTCGACCCATCCTCCCCGGGGTTTATCAGCAACCTCTTCCTGGTCAAAAAGAAAGGGGGAGGCTACCCCCCCCCCCTGTAATAAACCTGTGGGACTTGAACCAACATGTCGCATATCGACATTTCAAGATGGAGGGTATCCACTGCCTCCGAGATCTCCTTCACCCGGGAGATTGGTTAGTGAAGGTAGACTTAAAGGATGCCTACCTCACCGTCCCCATGCATCCAGAATCCCAACATCTACTCCGCTTCAGATGGTGGGGACGCACTTGGCAATTTACATGCCTTCCGTTCGGACTGTCGTCCGCTCCGTGGTGTTTCACCAAACTTTTGAAACCGGTGGTAGCGTCACTGAGGAGCAGAGGAGTGCGTCTGATTATTTACCTGGACGACATCCTCATCATAGCATGCTCCAAAACACGAGCTTATCGCCACATGGTTTGGATGATCAACCTACTGCAAAATCTAGGTTTCTTGATCAACCAAGAAACATCAGTGCTTGCTCCCGCTCAAGAAATGAAATTCCTTGGCTTCTTGGTAGACACCAACCAAGCTGTCCTCCGTTTACCCAGGGCAAAATTAGCCCTAATCCGCAAAGAGATCAGAGCGGTGCTACGCAAGAGCTATCTATCACTACGCGTACTGGCCCGCCTGGTAGGCCTGCTTGCGGCCTCCATACAAGCCATATTTCCGGCCCCTCTTCACTACAGGGCCCTCCAGCGGCTCAAGATCCTTCATCTGCGACAGGGTCTCCGATACGCAGACGAGGTCCCACTCTCTGTGGAGGCCAGGGCCGAATTGCAGTGGTGGCTTCGACATGCCGTCGAGTGGAACGACAAAACGATCTTCAACTCGTGCCCGGACGTCATCTTTGAGTCGGACGCGAGCCGGCGAGGCTGGGGCGCTCGCTTAGGCGAGACCTCGACGGGAGGGACCTGGTCCAGCAGGGAATCCCTCCTACACATCAACGCATTGGAACTTCTAGCGGCCTTGTTCGCCATCCAGAGTTTCTTAACAGAGAGGTCCAATTGCTGCGTATTATTACGCATGGACAATATTTCAGCGGTGCAATACATCAACCGATTAGGGGGCACCAGATCCAAAATTCTAGCGGATACTGCCAAAAAAAATTGGAACTTCTGCCTATCCCGCAATATCATCCCTATGCCAGAATACATCCCGGGTTCTTCTGTCGTAGTAAACTACCTGGCGGATTCTTTTGAATCTGGTAAATCGTACAGCTCCATCAATGTGTACAGATCAGCCATATCGGCTTACCATTACCCGGTGGATTCTTTACCAGTCGGCAAACATCCCCTGATATGTAGACTGATGCGGGGCATCAAATTCAAGCGGCCTCCACGCCCTAAATATCAATACACCTGGGATGTCTCCAGGGTTCTCGACATGTTCTCTAGATGGGATGACAACGGTGCGTTGCCTCTCAGACTTCTGTCTTATAAACTAACGGTCCTTTTGTGTCTGGTCTCGATCAAACGAGTCTCCGACGTTAGGGCTTTGGACATTTCCAGGCGTCAGTTTTCGCCTCAAGGGGTTAAGTTCTCAGTGGTCCGTAGGACCAAAACAGGCCTTCAGTCGGTATTTTACCCTTATTTTCCGGCGCACCTGCGACTCTGTGTGGTTAGATGCCTACAGGCCTATGAAGCACATACTGCTGACCTGCGCTCTCCTGATTTCTCCCAGCTTCTAGTATCGTATGTCAAACCTTATCATCCGGTCACCTCCGCCACTTTGGCGCGTTGGGTTAGATCAGCCATGGAGATGGCGGGCATAGATATAGCCCTGTTTGGAGCACATTCTTCCAGAGGCGCTATGGCTACCAAGGTGTTTACGGCGGGGGGTTCTCTGGCAGACCTTTTAATGGCGCCCGACTGGTCTTCTGAGACCACCTTTCGCCACTTCTATTTTAGACCAGAGGACCATGTCTCCATGTCAGTCTTATGATTGTTTTTGTTACATACATACATAGGGTCTGTATAATTTATTGTCTTTATTCATATTAATATTTACAGCGTTAAGCTTTGAACCTGCATAAGATATGAGCCTCCTGTCTGATATATAATTCGAGATTTTCCTAGCTTGTGACGGAAAATATTAGTTATATGAAGACAGGAGGCGAGTATCTTGCCTCCCTACCCAACCCTGTCACGGTTCCGCATTCTCTTTCAGGTTATTGATCGCAATCACGGTTCCTGTGTGCTGACGACCTGTTGATCGCGAGGAGTTTCCCTGTCGACCTGTTGATCGTGAGGAGTTCCCAGTGGTCGGATGACCTGTTGGCCGAGAACTTTTGGTTGGCTAGTCCCCGTTGGGACGTATTTGAAGTTACCCCAGTTGTCTCCGGAGGCTGAGATTTTGGGCCGGTTGGCCGAAGAATCCGGTGATTGGACGACCGTTCAAAGGATGTTCCTGGTTCCTATACGTTTAGGATTCGCATAAAGAAGAGGAAGACCCAAGATGGGGCAGTCCTTATATAGGAGCTACAGGATGGGAGTGGCCACTGTGGCCCTAGGACTGCTGGGAATCGTAGTCTTTACAGTTTTCTGTTTTCACTTACATTGAAATTGAATAATGAACTTTTCTGCTATGGGCATTAATAAAGAAGGATTAATGCATAAGATACTCGCCTCCTGTCTTCATATGACTAATATTTTCCGTCACAAGCTAGGAAAATCTCGAATTTTATGGGGTAGATTAGATTCAGATAGAATTTCCTATCTATAGGCGGGCGTTGCGTATCTCAGATACACTACGCCAACGTAACTCAGAGAGGCAAGTAGGGCCAGATTCATGAAGAGTTAGGCTGACGGATCCAGTGATCCGCCAGCCTAACTGTCACTTTAAGCCGGCGTTTCTGTTTTCTATAACCAGAAAACAAGAAACACCGGGTTGAAGTTCCGATGCGAGCAGCGTAAATGAGTTTCGCCATCGCATCGTTACTTCAACTTAAAAATGGCGCCGGGGGCGTTCCCGCCGATTTACGCTCAAAAAATATGTTAATGAGCGGAAATCGGCAATTCACGAGCAAATTCGGGCGCGACGCAGTGACGTTACGACGTTTCCGGAAGCGATACGCGGCGTATAGATAAAGCAGCCCCCTAGTGGAGTATCCTATGTTAGGTATAGGCGTCGTCATCGCGCCGAAAAAAAAAAAAAAAAGCGTTGTTTGCGTAAAAATTTCATGAATGGGAATGTGACGTCATTGACGTTCATTCACAGAATTTGGAGCATGCGCACGGGGATGCTTTGACACTCGACGCATGCGCAGTACGTTCGCAGCGGGATCGCACTTAGTTTAAATACTACACGCCCCGTACGCGCCCAATTTGAATTCCGCCGGCTCATTTGCGATACGCTGCCGCAACTTTAGGAGCAAGTGCTTCATGAATGACAGCACTTGCTCCTAAAATTTCGGCAGCGTAACGTAAATGAGAAGCGTTACTCTGGAGCAAAGATGCTCCCATCTACCTGAATCTGGCCCGTACAGTATTCACAAAGCACTTGTGCCTAACTTTGCATCGGCCTAACTTAATTCCGTCGGCCTAAGTGGAAGTGGGTGTGACCTTATGCAAATGATGATCTGAACGTGGAGCAGTGATTTACGCCCGACGTATCATGAACGGAGCATGCTCAGTACATTTGTTCCCTTGTGAGGATGCTCACAACTATGCGGGCCCAACTTACAGAGATAAGGGGCCAGCTTCAGATACAAAAATGTATCTTTCCGGCGGCGTAGCGTTTCCTCTTTACACTACGCCGCCGCAAATATTATGGGCAAGTGCCTTATTCAGAATGCACTTACTCTATAATACGCGGTGGCGTAGCGTAAAGTGCGCGGCGCAAGGCCGCGCAATTCAAATTGCTGAAGTGGGGGCGTGATTCATGTAAATGAATCATGACCCCACTTAATTTACTTTTTTTTTGGACGGCGCATGCGCCGTCCGTGGACGTTCCCGGTGTGCATGCGTGAGATCACGTCGCTTTTTCTCAATGTAAACGACGTGAACGTAACTAACGTCGATCCCCATTCCCGAACAATTTACCCAAACGACGTAACCGACGTACAATTCGACGCGGTCCCGACGTCCATACTTAACATTGGCTGCGCCTGCTATAGCAGGGGTAACCTTACGCCAGTCTCACGCTTACAAAAACGACGTAAGATACGACGCGCCGTCGCAAGTACGCTCATGAATCTGCGTAAATAGTTAATTTGCATAATTTACGCAAAAAATTACGGAAGCGCCACCTAGTGGCCAGCGTAAATATGCAACTTAAGATACGATGGTGTAAGCGAATTACGCTGCTCGTATCTTAGAAGAAAGCCGGCGTATCTTCTTTTCTAAATAGCAAAAAAAGATACGCCGGCTATTCTTAGTATTGACGCAGGGGGCCAGATTCTTAAAAAATAGCGTATCTGGCGGCGTAGCGTATCGTATCGCATTTACGCTACGCCTACGCAAATTACTGGAGCAAGTGCCGTATTCTCAAAGCACTTGCTCCGTAATTTTCAGCGGCGTAGCGTAATTGCGGTGTCGTAAGGCCGCGTAATTAAAATAGTGAAGGAGGGGGCGTGCTGTATTTAAATTAAGCGAGCCCCCGTGCCGAACGAACTGCGAATGCGCAGGCCTTAAACGTAGGCCACTGCGCATGCTCCGTAATACGCCGCAAATACATTGCTTGCGACGTGAACGTAATTAACGCACGTCCCTATTCACGACGAATTACGTAAACGACGGAAATAGCCAGCGCTAACCCGATGGCCATACTTAACATGGCATACGGCGGACTGACGTAAGGTTACCCCTCATATAGCAAACCTACGTAAACTACGTTGCCGTGGCGCAAAAACCTTTGAGAATCGGCGTATCGGCTCATTTGCATATTCGGCGGTGAAATGGACGTAAACGCCACCTAGCGGCCGACATAGTATTGCATTTAGGATCCGACGGTGTAAATGACTTACACCAGTCGGATCCAAGCTTAAAACAGAATAGAAAACAATGATACGCCGGCGGGAATTTCGAATTGCGCCGGTGTATGTGTACATACACTGGCGTAATTCCTTTGAGAATCTGGCCCAGCGTATCTATAGATACGCTGACGTAAATGCTTTCTGAATCTGGCCCTATGACTCTACTTCTAGCCCTTTAAACTTTCCTACTACTCCCACAGTAATAGAGCAAGTAAATTATTAGCAACCCAACTCAAACAACGACAAACCCCGAACAAATCTAACGGTGATTAAACACCATCTCTCTTAAGGCCGCGTACACACAATCAGACCGGTCCGATGAAACTGGTCTGCAGACCAGTTTTAGCGGACCAATTCGATGTGTGTACCGCCTATCGTTGTCTGTCGGACCAAAGTTTTAAAATCTGTCGGACAGATTCGATGGATAGTACGCAAAAGCATCGGACCAAAAACCTGCGCATGCTCAGAATCAATTCGACGCATGCTTGGAAGCATTGAACTTTGTTTTTTCAGCACGTCGTTGTGTTCTACGTCACCGCGTTCTGGTCTGATCTGATTTTTGGTCCGATGGTGTGTACACACATCAGACCATCTGACCACTTCAGCCTGGTCCGTCGGACCAGTTTCATCGGACCGGTCTGATCATGTGTACGTGGCCTAAGAGTGCGTATAGTGCATCTGGATAGGCCGCTCTCATCGGACTAGCAGCCAGAGTGTCACTCAGAACTTTAGCAAAGTCTCTGCCACAGACCTTCGCAAAGGTGGAGATATTCTCAGTCCAAAATCCTTCTCAACACTGGAATAAGCACCCGGATATCCCTTGAACAGCGTTTAGTAATCTTGGGACTGATAGGTGACCATCGTCCAGCCTCTCAGAAACGATGCGTCCCTCGATGAAGCAGTAGGCCTCTCTTGAGATACCAGCCTCGTGCTCGGTATTTCCCAGACAGGTACTCCATCAGTTGGCATCCTCCCTCGGAATGGACAGCACAGGACAACTCTGCAGCCGCAGACTCAGTCTATACACTGAGCCTACAAAGTAGAATATTTGCTCCGGACCAACATGGTCCCAAATCCAGGAACACTGAAACACACACACCCTGGCCAGGAGGGCCACACATGGGGGTGGTGGGACAACTGCCCAGGCGGAGGGTGGTGAAGACAAACCATGCACAACTGGAGGCCGCCCCCTAAATACCCCTTCCTAGCATGTTCAGCTTGCACCTTCTTGCATTAAAGGCGAAACCTCCTTCCTCACCCAGGAGCATTCAAGTGCTAGGCTGACCAAAAAAAAAGCACTTACGCCGACGTATCTCCAGATACGTCGACGTAAGTACAAATGCGTGCCGTTGTATTAATGCGCCGACCCACAAACCAAGATACGTAGAAAAATGGGCTTCAGCCGCCCGACGTAACTTTCCTACGTCGGCGTATAGTGGGCGCATATTTACGCTGGACGCATGTGGCGCTCCCATTGATTTTGGATTTATATATGCAAATGAGATAAATATGACATCCGGTGTAGAGTTATTCCCCATGGCCCGGATTCACATACATCGGCGCATATTTATGCCGCCGTAGCGTATCTCTTTTACGCTACGCCGGCGCAGCTCAGAGAGGCAAGCATGGAATTCACAAAGCAAATGCTCCCAACTTTGCGCCGGCGTAGCGTATATATCATAGGCGTAAGTGGAAGTAGGTGGAAGTGGGCTGGAAGTGGGCGTGATCCATGTTAATGAAGCGTGACCCCATGCAAATGATGGGCCGGGCAAGTACTTAAAATGAACTGCGCATGTGTCGGTACATGGACGTATCCCCGTGCACATGCGTACAACCATGTCGGAACAACTGCCTAAGATACGCCGGATCACTGTGTACGCCGTGAACGTAACCTACGCTCAGTCAGAGCCACGTCGGCCCATATTCACAGACGTCCAACGTAAAGTATGTAGGCTTGTGTTCCCTGGTCCATACCTTTGCATGGGTTGCGCCTCATCTACTGTATGGGGTATAACCTTACGCCGAATGTAAAACTTACGCAAACTGCTTAAATCATGCGCGGGGCGCAAGTATGTTTGTGAATCGGCGTATCTCCCTCATTTGCATATTTGAATAGAAAATCAATGGGAAAGCCACATGCGTCCAGCTTAAAAATGCGCCCACTCTACGCCGGCGTAGGCGAGTTACGTCGGTGGGATGAAGTCTGTTTTTAGGCGTATCTTGGTTTGTGGGTCCGGCGCACAGATACGACGGCACATATTTGTACTTACGTGGCGTATCTGGAGATACGCCGGCGCAAGTGATTTGTGAATCCGGGCCGATATAGGAGGCGCAACTCATGCATAGGTATGGAGCAGGGAACGAATGCTGTCAAATTTTACGTAGTTTACGTTGTACGTGAATAGGGCTGGGCGTAGGTTACGTTCACGATGTAGGCAGTTGTTTCAACGTGATTGTGAGCATGCACACTGGGATACGTCCATGGGATGGCGCGTGCATTATTTGCATGGGGTCACGTCTCATTAGCATGCCTCACGCCCACTTCCACCTATGCCGGCTTACGCAGACTAAATATACGCTACGCTGGTGCAACGTTGGGAGTATGGCTTTGTGAACTCCATGCTTGCCTCTCTGCGCAGCTCCGGCGTATCGTAAAGAAGATACGCTACGGCGGCATAAATATGCGCCGATGTATGTGAATCCGGGCCATAGTCTCTTCAGCAAAAAGTTACAGAACACTGCCACCTAATGGCCATGTCCCCAATCAAAAATGTGCACCACTGTCTCTAAATGAACATAGAAACATATTGTAGAGAAGATACTCCTTCTTTACACTAAGATTCTTAGCTATCTAGTCTGCCCCATTCTCTGACAGTCTTAATAGAAGATCAACAGAACCTGAAAAACAAAAATAGGAAAATACACACAATATTAACATATCTACATTCCCTAGGGGTGAATGAAGTTGCACCTTCTTGCATTAAAGGCAAAACCTCCTTCCTCACCCAGGAGCATTCAAAAACTAAGTGCTAGGCTGACCAAAAAAACAAAACAAAGTCTCTTCAGCAAAAAGTTACAGAACACTGCCACCTAATGGCTGTGTCCCCTGATCAAAAATGTGCACCACTGTATCTAAATGAACATACTGTTGAGAAGATACTCCTTCTTTTTCTTGACCAACAAAGTCCTCAGGAACCCTAATCTAACTGACTGGTTATTTGTGTTCCCCCCAGAGTCAAACACACTTCAGCAAATGTGGGGAATAAAAAGGAAAAAATTGTTCCTGTTTGAGACTACTTGAAGAAGGAGAAAAAAAATGAGCAAGTACTGTAGGTGAGTCCTACCAATCCTTCTCTCTTGTCTCACAGGTAGAACCTGGGATCAGGCATAGACACAGTCAACATTCCCCAGACTTTTAATGGCCACCCGATCACTGTATATGTGTCGGCCATAGCTCCATGACTCTAGGCAACCTTCAAACCGGTCATGAACATGGGCAAAAGAAAAGACAACACCGCGGAAAGGCTTGTCTACCTCTAAATAGTCCCAAACGGCGTCTCGGCACCATTCCTCTTGATTATTCTCAATTTCTTTCATGAGATTCTCGGGCACATAAGAGAACTTCCATCCATAATCAAGGGCCACCTTGCCACCTTCTTGATGATAATCCTTTGAAAACGAGCAAGCTTGGGTAGCGTGAGGGAGTGTCCCAGTCCCAGGAAAACGCAGGTATCAGGGGACTTTTTCAAAACAGGCAATGCAGATGGAGGTACAGCAGTCTCTTTAATGGCAGCACCTTTCCTTACTGTGACCTCCCAGCTTGTCTGAGGGACATCCGCCTGCGGAGCTGCATCCCCAGAGTCCATCAGGGAGCACCCTCACAGCACGGAACCCCCCGCCCCATGTCAGCTCCGGTAGCTCCGGCTCGAACCAGTGGTCATTGAGCAATCAATTTCAGAACTGGCATACTCCTGCGCAGGCAAACAAGTGCGCACAACTTTTGAATTAATGTCCCTGGTCTGCTTACCAGGCAACATCCTCCCTGGAGCCCGGTATTGGTATGCTCAGGGGTCGGCCTCGACCACAGCCATGGGAGGCCTTCACATATCCCACCTTCTTAACTGCGAAACAAGAGGGCACCATCGCTGTGCACGCGGTTTCTGTGGCGGCATCCACTTTCATGGCGATCACAGTTCTCTTACTGGTATCACAGTCACTCACAGTGGGGGATGCGATTGGCATGGTAATCAAAGTCAAATTAGCAGTAGCGGGCGTAGTAGTGCTAGCATTAGTAGTGGCGGGCCAGGGAGTAACTTTCTCCACAGTCACAGTCCCTGTAATCCAGTCTACCAGATAAGCGCAGGGCGACTCTGTGGGCTGATCCACTTGAAAGAGGTATTCACCGCACCTCGTACATCATATGAATGGTTGAATCATTAGCTCTGTGCACCTGGGGCAAGACACGCCGAGTGCCTCCATGCTGCCGCTTGTGTACAGCACAAACTGCCCCCACGTCTTCATGTGAATTCCAGTGTCCGTCAGGGAAGCTCCGGTGAAGACAGGAATCAGGTTAACTTCCGTTTAGCTTTAGCCTTCCAATGCTACTTACTGGTTAATTGGTGGTTCTGCAAGCTGGTCGGTAAGTAGGCTTGGTTTTTCCCTGGGCATTCCCCAGGTTTTTTTGTTATCTGCTTTAGCCTTCCAATGCTACTTACTGCTATGGCCAGCTATAGATGGGGCGGTGGACACGTTTATGTCTCACCTGTGGTGCTTGTATTGGTCCAGCAACACACCAACACCTTTGCAGCCATTGTGCTATATGCTGGGTGTTTGGTGTGCTCCTGCACCGTTAAGGAGGGGTGGCTCCCCTTCAGTCCACCTGCCCCTATCTATCCATTAAAATGCATGTGCCTCCATTGTGGGGACACTCATTGTTTAGTGTTAGGACCACAGATTACAGGGTGCCTTGGCACGGCTCTGTGGCTCACGCATGCGTTTGCAAATGCGTGCCGACAAAACCCCTGTTTTTAACGCATACTGTTAGACAGGTTAATTGGTTGTTCTGCGAGCTGGTCGGTAAGTAGGATGGTTTTTCCCCGGGCATTCCCCAGGTTTTTTTGTTAACTTCCGTGAGAGGCATGATAGGCCTCAGCCTCTCGAATGGCGTTGAATAGACATGTGCATTTCGTTTCATTTTCAAATTTGGACTAATTTTTCATTATTTGGAAATTCGTATGCAACGAAATTCGAGTTCAAATCTAATACGAATCGAATTCGAAAAACAAATTTCGAATCAAATTTGAAAAAATAGAAATCATTTTCCAAAAACTACAATAAAATAGAATATAAAACAATAAAGCAATAGAATAAAAAAAGAATAGAATAGAAGTTAATAGAATGTAATAAAATAGAACATGACAGTCTTACGAAATTCGAATAGTATACATTTGAATTCTAGAATAGATTGGAAAATAATTTAAAAATTTTGAAAACTAAAATATAAAAGAATAGAAAAACAATAAAACAGAATAAAATCAATCATAATATATATTATATTTTATCCTATTCTCTTTTTTTCTCGTTTTTCTTTTCCATTTTTTTCTATTCCATTCTAATCTTTTCTATTCAAATTTGAATTAATTCTATACGAAATTCGAATTTATTATTGACTTAAGTCGAATTTGAATAGAAAAGTTTATAATAGATTAGTTTCATATTAGAATTTGAATTTTTTTGACCGAATTCATAAAAATTCGATCAAATTTGAAACATTTAATTAGATTAGAAAAAATCTACTGCATTCGAAAAAATTCTACCGAATTTGAAAAAACTACTGCATTTGAAAAAAAATTACATATAACCATTTTCCAAAATTCAAATTTCATATAGAATGAAATCGAATTGGAATAGGAAAGATTAGAATAGAATAGAAAATAATAGAAAAGAATAAACTAGAAAAACAATAGAACAGAAAAGAATAAAATATATTTTATTCGCTTTTGTTCTATTGTTTTCCTAGTCTATTATTTTATATTATTTTCTATTCAAATGTTTTCTATTCTAATTCAAATTCATTCTTTACGAAATTCGAACTTCTGAAGCCATCTTCCAAAATTAGAATTTCGTATAGAATGAATTAGAATCGAAAAGATTACAAAAGAATAGAAAAAAAAAAATAATAGAAAAGAATGGCATAAAAATATATATATATAATTTTTTTATTCTATTTCTATGCTATTCTTTTCTATTCTAATCTTTTCTATTCAAATTCAAATTTCAGAAGATAGCTTCAGAAGTTTGAATTTCGTAAAGAATGAATTTGAATTTGAATAGAAAAGAAAAGACTAGAAAAACACTAGAACAGAACAGAAAATTATATAATAATAACAAAAAAATATATATATATATATATATAAAACAACTTCCGAAATTTGAATTTATTATAGAATGAAATGAAATTTGAATAGAAAAGATTAGAATAGAATAGAAAAGAATAGCATAAAAAAACAATAAAACAGAACAGAAAATGTGTGTGTGTGTGTGTATATACTATCTTCCAAAATTTGAATTTCGTATAGAATGAATTTAAATACAAAAGATTAGAATAGAATATTCTAATCTTTTCTATTCTAATTAACGGTTAATGGTTTTATATATATATACATAACCATATTCCGAAATTCAAATTTCGTATAGAATGAATTTTAATTTCAATAAAAAAGATTATAATAGAAAATAATTGACCAGAAAACCAATAGAACAGAATAGAATAAAATATAATATATATTTTATTCTATTCTGTTCTGCTGTTTTTTTAGGCTATTCTTTTCTATTCTAATTCAAATTCATTGTATATGAAATTAGAATTTTAGAAGATGGTTTTATATATATTTAATTTATTATATTTTTTTCTGTTCTATTGTTTTTCTATGCTATTCTTTTCTATTATTTTACATTCTATTCTTTTTTTTATTGATTTATTTTTTATTACATTTTTTTCCACTTCAGACTCAACCAAAAAGGACAACGAGACTTGCTCACGGTTCATTTGCCCATTATGTGTCTTCTATGGTTTTGCATCATAAGTGGTGTATTCTTTTTTTTTTTCTTCTTCTCCTCATTGTTTCTCAATTCTTTTTTTTTTCTTCAAAACAGGGATTAATAATACATCTGTGTCTCCGTGGAGGTTGATTCCCTTCCCCCCCACCCCTCCCTCCCCTTCCGACCTCTTCCCCACCAACTCCTGCATTCCAGGTTTTCTATCCGCAACAATGTTACCTCATATCATTAAATTGTATCACTTTAGGCTTTAGGCGCCCATCACTTCTGCATATCCCATTGTGTGCTTAAACCCTTTCTAGTTCTCCCACTTCTCTTCGAACTCATCCCAATTCTCTTCATCTCTAAATCTTAGATATTCCAAATTATAGATTTCCTCAACTCTGTTACACCACCCTCTCAATGATGGACTCTCCAGTTCTTGCCAGTTACGGGCTATTTGTTTTTTTGCCGCGTTCAGAAGTTGTAGAATTAATGGCCCAGATTCACGTACATCGGCGCATTATTGGACCGGCGTAGCGCACCGCCTTTACGTTAGACTTGCGCCATCTAGCCGCGTAATCCCCCGATTCACGTAGCTTTTGCGCAGGAAATTGCGCAAGCGTAAGGTTTTTTCCAGAGGCGTAAGGAGGAGTAATACAAATTGGGAGGGACGTGGGCGTGTTACATTGAAATGAGCCGTGACCCCATGCAAATGAAGGGCCGGCCGGCTCGCGCATGCGCGCGTGAAGGAGACCATGTCAGCTCCGCTGTGCGCATGCTCACAACTCGGAAGCGGCGCAATCAGTGAAATTGGAAATGGACTAGGGCAACGTTGTGAACTACGCAGACAGCATAAATAGACACACACAAACGCACTTGCATTGCAAAAGTACATCCCTTTGTGTCCCTTCCCATTGAACCTAGTGCTTTTGTTCCTGTTGTTCGTTGCAGTGTGTCTTGTAGTTGTCAGATTAGTGTTCTGTGTGATCAAGTGCTTGTTGGTATATTTGTGAAAGTGTTTTTGATAAGTGTTTGAGAGACTGTTTGTTTGATTGATATATTTTTGTTCGTTTGTTTTCTTGCTTTATTTTTTTTTTTTTGTGACTGTTTCTTGCTGAGTGCTAGTGTGATTTTTGGGTGTTCGTTTTCTCTTTGTGTGTGTTCTTGCCTGATTGGTTGTGCTTGTATTTGTGACTGATTTTTGGAGACTGGTAGTGAGTTTGTTTGGAAGTATGACTGAGAGAAAAAGAAAGCTGAATTTTACTGTGGGGGAAAAAAGAATTCTTGCCCGGGCCATTAGCGAGTATGGGCGTTTTCTCCACGGCCCGCAGAGTGCCACCACCACCCCGGCCAGGAGGAGGGAGATATTGGATAGGATCACAGAGCAGGTGAATTCCTCGGGGGAGGGGGAGACACGGACCCAGTCTGGGATCGAAAAATAAATAAATGATCTCCGGCGTCTGGTGAAAAAAAAACTGGCCGCAATGCATGCCCATGCCAGGGGCACAGGAGGGGGCCCACCATGCCGTATTAGGCTTACAGCGACGGAGCATGTGGTGGCCCTGACCTTTCACCGGCATGAAGTGGAGGGCCTGCCAGGCTTTGACACAAATCCGGTCCCCGCGGTGCCAGGTAAGGTTTTTTGTTCTATCAGGTGTGTAGCATGTGTGGGGGAGGGGGTGAAAGGGAATATGTGCCAAGTGTGTGGATCCTCCAACCTGTGAATGGTTTGTGTCATCCACAGATGTGCAGGAGGGTGCAGGGCCATCTGGCCTGACCGCTCCAACACCAGGACAGCAGCCTAATGGGGCCCCCCCAACAAGGCCACAGTCCGCGGAGGAGGTTCGAGAGGAGGAGGACGATCATGAGGAGGAGGACGATCATGAGGAGGAGGACGATCATGAGGAGGAGGAGTCAGGCACTGGACGAGTGGTTTGTGCGGACTCTTCCCCTCTGGCTGGCAGAAGCCTGCCCTCCCTAAGGGGGAGCCCCCCCCCCTCCTCCCCCAACATGGCTCCCCTCACAAGGGCCTCCCCTTCTCCCCGCCCACAACCATCAGCTGGAGGCAGGATGTCATCCCAGAGCACCAGGGGGGCGCCCAATCTCCTGCCCGCCAGTCTGCGCAGGGACCAGGCCCTCCAGACCCGCCATCTGGGACAGCTCTGCCAGACTTTTGGGCGGGTGGAGGAGAGCCTGTCCTCCATGAAGGATACGCTGGGTAACCTGGACTCCCACTCCCGGGCTTTCACAACCTGCCTAAATGAACTGCAGACTACAGCAGCAGGCGTTGGGCAGGATGTGAGGGCCCTTACCCAGGCTATCCAGGCCAACACGGCAACACTTGGTGCTTCCCTGGACAGAATTGCAGTGGCCTTGGAGGGCAGGCCGCCAGGTGGGCAGATATCAGGGGCTGCTCCTCCTTCCCTGGCGTGGCTCACGCAGAGGGCAATAATTTTTTTCTCCCCCTTTTTTTTTTTGCTGACATTTTTTGCATTTTTGTTTATTTTTTTGCTGACATTTTTTGCATTTTTTTTTTTTTTTTGCTGACATTTTTATTAAATTTTGGGTTGTGCATGCTGTTTGAATGTGGGGGTGACATTCCTGCTGGAAAAGGGGTGTCATCCTCAATTTTGGTGGAGAAGGGTTCCCCAGGACCAGGGAGAAGTGATCCTCAGGTCCGTGTGATTGGTGTATGAATGTTCAGTGACATAATTGGAGCCTTGACGTGGCATTACTGCTCACCAGTCCTGCATGGTGGACTGGTGCCAATCCAATTTGATGAGGATGTGGGGTGTGTGTGCTAGGGACTATAGTGGTGTGCATGCATGCATTCTCATTGTGCCATGATTAATGTGTGTGTTTAACGTGCAAAGATGCCCAATATGAGCTGCCTCCTGACTGCTCTTCCCTCAGAAGACGGGGTATCCTCGGTTAGGGGTTGATTGTCTGGTTGGGGGGTCAGGTCATCACGTAGCTCAACCTGCAGGCCCTTCCTCACTGCGAGATTGTGCAGCATGCAACATGCAACGATGATATGGCACACGAAGTTTGGGGAATACAACAGTGTACCCCCAGACTTATCCAGGCATCGGAAACGTGACTTCAGGAGGCCAAAGGTGCGCTCCACCACTGCTCGGGTTTTGATGTGTGCTTGATTGTATCTTTCCTCCCCTGGGGTTTGGGGGTTCCGGATAGGAGTCATGAGATGGGGTCCCAGTGCATATGCAGAGTCACCTGGAAGGGAAAAGACAGGAGAATGTTAGTCATGCATGTGCCACTTGTGAGGTGTGCATCACGGGAGGGGATAGTCATGCCTGACTCCCATGTCACTCACCAACCAGCCAGGTGTTCCCATACACGTTCTGATTGAATTCCATTCGGATGTGGCATTGATTGTAGATGTAGCTGTCATGGGTGGATCCGGGGTGTTTGGCACGGACGTGCCATATGAGGCCTTGGGCATCAACTATCACCTGTACGTTGATGGAGTGCCAATTCTTCCGATTGCGGTACATGTGCTCTGTGTCATGGGGGGGCTGGAGTGCCACATGTGTGCAATCAATGGCCCCGATGGTGCGTGGGAATCTGGCAATTCTGTAGAAATCGGTCATTGCCTTCAGCCGCAGGTCCTCAGTGGTGGGTTTGATGATTTGGTTGGCCAAGCGTGTGAGGATTGCAGGGACAACCTGGTGCACACATCTGCTCACGGAGGATTGTGACATCCCAGCCACCACTCCACTTGTACGCTGAAAAGAGCCACTGGCAAGGACATGGAGTGTTGCCAGGACCTTCACCAGTGGCTGCACTGGATGTGAGCGGTGTGTTGGGCTGGTGATGTCATCCTGCAGGGTTGTGGTTAATTCCAGGATGGCATGAGGGGGGAATCTGAAGATGCGATACACCTCCTCATCACCCATGCCAAAGAGGTCTATGTGTGTGCGGTATACCCTCTCCCGTGCCATCCTCCGTGCCATCCTCTGTGCCCTCCTCCATCTTTGGTCATCTAAATTCACTAGTGCAGCTATGAGCGACGATGCCCCTGGCATGTTGGCAGTCAAATTGTAGTGCAACACGTGTGTGTGGTCTGCTCCTCAGTAACGGTGTTGCTTTCTGTGAGATGTAGACGTTTTTTCAAAATTTAGACCAGCTTTTAGGTGCTCTAACTTTAGACAGGACATTTTGCTGTTGCGCACATCGCGTAGCCTGCGCAGCAACTGCGTTTTTTTGTGGATCCCCGCAACTCCCTCATTAGCATATTTGACTAGCAAATCAATGGTGTGTCTAGCGCATTTTTGCGTGGACGGATGCGTCTGTCTAACGAAATTACGCCGGACAAAAAAAAGTAGATTTCTGGCGTAATTAGTTTTCTGAATCGCGCACATCTAAACGCACGCGCACATTTAGACTTACGCACGCGCAACACCAGTTGCGCAGGCGTAATCGCTCTGTGAATCTGGGCCAATGTCTTCAGGTACTGTTTAGTTGGGATTTGGGACCTGTGTAATACGCATACCCATGGGTCATCAGGGAGTTCTTTGTTTGTTATTTCTTACATTTTTTGTCTAATCTCCCCCCAATATTTTCTAATTTTGGGACAGGTCCACCAAATATGGGCCATAGATCCTACTTCATTACAACCCTTACAACATAACTGTGAAGTAGTTCCTGAAAACGTATGTACTTTATCCGGGGTAAGGTACCAACGCACCAGACATTTAAGGCTTTACACACGATCGGTTCAAACCGATGAAAACGGACTGAGGTTAGTTTTCATCGGTCCAAACCGATCGTGTGTAGGCCCCATCGGTCCGTTATCCTTTGGTCAAAAAACAGATGGCTTGTTTTAAAATTCAACCGATGGACGGCTAACTGATCGGTAAAAACCGATCGTTAGTATGCAAAAGCATCGGTTAAAAGGCCGCGCATGCTCAGAATCAAGTCGACGCATGCTTGGAAGTATTGAACTTGTTTTTTTCATCACGTTGTTGGGTTTTATGTCACCAGGTTCTGACACGATCGGTTCACGATCGTGTTAGAACGCGGTGACGTAAAACACAACGATGTGCTGAGAAAAATGAAGTTCAATGCTTCCAAGCATGCATTGACTTGATTCTGAGCATGCACGGGTTTCAAACCGATGGGCGTGCATACTAACGATCGGTTTTGGTCTATCGGTTAGCCGTCCATCGGTTCAATTTCAAAGCAAGCCCTCTGTTTTTTGACCGAAGGATAACGGACCAATGGGGCCTACACACGATCGGTTTGGACCGATAAAAAAAACACAGCAAAGAAAACACAGAAAATACAAGAATCACTCTCCAAAACACCATCCAAAACAGTCACCAAATATCTCAAAGACATGTCACAAACCAACAAACGCTAACAAACAACAGAACAAAAGCACCTTGCTGTAGGAAGGGTAACAAATGGATGTACCTTTGCAAAGGAAGGGCGTTTCTCTCGGTCTATTTAAGCACTGTGCGTAGCTCACTAAGTTGACCAGGCCTAGTTCCAATCTCACTGATTGCGCCGTGCCGAGTTCTGAGCATGCGCAGAGAGGTGCTGACCATAGTCTGCTTCATGCGCGCATGTGCAATCCTGCCGGCCCTTCATTTGCATGGGGTCACGGCTCATTTTAATGGAACACCCCCTCGTCCTTCCCAATTTGAATTATGGTACTTGTGCCTCTAAATTGAGCCGGTCTAACGTAAAGGAGATGCGCTACGCCGGTCAACATATGCGCCAATGTACGTGAATCTGGCCCAATGTGTTTGGAAAAGACTTGTGATTTTCGATTATGTTGGACAGAAACATTATTAGAATGTCGAGGGGTCTTAACAACTATAGACATTAAAGGTGGAGGATAAGAGGGGGGGGGAGCTATAATAGAGTCACCACTAGACTGTATTGGAACTGAGGACACATCAGATGGTTGTATTGATACAGAATGTCCTGGATGTTTGTCCATCCAGCTAAAGACTTTGGCCCAGATTCATAGAGCAATTACGCCTGTCTAACTGGTGTTAGACAGGAGTAATTTCAAATTTCGCGCACCGTATCACTAGTTTGAATCCTCGGTATCACTTCGATCCGAGAGGCTTACGTCTTCGTAAGCCTTCGGATCTACGCTGCGATATTTTTGCGGCCGCTGGGAGGAGTTCGCGTCGTTTTGATGCGTCGGGATATGCAAATGAGTTTTTACGGCGATCCACGAAGATACGAGCGGTCTTCGCAATCGCTTACGTCTATTTTTTTTTGCGTACTGTTAGACCAGCTTTTTGCTGGTCTAACGGTGCGTAGCCCATGTTAAGTATGGCCGTCGTTCCCGCGTCGAATTAAATTATTATTATTTTTTTTACGTAAGTCGTTCGGGAATAGAAATGTCCGTAAACGACGCTACTCAAACAACGAATGACGTAACAACATGATTTCGCGCAATGCACGGCGGGAAATTTGCGAACTGAGCATGCGCAGTTCGATCGCCGCGGGAACGCGCCTATTTTAAATGCTTCACGCCCCCTACTCGCGTAGATGGATTGCGACGGGAGAAATACACTACACCGCCATCGTTTACTGGACAAAATCTACCTGGATTCCACGTAGAGCCAGGTAAAAAACGGCGGCGTAGTGTATTTCTGATACGCTACGAGAATCTGGGCCTTTGTTGTTGGTGTAATCTTTGATATCTCGCCTAAATTTGCCGCGTTTGCTTTATATAAGATCTCCCTCTAGTTTCATGGTGTTCTTTTTAAGAATATCTAACCAGGATGAGGGCACCTTATATCCTGTCTCTATGATTTCCAAAATGTGAATCCATTTTGTGGTACAAAATTCTGCTAAGCTGTTCCATTCTCTGGCGTCTTCCGATTCCAAGAATGAGCAACTTTTGAGGATCCTCAATCCTCTTGGTGTTATTCTATTATCTAGGTATTTTAAAAGAAAATATTTGTCCCACCACTGTGAATTAGTAGAGTGTATAAGACGTATAAGGGTATTATCAGGTAGAAAAAGGGGTAATTCAGAAAATAGCGCGTCGAGGATATTGAATTTTTGTGATTCTATCTCAGCAAGAGAATCCAAACATATTTGGTATACTCCTTAGATACCCTTAAACCTGGAGGAATCAACGAGGAGCTTGAAATATCCACCATATTGTAATCTGTTTGTACGTGCATTTTTAATGTTATTGGTCCCCTCCCCCTTTTTTATCCCCCCCCCCTTTTCACTAAAAAACGAAAAGAAAAAAATCTGATCATTTATCTGTTTTATATTGCAAGACATATATCCTCCCTTACATGCAGAGATCAGCATGTATCTGATTATACACGTGTGTATATATATATATATATATATATATATATATATATATATATTAATATAATTCCATATAGTATAATAAAATCCAGTAATATACTTTTATTTTATCTCAGTGTCATTTCTCGGAGCGCTCCCCCCGTTTCCCCATTTATCTCCCTTCTCTCAGTTTTACATATATATATATATATATATATATATATATATATATATATATATATATATATATATATATATATATAAAAAAAGGAAGAAAATTTAATTTTGTAATTTTAAAGAACAGTTTAGTATAATTTTCTGTGTTGTTTCTAAATATCCTTTTATTATTCATTTTTATATTCCTTATGGGTCCACCGATGTATTTTTATTTATTTTTATGTATTTCTATAAGCCCTTATTTAGTATCAGAGTGCATACCCTATTATATATTTTTCTGAAAAAATGTGTCAATACTAGTGTACAATTCCTTGGCTTTATTGAGGTCTTTTGCACTTTTTCTCCACTAGGTTGCAACACCGCATAGGCATATATATGCAGGCTATTAATAGCTTTTACAATTAGCTTGAGAAAGGTGCGTATTGTGATCCCCCACAACGCCAGCACTGAAACGCGTTGCATTTCGGTCCAGGAAATTCACTGTGTGGAACACAGGCATCTGCTCATCTATGCAGCACATGCTCATCATTGCAATAACACAGCAGCTGTTACAAGGGGACTTCACCAAACACGGCTGAGAGACTGACTGTCCCATGGACTCCATCCATATGCCTAAATACAGTAATTTTAATGTGAGTACTTTGATGCTGTTTATACCTTAAAGTTTACAGTCTTTTCTAAGTGGCGCCTGTTTTTGTTGTTTCTCTTTATGGCTCTGATAGACACTTACACAGCCAACCAGCTGCCGTTATTCAGATGGCCGCCGCTCGCCAGGGGGCCAGCCATCTGAATAGTGGACGGCAGCGGCAGCGGCGACATCACATAGATTCATGCAATGATCAGGTGACATTAATGGACCAATTAAGATACTGGTTCTTAAGACAGAAGGATAACTTATGGTTCAACATTAAGCAGGAAATGACACCAGGACACGACTTTCCGGCATTATTATTAGCCTCTACTATGCACCACAATCCCACCACTCCCTCTTACCCTACCATACAGGCCACGACTAAGGCCTGGGCATCATACATTTTCAGACGAACAAACCTTCCAATTAAAAATACCTATAGCAACTTATGAATACCTCATACAGGGTTTTGCAACCCATCATTGGAAGCAGAAGCAGGGATGGACTGGCCATTGGGACTACAGGGAGTTTCCCGGTGGGCCGATGGCTTAGTGGGCCGGCTTCAGTGACAGCGGACCGCCACCCCCCTCCGCTCCTCTGTCTCTCCCTCCGTGTAGCGCTCACCTGGGGGAAACAAAGAAGCAGGGGGAGGACCAGAGGAGCATGGGGGAGGGGACAGACAGCTGACTCAACAGCTATGGCCTGCAAGTTTCTCACTTCTGCCTAATCTTGTCCCATAAGGGGGGCACCGAACTGATTCTTTGGCCCGGGTGAAATAATGTCTAGCTTCCCCACTGGTGCTGCCTATAAGAGTACCAGTACCAGCCGTTCTACTTTAATAAAGTAGAACAGCTAGTGGCTAGTGAAGGGGGAGAGGGAGCTTGGGTGGCCGGGGGAGGGTGGAAGTTGTCTGGCCGCCATGGGAGAGACCTGTCAAAGTGGGCCAGTCTGGATGAAGTCCAGGGCCAAATTTCTGTCCCAGTCCAGCCCTGAGCAGAAGGGTATACACTTCTCCACAGATGACTTGGTGAACTCAAGTACCCTTAAGAACTTTCAAATCCATCAAATAAACCACTACAATAAGACAAACCCAATCTTTTCTACAGAAGTGCCACTTCCTTTATGGAAATTTCTAACAAACTGAAACACTTCTAGCATTAAAGGTATATCCCTGTGTTATAGATATTGTAACTACAACGCTATACGTTCTAAATTACCAGTAAAGGTCAAATGGGAAAAGGAACTACAAAAAACATTCACTTTACCTCAATGGCTCCTAGCATTAAACTATAACAGAAAATATTCAGCGTGTGTGGACCATTGGGACAATGCACAAAAAATCCTTCATAGGTGATTACTTGACCCCAATGCATCTGCATACCATGAATCCAAATGTGTCCCCACTGTGTTGGAGAGAATGGCAATGTCATAGCTCTGTTATAGCTCTTCTATACACAATGTGGTACTGTAGTGCCCTAAAACCTTTCTGGACAGATATTCTCTCCCTTATATTAGAAATTACAGATACCGTATGCACTTTAACCCCAGAACTAGCACTGTTAAGCTTAAGCATAGACTCTTTTCCTTACTTTATCAAGAAAAATTGTGATACACATATTATATGCAGCCTATTTCTCCATAGCCAGAAAATGGAGAACAACCCCCCTACCCCCCCCCCAGTATTGAAGAAGTTGTCTTCAGAGTCAACTGACAGTGTATAATGGAGCGAATGCTGGCATACAAAGATGGGAGAGCACAGCTAATGGTATTGGATGCATATTGGATATTGAAAATAAATATGCCACAGGATGAACTAATTTGACAAGAAACAGATGCAATATTTTGAGTGTTAATCTTAGTTCCTTACAACTGTTATTTCGTTCTGTTACTATTATTTTTCTTATTATTTACCTGATTTTTTATTGTATAGCATCTAAACTACTTACCTCTAGCGACCAATGTAAGGGTCGCTGTCAGAGTTCATTAAAATCCATCATACTATCCTGTTTATAGTATGTTCTCATTAGGGGTGACAGGTTTTTCCTGTATAAAGAGGAAACCTAAACGTATATTCTAAGGAACCATGGAAAAGGAAGCATAGCAATAATGTGGCCTGAATTTATGGGAGGAGCCTGGGAAGTTATTTAACCAGCAAGCTTGCCTGTGGTCTTCGTCGGTTTCCTGTACGCAATACCACGTCACTAGGCCAACGATTCAACTCATAATGTTTGAGAATTGCTTGTGTGAAGCTTCTGAGGCTTTTTGTTCCCGCTCGCAGTTTTTTCGTACAACGTGTCTGGCTCGGCTGTCACAGGTAGGGTTTCATTTGACATTTTAATTTCATGTTTAGATATTCCGTGTCGCCAAACCTCGATACCAAACTTACAAGTCTTTGTTAAATAAACCCTGCACATGACGGTAGCATTAGCCACCGACTAGTGCCTCTATCATCGCCCAGAGGCGATTTAGTTTGCATGTGCTGCGCTATATAAGTTTTTCATTCATTCATTCATTCATTCATCATACCAAACAAGTCGTTTAAGTTAAGTACCACACCGTTCGTTCAGGCATGCTTTACTTGTTTCTCATCATTCATACCATGCTCACCGAAGAGTGCCGTTTCATGGCTAAATCGTTTCAATAATTTCACTCATTTCCCCGTCACTTACCCAGCTCCAACTCAAATTTAGTCGGATTCATGATGCAGCGATTCATCTCGGCATGCCCAAGTTGTGTTTGGCCTATCAGTACATGCTCCAGAATCCGGTCGTTGTCAGTCGAACTCGGGGCACACCGATTCGTGCCTCTGTCATGGCAATCATTTCACTTATTTTTTTGTCACATATCACGTACCGGGTCAAATCCAGTTGCATCCTCATGCCTTGGCCTTCGGGATGTCCTAGGCTCGACCTCTCCCAGCAGGAGGGAGGGGGGAGGAGCTGGACCTGTATCTTCACACTGTGGTGGACCTGGGCTACAAGTACGGAGGCTTCTCATTTTACGATTACCATGCAGCCAGGCTTTCACAATTCCAGGCAGACACAGATTGGAGCCTCATGGACACCGAACTGTTCTGCCGTCACTTTGCTGGCCTGCGATCACTGCTATGCACTCTGTCAATCCTCCACCCACACCATCACCTGGTGCGCCAACACGGCAGTCACCCACCCCTTCGAATTCCAGTGCAGTTCAGGGCCCATCGGCCCCTGCACCGATGCCCCAGGTGGAAAAGTTTGGACGCCCCATTCAGACAGCAGGGGGAGCAGCCATCTGTAATTTCAACTACGGGTCATGCAGTTTCTGCCAATGCTGCCTGCTCCACATCTGTGTCGTTTGCCACAGGGTGCATCCAGAAAGTCTATTCCAGGTCAAGCAGCAGAAAAAGTCCTGATTAGGCTGAGTAAATGTTCTATGGCTGGGGCTCTACCTCACCCCACTCCCTCCCTGGCTTTATCATAGGCCCCTTCACTCAGCCCTGTTTCAACACCTGGAGAGTTAGCCCTATTGGGCTTGTCAAGAGCAAGTTCTCTAATAAAGTCGATTTGATGTATGACCTGTCTGTGCCTCATTCTTCCCACATTCCTAGCCTGATTTCCCTAATTCCCTCGCAGGAGTTCTCCCTGAAGTATGCTTTCATAGATATGGCAATTCAGGCCATTATCAAAGCAGGCACAGGCACCTGGCTCTCCATGGCTGACATATCGGATGCTTTTAAGCTTCTGCCTATCCACCCGTCCTCCTGGTGCTGGCACGGCATTAAGTGGAAAGAGTCGTACTACTTTGCTATCAAACTGACCTTTGGCTCTAAGAGTAGCCCCTGGTTCTTTGACACCTTTGCACAGTTCCTCACCTGGATCCTTTCGCAACAAAGTTCAATGTTGAGAAGTCATCCATTACATGGACGACTTCTTGTTAATTGAACAGCCCGGTGTGCTCCCAGGAGACCTTGATAAATTGAGAGTCGTCTCTGGGAACTTGAATGAGCCCATTGCGGAACACAAAGTAGACGGCCCAGCACACACCATCACCTTCCTCGGAGTCACCTAGACACTTGCTCCATGCAGGCCAGCCTCCCTTCGACAAGCTGACCTGCATCAGGTTAGTTCTCCAAAACTTCACCCGTACACTGGGGTCTACAAAGAAGCAGCTTCAATCTCTCCTAGGGATACTCAATTTTGCAATGAGGAGCAGCCTCATCAGCGTACATCAATGAAGGAGAAAATTTACCTGTTTGCAAAATTTTATAACAAAATATAAAACGGTGTTGTATTTTTTTTTTTTTATTATTTAGTCTTTTTTTTATTTTTTAAACAAAAAAAAAACCCACAGAGGTGATCAAATACCACCAAAAGAAAGCTCTATTTGTGGGTAAAAATTATAAAAAAGTCATTTGGGTACAGTCTTGCATGACCGCGCAATTGTCGTTCAAAGTGTGAGAGCGCTGAAAACTTAAAATTGGTCTGGGCAGGAGGGGGTTTAAGTGCCCAGTAAGCAAGTGGTTATGAAATACACAAGCAGGAAGATCTGGGTTTTGCTGTGGCATTTTCCTGCAAAGTAAAGCTGGGATATTTATTTTTCAACAAAGTTGTTTTCATGCCTTATTTTATCTTATATTTTACAGTGATTAAAACAAAATAACTAGGGAGCCATAGGAGAGATGATGTGCAGTGGCTTCCATAAAAGAAAAGCTGAAACATACCAACATGTAGATAGTTGGTGATATAGCCACAAATTCTCCTCTCCCAGTGGTGTATGACATATTAACAGGTGGATTCAAAGCACATCCATAATAACACTGTGTATTTTGCTGTCTAATAATTTGGAAAACTATTACAATATCTACAGAAATCTACAGAAACATTTACTCTCTGATTTTCAGACATGAGCAAAAATCTTTTTGTTTTGTGGAGGTTATTTACAGTTCCAAGCCATTGTCTTTTTTCCCCCCAGAATGGGAATCCCAGTGTAGCACCCTCTACCGTAGGTAGGTGCTAGAATAGGATTTTTCTAGGGAACTGTCAGCGTAGGTAAATTTAGTCAGGCCTATGCTTCAAGCTAGGCCTGCTTGTTTTAAACTGGGGGGCAGGGAGTGGTTTGTGTAGCAGTGGGTGTGACCACCTGTGCTCTAGTTCCGAGGCGCCTCCCCTGCTTCCAGGGAGATTGTTCTGGAAGTGGGGCAGGGCCTAGTATTTGAGTGGCAGGCAGGTCATGTGAGGAGCCCTGACCAATCCCCACTTGGTATTGGCAGGCCTCCCATATAAGCTGAGGTGACATGCCACTGGGGAGGAGTTGTCGGCCAGGAGACTTGGAGAATAGAGTACTAGACAGTGACAGGAGGCGGCCCCCATCTGGGGGGTGCGCCAAGCGCAGAGGAGCCTGGGGGAACTGTGAGGGAACTTCACCCTTACACGGTCATGGGTGAAGTCTTTGTCTTTACATGGTCATAGATGAGGAGTTCCTGGAGCAGGGGGGGCTGGAGAGAGGTTGTCGGAACGTATGTCCATATAAAGTTCTCCATCGTGGACTCTGGGCAGGAGAAGGTCGGTGAGTGCTGGGTGCTGAGGCATGCCAGGAAGTATGGGAGTGAGTTTCATCCTTACACGGTCATGGATGAAGTGCTCATCTTTACACGGTCATTAATGACAAGTCCTGGAAGTTTGTCAAATCGATGCGGCCTGAGGGTGCAGAATTTGCAAGTCGGGCTAGCTGGGATCAGTAGTCCACCAATCGGTACAAGCTGTTAAATCACTAGGCCTCTGGGGAGGGGCACTGCAGGCCTCTGGCCTAGTGACCATGCAGCAAATACAGCCAGCAAGTTGGGATTATTCAGAATGAATAATCCTTTTTGTCACAATGAAGATGATGTGATGGGATCTAATAGTTTTACAGTGATATAGTAGTTGTGCAGTGGAAGATTTGTGCAGGAGGAGAGAAGTCCTGGGGGCAATGGTATGCAGGAGTTAGTGCAGAGGAAGAGGAGCAATAGTCTGCATGGTGATATGCAGGGGAAAAGACTGTAAACCAGGGTCGATCATAGGGTCACAGGCGCCTGGGTGCAGAAATATTTCTGGCGCCCCCACATGCAGCCTTATCAGTGCCCCTTCAAATGCAGCTTTTCAGTGCCCCACCAAATGCAGCCTACCAGTGCTCACCAAATGCTGCCTCCCAGTGCCCATCAACTGCAAGAATATCAGTGGCCACCAAATGCAACCTGCCAGTGCCCACCAAATGCAACCTACCAGTGCCCACCAAATGCAGCCTGCCAGTGCCCACCAAATGCAGCTTACCTGTGCCCACCAAATGCAGCCTACCAAATGCAGCCTGCCAGTGCAACCAAATTCAGCCTACCAATTGCAGCCTGCCTTTGCCCACCAAATGCAGCCTGCCAGTGCCTACCAAATGCAGCCTACCAGTGCCTACCAAATGCAGCCTACCAGTGCAAACTAACATCAGCCTGCCAGTGCCGACCAACTGCAGCCTGCCAGTGCCCACCAACTGCAGCCTGCCAGTGCCCACCAAATGCACCCTGCCAGTGTCCACCAAATGCACCCTGCCAGTGTCCACAAAATGCACCCTGCCAGTGTCCACCAAATGCAGCCTGCCAGTGTCCACCAAATGCAGCCTGCCAGTGCCCACCAATTGCAGCCTGCCAGTGCCCACCAATTGCAGCCTACCAGTGCCCACCAATTGCAGTGATCACACAGAGCGAGGACAATCTCCTACTGTCACGGAGCTTGAGTTTGAATCTGCCGAGCGGCCGCTGTAACAAAGTCCCGCAGCTCCAGCTCTTATGATACACGTCACACTGATTCAATTTCACTGCATTGGATCAGTGTTCCATCTTTTACAGGAGCTGTTCTAGGAGTCGGGACTTTGTTACAGCCCTGGCCAGGGGAAAACTGACAACTCATGGGGCCCTCGGGCAATATGAGATTATGGGCCCTCAAGGTTTAAAGATGGCTGCCATCATACCTTCCACACTCCTCTCCTTTACATACTGCCCACTTTCAGACCCTCCACACTCCTTTCCTGTACATACTGCCCACTGTCATACCCTTCACAATATGACAGAGGGCAGTATGTACAGGAGAGAAGTATAGCGGGTATGACAGTGGGCAGTATGTACAGGAAAGGAGTGTTGAGGGTATGACATTGAGTGGTATGTACAAGAGGAGTACGGAGGGTATGACAGTGAGCAGTATGTACAGTAAAGGAGTGTGAAGGGTATGACATTGAGTGATATGTACAGGAGAGGAGTGTGGAGGGGATGACAGTAGCAGTATATACAGGAGATGAGTGTGGGGAGTATGACGGTGGCAGTCTATACAGGAGAGAAGTGTGGAGGGTATGACAGTGGGTAGTATGTACAGGAGAGGAGTGTGGAGGCGATTACAGTGGGCAGTTAGTAGAGTTAGTAGAGGAGTGTAGAGGGTATGACAGTGGACCGTATGTATAGGAATGGAGTGTGGAGGGGGTGACAGTGGGAATTATGTAAAGGAGAGGAGTGAGGCAGTATATACAGGAGAATAATGGCAGTATATACAAGAGAGGAGTGTGGAGGGGATGACTGCATGCAGGAGGGAAGTGCAATGGTATGAAGGCAGTTGTGGGGGGAAGTATTTTAGTTGGGGAGATATTTATTTTCACACTGAGGCTTGGTCGTGCTAGTGGTAAAGCACTGCTAGTTTTAGTGGTGCTTTACTGTAGTTTTAGCGGCACATTTCGGCTGCTAGAGGGGGAGCTCTTAACCCCCACTATTGGCTGAAAATGTGTCAAAATCGCCTTCAAAGCACCACTGCAGTGGCGTTTGGAAACCTTTTTCGCGCCGGAAAAACCACGGTAAAGCGCCGCTAAAAATAGTGGAGCATGCTGGAAGCATAAAGGGCGCACACTCTCGGTAAGAATTGTTTGCATTTAGGGCACATAAATATGCATACAGCCAGCAGAAAGTGGTTATGGACTGTTATTTTTTTTATAGAGTGTATAGATAGGTGGCAAGTTTTGGGTTGTACTGAGTAAGCATAACACAGGGTTAAATTGGATAGTCATAAATGAAGTTCACATTAACTGGAGAGAGCAATTGGGGGTTGTTTATATAGAGAGGGCTGCCTGTAAGTTTAGGAAATGTCTCTCAGCTCTGGGGGGGGGGGGGGGGTCCTGCTAACTCCAATCTCCACAACCCCCCTCTCTCTCTCTGCTGTCTTTTCCTTTTCACTGAAAAACAAATCCTCCTAGCAGAAACTTTGCAGCTAACCTGCCCAGACTTCCCCCAGAACAGCTGAGCTCACCTCAGCTCACCTTCCTGCAGTGTGCTCTGTCTTATGATTCTCCCAGCACACGGCACTGCTGATGCGAGGGGGCGAGGAGATCTGAGGCAGGGATCACACAGCGAGTGCAGGACACTACGGGGGAAGGAGAGACAGACACCAGCATCGGAGCTTCTAACTGTACATACATCACTGGGCAGGGTATGTAGTTAGAAGCAATGGCACTGCTACCTGCTGTCCACAGTAAGCTGACATCAATGCTTAGTCCGCCACTGTCGCCGCCGTAACACCAGACATTTCAAAGCATACAGAGAGGAGGAGGGAGGTGGAACACTCTGGCACTTCGCCCCCCCCTGCGGCGCCTGGGTGCACTGCACACCTGGAACCCCACCTAGCATCGGCCTTGCTGTAAATGTTAGTAGTACATCAGTTCTTCAAGGCTAAACCAATTCATCAATTTACTAAATATGGTGGCAAAGCGATATGTTCTATGGGCATCCCATATCCCCCTTTCCTCCAACCAAGTTATATCCCCCAATAAACAAAAACAAAACAATGGAAATGACTGTTCATTGTCTCTGAGGTGATAGATGGGGGTCTGGCAGCAGGGTGATATGGAGGATTATAGTTACTAGTAGCAACCAAGCGCTACACCAGGAAACAATCTTTGAACCCTGTTTATTTTCCTTGGTATTGCATTAGGTTTATGGTAGTGTGCAAGTACAGTACGTAACACGTTTATAAACCTTGTGTCTGTACTTTCTTATAAAACTAGACCATAAAACCTTAATGTGTTCTCACATTGTCATTAGTTGAGCACGTGATGATTACAATGTTCTCAGGCATTCTGTATAACTATTATGTAAGTGTTAGAAGTCGGAGTACAAGGTGATGAGCAGGAAGCAGAGGGAGGAAAATCAGCCTCCTTGCATTTTCTTTTTTACTTTCTCAGCAATGTGTCTATTAAGCGAGACACGTTGTCTATTCCTGGGATGTTCCTGTACCTGTAACGCATCTGCTCATGTATTCATCACCTCTCAGCACTGATTATTGCAGCGTGCTATTAAGCAAGACTTCATATCATCATGATAACCACATCAAATCTTTGGGAATTGTAGCGTTTATTCAACAATGCATTGTAAAGTACAAATTCAACGTGCAAAGTAAATCATACAGCAAGTTATTCAAATGTAAATTTATTGTACAGTAAAATGATGAATTCTGACTATCTATAGGTTAAAACAGATACTCACTACACTTTACACTGTTTTATTGCATGAACAGCTAATTAATATTTGTGAATATAAACCTAAATAAATAATAAAAAGACATAGATATCAACACATAGAAATTGGACTTACCATGAATGTAACTGATTTAATAAATGTATAGTTAGGTGTGTTAACATTAATCTTCCCCTACCCCTTCCCAACAGAATTTAAGGCCTTGTAAAATATACTTTTTTTTTTAGAAGTCTTCAGGCTGGCCATATGATGGAAAGGGTCCCCTTCACCATCTCTTGCAATGGGTGGTCCTTACTAATGCAGAAAGCAGTGCAGAATTGGCCTCTCTCTACATGAATACGCTGTGAATGCAGAGCACCGTGGTGATGTCCCTAACATCCGTTAAGATAAAAAGCCTTCTGTGTGCAAAAGCCTACTTAACACTAACCTCAGATCCCTCTCTGTCCAGTGATGTTTACAAGTATCTCCCATTTGATTGGCTGAGACACAGAAGTGATGTCATTGGCTTTTGCTGCTGTAAATCAAAGTCAGCTAGCCAATCAGGGAAGAGAGGGGGTGGGGTCGGGGTTTTGTGTCTGAATGGACACAAGGAGCTGTACCTTGGCTCAGGTGCCCCCATAGCAAGCTGCTTGCTGTGGGGGAACTGAACAGGAGGAAGGGGCCAGGATCACAGAAGAGGGACCTGAGAAGAGGAGGATCTGGTCTGCTCTGTGAAAATCCACTGCACAGAGCAGGTAAGTATGAAAGAAGGTATTTTTTGGAGGAAAAAACGAGACTTTACAATTACTTTTAAACATTCCCATAGACACACTCCTAAACCTTGTGGACAGCCTTCCCAGAAGATTTGAAGCTGTTATAGCTGCAAAGGATGGGCCAACTCAATATTAAAGCCTATATTCATACCTACGGACTAAGACTGGGATGCCAATAAAGTTCATGTGCGTGTAAAGGCGGGTGTCCCAACAGGCCCGGACTGGCCATAGGGCATACCAGGCAAATGCCTGGTGGGCCGCGGCGGCCCGCGGGCCGGTTGTGGCCCGCAAACTGCTTTTGCTGCCCACGAACGGCCCTCGGCAGCCAGCAGGCCATATGTCACGTCTCCCCAGGGGTGTACACCACCAACACAGCGCCAGATAGAGAGAGATCAGCTGGGCTATCAAAGCCAGCTCTGACACTTCTCCCCTCCCCTTGCTGCCCCCACAACCAGTTAGGAGGAGAGGAGCTGCTTCTACTCCTCCCCCTCCTCTCTTCTTCTCCTCCTGTGTCTGCCCCGCCCACTCTCCCTACAAATACTGTTCTGCTGCCTAAGGGATGTGGGCGGGAATATTTAAGCCCAGCAAACAGAAAGGAAAGATAGAGTCTGATATCCATCCATCCAGTAAGTCCCTCCTGCCTCTGAGTGAGTACTGTACACTGATGTAGGGGTGACCTTCATCCCCTTTTATCTCTCTCTTCACCTTTCTTTCTTTCTCTCTCTTTTTTCTCTTTTTTTTTTCGTTTTCTCCCCCCAAAAAGTTTGAGCACCAGCCTAATAATCGCAAACGAAAAAAAAAAACTATTGCAGCCTCACTGGGCCCATCAAACACAGCCACTGTGCCATCAATTGTTACCACTGTGCCATGCCCTCAAACACAGTCACTGTGCCATGCCATCAAACACAGCCACTGTGCCATCAATTGTCACCACTGTGCCATGTCATCAAACGCAGACACTGTGCCATGCCATCAAACACAGCCACTGTGCCACCAATTGTCACCACTGTGCCATGCCATCAAACACAGCCACTGTGCCACCAATTGTCACCACTGTGCCATGCCATCAAACACAGCCACAGTGCCATCAATTGTCACCACTGTGCCATGCCATCAAACACAGCCACAGTGCCATCAATTGTCACCACTGTGCCATGCCAACAAACGCAGCCACTGTGCCATCAATTCTCAACACTGTGCCATGCCGTCAAATGCAGCCACTGTGCCATGCCATCAAACGCAGCCACTGTGCCCTGCCATCAAATACAGCCACTATGCCAATTGATTCCACTGTGCCCTTTAATTGTTGCCACTGTGCCCATTGTCGCCACTGTGCCCATTGATGCCACTGTGCCCATTGATGCCACTGTGTCAATTGATGCCAGTTTGCCCATTGATGCCACTGTGCCCATTGATGCCACTGTGCCCATTGTCGCCACTGTGCCCATTGTCGCGGCTGAGCCAGAGGGAGCGATGCTCCGGCGCCCTCTATAGATGCACCGCCACTGTCTATCTATGTATCTTCTTTCTTTCTATATCTATCTTCCTTCCTATCTATCTATCTATCTATCTATCTATCTATCTATCTATCTATCTATATATCTATCTATATATCTGTATCTATCTATCTTTATCTATCTACCTATCTTCCTTCCTTCTCTTCTTTCTTTCTATCTGTATCTATCTTCCTTCCTATCTCTATATCTATCTATCTATCTATCTATCTATCTATCTATCTATCTATCTATCTATCTATCTATCTATCTATCTTATATCTCTATCTATCTTCCTTCCTTCTTTTCTTTCTTTCTATCTTTATTTACCTTTCTTTCTTTATCTATCTTCCTTCCTTCCCTTCTTTCTATCTTTATCTATCTTTCTTTATATATTTTCCTTCTTTTCTATCTATCTATCTATCTATCTATCTATCTATCTATCTATCTATCTATCTATCTATCTATCTATCTATCTATCTTCCTTCCTTCCCTTCTTTCTTTCTATCTTTATCTATCTTCCTTCCTTTCTATCTATCTATCTTCCTTCCTTCCCTTCTTTCTTTCTTTATCTATCTTCTTTCTATCTATCTATCTATCTATCTATTGTGATAAAGTCGCAAGATTAGTGATAAATGTAGAGTTGCACAGTCACTGGTCTTCAAGCAGAAATAGCAAAAAAAAAAAAAACGGTTTTATTGCATCCAACAGAAAATTATACAGGGGTTTTCACAGTCCATACAAAATGGTACCTTCAGCCTCCTGGCTTACACATGTAATGGAAAATACCAAGCCACCTGGCTCTCTGTAGCAGTACTTCTGCAGCAATACTTTTGCACGTTTTCCTGGTCGCCCAGACCAGCGAAATCCTCAACATAGATGCTTCCCTTCAGCATCTACAGCTCTGCCTCTTGCAGTCACCGTTCTGGCTGTCTCCTACAGCCTCAGACTTCTGGAGACCTCCTGTCTCCAACTGGGAGCCCACACCTGGCTCCCAGGACCAGACTTCCTGTCTGTGGGTGGGGCCCTGAATGCTGTTCAGGTCAGACTTAAAAAGCTGACCACACAGCTGTAAAATTAAGGTGTTCGTCTCTCCAAAATATGGCGAAAACCCACCATCAGTCAGGAGAGACTGACCCAGACCGTCACACTATCTATCTATCTTCCTTCCTTCCTTCCCTTCTTTCTTCCTTTCTTTCTTTCTTTCTTTCTTTCTTTCTTTCTTTCTTTCTTTCTTTCTTTCTTTCTTTCTTTCTATCTTTATCTATCTTTCTTTCTTTATCTTCCTTCCTTCCTTTCTTATTTCCTTCTTTCCTATCTATATCTATTTACTGTATCTATCTTCCTTCCTTCCCTTTTTTCTTTCTATCTTTATCTATCTTCCTTCCTTTCTATCTATCTATATATATCTATCTTCATTCCTTCCCTTCTTTCTTTCTTTATCTATCTTCTATCTATCTATCTATCTATCTATCTATCTATCTATCTATCTATCTATCTATCTATCTATATCTATTTATCTATCTTCCTTCCTTCCTTCCCTTCTTTCTTTATCTATCTATCTATCTATATCTATTTATCTATCTTCCTTCCTTCCTTCCCTTCTTTCTTTCTATCTTTATCTATCTTTCCTCTTTATCTTCCTTCCTTCCTTCCTTCCTTCCTTCCTTCCTTCCTTCCTTCCTTCCTTCCTTCCTTCCTTCCTTCCTTCCTTCCTTCCTTCCTTCCTTCCTTTCTTCTTTCCTATCTATATCTATTTATCCATCTTCCTTCCTTCCCTACTTTCTTTCTATCTTTTATCTTTCTTTATCTTCCTTCCCTTCTTTCTTTCTATCTTTTATCTTTCTTTATCTTCCTTCCTTCCCTTCTTTCTTTCTATCTTTATCTATCTTTCTTTCTTTATCTATCTTCCTTCCTATCTATCTATCTATCTATCTATCTATCTATCTATCTATCTATCTATCTATCTATCTATCTCTATCTTCCTTCCTCCCCTTCTTTCTTTCTATCTTTTATCTTTCTTTATCTTCCTTCCTTCCTTCCCTTCTTTCTTTCTATCTTTTATCTTTCTTTATCTTCCTTCCTTCCTTCCCTTCTTTCTTTCTATCTTTTATCTTTCTTTATCTTCCTTCCTTCCCTTTTTTCTTTCTATCTTTTATCTTTCTTTCTTTATCTTCCTTCCTTTCTATCTATCTTCCTTCCTCCCCTTCTTTTTTTCTTTCTTTCTTTCTTTCTTTCTTTCTTTCTTTCTTTCTTTCTATCTGTTATGTTTCTTTTTTCTTTATCTATCTTTCTTCCTATCTATCTACAGTATCTATCTGTCTGTCTGTATCTGTCTATCTATCTTTATTTGTATCTATCTATCTATCTATCTATCTATCTATCTATCTATCTATCTATCTATCTATCTATCTATCTATCTATCTATCTATCTATCTATCTATCTATCTATCTATCTATCTATCTATCTATCTATCTTCCTTTGTATGTATCTGTCTATCTATCTATCTATCTTCCTTTGTATGTATATGTCTATCTATCTATCTTCCTTTGTATGTATCTGTCTATCTATCTATCTTCCTTTGTATGTATCTGTCTTTCTTCCTCTCTCTGTCTATCCATATTTCTTTATCTCCCCACATCCTGTCATTAACCCCCGCCCCCCCCCCCCTCCCGGGCTGCTCAGTCTTAAATGCCCGGGCCTATTTTTTGCCCCTGTGTCCCAATACTTTTGGTAATATAGTGTATGTGGTGAAGGGCCTCTTGCACATGTGCAGAATATACCACCATTTTACTGTATACAGAGATCACTGTGGGGATTAAGTGTAACTTGATCTGGCCCAGTTAGTATCATGCAAATTTTTTACCGCATATTATTACCTACTTTAAATTAACCAGTTGTGCTACAAAATTTCACATCATACATCTGCTGACACGGATGCAGGGAGAGAAGTCTGTGCCCATATTAAATAGAAAACTACCACAAGGGAGTTAAGGAGAGCCAGCCTGTCTGCACTCTGCAGCATTGCTCTCCGTCTTGCTCTCTACAAAGAGAACATAACTGCAGCTCTTATGCCAGATTATTAGAGGCAAGCTGTCATGGCCCAATAGTTGTACTTCTGTGCTGAATTAAACTCGGTGTTTAGCTGGCATTCAGTAATGAAGGACTACTGTTACATTTAACAGTCTATTCTCTTTTTCATTTTTTAATTGCCGGAAATTTCAAACAGCAGAAAGTCAAGTCTGCTATCAGACTGAGAGTGCTAATTATCCTGAACAAAACAATAATGAGAAAACCTTATTCAGGGTACATACACAACAGCTCATTGCTAACACGAAGAACTATGAATAACACTTAAGGGCAGTTTATTGTACTTTATAAAACTTCCACTCTTCACATGTCTTTGTATTTGAAATAAGATCTGCATGGCAAATATGGCAAAAAGTTACAACAGACATTTTACAAAACGGAAAATTGAATACTCACCTTTCCATAATTTTCCTTTCATGGTGTCTACCCATGGCAGCATACCAATGGTTGGTGGCTCCGTCCTTGACCAACCCACAGGACCACTTAACTATATAAAAAAAGAGTCCCCCCCCCCAGGCATTCTTGTAACTAGTCTTCAGAACTTTAAGTATTATAGAAGGCAGGGTGTTAGCTGCCATGGGTAGGCACAAGGAAAATAAAAATTACGGAAAGATGAGTATTCAATTTTCCGTTTTCCTGGTGCCTCCATGGCAGCATACCAATGGTAAATAAATCACTTACAGGGTGGGTACAGCAAAAATAAATGTAATACGTTTACAGAACTGAAAGTTCCAGAGTCCTTTTCCCAAAATCCCAAAATAATGCGAAATTAAGGTGTTGAAGGATGACAAACTAGCCGCTCTGCAAATTGTCTCAGGAGAGACCCGAGCCAAAGCTGCCCAAGAGGAAGCAATTCCCCGCGTTAAGTGTTCATTCACCGCCTTTGGGACTGGAAGACCACTAGCCCAATATGCCTTTTTGATTAGTTTAACGATCCAGCTGGCCAATGTTGTCTTGGAGGTCGCGATTCCCTTTCCGCCCCTGGGAATAACAAATAGATGCTGGTCCTTGCGGAACTGTTGTGTTAGTTCCAAGTAACGCCTCAGGGATCTGGCTACATCCAATTTGTGTAGTTTTGAGGAAGTTGGATCTTCCCCGAAGGCCGGAAGAACCCATTCCTGGTTGAGACGGTAGACTGAAGGCACTTTGGGGACAAACTTGTGAATAGGCTCCAGAACTACCCTGTCTGGAAAAAAGGTGAGGTAGGGTTCCTGTGCCCCTAGAGCTTGAATTTTTGACGCCCTACGCCCTGATGTGATGGTGATCAGGAAGGCTGTTTTCCAGGTAATATCCTCCAATGCACATTCTGTGGGTGCAAAGGAAGGGCTTGCTAAGGCATTGAGGACCACTGTCAGGTCCCATTTGGGATATACAGTCATGGCCGAAATTGTTGGCACCCCAGAAATGTTTCCAGAAATCAAGTATTTCTCACAGAAAAGTATTGCAGTAACACATGTTTTGCTATACACATGTTTATTCCCTTTGTGTGTATTGTAACACAACAAACAAACGGAGGAAAAAAAGCAAATTGAACATAATGCCAAACTTCAAAAATGGGCTGGTCAAAATTCTTGGCACCCTTAACTTAATATTTGGTTGCATCCCCCTTGTAAAACTGAAATCGGTCACTTCCTATAACCATCAATAAGCTTCTTACACCTCTCACCCGGAATTTTGGACTACTTTTCCTTTGCAAACTGCTCCAGGTCTCTCCTATTGGAAGGGCGCCTTTTCCCAACAGCAATTTTAAGATCTCTCCACAGGTGTTCAATGGGATTTAGATCTGGACTCATTGCTGCCTACTTTAGAACTCTCCAGCGCTTTGTTGCCATCCATTTCTGGGTGCTTTTTGACGTATGTTTGGGGTCATTGTCCTGCTGGAAGACCCAAGATCTCGGATGCAAACCCAGCTTTTTGACACTGGGTTCTACAGTGCGACCCAAAATCCTTTGGTAATCCTCAGATTTCATGATGCCTTGCACACATTCAAGGCACCCAGTGCCAGAGGCAGCTAAACAACGCCAAAACACCATTGAACCTTCACCATATTTCACTGTATGTACTGTGTTTTTTTCTTTGAAGACCTCATTATGTTTTCGGTAAACAGTAGAATTATGTGCTTTACCAAAAAGCTCTATTTTGGTCTCATCTGTCCACAAGAAATTTTCCCAGAAGGATTTTGGCTTACTCAAGTACATTTTGGCAAACTGTAGTCTTGCTTTTTTAGGTCTCTGTGTCAGCAGTAGGGTCCTCCTGGGTCTCCTGCCATAGCGTTTCATTTATTTAAATGTTGATGGATAGTTCACACTGATGCTCCCTGAGCCTGCAGGACAGCTTGAATTTCTTTGGAACTTGTTTGGGGCAGCTTATCCACCATGCAGACTATCCTGCGTTGCAACCTTTCATCAATTTTTCTCTTCTGTCCATGCCCACAGAGATTTGCTACAGTGCCATGGGTTGCAAACTTCTTGATAATGTTGCGCACTGTGGACAAAGGCAAATCTAGATCTCTGGAGATGGACGTGTAACCTTGAGATTGTTGATATTTTTTCACAATTTTGGTTCTCAAGTACTCTTGAGACTCTTGGACTTTTCTTCTCCTCTTTCTGTTGTCCATGCTTAGTGTGGCACACACCGACACACAATGCAAAGACTAAGTGAACTTCTCTCCTTTTTATCTGCTTTCAGGTGTGATTTTTATATTGCCCACACCTGTAACTTGCCCCAGGTGAGTTTAAAGAAGCATCACATGCTTGAAACAATCTTTTTTATCCACAATTTTGAAAGGGTGCCAAGAATTTTGACCAGCCCATTTTTGAAGTTTTGTGTGACATTATGTCCAATTTGCTTTTTTCATCCCTTTTTTGTTCCAATACACTCAAAGGGAATAAACATGTGTATAGAAAAACATGTGTTACTGCAATACTTTTTTGTGAGGAATACGTGATTTTCTGGAAATTTCTGGGGTGCCAACAATTTTGGCCATGATTGTAATGTCTTCCTGGGAGGATGTAATCTCAGGACTGCTTTCAAGAAATGGTCCACTAGAAGTTTCAGAGTCCAGTGTGTGTCAGTTAGGGCTGACAAGGCTTAAACCTGAACCTTTAGCGTGCTATGACCTAAGCCTAAGTCCAGACCAGGAAGAGTAGAACATCTTGGACTCCAGGACCCAGTGGATTGAAATGGCGAGCATCTACCAGATCTGTAAACTTTCTCCATACCCTGTAGTAGGTGGCATTGGCGGATGACTTTCTTGCCTGTAGCAGTGTCTGAACAACATCATGAGAGCACCCTAAGTCGCCCAGCCTCTTCCGCTCAACTTCCAGGTCTTCAAGTCTAGAATCTCTGGATGAGGGTGGAGGAAGCCGTTGGTCTCTTTGGCCAGTACGGAATAATCGCCAGGATAGTGACATTCTCCGACGTCAAGCGCTGGAGGAACCTCAGTATCAGAGGGGTCAGAGGGAATGCATATCCCATTTGGAAGTTCCATGGTTGGACTAGGGCATCCACACCTGCTGACATTTGAGATGGGAATCTCGTGAAGAATAGAGGCATTTTCGTGTTGAGCGGGGAAGCGAAAAGATCTATCTGGGGAGTACCCCACTGTTGGCAAATCCAATTGAAAACCTGAGAGTCTAGTGACCAATAATAGTTGGTCGTGAAAGATCTTGAAAGGCGATCGGCTAGCTGATTCTCGGGAGCTGGAATGTAGGTCGATCAAATTCTTCTCGGCCCAAGATATAAGGGCCACTTTACTGGGTAGTGATCTGCTGTGCAACCCTCCTTGGTTTTGGACATAGGCTACCACCATCCTGTTGTCCATCTGGAGTAGTATAGACTTGCCTTTGAGAAGAGGGGCTAGATGTAAGATTGCCATCCATGCTGCCCTTAGCTCTAGGATATTGAAGACCATCCCTTCCACATTGAATCACCATCTCCCTTACACTAACTTGTTCTGGTAGTGTGCCCCCCTATCCCAGCTGACTTGCATCCGATGTGAGAATTGTCCATGAGATGGGGAAGAGGGAGCAGAAAACAAGAAGGTCAGGTGGCCTTGTCCACCACCAGAGACTGGATTTCATTGCATGAGTGATGATTATCACCTGTCCGAGATGCCTCTTTCTCCACTGTGCCAGAAAGTCTAGTTGGAAATCTCGCAGATGCCACCTGGCCCACTTCACCATTGGTATACATGATGAAAGGGACTCTACAAGGCTCAGACAGTCCGAAGTTGGCATAGTACGGCTTTCCAATGTTTGTTTCACCTTCTGTATTAATACATGAATCTTCTCTGGTGGAAGTGACACAGCTTTTTTTGGGGTGTCGAATGAAGCCCCCAGATAAGTCATTTTCTGCGTGGGCATCAATTTACTCTGACTCTGAATTTGAGTATTTGATAAGCCAACCAAATTGGACCAAGGTGTTCAGGACCAGCTGCATGTGTGCTTTCAGAGTCCCTCTGTGCTGGGATAGGATCAGTATATCGTCTAAGTCATGGGTCTTCAAACTACGGCCCTCCAGTTGTTCAGGAACTACAATTCCCATAATGCCTAGTCATGTCTGTGAATGTCAGTGTGTTACAATGCCTCATGGGATGTGTAGTTCTACAACATCTGGAGGGCCGTAGTTTGAGGATCCCTGGTCTAAGTAATGCAGGACACGGATCCCTTTCTCCCGGAGAAAAGCTAGAATGGCCAGTAAGACCTTGGTAAAGGTTCTGGGTGCTGAAGAAATCCCAAAGGGGAGACACTGGAACTGAAGGTGTAGACTACCTATTTTGAACCGAAGAAAGTGCTGGAAATGATGGTGAATGGGGATGTGAAGGTATGCATCTTGAAGATCCAATCTCCTGGCTGTACTGACAAAATTACTGTATTTAGGCACTCCATTTTGAAGTGCTCTACCTGGATGTACCTGTTCAATTCTTTTAGGTCCAATACGGGCCTCCAGCCTCCCAATTTCTTGGGGACTAAAAAGACTGGGGAATAGAACCCTGAGTGTCTCTCCGAGTCTGGCACTGGAAGTACTACCCGCTGGTGTAGCAGTATCTGAATATGACGGGTTTGGAATTTCCAAAAATGCCCCTGAAGAACCGTGGAGATTGCCCATTGATCCATGCAATTTTCCACCCAAACCTGGGTGAAAGACCTGAGTCTTGCTCCAACTGGACCGGTTTGGGTGGGTAAGTGTCAGTACTGGATCCCTCTAGGACCCAGCACACTCACCTGACACAGCCTTGGCTGGGGAACACTGATTGGCCAGCTCTCCTTTAAAACACCTGTGTCTTCACCCAATCAGTGCTCGTAATAGAGTTACTCTTGCTTGCCTTGTGTGATCCAGCCTGACCTGTTAATCTGTAAACTTTGTGTATGACCCGGCTCGTTTGACCCTGCTTGTTGCTTCCGATTTGGTACATTTCGAACTCTGATGCATCCGTGTATTACCCGGCTTGCCTAGACCACGCTTTGCCTGATTCCTGTAAGCAACATCCATTGCAGCGGTGCACTACTAGCACCAGCAACACCACCAACATCCACATCTGCGGTGAACTACAAGTTCCAGCTTTCCTGCTCATCACAACACCTACATCAGCAGTGAACTACAAGTGCCAGCTGTCCCGCTCGTCTCAACCCTGCATCCGTGGTGAACTACAAGTCCCAGCGCTGACCTGCTTCTCAAGACCTGCTCATGGTATGTGCTCTTGTTATTGAACTATAGGCATATTAGCACACCTGAACTGTTGTCTGCTCCTAGCCTGATATGAAACCTGACATTATCACGAGCCATACATAAAAAGGGAAAACCCATCATGGATTCTGAGCAGGCTCAGATGTTTTCACAAGAACTTTGCCGTTTATCCCATCAAGTTCAGCAAATGGCCACAGAGCTCACCAAGGTCCATCCCCCTACTACAACTGCTACAAAAACTTTATCGGAACCGAAAATTCCTTTGCCTGACTGTTTTTCTGGCGACCGTAAGGTAGGGTGACCAGACATCCCCAGTTTCAGGGGACAGTCCCCTGATTAAGGACACTGTCCCTGGACCAAGTCTGTCCCTGGTTTTGTCCCCAGATTGGATTTAATAGGGGGCAGGGGCAATTTCAAAGACAGTCAGTGCAGAATTAAAATAAAAAAAATTGAATTACACCCCCCCCCCCCCCCGCTCTTCCGTGCCTACTAGCATAGGGGGGTTGTATTTTCCCATTATCTGTGCCCCTTTCTGATGATCATGTGCTGGTCAGAGTGAAGGGAATATTTCTTCAGTTCCGGCGCATGCCCATTTAGCTTCGCTCACATGTTCTTCTGCCTTGGCACAAATCTTGGCCAGCCACCTGCTTATCTCCTTGCCTTCCCTGGGGGAGTGATCTTCCTCCGCTCCCCACCCAGTAGTATGATCAGTAGGATCAGTATATCGTCTAAGTAATGCAGGACACGGATCCCTTTCTCCCGGAGGAAAGCTAGAATGGCCAGTAAGACCTTGGTAAAGGTTCTGGGTGCTGAAGAAATCCCAAAGGGGAGACACTGGAACTGAAGGTGTAGACTACCTATTTTGAACCGAAGAAAGTGCTGGAAATGATGGTGAATGGGGATGTGAAGGTATGCATCTTGGAGATCTATAGAGACCATCCAATCTCCTGGCTGTACTGACAAAATTACTGTATTTAGGCACTCCATTTTGAAGTGCTCTACCTGGATGTACCTGTTCAATTCTTTTAGGTCCAATACGGGCCTCCAGCCTCCCAATTTCTTGGGGACTAAAAAGACTGGGGAATAGAACCCTGAGTGTCTCTCCGAGTCTGGCACTGGAAGTACTACCCGCTGGTGTAGCAGTATCTGAATATGACGGGTTTGGAATTTCCAAAAATGCCCCTGAAGAACCGTGGAGATTGCCCATTGATCCATGCAATTTTCCACCCAAACCTGGGTGAAAGACCTGAGTCTTGCTCCAACTGGACCAGTTTGGGTGGGTAAGTGTCAGTACTGGATCCCTCTAGGACCCAGCACACTCACCTGACACAGCCTTGGCTGGGGAACACTGATTGGCCAGCTCTCCTTTAAAACACCTGTGTCTTCACCCAATCAGTGCTCATAATAGAGTTACTCTTGCTTGCCTTGTGTGATCCAGCCTGACCTGTTAATCTGTAAACTTTGTGTATGACCCGGCTCGTTTGACCCTGCTTGTTGCTTCTGATTTGGTACATTTCGAACTCTGATCCATCCGTGTATGACCCGGCTTGCCTAGACCACGCTTTGCCTGATTCCTGTAAGCAACATCCATTGCAGCGGTGCACCAGACATCCCAGACATCCCCAGTTTCAGGGGACAGTCCCCTGATTGAGGACACTGTCCCTGGACCAAGTCTGTCCCTGGTTTTGTCCCCAGATTGGATTTAATAGGGGGCAGGGGCAATTTCAAAGACAGTCAGTGCAGAATTAAAATAAAAAAAATTGAATTACACCCCCCTACGCTCTTCCGTGACTACTAGCATAGGGGGGTTGTATTTTTCCCATTATCTGTGCCCCTTTCTGATGATCATGTGCTGGTCAGAGTGAAGGGAATATTTCTTCAGTTTCGGGCGCATTCCCATTTAGCTTCGCTCACATGTTCTTCTGCCTTGGCACAAATCTTGGCCAGCCACCTGCTTATCTCCTTGCCTTCCCTGGGGGAGTGATCTTCCTCCGCTCCCCACCCAGTAGTAGCCGGGGCACGAAGAGTAAGACTTGAGAGGCTGTGAGGCGGGCGGCAATGGGCAGAGAGTCGCTGATTGTTGCCATTACTAGTAAACAAAAAATATGTCCCTGGATTTAATTTTAAAAATCTGGTCACCTTACCGTAAGGGATTCTGCAACTTTAAAAACAGCTGCAAATTATATTTCAAATTAAGGCCATCCTCTTCTGGCTCTGAAACTCAGAGAGTTCAGATCATTATCTCTCTGCTTCAGGGTGACCCCCAGGCTTGGGCCTTTAACATTGAACCAAACCATCCAGCCCTGCTAACTGTAGATGCCTTCTTTGAAGCCCTTGGGTTGCTGTACGATGATCCAGATTGTGTGGCTACTGCAGAATCAACCCTGCGTAACTTAAGGCAAGTCTCTACCACAGCTGAAATGTATTGCTCAGAGTTTCGCAGGTGGGTCCCAGAATCTGGCTGGAATGATGCAGCTCTCTGCAGCCAGTTCAGAATAGGTCTTTCAGATGCAATTAAGGATGCTCTGGTCAACTTCTCCTATCCAGCCTCACTGGAGGAAGCTATGTGTCTAGCCATTAGAATTGATCGCCGTCAGCGAGAGAGGGGGCGAGAAAAAAATATGGCTGTGGCAAACCTCCCTTACCACCTGACCATCCCACCGTCAGTGCCAGTTCAGTGGAAGAACCTATGCAGTTAGGCTCCACCCGGCTATCTGCCCAAGAACACACACGCTGGCGTAATATGGGACTTTGCCTGTATTGTGGCCTCAGGGGTCACATGCTCCGTTTGTGCCCTACACGAAACTCCAGGACCTAGGTGATTATGGGGAGGTCACCTTAGGTCTGCTTTCATCTCCCCAGGGGGACAATCATATATTTCTACCCAGTGTTTTTCACTTTGGGACAGGGACTCATGAACTGCTGGCCTTGGTAGATTCTGGAGCTGCTGAGAATTTTATTGATAAGACTCTGATTACCTCCTTGTCCCTGGAAACTCATACGCTAGATTGCCCAGTCCGCCTAATTTCTGTGGATAACCGGCCTCTCTCACAAGACCTTGTGCTTCAGTCCACCAATCCCTTCCAGTTACAATTGGGGGCCCTGCACTAGGAGAAGATTTCATGTCTTGTCATTGACTCTCCATCCACTCCTTTGATCCTAGGCCTTCCTTGGCTTCAGAAGCACAATCCTGTAATTGACTGGCGAACAGGAAATATTCTGGCTTGGTCCAATCAGTGTAAAGAAAGTTGCATCCAGCACCCTGTTCGACTTGCTACTTGTCAAGTGGGAATGGAACAGATTCCGCCTTGTTATAAGGACTTTCAGGATGTGTTTTCTAAAGGGAGTGCTGACACCTTACCTCCTCATCGCAGTTATGACTGTCCCATTGACCTTTTGCCTGACACTACACCTCCGCGAGGGAGAGTCTTTCCATTGTCCAAACCAGAGAACCTTGCTTTGCAAGAATACATCCAGGAAAACCTAGCTAAAAGTTTCATCCGTCCCGCTACTTCTCCTGCAGGCGCAGGTTGCTTCTTTGTCCCAAAAAAGGACGGGAGTCTAAGACTTTGTGTTGACTACAGAGGTCTAAATAAAATAACTGTTCCCAATCGGTACCCTCTCCCTCTCATCACAGAGTTGTTCTCCCAAATCCAGGGAGCAAAGATCTTCTCCAAACTAGACCTAAGGGGAGCCTATAACCTAGTGCGCATCCGTGAAGGAGATGAATGGAAGACGGCCTTTAACACCAAGGATGGCCACTACGAATGTCTGGTCATGCCTTTCGGTCTCAGGAATGCACCAGCTGTCTTTCAAAACTTTATTAATGACATTTTCCGTGACCTGTTGGGTCGCTTTATGCTTGTATACTTGGTTGATATTTTGATATATTCTCCCAATCTTGAAACACATCAGAGGCACGTCCGCTCAGTGTTGGCCCGATTAAAGGCTCATTCCCTTTTTGTTAAGCCTGAAAAATGTTAATTTCATGTCAAACAAGTACCTTTCCTGGGCTACCTAATCTCTGACACTGGCCTAACCATGGATCCAGCCAAGATTCCGGCCATTCTAGACTGGGCATCACCTTTAGACCTGAAAGCAGTTCAGCGCTTCCTGGGCTTTGCAAATTTCTATCGGAAATTCATTAAGAATGTTTCCACTATTGCACATCCCATCACCTCTCTCACCAGGAAGTCTCAGTCTAAGTTTAAATGGACTACTGAAGCCCAGACAGCCTTCACTCAGTTGAAGAAAACCTTTACCTCTGCACCAATTCTACGCCATCCTGTTCCTGAGCGGCCTTTTATTGTGGAGGTAGATGCATCCAAAGTAGGTGTGGGGACGCTTTTGTCACAAAAGGACCCTGTAACTGCTGCCATCCACCCCTGCGCCTTCCTGTCCCGTAAATATTCCCCAGCAGAGCGCAACTATGATATAGGCAACAGAGAACTGTTAGCCATAAAGCTAGCTTTGGAGGAATGGAGACATTGGCTGGAGGGAGCTTGCTATCCATTCATAGTTCTGACTGACCACAAAAACCTTGAATACATCCGTTCTGCTAAAAGACTGAACTCACGGCAGGTCAGGTGGTCATTGTTCTTCTCCAGATTTGACTTTACAATTTCTTATTTACCAGGGCCAAAGAATGTTAAGGCCGACGCCTTGTCTCGCAGTTTTTTATCAGAATCCCCACCTTTGATCCTAGGCCTTCCTTGGCTTCAGAAGCACAATCCTGTAATTGACTGGCGAACAGGAAATATTCTGGCTTGGTCCAATCAGTGTAAAGAAAGTTGCATCCAGCACCCTGTTCGACTTGCTACTTGTCAAGTGGCAATGGAACAGATTCCGCCTTGTTATAAGGACTTTCAGGATGTGTTTTCTAAAGGGAGTGCTGACACCTTACCTCCTCATCGCAGTTATGACTGTCCCATTGACCTTTTGCCTGACACTACACCTCCGCGAGGGAGAGTCTTTCCATTGTCCGAACCAGAGAACCTTGCTTTGCAAGAATACATCCAGGAAAACCTAGCTAAAAGTTTCATCCGTCCCTCTACTTCTCCCGCAGGCGCAGGTTGCTTCTTTGTCCCAAAGAAGGACGGGGGTCTAAGACTTTGTGTTGACTACAGAGGTCTAAATAAAATAACTGTTCCCAATCGGTACCCTCTCATCACAGAGTTGTTCTCCCAAATCCAGGGAGCAAAGATCTTCTCCAAACTAGACCTAAGGGGAGCCTATAACCTAGTGCGCATCTGTGAAGGAGATGAATGGAAGACGGCTTTTAAACAAGTACCTTTCCTGGGCTACCTAATCTCTGACACAGGCCTAACCATGGATCCAGCCAAGATTCAGGCCATTCTAGACTGGGCATCACCTTCAGACCTGAAAGCAGTTCAGCGCTTCCTGGGCTTTGCAAATTTCTATCGGAAATTCATTAAGAATTTTGCCACCATTGCACATCCCATCACCTCTCTCACCAGGAAGTCTCAGTCTAAGTTTAAATGGACTACTGAAGCACAGACAGCCTTCACTCAGTTGAAGAAAGCCTTTACCTCTGCACCAATTCTATGCCATCCTGTTCCTGAGCGGCCTTTTATTGTGGAGGTAGATGCATCCGAAGTAGGGGTGGGGACGCTTCTGTCACAAAAGGACCCTGTAACTGCTGCCATCCACCCCTGCGCCTTCCTGTCCCGTAAATATTCCCCAGCAGAGCGCACCTATGATATAGGCAACGGAGAACTGTTAGCCATAAAGCTAGCTTTGGAGGAATGGAGACATTGGCTGGAGGGAGCTTGCTATCCATTCTTAGTTCTGACTGACCACAAAAACCTTGAATACATCCGTTCTGCTAAAAGACTGAACTCACGGCAGGCCAGGTGGTCATTGTTCTTCTCCAGATTTGACTTTACAATTTCTTATTTACCAGGGCCAAAAAATGTTAAGGCCGATGCCTTGTCTCGCAGTTTTTTATCAGAATCCCCATGTCAGGAAAGGTTCCATCCGCTGGTGCTATTTATGTTCTGTCTTGCAGTGCTGCGTCCCACCAGCAGGGGTCTCCTGGCAGTTCGGAGCTGTCAGGGGAACTTCCCCCTGCTGGTATATCACCTTTGGGACGCAGTACTGGCCTCCACCAGCGGATGGATCCTGACAGTTTGGAGCACACAACGTTTCTTGCGCTCAGCTGTAACATGAACTTAATCAGCAGCTCTATTTATACCCGGCGAGCTCAAGCAGAGCTCGCCCTGGTATCGTCATTCCTTCCTGACCTGAGCCTGTATCCTGACCCTGTCTTTTGGATCCTGATTCTGAGCCTTGACCCTGTTCCGTGATCCTTGATCCTGATCCCTGCCTGGACTCTTCCGCCCTGTATCCTGGTTCCTGTCTTCCCTGGAGTCTTACCCCGCAGCTTGTCCATCCATCCTCTCCCTGCTCTGTTCCGTTCCCATCCTCACCTATCTGCTGACATCCCATGTGTATGACCTCGGCCTGGCTTGATTTATGAATATGGTATCCCCTTTTGTTTGTATATACTGTTTGCTGTTTCTCACTGGTTGTCCCCACTTATTTTGTAAATAAACACCTCTTCACTTCACTATCTCTTTGTTTGGTCTCCTCTGTGCAGTCACACAGTACTGATCTATAACCTCTCCTGACAGTATACCAGGCCATCCCTTGATCAGACGTGACTGCATTTAGGAACCATACTGGTGTAGTGCATTGCTCTACACATGAATTGCGATGACATCCTTTATTATTCTCTGCTGGCTGAAGAGAATGAGGGGTATTGTCGCCAGGTTTTGGAGGGTTGGACTAGTGACCAGCTAATGGAAACTATCCGATTAGCTCATTTCTGTGTGGATCAGGGTTACATGACTTTTAATGATGTTCAGCCATTAATTCGGTTGTGTGTAAAGCCAGCCCTGTCATCTATTCCTGTCGGTAGGGACGATTTCTCTCCCCCCTTCGTCATGACCAAGTTGAACCCCTGGTGTGGTTATTAGAGGATGATCCGGCGTCTTTTGATGAGTATTATTTTTCTTGTCCCCAGCAAAAGTTATCTGAGTGTATTAGTTCTGTGCAGTCTCTGATTAGACAAGGTGTATGTGAACCTGCTTTTGTTCGACCTGCGCTGCAGGCATGGTCAGTTCTCCAGATTCCAGCCAAACCAGTCTGTTCCAGCCCTGATAATAACCCCCTACCTTCCCAAGGATCTAGCCGTCCATTGCCAATAACAACCTCAGCTATAGCCCAGTTAATTCTGCTTCCTACCAAGTATTACTACCCAGTTTCTACTAATTGTACCTACCCTGCCTTTAATCCACCTGTCCGTTCCAGCCCTGCTATTAACCACCTGCCTTCCCAAGGATCCATCTGTCCATCACCAATGGCAACTCCAGCCCAGATAATTCCGCATCCTACCAAATATTACTACAAAATTTCTACTAATTGTACCTACCCTGCCTATAATCCACCTGTAACAACTCCACAAAAACCTCCAGTCACCATCCCTGTGTCTCTGCAATATTCCAACCCCTCCTCCTACTTAATTCCATCTTCTTCATACATCGCCTCTGTTAACAAACCCGCAGTGTCTAAGTCTAAAAAGAAACGGAAGTACTTCCCAACCCATACCATCGTGCCAGTTACCCAGCCTGTCCCAGTGCCCTCTGCTCAACCTGTCCCAGTGCCACCTGTTCTGCCCATCCCAGTGCCATCTATTCCTGTGCCAGCCTGCTGTTCCCATGCCAGTTTGCCAGCCTGCTGTTCCTGTGCCAGTCTGCCAGCCGCTTGTTCCTGTGCCAGCCTGCCAGCCTGCTGTTCCTGTGCCAGCCTGCCAGCCTGCTGTTCCTGTGCCAGTTTGCCAGCCTGCTGTTCCCGTGCCAGTTTGCCAGCCTGCTGTTCCTGTGCCAGTTTGCCAGCCTGCTGTTCCTGTCTGCCAACCTGCTGTTCCTGTGCCAGTCTGCCAGCCTGCTTTTCCCGTGCCAGTTTGCCAGCCTGCTGTTCCTGTGCCAGTTTGTCAGCCTGCTGTTCCTGTGCCAGTCTGCCAGCCTGCTGTTCCTGTGCCAGTCTGCCAGCCTAATGTTCCTGTGCCAGCCTGCCAGCCTGACGTTCCTGTGCCAGCTTGCCAGCTCGACGACCTGGAGCCTCTGTCTGCTGCCCAGCTCGATGACCCGGAGCCTCTGTCTGCTGCCCAGCTCGATGACCCGAAGCCTCTGTCTGCTGCCCAGCTCGATGACCCGGAGCCTCTGTCTGCTGCCCAGCTCGATGACCCGGAGCCTCTGTCTGCTGCCCAGCTCGATGACCCGGAGCCTCTGTCTGCTGCCCAGCTCGATGACCCGGAGCCTCTGTCTGCTGCCCAGCTCGATGACCCGGAGCCTCTGTCTGCTGCCAAGCTCGATGACCTGGAGCCTCTGTCCGCTGCCCAGCTCGATGACCCGGAGCCTTCGTCCACTGCCCAGCTTGACACCATGAGCCTTCCCCAGCAACAGCTGGTTGGAGCGTCCGGAGGCCGCTCCTTTGAGGGGGGGGTGCTGTCAGGAAAGGTTCCATCCGCTCTTGCTATTTATGTTCTGTCTTGCAGTACTGCGTCCCACCAGCAGGAATCTCCTGGCAGTTCGGAGCTGTCAGGGGAACTTCCCCCTGCTGGTATATCACCTTTGGGACGCAGTACTGGCCTCCACCAGCGGATGGATCCTGACAGTTTGGAGCACACAACCTTTCTTGCGCTCAGCTGTAACATGAACTTAATCAGCAGCTCTATTTATACCCGGTGAGCTCAAGCAGAGCTCGCCCTGGTATTGTCATTCCTTCCTGACCTGAGCCTGTATCCTGACCCTGTCTTTTGGATCCTGATTCTGAGCCTTGACCCTGTTCCGTGATCCTTGATCCTGATCCCTGCCTGGACTCTTCCGCCCTGTATCCTGGTTCCTGTCTTCCCTGGAGTCTTACCCCGCAGTTTGTCCATCCATCCTCTCCCTGCTCTGTTCCATCCCCATCCTCACCTATCTGCTGACATCCCATGTGTATGACCTCGGCCTGGCTTGATTTATGAATACAGTATCCCCTTTTGTTTGTATATACTGTTTGCTGTTTCTCACTGGTTGTCCCCACTTATTTTGTAAATAAACACCTCTTCACTTCACTATCTCTTTGTTTGGTCTACTCTGTGCAGTCACACAGTACTGATCTATAACCTCTCCTGACACCCCACCTCCGCTTCCTCCACAATCCATTATCTCTGAGGACAGGATTTTGGCTTTCACCCAGACTGACATCTCTGAGGCCTTGTTACCTGCACAGGCTGAAGCCCCCCTTCCACTCCCTCTGGTATGCTTTTTGTGCCCTTGGCTCTTCGTTTGCAGGTTTTGCAGCAGGTACATGCATCAAAGCCTGCAGCGCATCCGGGGTTTAGACAAACTTATGAGATTATCTCTCGCAACCTCTGGTGGCCATTGATTAGGGAGGATGTGTTAGCCTTTGTCCAGGCTTGTGAGGTTTGTGCCAGAAGCAAGGGCAGTACCTCTAAGCCCTCCGGTCTTCTACGTCCTCTACCAATACCTACTTGTCCCTGGACCCATTTATCTATGGACTTTATCACTGACTTGCCTCCGTCCCAGGGATGCTCCACGATCTGGGTGGTGGTAGACAGGTTCAGTAAGATGGCCCACTTTGTTCCACTTCCGAAACTGCCATCTGCTAGAGAACTGGCATCTTTATTCATTAAACATGTTTTCAGGCTCCATGGGGCACCAATGAACATTGTCTCAGACCGTGGCTCTCAGTTTATAGCCCAGTTTTGGAAGGCCCTTTGTTCTCAGCTAGGGATTAAATTATCATTTTCTTCAGCCTATCACCCCGAGACAAATGGCCAAACAGAAAGAACTAATCAGACTCTAGAGAAGATGGTACGTTGTCTGATGGCCAATGATGAGGTGGAGTGGGTCAACATCCTTCCATGGGCAGAGTTTGCCTTTAATAATTGTGCCAGCTCTTCTACAGGGACCTCTCCCTTCTTCTGTGTTTACGGGTTGCATCCTCGTGTGTGCTCCTTTGATCTTCCACCCTCTGATGTTCCAGATGCCAACACCACGATTGAAAATTTCTCCAAAATCTGGTCTGACGTCAATCGTGCTATTTCTCGCTCGGTGAAGGCATTTAAGAAAACGGCTGATAAGAGGCGCTCAAAGGCACCTGGATATAAAGTTGGTGACACTGGGCCAGATTCTCATATAATTTCGCTGGCGTAGCGTAAGCCATTTACACTACGCCACCGCAACGTAACAGAGCAAGTGCCGTATTCTCCATGCACTTGCTTCGTAGTTTGCGGAGGCGTAGTGTAAATGGCCCAGCGTAAGGCCGCGTGATTCAAAGGGGGCGGCTTGTATTTAAATTAAGCGTGCCCCCGCGTCAATCGAACTGCGCATTCGCCGGCTGGGGAAAAAGCCCAGTGCGCATGCTCCAGCTCACGTCGGAAAGCGTTGTTGAAACCGACGTCAAAACGACGTGATCGTCACTACGCAATGCCCTATTCGCGAACGAGTTAGCAAAACGACGTAAGCGACGGAAAAAGCCGACGCTGACCCGACGCCATACTTAACATGGCATCCGACGGCACCCGACGGCATCCGATGGTACTGCGTAAGGTTACCCCTCATATTAGCAGGAGTAACCTTACGCAGACGAAAACGACGTACGCGACGACGGGGCGGCGTAAAAGCGTTCGGGAATCTGCGTAGTAGCCTTATTTGCATAGGCAAATGAGAAAACAACGTAAAGGCCACCTAGTGGCCGGAGTTGTCATTACAACTACGATCCGCAAGTGTAATGGTATTACACTTGTCGGATGTTCAGGCGTATCTATGCCAAAGTGATTTAAGGAATCACTCGCATAGATACCCGGCAAAAAAAACGGCGATACGACGGGGTATCTGAGATACTCCGTCGTAGCGCCTCTGAGAATCTGGCCCAAAGTGTGGCTATCATTCAGAAATCTGTCCCTGCATGTTCCATCCAAAAAACTTGGCCCAAAATTCATCGGGCCCTATGAGATTTCGGAGATTGTTAATCCTGTGTCCTATAGATTAAAACTCCCCCCGTCCATGCGCATTCCTAATGTCTTCCATGTTTCTTTGTTGAAACCTGTTCATTCTAGTCTCCAAGTAAATGAACCAGAACCTATAGATGTGTCGGATAGCCAGGAATATGAAGTGGCATATATTCTTGACTCCAGACGAGTACGCAATTCCTTACAATATCTAGTTCATTGGAAATGTTTTGGCCCAGAGGATCGATCCTGGATCCCAGCTCGCGATCTCCATGCTTATCGCCTTAAGAAGAAGTTCCATCTTCGATATCCAAGTAAGACTGGGGGTGCAGGAGCAACTCCTCGAGAAGGGGGGGTACTGCCAGTACTGGATCCCTCTAGGACCCAGCACACTCACCTGACACAGCCTTGGCTGGGAAACACTGATTGGCCAGTTCTCCTTTAAAACACCTGTGTCTTCACCCAATCAGTGCTCGTGATAGAGTTACTCTTGCTTGCCTTGTGTGATCCAGCCTGACCTGTTAATCTGTAAACTTTGTGTATGACCCGGCTCGTTTGACCCTGCTTGTTGCTTCCGATTTGGTACCTTTCGAACTCTGATCCATCCGTGTATGACCCGGCTTGCCTAGACCACGCTTTCCCTGATTCCTGTAAGCAACATCCATTGCAGCGGTGCACTACTAGCACCAGCAACACCACCAACATCCACATCTGCGGTGAACTACAAGTTCCAGCTTTCATGCTCATCACAACACCTACATCAGCAGTGAACTACAAGTGCCAGCTGTCCCGCTCGTCTCAACCCTGCATCCGTGGTGAACTACAAGTCCCAGCGCTGACCTGCTTCTCAAGACCTGCTCATGGTATGTGCTCTTGTTATTGAACTATAGGCATATTAGCACACCTGAACTGTTGTCTGCTCCTAGCCTGATATGAAACCTGACAGTAAGGAGTCAAAAAGACTTCTGGCTCTCAACCACCTATGTTGAGGCTTTAGGTTTTCCCATCTTGAGAAAGGAGGCATGTGAACCCTTCCAGCCTCTTCTGTACTCCTTTCCCGGACGATATGTCCTGGAATCCCTTGCTCTCTGCTGGGTAGATGGCCGAGGAGCAAATCTTTTTTCTCATATTCCTATCTTAAGGGATAAGGCCACTCTTCACCCCTGTGACTCTGGAGATTGCTGAATCCATTTTATCGCCGAAACGGGGCCTTTCCATCATATGGTATGCGACACCAAGATTGTTTTGAAGATGGGTCCGCCGATCATGGCTTTAGCCATAATGCCCTCCTAGCTGTAATGGAGTATAGCATAGACCCGGAGGAACATTTTAGAACATCGATGGCTGCCTCTGCTATAAAATCTGAAGCTAGGTTTAGTTCATCCAGCGCCTTAATGATCTCCTCCGTGTCTAGGCCTCGTCTGAGGGCTGTTTCCAGAGCTTTTTTTCTCAGAAAATAGGTGCAGGAACTCAACCACGACCCGTTCAGATTTCACAAACAGTAGAAGGGTCTTAAAGGGGCATTAAATACCAGAATTGCATTACATACAGTGTGCAGAGTTCAGGGGGTTACAAAGCAGTCACTTGTAAACACAGAAACCAGACTTCTGTGTTCACAAGTGATTGTGGTGAGCGGGCACCAAAGGGTCTGAGCCAAAGGTGGTGGAACTGAGTTCCACCAAGTTCCCCCAGAAAAAAAGCTGTTTCGATATATTATCCGACAACACCCTGGTGGCTCTGAAAATGGACGACAAGGCTACTGCTAGTTTGCAGGCTCCCCCAGTTGCCTAATACACCTTCTTAAGGTCTGAGTCGATTCTGCGGTCCAGAGGTGAAGGAGACTGCGTCCTCTAGCAGCAAAGTTGTGTTTCTGGCCAATCCCATGACCGACGCGTTCACAGTCGGGATGGAATCAAAGAGCTAAGCATCAGCTTCCGCTGACGGGTATAGTTTAAGGAATCGATTGAAAGCGACAGGTCTTTTATCCACTTTCGGCCATGCTCCCATAATCACTTCTTTAATCTCGTCCATTAAAGGGAAAATTTCAACTTTCTTTGTCAGATGCGGAAAATATTTTTTTTACATTTTAGACAGGGGGTTCAGGAACTTCCTCCCACTGAATCGCATCATAACTGCGGTGACAAAAGGATCTACTAACCCGAAATCAAATGTTGACATATTTTCTTTGGCCGCGTTCGACTCGTCTTCAAAATTGTTTTCTGAAGCCGGTTGGAGGGTAGGTGTCTTTACTGCCATCTGTTCTACAGGCAGAACCAACTGATCTTGGGACAAGGCCAGTTCTCGGATGGAATTCTTTATTAGATCTTTAAATGAGTCTATGGATCCCTGTTTTTCCACTGTGGCTTCTAGGAGACACTGACCACATGCAAATTTTCCCAGTAACACTTGCTTACCGCATACCCAACAGTCTTTCCTTTCTGGTTGTGAGGGCCTGCCCTGGGAGTCATGCTTAGTTGAGGTACGCTGAGGGGGGCCCTCCGACTACTGCGGGAAGCATGGGCTGATGATGAATGAGAGTGACCCGAACTTCTGTGGCCTCCTGATCCTCTGTCGCGGGAACTCCTGTGGGATGACTCTTGATGCGGGCAGTGGAAAACAGAACAAAGGAAAAAAATTCCACTAAGAAGTAGGAAGGGTCTGCCAAGAAGAAGTTGGCAGGATAAATGCACTAATGCTGGCAACTAAAAATAAAACATTGTAACTTTCTCTTTGTGTATAAGGACCCAGTCAGTGCGCATGAGTGTTAATTTGTGTTTCAGACAGCCCATTCATTTGTATGGGCTGCCCAAAACACCAGTACACGCCCAAAGAAATGCTATTTCTTCACTGCACTACAACATAGGTTAGTATGTTTCCATGCGTTGCACTGCACTGCAACATGAATTTGTCAGCAAGGTATGTCAGGGTACCATTCAGAATTAATAGCACCACTTCACACATGCCAAGCTAATGTAGCCATCAATGGACTACAGTTAGCTTGTTCAGCAGACCACCCCCATCATTCTCCATCTATTCTTGTGTCCCTCTAAGTTCTGGGCTCTAGTAACTGACATTCTATCTTTGAGCCAAGCAGGGAGGATTGTGGGACTAGTAGTCTCTTGAGCAGCCATTCTGTTGTTAGTTGATAGTTGAAACTATCCCTGTACTGCGCATCCTAGAGGCCCCTCTGCTACTCCAACAGACCTCTGGGAGGAACTATTAAAGGGCCCGGAGATCCGCTCTGCATTCTCTTCTTCCTGCGCCTCATTAAGTGAACACCTCTCTGCTGCTAGGCGAGAGGGCTGCGGCCTACCATGTGGTGATCAAGTGACTACAGTCCGGTTCGGAGGGGCCCAACTCTGCTTGCTGTTCACAAGACATCCCCGCGGCACCACCTCAACAGATGAAGCCACTGACCGCCCGTATCCTGCAGCTGGTGGGTAATCACCATTCATCTCCCAGAAGCACATGTTATCCAGGATAGCCATTTAGGAGGCTCCTATCCAGCTCTGCAGTTGGTGAGAGGGCAGTCGCCCATTGTTCACAATGAACACCGAGTTATCTTGATTGAACATTGGATACAGACACCTTGCCCATGGAAACACTTTACTGGCCATCACATCACTGTGCCATATTTTGGATATAATTCAACGATCTCCAAATGCCGGTGAAGACTATTGCTGGCCTGCAATCTGGACATTGCTGTTGCTATTGGTTAAAGGGCCCTTATCCTATTCCTATTCTATCTGGTCTCTCATTAGGATTTAAAGGTGGAATAGGTGACCCTGGGATTCCCCTTTAGCATGGTATCATACTGCATTAACTAGTACATTCTTTACAACCCCTCCAGTTTATTCTCTAGTTGGTATTTCACTGTATTACATTACATTACATTACATTACAGGGTTAGGACAAACTACTATACTGCTGGGAATGCTAACACGGTCATCTTTTATACATACAGTATGGTTTAACCCCCCCCCCCCCCCAAAAAAAAAAACTGTTGATGGACTTGAGCTTTATTTTTCTGGTCATCTAAAACTGCATGTCCAAACGATGACAACTCTGCAGTAATTTCACTGCAGAATGAAGAGTGTTGTCACTATGCTGACATGTATCAATGGAAAAAAAGTTTTAAAAACTGTTTTTTTTTTCTGGAGCAGCGATTTTAATGAAGCTTAAAGTGAGAAAAAAAAAAGCGAAATTCCTTTAAATATCATACCTGCTGGGTGTCTATAGTAGTGGCACATGTTTAGAACTGTCCCTGCACAAAATGAGATTACTATAAGAAAAAAGTAAATTAAGACAAGTGCAGTAAACACCAAGTACGTTTAGGTGAAAACTATACGGCACAAGTGCAGTAAACACCAAGTACGTTTAGGTGCAAACTATACGGCACAAGTACAGTAAACTCCAAGTAGGTTTAAGTGCAAACTATACAGCACAAGTAAAGTAAACTCCAAGTAGGTTTAAGTGCAAACTATACAGCACAAGTGCAGTGAACACCAAGTACGTTTAGGTGAAAACTATACGGCACAAGTGCAGTAAACTCCAAGTAGGTTTAAGTGCAAACGATACAGCACAAGTGCAGTAAACTACAAGTAGATTTAAGTGCAAACTATAGGGCACAAGTGCAGTAAACACCAAGTACGTTTAGGTGCAAACTATACAGCACAAGTGCAGTAAACACCAAGTATGTTTAGGTGCAAATTATACGTCACCATTGCAGTAAACACCAAGTACGTTTAGGTGCAAACTATACGGTACAAGTGCAGTAAACTACAACTAGGTTTAAGTGCAAACTATACGGCACAAGTGCAGTAAACACCAAGTACATTTAGGTGCAAACTATATGGCACAAGTGCAGTAAACACCAAGTACGTTTAGGTGCAAACTATATGGCACAAGTGCTGTAAACACCAAGTACTTTTAGGTGCAAACTATACAGCACAAGTGCAGTAAACTACAAGTAGGTTTATGTGCAAACTATACAGCACACGGGCAATACAACACGTAAGAAACACTGCAGCTAGCACAATCAACTGCCTGACAGATTTGGAAGAAGTAATCTAACTGAACTATACAGTGTATAAATATATGTACAACTCCTGGGATGTATATATATCCTCTACACACTGTAAATTTAAGTGCAAACGATACAGCACAAGTGCAGTAAACTACAAGTAGATTTAAGTGCAAACAATACGGCACAAGTGCAGTAAACACCAAGTACGTTTAGGTGCAAACTATACAGCACAAGTGCAGTAAACACCAAGTATGTTTAGGTGCAAATTATACGTCACAATTGCATTAAACACCAAGTACGTTTAGGTGCAAACTATACGGCACAAGTGCAGTAAACTACAACTAGGTTTAAGTGCAAACTATAAGGCACAGATTTGGAAGAAGTAATCTAACTGAACTATACAGTGTATAAATATATGTACAACTCCTGGGATGTATATATATCCTCTACACACTGTAAATTTAACTAAACTGACTAGCCTGCCTGCTCTATCTATCTAGAAAAAAATACACTGTGTTTGTCTCTCTCTCTTTCTCTCTCTATCTCTTTCTCTCTTTCACTAACACCGCCGCAACACACTACACACGGCCGCCTTGCAGGCTGCTTTTTATAGTGTGGAGCGTGTGCTAAAGCACTGAGCCATAATTGGCCAAAGCCATCCTGGCTTTGGCTAATTATGGCTATCCGTTTTTTGTGCGCTGTGATTGGCCAAGCATGCGGGACATACAGCATGCTTGGCCAATCATCAGCGTGCAATGCCGCAGTGAATTATGGGCCATGGTGCGTCACTCGAATTTGTCGCGAACGACCCGTTTTGTTCGTATTTCGACAAACAATCGAACAGGCAATGTTCGAGTCGAACATACGTTCGACTCAAACACGAAGCTCATCCCTAGTTATAACTGTTGATAGATGGCATTATCTATGTAATTTTCCCCTAGACCATGGGTCTTCAAACTACGGCCCTCCAGTTGTTCAGGAACTACAATTCCCATCATGCCTAGTCATGTCTGTGAATGTCAGAGTTTTACAATGCTTAATGGGATGTGTAGTTCCACAACAGCTGGAGGGCTGTAGTTTGAGGATCCCTGCCCTAGACCAAAGTTCTATTTTATTATTAGAAGTTTTGCCAGGTGTGAGCAGGCAAGTTTTATACTAGGCATAAAAAATACTAATAGAGTTTACCAGCAAATTGTTAGTATGTAGACAGCCATTGCTGTCTCCTTCTGAAAAGTAGTTGCCTGACTGTGATTTTGATTTGTTGGTCTCAATATATTCTAAATGAATGACCTGGAACAATCATGCAAAAAAGATTACCTGATTTTTTCCAGGTCAGTGTCTCCAAAATGTTCCAAAGCAGCTCTGCAATGACAGCTTTCATACAGGTTGAGGCAAGCTCTATCTAAAATGTATGTTGATTTTGGGTAGAATTGGTCTGTTGCTCAAGATTAAAGAGGGAAAAATTACATACAAAACTGTTTTGGAGAAAAGTGGTGTAGATTATATAAGCCAGTCAAGTTCACCTGTCATTTTCCTATTGTAGATTATAAAATAAACTTATGGTACTGGTTGCAGTGTTATATGCCACTACATTTGATGCAGCACTAATAACAGAGACCAAAAAAAATATTAGATCCTAGAAAATCTATTTTAGTGCTGGTATATGTATTGCAGAAAATGCATGACTATTAAATATCCAAGGTGGACGCTTTCTTCGAGTCTAGCAATAAAATAAATATTGGCAATGGGGTAATGGGTCTTGGAATGATATATCAGTAATTCCTGAAACTCTGCCTAGGGAAAACAAGATTAGGGATGTATTATGAGCTGTGATATTATGCAATATGAACATGTTAATGTTTCTTTGAAAGGCAGGGCTTTCAGAACAAAATGTACCTGATTTATACCCTTAAAATATTAATAGCACAAGATAATGGACTTTTTTTAAAATTTTTGAACAATTTCTTTCTGATGTTGCAAGAAGCCCTGTGGCCTATGCCCTCTGCTCCTGACTAAGCCCAGAAGATTTCCATGCTTGGAGATTCCAGAGGATGGGGTGAAAATACATCTCAGGAAATGCCTAAGAATCAGTGCAGGCCAAGATTAACTCATTCCTTTACCATGTAATTTTTGAACAGCTAGTCACATAATTTCTGCAGGTCTTTAAGGATACGGTATCTTGATACAACTGAAATGTATGTGCGCAACTCCACTTCTGTGCCTCTGTTTATTAAAGAGTCATGTTCACCTTGCTGGTCATAAGAGTTATTTATGTAATTGCACAGTGCTAATTTATCTGAATCACCTGACAGTTTTAAAAATATATAGAAGCCTGTTTTTTTAGGAAATGAGTGTTAATATGTTAAAGCAAAATAGAAAATATTATATGAAATAAACAACGCTATGAAAAATGTGCATTAAAAAACATTTGTGATTTCAATTTAAAGTGATTACAAAATACACACATTTTCAACCAATTACAAAAGTGTCTGTGTGATTTTTAAATGCAACAATCCATGATATATACAGTTCATATACTAAACACAAGTAGTGCAATCTTTATCAGAAATAAGGTGTATAGTCCTCTTGTATTGTGATAAACCTTATGAAAAATGCACCGACTGAAGATATCAAACATCAGACATCAAAGTGCTCCCAATTAAGCTTGTGCCGTACACCCCCTACACACTATGCACTCACCAGAACTTGTGGACCCTAAAATAGACAGTGTCACACTCACTTGTATAATAGATGTATAATAGGAAACTACAAAAATGTAATTGCGCACCAAACTTAAAACTTCATATTATATTTATAAGACATCTCCCACAAATTATGCACTCAATATTCCCAGCAGGTAATCATTCCAGCAAATAGTAGTATGAAGCACTGCTGCCCCCCCCCCCCCACACACCAGAAGTGGTGTCACCAGACATACCTGCCTCAATGCAATTCACCCAATGGGGCATCTTCAGAAGACAAGCTTCCTAAAGATGACCACTTGGCTGAAACGCATTGATGCCTTTAATCTATGTCAAAGGTCAATATATAGAGGTGACTTATTTCTCGAGTCTCAGTCTGTATGGACAGTATGGTGGCTAGCTGGTTTGACGTTCTTCTGTCACAACTGACAATTTTAGATCTCAATCCATCTAAAATCATGTCCAAAGTCCAGCCCAGTTCTGGTTTCAAACGGCCCCACTGGTAATTTGGCTATATATATCTTTTGTGGCCCCCAATGAAACCCTGAGTGCCAAGGGGACCGCAAAAGATACATACCCATATATATATATATATATATATATACAGTATATGTTTGTGTGCTACTGACTCGGAGAGGACAGGGCGGTTCGGGACAATCGCTAACAAAATACAAACAATGAGAATTTCCTGTTTACACAATGGCCTCTGTATTAGGAAGTCCAGTCTCCTGGGCTGCCATTGGACGACTGTTCTATCATAGGAGGTGGGAATTTGTATTAAAGAGGCCCTGGGAAAACAGGAGATTCTCCTGTATGTAATCTGTCCCGCCCCTCTCTGTCCCCTCCCTGTACCCTCCTTGGCTGCAGATAGGCATCGATCAGGCTGCACTGATGGCAATGGTGAGGCTGCATTAATCAATGGTGAGGCTGCATTCATGTCAATAGTGAGGCTGCTTTCATGTCAATGGTGAGGCTTCATTCATGTCAATAGTGAGGCTGCATTCATGTCAATAGTGAGGCTTCATTCATATCAATAGTGAGGCTGCATTCATGTCAATAGTGAGGCTGCATTCATGTCAATGGTGAGGCTTCATTCATGTCAATGGTGAGGCTGCAGATAGGCACTGATTAGGCTGCATAAAGACGGTATATCCAAATTATACGCCCAAGCTCATGCTTAGTTCTGAGTGGTGCTCGGGGATTCATTGGGGGCACCAAAGATATATATGCAAATAACACACCAGAGCTCTCTTCACCACACACATCCACATAGATAATATAATTATTGTTGGGCAGTATATTAGTGCTCAGACAAACACACTTAGACCAAATTTTAATGGTTCAAAGAATGTCAGGCAAAATGGTCCGCCCTCACACATGTTTACTTCATCAAATCCGGCCCTCTTTGAAAAAAGTTTGGACACCCCTGGTCTAAACAGTATGGTAATTGCTGATTCAGCTGAATCCACAGAATGTGTAACTCCAATAAGATGCACAAGTTGAATTCAGCGGGTGGCTAACATTTTGACCTTCCTGAGCCACATTGGAAGAAGAGGAATTGTCTTGTGCCACACATAAAATACACTAACAATTAGGATAACTGTAATAAAACGTTAATGTTTTATAATATTTTTTTATTAAAAAAGTAAAACTCACCACTGCCAGTGTAGACTCACCACTGCAATTTTTCTCTTGCTAAAAAACTTGCCATGCAAATTTTCTATCAATTTACAAATACCATACCGTTGACCCCACAATAGCGATAAATCTTTTACAACAATTCTTTAATTTTAACAGACCAAGCTTTCTAGCTAACATGGCAAATTGAGGGTTAAGACAAACTATTTAACACTGACAAAAGTGCTTACATTGATTAGATTTTATTGAACTATGTAAAGCTTTTGTCCCAAAAGTAAAAATAAATGTTGCTGTTACTACTTAAAAGTGTTAGCTGGAGTTCAGATTTAATTTGTTTTTCAACAAACCTAACACTACCCTCTCCTCAGATTGACAATATGGCTGACTGGAGGTGTCTCCATTGCTTCCTCAGTATAGTGGAGAAACCCATAAACTCGGTTCACACTGGATGCCGAAGCGGCTCCCAGCAGGGTCCTGTGCATCCTGGTTCACCGTTTCAGGCCGATTTCAGCCTGAATTTTAGGCTGAATTCGGACCTGAAACGGACCAAAAGATGAACAGGGCTCCTTTGCAAATTCGCACAAGAGCTGCATCAGAGATATGTGAACCAGCTCCATAGAGAGCCATTCACATTCTCCTGCTATTGCGAATTGGATGTGGTGATTCCGCATTCACAATATTATGAACCCAGCCTAAGACAGTTGTGTTACTGGCCAAATCACCAGGTGAAAATAAGGAAGCGCTAGGAAGGTGGTGCAGTAAAGATCTCCGGAGTGCTAAAGGTAATTATTTTGCTCTGTGGGTTGCACTGAGGGTTACATTGAGGGAAGAGGATGACTGTAATAGACAGCTAACCAAAAAGTGAAATAGTCCTTTAGTTATCCATACATTTGAAAGTGCAGTTGCAAGTGTATGTACAATCCTGGCACCAAGACAAGCATTTTGCAGGGGCTGAAGATTGCTCCATAAAGGAGAAAACCTTGAAGATCTATTTTAATAAATTATGAGCTCATTTTTTTCATTGAAGTGTGAAGGATTGGACTCCAGTAGTTAAAAAGACAATGCTTATGAGACAATGCTTATGACAGTCACCCTGTTTACCTTTAATTTTTTTTAGCACTTTTAAATTCCTTGGCATTTGATAAGTGACAAGCTGTGTATATGGCTGTGCAGATAGTGTCATATGTGGAATGTGAGATCTCAGGAAATTGAAGACATATTCTAGAACTCCCTTGAAATTCTTTTGTTCTTTTGTACACTGCATGTACTGTATGTTGTATTTTTCTATACTGTCCTTATTTGTACCGACAAATGCTTAGCTGTTTGTCATTTACAATCACTTAGCAACAGCAACAAAGAATGTTTACTCCCCAAATATTTGTTAAAATAGCTAGAGACATTTTCATGTCTGTAAATTACTCTAAATATGGAAGAAGTAAAAGTAGGGGGATAACTATAAATGGTTTTGTGGAGCTTCAGAGAAGAATCATAAAACCCCCTGCAGCTTTTAAAAGAAACCAGTGTGGGGGGAAACCTAGAGACAGCGATTACTTACCTTTACTCGCCTCCCCCTTTGGGAATGCTATCTGCCTGGTCTAGGGATAATCTAAAGGCTTCAATAATTTATGAGCCTCTGACCTGGAACAAGTATGCTGAATGGGGTTTGTGACTTTATTCTGGCTTTTTAATCAATATACTTCTTTTATGTTGGCCAGGCAACTAGTTTTCTTATATATAATAAGTTGCAGCACTCAAAAGATTAATGTAAAAAATAATAAACAGTCCTTAAAAAGAGTTCATCCAAATAGTGATATATGTAGAGCGATATCCCAGAAACTGGCTCCAGTGTGAAGGAAAGCACAACACTACGGTGACACCCTCAAGCTGCTTAACAGATGATGTAGACCCTCAAATTATAAAGTGGTCTAGAAGTGCCTTTTAAAAAATGAATCAGCCATCTCCTTTACACAGAACCAGCAACACTAGTAAGCAGCTTGAGGGTGTCACCCTGGTGTTGTGTGCTTTCCTTTACCTTGGAGGCAGTTTCTGGGATCTCTCTCTACATATATCAGTATTTGAATGGACTCTTTTAGGACTGTTGATTATTTTTACATTTTGTTATATTTCTTTTGAGCTCTGCAACTTTTTATATATATGTTTTAATTTGTGATCAACAAATAGTTTGCTAGCTGCTTGGTTTGTTTATATATCTAAGCGCAGATATTATCACTGTACACTTATAACCACTTCAGCCCCAGATCATATTGTTGGTCAATGACGGGGCCACTTTTTGTGATTCGGCACTGCGTCGCTTTAACTGACAATTGCGTGGTCGTGCGACGTTTGTCCCCGAAAAAAATTGGCATCCTTTTTTCCCCACAATAGAGCTTTCTTTTGGTGGTATTTGATCACCTCTGCGTTTTTTAGTTTTTGCGCTATAAACAAAAATAGAGCGACAATTTTGAAAAAAAATAATATTTTTTACTTTTTGCTATAATAAATATTCCCCAAAAATGTATATAAAAAAAAAATGTTTTTCCACAGTTTAGGCTGATATGTATTCTACATATTTCTCGTAAAAAAATCACAATAAGCATTTATTAATTGGTTTGCGCAAAAGTTATAGCGTTTACAAAATAGGGGATAGTTTTATGGCATTTTTATTAGTATTTTTTTTTTACTAGTAATGGCGGCAATCAGCAATTTTTATCGTGAATGCGGTATTGCGGTGGACACATCAGAGACTTTTGACGCTATTGTCATTTAGACAGCGATCAGTGCTATAAAAATGCACTGATTACTGTGTAAATGACATGTATTCTTTTACATATTTCTCGTAAAAAAAATCACAATAAGCGTTTATTGATTGGTTTGTGCAAAAGTTATAGCGTTTACAAAATAGGGGATAGTTTTATGGCATTTTTATTAGTATTTTTTTTTGTACTAATAATGGTGGCGATCAGTGATTTTTATCAGTACTGCGACATTATGGCGGACACTTCGGACACTTTTGACACATTTTTGGGACCATTTGTATTTTTATAGCGATCAGTGCTATAAAAATGCAGTGATTACTATAAAAATGCCACTGGCAGTGAAGGGGTTAACACTAGGGGGCGAGAAAGAGGTTAATCATGTTCCCTGGGTGTGTTCTAACTGAAGGGGGTGGGACTGACATGGAGAAATGACAAATCGCTGTTCATACATTGTATGAACAGACGATAGGTCATTTCCCCCCTGACAGGGTCAGGAGCTGTGTGTTTACACACACAGCTCCTAGTTCTCGCTCTTTAACGAGCAATCGTGAGTGGCCGGCGGTGATCGCACCCGCCAGGCCCGCGCGTCGGGGTCAGGGGCGAGCGGGTGGCGCGCGGGCGCCTCCGACGGTGCGCACGCGCCCCTAGTGGCTGATTTGCGAGGTGACGTAGATCTACGTGACCTCGCGCAGGGGAGCCGACCTGCCGCCGTATAACTGCTGTGGCTGGTCAGCAAGTAGTTAAACCAGTTTTCTTAGAAGGAGGTGATGATGGCAGCTCCCATGCTTCTGTTCCCTTTGGTTCCCCTTGGTGTGTTCAAGACATTAAAGCTTTAGTTAACCTTTACCAAAAAACTGCCTATGCAGGTAAGGGGAGGCTGTAGATAAAAATAAACTGCAGCTTTGACTAAAGTTGAATAATATCCTTACTATAAGTATAGGCTATTTACGTACCTCCTGAAGTCTGGCCAAAAGACTGGGGGGAGAGCACATGTGAGGGGGTTTTATTTGGCTGGGGGTGTCTTAACAATGTCCTAGCAACAAGGCAGGATGAGATTATGCTACATCTGGAAGTTTTTTGTCCATGTGCTTTATCCACTCTGTTCTATAGGAAAAACTTGAAAGAACATCCAATGCAACCATTTCTGCTAAATGACTTGGCAGTGGTCCAAGGGTGGTACTGGCTAGATCAGGATGTCTTTGTCCAGTTCTTTCCTTTTGGCTGACAACCACCCTCTAATTTCTGATGCTGAGTATACACAAAAAAGTTCTGGCAATTCCAAGCTGGTTTGGGAAGAAACTACTGCAGGTGGACTCTTTTGATTCTGATAAGAATTGCTGGGTATACAGTATGTGCTTTTCCATTCCAAATCTAACCACATAGACTGACATACATTTTTAAAATGGATAGTTGGAAGATGCAAGAACTAGCGTTCTGAATTATTATTACAGAGCAATAATAACATGGACACCAGAATACCAAATCAAGAGACCAATTTATGCGAATTCTTAAAATCATCCAACAAAAAGGACAATATATATCACACAACTAAAGACTATGGGGTTGATTTACTAAAGGCACATAGACTTTTCACGTTGAAAGTGCAGCTCCAGAGCTTATTTTTTTTAAATTTAATTCTCTTTATTTCGTTATCTTTCATATTTAAAAAACAGATTACATACATAAATGTATTTTTACAAAACATTTCTCATTCCCCGCATAACATAATCTTAGACATTACCCCTATTAATTGGTTATTCTCCCCTTCTCTCCCATACCACCCCCCTCCCACTACCCGCCCTTGATTTCCAGTTTGCTCCACAACATTTCATACTGGATATCCTATCTCAAGTAACTACGGTTTCCATATTTTATCGAATTCCTTGATATTTCCTCTTTTGATATAAACTGTTTTCTCTTTCCATATTGTTTCTGTCACGATGTTAGTCCACTCGCTTATTGTTGGGGGGTTTACTGCTTGCCATCTTTGGGCGATTAATTTTTTTGCCTGAAAAAGGCACCTTACAACAGCTTTTGTAGTGCTCGCTAACCCTCCCCTTTCTTCCCATATTCCCTATATGCACGTTCTAGGGTCCATCTCCAACCTAGTCCCGTATGTTTTGTTGATGATTCTGGTAATCTCTAGCCAATATCCATAACATAACATATGTAATAAGTCCCCCGTATCCTGGCATCTGGGGCACCCTGCATCCGTTCTCCAACCAAATCTAAATAGTCTTTTTGGGGTATAATATGCCCTATGTATCATCTTCAAAAAAGATATCTTCTGGGCTGGCAAAACTGTGACCATTTGCCCTCTCTCCAGCACCATCCTCCATTGGTCATCCGTTATAATTCCCAGATCTTCCTCCCATTTCTTTTTACTTTTAAGCTGCATTAATCCCTCAATATTCTCCTCACATATATATGGGTAAATTTTAAAAATAAACCCTTTCTTCTCTATCCCTCCTCTTATCTTTTGAGAGATTCGTGGCTTAATCCAATTTGGTCCCGCTCTATTAAACTGAGTATTTAATGCATGCCTAATTTGGAGATACCTGTAGAACGTGCAATTGGGAATTTCATATTCCCCTCTCAGGGTGGCGAATGTTTTTAAGGTCCTTGCCTCATATAACTGAGCCTATCTTGTTATCCTGTTTACTGCCCATTCTTTGATTTCTCCCACTGTTTCAAGCTCTTGAAGGTTCCTGTTATTCCACAATGGAGTGTACTCCGTCACTCCCACCTGTCCTCCCGCTATCGTTATGGCTTTCCACACTTTATTTACCATCTTCCGTTTATATCCTCTCCTGGTTCCATTTTAACTCCAATGTGCTGCAATTGTGCAGCCAAAAAGTAGCATCGTGGATGTGGTACTGCCATTCCCCCCTCTCTCGTTGGCAGCTGCAGAGTCTGCAGTCCTATTCTAGCAAGTCCCCCTTTCCATATTAATTCCCTGAACAGGGCGTCTATCTTCTTAAACCATTTTTTGTGTATCCATATAGGTGTATTATGTAATACATAAAGTAATTGTGGCATCCATACCATTTTAATCAGGTTGCACCTCCCTGCCACCGATAATGGGAGGTGGCGCCAGATTCCGATTTTATTTTTAAATTTAAGTAACAATGGTTCCAAATTATTCTCAATGTATTTATTGAGATCCGGTGCAATTGTTATACCTAGATACTGCATTTTCCCCGCTGTGTCCAGCTGTGGAATCTCCTCCTGGATCTGGTTCCTCATTGGGTCTATCGGCATCAAGGCCGATTTCTCCCAATTTATTACCAGTCCAGATATATTGCCGAACTCTCTGAAGATAGCCATTGCCCGTCTAATGGAGTGACCTGTGTCCCCTAGGAATAGAAGAACGTCGTCCGCATAGAGAGCAATTTTCTCCTCTCTAATCGGTCTTATAAATCCCTTCATTATCCTGTCCATTCTTATGGCTGTGGCGAGCGGTTCCATTGCCAATGCAAAGAGTAGGGGTGACAATGGACACCCCTGCCTCGTGCCTCTCTCCATCTTTACCCTTGCTGAATATTCATTGTTGACTCTAATTTTTGCATTGGGGTCATTGTACAGTATTTTAATCCATCGGATAAAGATGGGGCCAAACCCGAAGACCTCTAGGGCATACCAGATGTATTCCCATTCTAAACTATCAAAGGCTTTGACCACGTCTAAGGACATGACTGCCCTATTGCCACTGTTTTCTGTGAGTATTTGCAGGTTAAGGAATACCCTCCTGATGTTTATACTGGTTGATCTACCTGAAATAAATCCTGTTTGATCCTGGTGTATAAGTCTTGAGATTATTTTATTTAACCTGCTAGCCATAATTTTAGCCAGGATTTTAGCATCTGCACATAGGAGAGAGATAGGCCGGTATGATGAAGCTTCCAATAGATCCTTCCCCTCCTTGTGCAGTACTATTATCGTGGCCTCTGTCATTGACATAGGCAATTTCCCCTCTACCATGGCCTCATTAAATACTTTTATAAGTTCTGGGAGCAACACCTTCCCGTAATACCTATAAGTCTCTGCTGGTAGCCGTCTGGTCCCGGGGACTTCTGGTTGGCCATTTCTTTGACTGCTATCTGAGCCTCTTCTAATGTTATTGGTTTCTCCATTTGCTCCATCTCCGTTCCTGTGAGAGAGGGCAGTTCTAAGTTTCTAAAAAAGCGTTGCAATTCCTCTCCTCCCGCTGTTCTTTGGGACTTATATAGTTTTCGTAGTATTCTCTGAATATGTCCGTTATCTCAGCCACGTTTGTGGATAGGTCACCGTTACTTCTTTTAATGGCCAGAACAGCAGATGTAGTGGACCTTGTTCTTATTAAATGGGCTAACATTTTTCCTACCCCCTCCCCCTCCCCATATGCCACTTGTTTTAGGAACAATCTCTTATTTTCTGATTTTTTTTATCAACTCTATTTTGTATTCTTGTTGCTTATCTAGCCATATTCTTTTCCTCTCCTCTGTTGGATTTACTATATATTCCTTTTCGGTGTTCGCAACTTCATTTCTAATTCTATTTTCTCGTTCTTTTGAAATCACTTTTGCTTTTATCACTTGTTGGATACATATACCTCTGAGGAAGGCTTTCAGCGTGTTCCACATTACCCGCCGTGTTGCAGTTCCCTTGTTAAAATCTATAAACTCTTTTATTTTTGCCATTGTCTCCTCAGGGTTTCCCATTAATTCGAACCATAGGGGGCTTATTTTCCATACCATAGCGGATCTTCTCCCCTCTAGATTTACCGTTATTATCACCGGGGAGTGATCTGATATTCCCCGCGGTAGAAATTTTATTTCCCCAATTATTTGAGAGGCTTCCACATTGCCCAGAGCTTATTAAATGAGCAAAAGCTCTGCTGACTGCCATCATCCAAAAAAACATTGTTTTCCTTTGCATTTGATTGGGTATTTATTGCAAAGTGAAGCTTTATCTTATTTACTAAGCTCTGGTGCAACTGCCCTTGCAGAGTGCAACTGCACAAAATCTGTGCATTGAAATCTATGCAGGAAAATCTCTAATTCATAAGTGATATACACCAACTACAACCCAGTACTTGGGGTGCACTCTCACCAGACAGTAGGATCTCATATGCACACAGGTCGATACAGGTTTATTTCCACCAGGGGAAAGCTCATTCTTTTTCATCATCTCTAGACCCCAAATGATGGTAACCGTTCATTCTCCCAGGCTGCAGGGAGATAAAAAAGGCTCCAAAAAGTTTAATGCCATAGATACAATTTATGTGTTGAAGTGCAAATTTACTTGAGCACCCTAAAGCACGACTCTGGTCCCCAATGTTATTATCATGCTGGTCAATGGAATGGCAGAGGCTTTAAGACCTTTTAGCCTCCAGACAAATATTGCCTTTAGTTTGGATCCCCCTTAGACAAAGCATTCCGGTACCCAGAGGGGATTGTGTCCAGAATACTTGGTCATTGCATTGTCTTTGTTGTATTGTATTTTTGCCACACTGTTCACCTGTTAGCACCCATGTCCAGAAAGGTCCCTAAATAGGGCAGCATGTGGCCTTCTCCCCTTTCTTTCACAATGCACTGCCAGAGCACCTAAGCAATCAATTACCAAATCTTAAGTGAGTATTAGAGAAAAAGGGAATGACACATGTTACAGAGATGGTAGAGCTGCTCGCCCCGAAAGTGTTAGAAAAGAAAAAATGGAAGGTTTGCCCATATAGTGGGACTTTTAGGCAGCGATGCCAAAGCAGTAAAATACTGGTAACTGAGTAAAAAACAATACATTTAATAAATTATTAAATGTATTGTTTTTTACTCAGTTACCAGTATTTTACTGCTTTGACATCGCTGCCTAAAAGTCCCACTATATGGGGAAACCTTCCATTTTTTCTTTTTTAAGTGAGTATTAGGCCAAAAGAAAATATTTATTATATTGCAAAGTAATAAGTGGAAATATCCACGCTAGGACTGGGTAGATGAGCTGCTGCCCCCTGTGTGGTCTCTCAAAGAGAGACAAGTGCAAATGAAAGTGAAATAGATGTGCAGGTGTTGGCGCTGCTAAATATGATGTGGGATTTGGTGATCCTAATATCTGGTGTCCAATACAAAATGTGAGCCATATGATAATTAATAAAGTAAATATTTTCCTGCCAATCCTGAAAAAGCTAAATGTGAATCACATACAATTCCAATTACAAAATGACTGTGACATTGTAAAGTGCTATGTGCTGGTGCCTATTAAATAGATTGCTAAGACTAATTCCTGGTATGCATAATCAATATAAGGAATATATAAAAAAGTCCAATGAGGTTATGATAACATCTATGACGTAATTTGCAGATGATATTAGCCTTGGGTGTCAGATGAGGCTTCAGCTGTCCCCCCACATTCGTTTTAATGCGCATCTGTTATGCACTCTATTCACACCTATGTTAATGTCATGTCAGTTTTTTTCCCATGCAGAAAAAATCTGCATGTGATACCAGTGTTGTGGTGTGAACAGGGTACATAGGGAACAATTATTTGTGTGCCCTTGCAGAACGCGTGCAGGAAAACTGAAGTCTCTGCATTATGGTGTTAACGAGGCCTTAATCAGCTAAATGCATGCCAGGAGCATTAAAACAAAAGGTGTACAAAGTAATGTAGTTGGTTTTCTTTACAAAACAGCCAGATCCGGAGTAAAAAGCTTGTCACCTGCTGGCATGCTACAGAGGAGGACCTTAGCTTTCTGTGTGAAAGCAGAAGTCTCTCTGTAGAGGTTTGACACACCTCCTTTTGAGTCAGAGCTCTTGAATCAGCAGAGAGCATGACATTTCCGATTAGAGAGCTGTTGATCTTACAGAAAGGGGCATCACCTCCTTTTGAGTCAGAGCTCTTGAATCAGCAGAGAGCATGACATTTCCGATTAGAGAGCTGTTGATCTTACAGAAAGGGGCATGCCAAGATCTCTGTAAAGAGACCTTTGCTTTCACATAGAGAGACAGAATCCTTGTGTGATGCATGCTGGCAGGGGAAAGACTTTCTTGGCTACTTTCTGAAAAAAAAAAAAACTAAAATACTTTTGCTGAATTTAGGTAAAACAAAGTTATTGAATAGACAGGGGCATATAGATAGCAAATTCACATTTTGTTAGCAATTTCTATAGAGATCCAGACAGGACGGCCATGGGGGGTGCCCATACACATGTAGGGGGCCCGTGTACCAGAGGGGCCAGTTGCTTGGGCCCCAACCAATGAGACCAAGTTGTTGCTGCTGTAGTAACAATTGATAAAGTAGGGTGGCTGTAGAGTGAGTCAATGCAGACCACTTAGTTCTGGCTGCAGGGCAAAGGCAAAGTAAAGACAGGGTGCTGGTTTGGGAGCCACGCTAGTCACAGCTCAGCCACGTCTAAGAGCTGCACTGCGAGTATTCTGTAGCCTGTAGAACTGCTCAGTGCTCACTGTTGACTGGTCTAGAGAAAAGTTGTTAGACATCACAATGGTAAATTGATTGACAATGTTGCTGGATGTGGACATGTGCTGTTGGATTAGCTGTTTCTGGTTGTCTCTTTTTTTTTTTTTTTTTTTTTTTTAGAAATCTCTTTATTGCTTTTTTAACAAATACAAAACAAATTACATAACACAATACATGTTGAGCAAAATGTATATGCATCATTGAAATCCTCACCGGATCGCATTACCTATTTACTATCTAGCATATATAAATCAGCAGTTAAAATTAAAAATAATTGCAGAATTATGTCTAAATGTATTTAGGCATAAATCCTTTCAGTCACCACAATAACAGCCACCTAATTTACAACTATAGCAGATCATATCATCAGCAATCAGGAATTAGTATCTAAACAAATGGGAACTGGGTAAATCAAAGGTTGAGGTAAGTGAAGAAAAAGAGGATAACTTTTGAATCTTGAAAACCTGAGAAACCATCCTAACATTATATTTAGTCCATACAATAGGTTCTGATAGTTTATAAAACTGGAGTAAAGTAGGATTCAACCAGAAGAGGACATTTGGAGAAATTGCTGCTCTAGGGTAGTGCTCACATCTAATGCCTTGTACACACGACAGCTTTCGGCAAGGAAAACTGTCCGTATGTATGATCCATCACAGTTTTCCCGACAGGAAAACCCACGGGGAATCCCCGTGTTCTCTTTTTTCTGCCAGGATTCCCGGCAGGCTTTTTCTCGTTGTGAAAACGGTCGCGTGTATGCTTTTCCGAGGAGGAAAAAAACGTGCATGCTCAGAATCAAGAATGAGACAGGAGTGCTCGTTCTGGTAAATGGAGTTCTCGGAATGGAGATAGCACATTCGTCACGCTGTAACGGACTGAAAAGCACGAAGACTAAAGAGCGCAAATCAACTCTTAACAAACTTTTACTAACACGAGGATCAGCAAAAGCAGCCCAAAGCGTGGTGCCGTTTGAAAGGAACTTCCCCTTTATAGTCCTGTCGGACGTGGTGTACGTCACCGCGCTTTTGACGGGCAGTATTTGGCCTTAACGTGTGTATGCAAGGCAGGCTTGAGAGGAATCCTGTCTGGAAAAACATTGTTTTTTTTCCTGCCGAGAAAAACGGTCGTGTGTACGAGGCATAAGCCCAGCCCCAAGCTCAAATAGTAGTGAGCATTGGGGGTTAGATGACTGTCTCTTTGTTGGATTGGAATGTCTCTTTGTTGGATTGGGATGTCTCTTTGCTAAATATATCAGGATGTATTTGCATGATTGGGCCGTCTCTTTAATGGCTTCGACTGTGTCTTTGCTGGATTAAGAGTTCTCTTTGCTGAACATATGGGGCTGGATTGGACAGTGGGTGGATTTGGTGGGACAGCCAGTGGATGGGCCCTGGGGAATGTTGGTGGTCAGGCTTGTGGGGGCCCAGGTCTAAAGCTGTGTAAGGGACCCAAACATTTCTGATGGCTGCCCTGGATACAGATCTGATTAGAATTATATTGTATAAATGAAGGCATGTAATGACAATTGGTCTTAAATGGTGGAGTTTATAAACTCACTATAAGAAAAAACAGAGAAAACCTATTAGTTGTGCTAATGTGATGTTTATATCAATCATGTCTAAATGTTGAATCTCTGTAATTGGTATGGTACAGATATGAACATTTAATTTGTATGTTCTGTAAGTTTTTTTATGTACCTTCGAATATTTTAGATTTACATAATATGGTAAAACTAATGTGGCTGTTTAGCTGCATTAACTGCACCAAGAAGATGATTAACTGCTCCTGTGGGATGGCCCAGAGGTTGATCTTGTTAACTTTATGGATTCCCTCAACATAAATGATAGAGGCATCCATTTGAGTCGAGAGATCAGTCCTGATAGGATTAATTTCCTAGATTTGACCATTTCCATTTCAAACGGCCATTTTGTCACTTCGACATTCTTTAAAGACACTGATAGAAATGCATTCATTCCTAATACTAGTTGTCATCATGCCTCATGGTTAAGATCAGTGCCGAAAAGCCAGTACCTTCGGTTAAAACGAAATTGTACTGAAAATACTACTTTTATTGAACAAGCTGATGTTCTCACTCAACGGTTTTTGGAGAAGGGATACTCAAGAGAATTTTTATCCGACACTTTGATTGCTGTTCATGAAATCAACAGGACCGATCTTTTGACGGTCAAAACAAACAAAGGAAATAGAGATCAGTTCAGGAGCCCCTTCATTACCAATTACTCATGCCAACATGCCAATGTGAGACATATTGTTGGCAAACATTGGCATATTTTGAAAAACGACAAGGTTCTGGGTGGGCTACTACCTGAAAGGCCTTGTGTGGTTTTCAGAGGTGCTCCATGCCTCAAAGAGCAACTAGCTCCTAACATCCTAAACCCTCCTAGCTTGGATTCTAAGTTCTTTGCAGAACTCACAGGATATTACAAGTGTGGCAAATGCCAGGTATGCTCCCTCAATGGGTGTACTTCCAGGAGAACTACTACATTTAGTTCCACTTGTACTGCAAAACACTACCCGATCAAACCATTTATCACCTGTTCAACCACAGGGGTAGTTTACATGTTGCAGTGCCCGTGCGGCCTACAATATGTGGGCAGGACTAAACGCCCCCTACAGGTTCGATTAAATGAACATATTAACAATATCCGATTGGGGTACACCAAGCATTCGGTATCCAAACATTACCTCACTAAACACAAACAAAATCCAAAAGGCACTATATTTTTGGGGATAGATAAATTCAGCCCTCACTGGAGAGGGAGTCATCTGGTGAGAACTATCTCCAAATTGGAAATGTCTTGGGTCTATAAATTGAAAAGCTATACACCTTTTGGCCTAAACATAGAAGTTGACGTCAACTGTTTCATAGCTAATTCATGATTGATATGTATTATATTGTTTATTCCTTGTTTTCTTAATTATTCAGTTTAGTTCTTTTTATGTTATTTACTAAAGTATATTTGAGTTACAAATGTATGCAGGCTCGATGTGGAATTCAGCTAACGCTGAGGGCCCCAATGTTTTGTTTCATCTACACATTGGGGCCAGTCGGGCCTCCCCCAGTCCTCCTTTTTTATGGGGACTAATTTTTAGTTTCCATGTATATTTGCATGGCATTTTGTATAAACTCATGGTCTTTAGTGCAGTCCATGGAATTATAGACACTAAGGCCCAGATTCACAGAGCGATTACGCCTGCGCAACTGCTGTTGCGCGTGCGTAAGTCTAAATGTGCGCGTGCGTATAGTTGGACGCGATTCACAAAACAATATACGCCAGAAATCTACGTTTTTTGGTCCGGCGTAATTGAATTAGACATTCGCTTCCCTTCGCGCAAAACTGCGCTAGACACACCATTGATTTGCTAGTCAAATATGCTAATGAGGGAGTTACGGGGATTCACAAAAAAACGCAGTTGCTGCGCAGGCTACGCGATGTGTGCAACTGCAAAATGTTCTGTCTAAAGTTAGAGGACCTAAAAGCTGGTCTAAATTTAGAAAAAAAGTCTAATTGTCAGATAAAGCAACACTGTTAGTGAGGAGTTCAGCAGTCACACGTGTTGCCCAACAATCTGTATGCCAACATGCCAGGGGCATCGTCGCGCATAGCTATACTACTGACTTTAGATGAACAAAGAAGGATGAGGGCACGGAGGATGGCACTAAGGAGGGCACGGGAGATGTTTTTTTTTTTTTTGCTTATATAAAATTTACCATTTAATCTAATCTAATACAATATTCTTATCTGATACAAGCCCCTCACTCTTCACTTGATATATCACACACGCATAGACATCTTTGGCATGAGAGATTCTGAGGTGTCTCGCATCTTCAGATTCACCCCTCATGCCATCATGGAATTACCACAACCTTGCAGGAGGACATCAGCAGCCCAACACATGGCACCACCCATGACACCCATGACAGCTACATATACAATCAGAGCCCCATCCCCACAGATTTCCAACAGAACATGTATGGGGACAGCTGGCTGGTTGGTGAGTGACATGGGAGTCAGGCATGACTATCCCCTCCCGTGATGCACACCTCACAAGTGGCACATGCATGACTAACATCCTCCTGTCTTTTCCCTTCAAGGTGACTCTGCATATGCACTGGTACCCCATCTCATGACCCCATCTCATGCCAGCTCACATTATGCATCTTTGCACGTTAAACACACACATTAATCATGGCACAATGAGAATGCATGCATGCACACCACTGTGGTCCCTAGCACACAAAGAGAAAAAGAACACCCAAAAATCACACTAGCACTCAGCAAGAAACAGACACAAAAAAATCAGATGAAAAAATAAAGCCAGAAAACAAACGCTCAGAAATATATCAATCAAACAAACAGTCTCAAACACTTATCAAAATACACTTTCACAAAACTACCAACAAGCACTAGATCACACAGAACACTAATCTGACAACTACAAAACACACTCTAACGAACAACAGAGCAAAAGCACTTGATTCAATGGGAAGGGACACAAAGGGATGTACTTTTGCAATGGAAGGGCGTTTGTGTGTGTCTATTTATGCTGTCTGCGTAGTTCACAACATTGCCCTAGTCCATTTCCTATTTCACTGATTGCGCCGCTCCCGAGTTGTGAGCATGCGCACAACGGAGCTGACATGGTTTCCTTCACACGCGCATGCGCGAGTCGGCCGGCCCTTCATTTGCATGGGGTCACGGCTCATTTCAATGTAACACGCCCACGTCCCTCCCAATTTGTATTACTCCTCCTTACGCCTCCGGAAAAAACCTTACGCTTGCGCAATCTCTTGCGTAAAAGCTACGTGAATCGCGGGATTACGCGGCTAGATTGCGCAAGTCTAACGGAAAAGTGGTGCGCTACGCCGGACCGAAAATGCGCCGATCTACGTGAATCTGGGCCTAAGATTTTTTCATGGTATCTTGCGTTTTTCAGTTTTGATATAACCTTTTTTATGTTAGGCTTATTATAAGAGATTCTGAATACACAGCTATGTTTACTGGAGTATGTCATTCAGAGTGATATTGGCGTTCTTTCAATATGTTTCAATAAGGAATATGTCAGTAGATTTTAAATCAATATATGGCTGATTGTAATCTTTTTATCATTATAGTCCGTGATAATTGCGGTAAAATCCTTTTGGAATCATTTCCGCGTTTATGCATTTTAAATAGCTATTGTAGTTTTTATTTTTTCCTTTTTCATGTAATTTTGAGTGTGGGCGACGCGCGGTTCACCTCGCGCATTATGCCTAACTCTATCCAGTAACTAATATGGCGACAGTGCGGTGGGGTGTCTTCATCCACATCGAGGCTGCATGTGACGTCTGTTTACATTTATTGCGGTGAGTCAGAACGCCGCCTGTATCCCGTGACCAAGTCTTTCAGACGAAACGTAGGGAGGAGACGTTCTGACGTCACCGCGTGCTCCAATCGCTCTACCCGGAATACGGGCTGTTTGTTCTAAGCCAGCCGGCTGCTGTGTTTTATGCGATGCTTCTTCACTCTTGATGTAAGTGCAAGTCGTCTCTTTTTATTCTCAATAAAAAGGGTTTTATGCTATGTGAAGCCTTGTGTTTTATATGTGCCTGTTGATGACCCGTCGGGAGACACTTTACATCTGTAAACCAGGCTGTATGCAGTGGAGCTTCCTTGTGACCATCACCCGGCATCATAGATCGTATCAGGCTTATATATCATGTCTTTTTGGTAAGAGGCTATATATGATTTCGATGGAGGTTTCATCTATACCACACTTTTCCAAATTGATTTGTCAGCACCCGTGGGATCACTGGATTATAAACTTTTATATATGTTGATGGACTTATTTATCTGTGCACATGCTTAATCAGCATTTCAAATCACCTATTTATAATATTTAGCGCAATCTCAATTTTTTGGTCACCAAGAAGATAGTAACATAAGTATTTTTTACAAGTGGTAAACAGCAAGTAGGCCAAACATTCATAGAATTGAAGCAAATCATGAGAAGATTTAAATTATACTTCAAATCAAAACTTTTTTTAGCTCTAGGTTAGGGATTGATTGAAACCTGTCCCACAAACACCACAGAAAGTGAGTGAAGACCCCTCTTGGACAATTCTTGCAGAAAAAGGTGTCTCCCCGACTTGTTCATTCCCCGACTTAGTTGGGATATGCAGTACACTTTGGTGGGGGTAGGTCAGCTATGCTATTTATAAAACAAACGCTCAGTTATTCAACCAGCTAAACTGCAGGTCCATCTTTAATTTTGTACAAATTAGCCAGCTCTTGTGAGAATGTGGCAAAATGAATTGTTCTTTTGGTATTTTCTTTTCTTGTTTAAATGTTCTCAGGCTTTTTCAAGGGTGATTTCCTAACGTGTTACAAGCATTAGCACAACATCCTTGTCTAAAGAATTATCACAGACTGAGAAGTAGCCCACAAAGAAGTAACAATAGTAATCAGTAAATGTATAATTGCCATCAGCTCACTTCAGGAAATAATGTAACTATGTATCTAATGCATACAATCTATCTGGGAATGAATGGCTGCCAGACATGGCAACAATGTAAGTAGGAATCTGGCTTAAATAGGTTTGTATTTGCATCTAATTACCTGTGTTGGTGAAGGTATAAATGAGGATTTAGGCTTAAATTACAGGTGGCCCTCCTCACTAGCACAGGTAAACAAATACAAAGACTTTGTAGGCAGGTGCCTACTAAGGTTAAAGTTAGCTGCCCAGGCTGGGGAAAGGTTAACCTCAGGGCCAGTCAGTTTCCCAGGATTTTTGGATTCTACAATCCACCTTGTTTCCATATAAAGAAGGGGAAGGCTAGGCACAGGGGCTGCCAGTGGCTCTGCATGGGAAGGAAGCAGGTCTGGAGGCTTGGGCAGCCATGTGTATTTAGTGAAGAGAAATGAGTGTACATTGTGACCTGTAAATGTTGCTGAAGCATTCAGAAAAAGTTATTGAACTGTCCAAATGCTTGATCTGAAGTTACTTTAAAGGGTTGCATGGTGGAACATGGCATATTAGAAGATCAGGGCCTGTAAAGAATTCATAGGGTACAGGAGGAAAGTCATAATGAAGCTGTAACTCGGCAGAAAAGTCAGAGAGGAGAGAATGTATAGAAGCATGTCAAAGCGTAGGTAACACGTCCTTTGATAGTGAGGGAGTCGGTGGTCTGTCTTCCTCCCTAGCTGTAACCCTTGTAAGAATTCAGCTGGGTATGTTGGCAATTATGAGTCAGGATAAACCACAGGGCAGGTAAAACACTAAACATTCAGGTAACCCTTCCATAAACCAGTGCTCTTATCTTATGTAATATAAATCAAACACATTTCAGTTTGACCCTGCAGGTACTAGAGCTGGGTAGTGCTTGTTGTGTTACATACAGTAAGATATGCTAAATGCACTAAATCTTGGAAAAGGTTAAGGAAAACAGATCATCCTTTTTGTTCTCCAAATTTTAGGGGGAAAAAAATGTGAGGGTCACATAAATAAGCTTATATAAAATATATTATTTTACCAAAACAATAAAAAGAATAATGTTTGATACTCCTTCACATGGCATAACAAAGATCACTGAGCTGCACCACTAAAAACAATGAAGGGTGGGGGTAAAGAATCTGTTATGTAATATTAAGAATATGCCAATTAAGGGTTGCCTTTCACGGAAATATGCTTCACAGCTTTTTATGGGTCAAGTTGTGTTCATGTTTTTTTCTTAAAGAATTTATTTGTTCAGTAAAAGATTGAAGAACTGCAAAAGTATGTGGATGTTGCAAATAAAATTCTAAGTGTACAGTTGCCCAAACCAATATTAGTTTAAACAGCTAAAATAGCATAGTCAAAAACTGTTTAACAAATGGGGGTTTATATGAGATTAAGCAACTGTATTGGGAATTTTGAGATTGTTTGATGTATATTTGTTTTAACATTATTTTTATCATGTTTAGCAATATTTTTTTGTGAATTTTTAAAATAAATTTGACTAAATTTGCTAGCTACTCGTTTTACTGCTTGTCAACTGCCTAACGTACATTTACATCGGGAGAATTGCACGGATAGGCAAAGCAACGTACGGGTACGTTGCTTTGAATCTGCTGCTGGCGTAGTCCCGCCCGCTGTGGGCTCTGGGACCGTGCCCGTGGGACTCGTGGACTCGATGTCCACCTGTGTCCCGTGATCGTGTCACGGAGAGGCAGAACAGGGGGATGCCTTTGTAAACAAGGCATTTCCCTGTTCTGTCTAGTGACAGGACACTGTGCTGTAATCGGGAGCAGTGATCAATGTCATGTTACTGGTAGCCCAGCCCCCTCACAGTCAGAATCACTCCCTAGGACACACTTAACCCCTTCCTCCCCACCTACTGCCAGTGTCATTTACACAGTAATCAGGGCATTTTTATAGCACTGATCGCTGTCTAAATGACAATAGCGTCAAAAGTGTCCGATGTGTCCACCGCAATTACTAGTAAAAAAAATAATAGTAATAAAAATGCCATAAAACTATTCCCTATTTTGTAGATGCTATAACTTTTCCGCAAACAAATCAATATATGCCTTTTGCAATTTTTTTACCAAAAATATATAGGAGAATACATATAGATAATAGTCCAAAGTGCAGCGCTTGAAAATAGTAGTGAATATGTAATAGTCCAAATGATAACGGATTCCAATTGAAAGTGAAGATGAAAAACTTCCACCAAGCTTCAGGGCGCACAAAGACAAAAGCACACCAACACCCAATCAATCTGCTTACCAGATGAATATGAAAGACAAGCATGTAATCATATAGTGCAGAGGTTCAATGGTGGATGGCAACACTTCTAAACTTGGCATGCAGAATTGGGTTGATCAAAAAACACCGGTACCAGAAGATCATAAACAGATGGATCATAGTGCAGTCATCAAAAAGACATTAAACCAATATGAAGAGGAAAGCAAACAATAGTGAAGCCCGTAAGGTAAAAACACAAGGTTTATTGGTAATCTACTTACAGGTATAAAAGGACATCATAGCTCATAAAATCTCTGCAGCTCTCAGCGTGCTTGCATCAGCCAGCCTGACATGTTTCATCCCAAATGGATATCATCAGAGGCGTGGCCAATGATGCAAACACGCCCACCTAAATACAGGATGTTGCAGGCCATACTGCCCTGTGATAGGGCAGCATAACAAATATTCAGCTGGTTCAAATGGGAATCATCAAAAAAGCGTCAGCCGCGCATGCGCAGTACGGCTGTAAAGTCTAAAAGACCGGAACAACAAAAATAAATATATGCGCGCACATGCGCACTACAATAACTCTGTTCTAATAACGTACAGCCACGCATGCGCATTGCGGGAACGCCATTAAAAAGGAGAAGAAAAAACAAGCAAATCCTTATATCACCTTCAGGTGGGCGGAATGACCTCATCCTCACCCAGAAGTGACTAGAGCGCACGACAAAACGACAGGAGCGCCTCCTCAGCCCATAGTAATATACAATGGGCAAAATTTATAAAACAACAGTGTTAAATCCGCCCTACTTTCTCAGGACCACCCAGCGCTCAGGAGTTTTAAGGTTTTGGATAAAATGATAAGAAACAATGATAAACAGTTGATAGGTTATATATACTGTAATAGTGGAGAGCTCCTCCCAAAATCACAATACTGAAAGTAGCAGCCGCTTAAATAAAAAAAAATTAGGTATGATAAACAAAAAATATAAGAACACAAAATAGTCCAAATATAAATTGCAGCAGCGCTTTTCGTTCTCATTGAAGAGAACAAACCTCTTTAAGAAATGGAGTCATAAAGGAAAAGTCATGCCAATCTAATGAGAAAAGAGTGTTCAAAAGAAGGAAGGTTGTGCCTTGTAGATGACAAAGGTGAAATGGATCCTCTCAGCAGTCCACCAACGTGACACCCAGTGATAAGAGGAGACCCCTCTTGGGGATGTGCTTACCGCAATGATAAGTACAAATATCCTTCAACACCAGCAGAAATCCGAGTTGGACGAAACGTCAGGGCTGAGACTCATCGCGTCTCCCGGAAGTTTTGTTGTTTTTCTATCTGAGGTTTACCCGATAATGTACGTTACGGACGGACGGCTGGAAGAGCCCAAAAAATATTCCTTCTTGATATTAGTAATATGTTCACTGACTCGAACATGCATAGCCTGTATCGTACGGCCAACGTATTGTAGCCCACATGGGCAAATCATTAAGTATACCACATTTAAAGAGGTACAAGTAATAAAGGTGTCAAAATCAAAAACCCTACCAGTAGTGTGAGACTTAAACTGGCAGATTTTTTTACTCTTGTCCTTATTGATGGCACAAACCCTACAATTACAACAGGGGTAATAACCTTTGGATTTTTGAAAGAAAGACACCCTATTAGGGGCATTTAAAACATTTGGTGCTAATTGGAGTCTAAGAGGAGGAACTCCTCTAAAGACAACGTGTGATCTGGAAGAACAGGACCCAAATACATATCGTTTTTTAATACTCCCCAATGTTTCAACATCATTTTTTTAATGTCAGAATGTTGTTGAGAGTAAGTGGTCACCATAGAGAAATTATAGTTGGTTTCGCTAGGAACTGATTTATCCTTAATCTGAAATATCCAGACTACCCACTTCATTAATAATTATATTAAGATCTCTCAATAGGTACCCTTTTTCTATGAATTCTTTCAAAATAGTGGCCTGTTCTAAAAAGTCTTCTTTTAGGGTACAGTCCCGTTTCAAACGGAGGAAATGACTCTTGGCAACCGACTTAAGCCACGAGGGGTGATAACAACTACCATGTTCGATATAGCTATTTCTATCGATACTCGATACTGGACAAATTGAATGCCCCATCCTTGACCTGAATATTGAGGTCCAAAAAAAATATTTTAGTAACACTGATCTCAAATTGTAGAACAATGCCCAATTCAGTTGTTGCATAAAGGTAGTCAATGATGCCATGTCACCATGCCATAGGAGGAGGATGTCGTCTATATATCTACCCCAGAAGACCAACTCTGGTCTCCTGTTGGAAAAGATGACATCCTCCTCCCATTTGGCCATAAATAGATTGGCCATGCTGGGTGCAAATTTTGCACCCATGGCAACACTTCTGTTTTGGAGGTAGTGAGTTCCTCCAAACCAGAATTTTTTTGGGATCATAGCATATCTCAAAAGATCTAATATGAACTCTGCACAGGAATGATTCTACATCCTCTAATCTGTCCATATGAGTGATGATATTGTATTGAGATGCCACTTCAGCAGTGGCCATAACATAGCCCTCCTTCCACTCTAAACTCTCAAAACTGCGAATGACTTATGCAGAATCTTTGATGTATGATGGAGTACCAGACACCAGAGGCTGTAAGAAGCCATCAATGTACTTACTAATCCTAGAGGTGACGGAGTCCAATCCGCTAACAATAGGTCTCACTGGCGGATTAATAAGACTCGTATGCACCTTAGGTAAAAAGTACCTAACAGGATTCCTTGGAGCCAGTGGGATTAAAAAATCCCTTTCCTTTTTATCAAGCAGATTTTTACAAAAACCAATATCTACAAGCTTGGTAAGTTTCTTCTTATATTTAACCACTTCCTGATGGCCGTACGACTTTGTATGGCCGCAGTGTGGATCTAAATCTCTGGGAGGCCGTCTTTATACGGTCACTGGGGGGCATGCGCATGCCCGCCGCATCACTGAGATGTCCACCAGGCACCCGCGAACGGTGGTTACAGAGACATGGACGTGAATCTGTGTGTGTAAACACACAGATCGACGTCCTGTCAGGGAGAGAGGAGACCAATCTGTGTCCCTTGTACATAGGGACACAGATCGGTCACCTCCCCCAGTCAGTCCCCCTCCACACACAGTTAGAAACACTATGCAGGGTACACATTTAACCCCTTCCTCATCCCCTAGTGTTAACCCCTTCAATGCCAGTCACATTAATACAGTAATTAGTGCATATTTATAGCACTGATCGCAGTATAAATGTGAATGGTGCCAAAAATGTGTCAAAAGTGTCCGATGTGTCTGCCATAATGTCGCAGTCCCAATAAAAATCGCAGATCGCCGCCATTACTAGTAAAAAAAAAATAATAAAAAAATAATAATTCTGTCCCCTATTTTGTAGGCGCTACTTTTTTTTTTTTTACCAAAAATATGTAGAAGAATACGTATCGGCCTAGACTGAGAAAAAAAAAAGGGCTTTTTATTATAGCAACAAGTAAAAAATATTGTTTTTTTTTTGTTTATAGCGCAAAAAATTAAAACCGCAGAGGTGATCAAATACCACCAAAAGAAAGCTCTACTTGTGGGGAAAAGGGAACGCCAATTTTGTTTGGGAGCCACATCGGCCGACCCGCCAATTGTCAGTTAAAGCGACGCAGTGCTGGAAGCTGAAATTTTACCTGGGCAGGAGGGGGGTATATGTGCCCAGTAAGCAAGTGGTTAAAGATAGGATCATGACTCAAAGTCATGTAGGTATTGTTGCCAGACAAAATTCTATCCATTTTAGAAATATATGAATTTTTATCTATCACCACCATTGAGCGGACCCCTGGATGTTCGGGTTTGGCGGGTTTGGCCGAACTTCGGAAAAAAGTCCGGGTTCGGGACCTGAACTTGACCCGAACTTGGCCCCCGAACCCGAACCCCATTGAAGTTAATGGAGACCCGGACTTTTGACTACTAAAATGTCTCTAAAAGACTAAGGGAAAAGGGCTAGAGGGCTGCAAATGGCAGCAAAATGTCGGTAAGAGCATGGCAGGTACTCTGAAAATAAATGTGGATAGGGAAATAACATAAAAAAAATTAAAAAAATCTTGCGGACCTTTGCATGCCTTTATCCGGCCCTTGGGAATTCCTCCTACAGATATGAAGTATCTTGCAGAGTATCTCACAGGAACAGATCCAGTGCTGGTGTAATTAGATTTTAGAAACAGGACAGACTCCTATATATTTCTATTCCCTACAAGCACAAACATAAAGCTTCCCCTAACCTATCTTGCAAAGTATCTCACAGTAATAAATGCAGTGCTGGTGTAATTAGATTTTAGAAACGGGACAGACTCCTATATATTTCTATTCCCTACCAGCACAAACAGGAAGCTTCCCCTAACCTAAATCTTGAAGAGTATCTCACAGTAATAAATGCAGTGCTGGTGTTTCTGAAGCAGGACAAGACAGTCTGACTCCTATCTAAATCTCTCGCTACAAATTCAATCGGGAACCTTTCCCTAACCTATTTTGCAGAGTATCTCAGAGTAACATATGCAGTGCTGGTGATTCAGAAGCAGGACAGTCTGACTCCTATCTAAATCTCTCCCTGAGAGCAGCAGCAGCATTTCCGTAACCTAACTAAAGCAGAGTGCAGAGTGACGAACTGCGCTGTGTGCCTCTAGCGCAGTGTTTTTCAACTCCAGTCCTCAAGGCACACCAACAGGTCATGTTTTCAGGCTTTCCATTATTTTGCACAGGTGATTTGATCAGTTTCACTGCCTTAGTAATCACCACAGCCATTTCCTCTGAGGGAAATCCTGAAAACTTGACCTGTTGGTGTGCCTTGAGGACTGGAGTTGAAAAACACTGCTCTAGCTTATATAGAGGCTGGTCACATGCTGGGTCACATGCTGCACTGGCCAATCACAGCCATGCCATTAGTAGGCATGGCTGTGATGGCTTCTAGGTCACACGAGTAAAACAAATGGTGATTGGCTGCCGTGCAGCACGCCATTACATTGCTGAACTCCAAACTTTCAGCAAATTATTTGGGTTCGGGTCCAAAAAAAACAAAAGTTCAGTACGAACCCGAACTTTACAGTTCGGGTTCGCTCAACCCTAATCACCACTTATCGGCGGGTTGAATAATGATGTAATTTCTTTGCTTTAAGGATTCCAATCCCTCACAAAATCTACAATCCTTATCATTTTTCTTGATTTTTAATTGATTTATATTTTTAAGAACTAATTCTTTAAATACAGATATGAAAGGTGGTATAAACCCTGGCAGGTTAAAAAGAAAAAAAATGTCTCACACTATTTGACTCTTTTAAAATAAAAGTAGCGGTCTGGGACAGAAAATATCTTTTAATGTTGACCTTTCTGATATATGTGTGCACATCTATGAAAGCCCCAAACTTGCTCTGGGGTTTGTCTGGAGAAAACTTGAGTCCATGATCGAGCACAAATTTCTCTCTTGACTCTCCCCCTCTCTTGTTTCCCTGTGCGACCTTGGGAAATAAAGAGGAAGAAGTAGATGGACCAGAATGGTAAGGGGGACCCTGGCTATAGTATGGTGGTCTCCTAGGTGGGTAATAGCCAGGACTATCCCACCCGATCGTCTATACTCAGAACGTGAGTTCCCTGGCGTAGGGGCGGATGGATGTTGGACCATATAAAGATCATCAGGATCATCATAACCCTGATTGTCTTGGTCATTATAGTAATCATGACTGTCCCTTAAAGGACCATAATGATTATATACCAGAATCTCTTCAGGATATTCATATGATGGATGATAATGTACATAATCATTATTTCCTTGATTCTTAGGGTGAAATCTCTTATTAAGGGGATGTTTATAAGGGAAAGTTTTTTTGTTATTATTAGCAACACTCCTCCAACTTCCTTTCGGTGTATTGGTATTTTTAACCTCCCTATTATTAGCCTGAGGTAAAGCAGAGGGTTTTGGGTGTGTGGCGGGCCTAGAGGGAGGCTCAGCCCCTCCTTCAGCAAGAGTCTCCCTCCTGACCTGCCATTTAAACACTTCTTTTTAGATTTCTGATCAAGATCCTCTTTTTCAAGGACTTTTTTTAAAGGTTGTCAGATTTATTTTTATACTCCTCCGACTCCTTATATGATGACAATTTATCTTTTACTTCTGATATATCCTCATCAAGTTTATTAAGTCTATTTCTGGCAATCAAAAATCGCAACAGATCCAGACCTACATCATTAAAATGTTTGAACCAACCTGATGCCACGTACACCCGATCATTTTTTGGCATGAAAAAAAACGACATTTTTAAAAACGTCATCTAAAATGATCGTGTGTAGGCTTCACATAGTTTTTCATCTTCTGAAAAACGACCAAAAAAAAAATTCAAGCATGCTGCATTTTTTAACGTCATTTTAGAAAATTTAGTTTTTTGAGTTGTAAAAAATGATCGTGTGTGGGCTAAAACGATGTTAAAAATGACGTTTTAAATCCACGCATGCTCAGAAGCAAGTTATGAGACGGGAGCTTGAATGGAACTTCCCCTTTAGAGTGCCGTCGTACATGTTGTACGTCACCGCTCTTTGCTCATCATTTTTTTAAAACGATAGTGTGTGGGCAACATCGTTTTTAATGATGAAGTTAGAAAAACGTTGTTTTTTCTACATGTTGAAAAACAAAGTTTTCTTTTAATGATGAAAAATGATCGTGTGTACGCGGGATAAGAGGTAAATTTCGTCCTCCCGTGGGGTGATCTCAAATCTTAGGCTCCTAGGTACCATGCCATCATCAAGACACTTCTCTAAAAAGGCAATATCCCAATAACCATGGACCTCTGAAACCATCAGATTTTTTAATCGGACGAAAAGGCCTCCTATATCCAAGTTATGTTGAACCTCTACATTATCGAAAACATCCTTGAGGTTCAAAGAACGTGAATTATGAAAATCAAATACATCCATATTAGTGAAATGTGAAAGCAGCTGATATTAAATTAATCAAAAAATAATACATATAGGGCTAAACTGAGGACAATTTATATATATATATATATATATATATATATATATATATATGGCCCAGATTCACAGAGCGATTACGCCTGCGCAACAGGAGAGACGCGTGCGTAAGTCTAAATGTGCGCGTGCGTTTCGTTGCGCGGCATCCCCAGAACGAGATACGCAAAAAAAAATTTTGTCCCGCGTAATTTCGTTAGACTGGCGCATCCTTCTGCGCAAAAGTGCGCTAGACACACCATTGATTTGCTAGTCAAATATGCTAATGAGGGACTTACGGGGATCCACAAAACAACGTTGGGGCAGCGCAGGCGACGCAGTGTGCGCAACAGCAAAATGTCCTGTCTAAAATTAGAGCATATAAAAGCTGGTCTAAAAAGAGAAAAAAAGTCTACTTGTCAGATAAAGCAACACTGTTAGTGAGGAGTTCAGCAGTCACACGTGTTGCACAACAATCTGTATAAAAAGAGAAAAGTTGCGCTCAGAAAGCACAATATGACATTGTGAAGAAAAATAAATAAATAAATAAATAAATGAATGAACCACATCTAATTATAAATAAAGTCCATAAATGGTGGTATGATCAAGTGTAATAAGAATAGTTCATCTTACAACCCAATCTTAGTTAGTCCATATGAGCTGGTATCACAGAAATATAATTGAACGGTATATAAAAATTGTCCAATAATAACCAAAGAGCGATGATAGCCGTAGATTAGAGTATCCTGGAAAAAATTCCTATCGATCTCATAAATTTCTGCAGACACATCAAAGGTAAGTAAAGATGTACTCTTACCAGATCCTGGTGTTTACAGGCATATCAATCCACTGGCATCTGAAGGGGGAGATCACCTCGACCACTTGCAGTACATCCACATAGGATTGCTGGATTCCACTGGAACAAATACTTCCCACTGGTATAGACTCCTCGTCCAGTTCAAAGAACCGAGGGGGAGAAAAACGAGGGCTCGCAATGGTGAAATACTTCCAGGAAGTTTTATTAAAAGATGTGCAGCAGTTTACACATTCAAAAATAGCGGCTAAACAAATATAAAAACAAAGCAGCAGCAGAAATATTTACGTGCGCCAGCGCTTCCGGGGTCACGTTTAACGCGGTGACGTTAGTGCGTGGCTCCGCCCTGACCGGTTTCGTCACAAAATGACGTTGTCAAAGGGCACGGGCGACGCACTGAACGTTCACCTTATATTCAAGCGGAGATGCAACCAAGCCTCTCTTTCATATTGCAGTCTCCAATGAAAGAGAACTGTAAAACCGGAAGAAGTAGAGGTAGGGGTGGCCGGGGATCCGGAAGTGCCCTACAAGCGAGAGCAGACTGACACAGTGAGGAGCAATCCGTGTATAAACAGTCCTATCCCGCCTGAAAAGGAAAAACAACTCCCTGGTCTCCCGACCTCCGATCCTCCACATCATGTAATCCCAACGATAAACGTTGTCTGTCACAAAATTACATGTCATTACACAAAGAAAGGAACAAGTAATTCACATTTCTATGTCCCCAAGTCGCAGTCTAATTAAGACTCCACACAGAAATTTAATCAAATTTCAATACCTCATCATGACTTCAGCAAGAAATGTACAATTTCATCGTATTAGCTAAAAATTAGATTAAAATAAATTTAAAAATAACATATAGAACTTAGATGTAAATTGTATATAGTTGCATAGAAGAAATTATATACAGCTAAATAAGTTTAGTATATACATTTATGCCCCCATAGTATCAGAGGAGGAAAAAGTTAGTATACCCTCTTTAGTATACCACCTTTAGTATCAAATAAGGCCCTCTAGTGGTTAAAGAAAAAAATGAAAGAAATTAAAAAACATTATCTAATGCAAGAAGTGGCCAGTGAGAACGCAGTCCACTCAATCTCTCACATCCACTAAGGGGGGGGGGGGGGGGGAGAGAAGAAAGAGTGATAAAATGAGAGGCCAAAAACGGGATTATGAATTGTCTAGAAATGCATTCACTTCTATGTCCACGTTTAACCCCTGCGGATTGAGACATTTTAAACGGTAAATCCAACTCATTTCTAATTTAGAAATAGCTATCCTCTTTGATCCTCCTCTCCAGTGAGATTTAAGAATGTCAATGGCAATAATAGAGGTGCCACTAGGATTCCTAGCATGCACTTCTCTATAATGTCTGGAAACTGAGTGTTTTTTGTACCCCCTTCTAATATTGCCAATATGTTCATTTACTCTGACCTGAAAAGCTCTCACTGTGCGTCCCACATATTGAAGCCCACATGGACAGGTCAGCAAATAAACCACATGGGTCATGGAACATGTAATGAAAGATCGAATATTAAAAGTTTGAGAGGTACTATTAGAGACAAAACTCAGAGTTTTCCGTTCCTTCACTGCATTGACCTTACACACAGCGCATTTGTTGCACTTATGGTAACCTATTATGTTTTGGAAAAACATTGGTTTATTCCGAGGGGGGTCAACAACTCCTGGGGCTAGGGTATCCCTTAATGAGGGGACTCCTCTAAAGACCACTTGGGGCAGTTCAGGAAGTGCAGGACCGAGGACTGGGTCCTCTTTAATCAAATGCCAGTGTTTTTTAACCAATTTTTTGATGACATAATGTTGATTTGAATAATTGGTAATAAAAGGAGAAATAAATTGATTTTTTGTATTCCCAGTGGGGACACTTTTATCCCGTAGGAGCACACCTCTATCTACCGATTCGACTTCACATATTTGTTTGAGGAGATCTTCTTCTAGGTAGCCTTTGTCTAAAAATCTTGAAGTCAACATTTTGGCCTGCTCACCAAAATCTTCGATTTTACTACAATTGCGCCTAAGGCGCAAAAATTGACTCTTAGGGACTGAATCCAGCCAAGCTTTATGATGGCAGCTATCGCGGGGGATAAAAGAATTGCGGTCTGTTGATTTGAAAATACAATCTGTATGCCAACATGCCAGGGGCATCGTCGCGCATAGCTATACTACTGACTTTAGATGAACAAAGAAGGATGAGGGCACTGAGGAGGGCACTGAGGAGGGCACGGGAGATGTTTTATTTTTATTTTTTATTTGCTTATATAAAATTTACAATTTAATCTAATCTAATACAATATTATTATCTGATACAAGCCCCTCACTCTTCACTTGATATATCACACACGCATAGACATCTTTGGCATGAGTGATTCTGAGGTGTCTCGCATCTTCAGATTCACCCTTCATGCCATCATGGAATTACCACAACCTTGCAGGAGGACATCACCAGCCCAACACATGGCACCACCCATGACACCCATGACAGCTACATATACAATCAGAGCCCCATCCCCACAGATTTCGAACAGAACATGTATGGGGACAGCTGGCTGGTTGGTGAGTGACATGGGAGTCAGGCATGACTATCCCCTCCCGTGATGCACACCTCACAAGTGGCACATGCATGACTAACATCCTCCTGTCTTTTCCCTTCAAGGTGACTCTGCATATGCACTGGTACCCCATCTCATGACCCCATCTCATGCCAGGCAGAGGGGAAGAGTCCTCAAAATCCAAACGTCCAGTGCCTGACATGGACTCCTCCTCCTCATGATTCTCCTCCTCCTCATGATTCTCCTCCTCCTCATGATTCTCCTGCTCCTCTTGAACCTCCTCCGCGGACTCCGGCCTTGTTGGGGGGGCCTCATTAGGCTGCCGTCCTGGGGTTGGCCCTGCACCCTCCTGCACATCTGTGGATGACACAAAACATTCACAGGTTGGAGGATCCACACACTTGCCACATATTCCCTTTCACCCCCTCCCCCACACATGCTACACACCTGATATTAAAAAAAAAAAAAAACTTACCTGGCACCACGGGCTCCGGACTTGAGTCAAAGCCGGGCAGGCCCGCAACTTCATGCCGATGAAAGGTCAGGGCCACCGCACGCTCCTCCGCTGTCAGGCTAATAAGTCATGGTGGGCCCCCTCCTGTGCCCCTGGCATGGGCATGCATTCTGGCCAGCTTCTTTTTGACCAGACGCCGGAGGTCATTGATTTTTTTGTCAATCCCAGACCTGGTCCGTGTCTCCCCCTGCCCCGCTGAATTCACCTGGTCAGTGATCCTATCCAAAATCTCCCTCCTCCTGGCCGGGGTGGTGTTGGCACTCTGTGGGCCGTGGAGGTAACACCCATACTCGCTAATGGCCCGGGCAAGAATCTGTTTTTCCACAAGTGTAAAATTCAGCTTGCGTTTTCTCTCACTCATCCTTCCAAAAAAAATCAGTCCCAGTCAACAAAATTCACGCACACAAACAAGCACAACCAATCAAAAAAAAACACACACACAGAGAGAAAACTACTGAGCAAGAAACAGTCACCAAAAAACAAAACAAAAATACAGCAGGAAAAGAAACAAACACAAATATATCAATCAAACAAACAGTCTCTCAAACACTTATCAAAAACCACTTTCAAAAATCTACTAACAAACACTTGATCACACAGAACACTAATCTGACAACTACAAAACACACCGCAACGAACAACAGGACAAAAGCACTTTGTTAAATGGGAAGGGACAAAGGGATGTACTTTTGCAAAGGAAGTGCGTTTGTGTGTGTCTATTTATGCTGTCTGCGTAGTTCACAACGTTGCCCTAGTCCATTTCCAATTTCACTGATTGTGCCGCTCCCGAGTTGTGAGCATGCGCACAGCGGAGCTGACATGGTCTCCTTCAAGCGCGCATGCGCGAGCCGGCCGGCCCTTCATTTGCATGGGGTCACGGCTCATTTCAATGTAACACGCCCACGTCCTTCCCAATTTGTATTACTCCTCCTTACGCCTCTGAAAAAACGTTACGTATGCGCAATTTCCTGCGCAAAAGCTACGAGAATAGGGTGATTATGCGGCAAAATTGCGCAAGTCTAACGTAAAGGCGGTGCGCTACGCCGGTCCAATAATGCGCAGATGTACCTGAATCTGGGCCATATTTTTTTTTTTGGGGATGTTTATTATAGCAAAAAGTTAAAAATATTGCTTTTTTTCTAAATTGTCACCCTTTTTTTGTTTATAGAGCAAAAAATGTAAACCAGGCGAGGTGATCAAATACCACCAAAAGAAAGCTCTACCTGTGGGAAAAAAAAGGACTTAAATTTTGTTTGGGTGCAACGTTGCACGACCCCGCAATTGTCAGTTAAAGCAATGCAGTGCCGAATCACAAAAAATTACCCACTCATTGGGCAGCCAAAAAGTTTGGAACAGATACTAGTAAGTGATCATTAATGGATAACACAATCCAAGACTAATGCCGCGTACACACGATCACTTTTTGTGATGAAAAAAAAAACAACGTTTTCAAAAACGTCATTTAAAATGATCGTGTGTGGGCAAAACGTCGTTTTATGCCTTTAAAAAAAAACGACCAAAAAAAATTTGAACATTTGTCATTATTTGTGTCATAAAAAGTGATCGTGTGTGGGCAAAACGACGTTGAAAACAAAGTTTTTAAACCCGCGCATGCTCAGAAGCAAGTTATGAGACGGAGCTTCAATGGAACAGAGTGCCGTCGAATGTGGTGTACGTCACCACGCTTTGCTAGAGCATTTTGGAAAAACGATGGTGTGTATGCAACGTCGTTTTGGAAAATGAAGTTTGAAAAACTTTGTTTTGTTTCGTCACATAAAACGTCGCTTTTTTTTCATCACAAAAAGTGATCGTGTGTACGCAGCATAAGGAGGAGCGAAGGTATTTTGGCTAACATGATTTTGCTGTAAAACTACCGATTTCACTTTCAGTAAAATTCCATCCAAATTAGCCCATGTTGTGGTGCTGAAATTTGCCTGGAAAAAAGATTTACCTTTATATTTAAGAATCCTAGCCGTAGGAGACTCCCTAAAAAAATTCAATGATATTCCTAGCGCATATCTCCTGCACTTGTAGATAGCTTTGAAATACAATGCAACAATGTGTTACATTGTCTTTACTTTTTCAATTCTATACAGATCACAGGAATGACTTTAATCTACATATGAAATCAGTTAACCACTGCTCTATAGAAGTTTTACTGCTACGGGGCAGCCGATGTCCTCAGGATAACGTATACGTAGGCCCCCTTCAGGCATGTGCCTGGCTGGCGACTCGATCTCACTATCAATACACTCAGTGGGAGCCAATTGGCAAGTACTGCGGACTTGATGTCTGCTGGCACCCGCCGATCATCAGCCACAGAGAAAGAACTGCAATCTTCCTATGTAAACAAGGCAGATAATAATAATAAAATAGGTACATATGAATAATCTTTTGTCTGTTTTGGTTGGACCAGGATTTAACCAAAATTTGACAGTTAAGATTTACCCCATGTATTAAATAAAATTACTAGTATTTCATCCTAAGGTCGGTCAAGATTTACCCAGAGAAAATCTAATTTACGGATATTTAACAGCATCTGTTCATTAAAAGGAAAGGGTTTTAGTGTAACATTCACTGTATTTGCAAAAAGAGTAAATGTTGTCTTCTCTAGAAACACATTCCGGGCATTACCCAATTGTCAGGAATCAGCGGCAAGGAAACCAGACACGTAGCTACACCCAGAAATTAAGACCAACCAAACAATGTATATATCCTTAAAGTGATATTTATATTTAGTGAACACACACCAATAAACATACACAGCAACCAGTGAAAACATAAACTACTCCAGCAAACAAGAGCAAAAATAACTAATAAACCTAACTACTAACTACTGTATATACAATATATGTACAATATAAGGGACAAAGGTAACAGGGATGCAAGGCAGAAAAACCTAAAAGTAAAAGAGGGTAGAAGCTGCGCTTAGGATAGCTTAATCTGGGGTAATAGGAAGAGTGTGTGTGACTGCAGCCCCCCCTAGATATGACTCCCCGAAGGGAGTATATAGGAAGAATATATAGGTGATGGGGGTGGTGGCGCTGTCACTAATATGTTGTTTGACTGACCCAGTAGAGTGATGGGTAAGTTTTAATGGGACAACATTCCCTCAAGTGATGAAATAAAACAGGTGTAATAAAATAAATATCCTATAATGAGTGGCAGTGATGGTGCTTCCCAGTGCTGCCAGTGGTGTGTCACCAATAAGAAAAAATATTTAAAAATAAAAATAAAAGGGTATAGTACTGAGTGTGTACTTGCAATGAGAAAATTACACCGTACTCTAGTGCAATAAATTGACAATTAGCAAAGGCTTATTTACAATTGCGCAAATGTGCAGTAAGTTGATTCACATAAAATTGAATGATGAAAAAGTGGTCAAGTAAACACAAATGATTCACATAAAATAGTCCATAAATTATAAAGCAGGTGAATGTGGGTGATGTGACAATCAGGGTGCACCTATATGGATAGGTGATACATCAAGTGGATATCGCAGTGGATCCGGTGCTCCCCCTTATGGGTCCCCACTCACAAGAGGCAGTCACCCCTGCAGGGGTAGAATGCGTGTCAGTCAAAGCGTATATGCTCCACCGTGTCGTGGCTCCTTCTCCTGGATTCCAAATCAGTCGCCTGGGTTGCTGATGTATATCCTTGTTAGGATTCAAAAAATTCCTCCAAAGCAAAAAAGAAAGGCTTCCATAGTGTGGTATGTTAACAGTAAAAAATAATTTTATTGGCACTGCCGAGCAAAAACACAGGCACAGGTGCACAGATACAATTTTTTTTTTTTTAAAAAGAAAGAAATAAAAATCATGACACCATGCTGGGCCAGAGTTCCAGCACAATAAGCAGTCAAAAAATAATAAATAAAAAACAGGTTGTAAAAACAAACGAGCAGTAACCTATGTTCTAAACACACATAGGCACTGCAAATAGCAAGCACTAAAATGTCCGCTTAATGATCGAACCAGCATGGGAACGGCGTGCGTTCCATACACAATTCGCTGGTGATCCCGGAAGTGCGTGTAGGTATGCGTGTGGCCGCTTTACGTACGTTTCATATTCGTTACGTCTTCGGAAGCGGATACACGCATACCGTGACTAGCTGAATAAATAGAGGGCGTTACCATGGCAATTTGCAGACGCTCAATGCCGTTATCCAATCGAATGTGGAGTGGCAGATTCGATATCCAATCGAATATTTAGAATATCGCCAACTAAAGGCGTGTATGCAGCTGCTATTAACCAATCCGGCAGTGTGCAGCGGATTCGATGTCCTATCATAGGACGAGGCTTTAGCATTTAGTGGATACATATATGTAATTGGCATTGGCTTATACAGCAATGGATTTCCGGCCAGAGACCAATATGACCCGGATGTTTATAATAATTGCCATGTTAACGGCCCTATGGGACAAAGTCATAACAGGAAGTATAATAGATCACTGATATTATTCAAAGGGATTATTCAAAAGACTATTATTTTAGCATAATGTCAGAACTAATGCCGGTGAATAGAAAGTCTGCAGTAGCAGATTTAGTATTCTATCATATGTTGAATCTTAACGTCTATTAAAGACGTTTCTGTAGCTACTATTAATCAGTCCAATGCAGACGGTCATATGAGGAAAAAAGATCATATAAAGAAATAATAATAATAACCTCAATAGCTATGCTAGTAATCTTATTAGTGTTTCACAAGGTATGTGATCAGTTAATAGAGCTGTTCAAAGGGGTTATATTAAAAAATAGCTGTTCTGTATAATACACATGATCTTGAACAAGGTATGTGATCAGTCAAAGAGCTTCAATCAAAGAGCTTATTACATGCCACTCCACCCATGTGACTTACGTCATCGAATGTCCATGCCACCTACAATATGTAGGCCGGACCACACGACCCCTAAAAGTGAGAATCCGGGAGCATATTAATAGGATCAAAAAGGGATCCACTAAACACAATCTCTCCCGTCACTTTAAGAAATTCCACCAGCAGGATCCAACGGGACTTATTTTCTATGGCATAGATCTGGTCAAAGACAACTGGAGGGGCGGTAATAAAACCACCGCAATTTCCCAGAACGAAACAAGTTGGATCTACCGTTTGGGATCTTTAAAGCCGCATGGATTGAATGCAGATATAGATCTCAACTGCTTTTTGGCGAACCCTTAATCTGCCCAATTGGCGAACCCTAGTTCTAACACAATTTTTTTGCCCAATATTTAGTAACAATGCAAGCACCTCTGTGGGATATCGGGTCTAGAACTCTACACTACATAGTGACACTTGTGGGAAAACCCTTCCCTCTTTTCTCTCCCAGCGACCCTCCCCACATTTTATAGGGCTACCCTTCCTCATATGGGCACCCTAGATATCAATAGGGAACTAGATAATAGATCCACATAACCTACTTTTAACACCCAGTCCATTATAAGGACACCTTTCTATGTTTTTCTAATCAGTCTAGTTAATGACCTTTTTACTAGCCTCATTTTGTTTACACACACCAATGGCACAGACATGCCAACCCAGGATATGCTAAGATATAGCATTCTACACTATTTTGGTCACAGTACTTATAGACCAGTTCTCGTAAGAGGACATCTTTCTATATCTTACCCATCACCTATGCACTTGTGTTTATGCACAAACTACACCTTTCACTACTGCCTCACCGCCCCATAAGTCACATTATACTAAGTTTTGTATGACCTCTTATGATTATACACATACAGACATGTCTTAATGTCAAGATCATGTGTATTATACAGAACAGCTATTTTTTAATATAACCCCTTTGAACAGCTCTATTAACTGATCACATACCTTGTGAAACACTAATAAGATTACTAGCATAGCTATTGAGGTTATTATTATTATTTCTTTATATGATCTTTTTTCCTCATATGACCGTCTGCATTGGACTGATTAATAGTAGCTACAGAAACGTCTTTAATAGACGTTAAGATTCAACATATGATAGAATACTAAATCTGCTACTGCTTATTATACTTTCTATTCACCGGCATTAGTTCTGACATTATGCTAAAATAATAGTCTTTTGAATAATCCCTTTGAATAATATCAGTGATCTATTATACTTCCTGTTATGACTTTGTCCCATAGGGCCGTTAACATGGCAATTATTATAAACATCCGGGTCATATTGGTCTCTGGCCGGAAATCCATTGCTGTATAAGCCAATGGCAATTACATATATGTATCCACTAAATGCTAAAGCCTCGTCCTACGATAGGACATCGAATCCGCTGCACACTGCCGGATTGGGTAATAGCAGCTGCATACATGCCTTTAGTTGGCGATATTCTAAATATTCGATTGGATATCGAATCTGCCACTCCACATTCGATTGGATAACGGCATTGAGCGTCTGCAAATTGCCATGGTAACGCCCTCTATTTTTTCAGCTAGTCACGGTATGCGTGTATCCGCTTCCGAAGACGTAACGAATACGAAACGTACGTAAAGCGGCCACACGCATACCTACACGCACTTCCGGGATCACCAGCGAATTGTGTATGGAACGCACGCCGTTCCCATGCTGGTTCGATCAGTAATCGGACATTTTAGTGCCTGCTATTTGCAGTGCCTATGTGTGTTTAGAACATAGGTTACTGCTCGTTTGTTTTTACAACCTGTTTTTTAATTATTATTTTTTGACTGCTTATTGTGCTGGAACTCTGGCCCAGCATGGTGTCATGATTTTTATTTCTTTCTTTTTAAAATAATTTTTTTGTATCTGTGCACCTGTGCCTGTGTTTTTGCTCAGCAGTGCCAATAAAGTTATTTTTTACTGTTAACATACCACACTATGGAAGCCTTTCTTTTTTGCTTTGGAGGAATTTTTTGAATCCTAACAAGGATATACATCAGCAACCCAGGCGACTGATTTGGAATCCAGGAGAAGGAGCCACGACACGGTGGAGCATACGCTTTGACTGACACGCATTCTACCCCTGCAGGGGTGACTGCCTCTGGTGAGTGGGGACCCATAAGGGGGAGCACCGGATCCACTGCGATATCCACTTGATGTATCACCTATCCATATAGGTGCACCCTGATTGTCACATCACCCACATTGACCTGCTTTATAATTTATGGACTATTTTATGTGAATCATTTGTGTTTACTTGACCACTTTTTCATCATTCAATTTTATGTGAATCAACTTACTGCACATTTGCGCAATTGTAAATAAGCCTTTGCTAATTGTCAATTTATTGCACTAGAGTACGGTGTAATTTTCTCATTGCAAGTACACACTCAGTACTATACCCTTTTATTTTTATTTTTAAATATTTTTTCTTATTGGTGACACACCACTGGCAGCACTGGGAAGCACCATCACTGCCACTCATTATAGGATATTTATTTTATTACACCTGTTTTATTTCATCACTTGAGGGAATGTTGTCCCATTAAAACTTACGCATCACTCTACTGGGTCAGTCAAACAACATATTAGTGACAGCGCCCCCACCCCCATCACCTATATATTCTCCCAGGAAGAAAAACCTGACTGGGTACAAATGCAGGGAGCAGGAGCAAGGCCGAGGGGCAGAAAGGTTCAGGATACAGGATACAGGAAGCACAAGGATCAGGTAACAAGGGGGCAATCAACAGGATAGTGGGGGAAGGGAGGAGCAGCCTTAAATATCCACCTAGTTGAACCCTGGTGTCACTGATCATTCCAGCCTGCTGTCTCTTGGGAGACACCTTCTGGTGGACACTGGAGCTGCAGCAAACAGCCCAGAGCAGCACAGTATCACCTAACAGACACACTCCAAACAGCCACAACTGAACCAGCCCATAAAAGATAGTCATCAATTACATGAGCCCAGAGCCAAAGTTCCTTATAGGCTGAAGTGCCGAGTTCCAAGCAAAATGCTATACTGCCAAGATCTATCGATAGGCAAATTGTCCCTCCGTTTTGGTCATGTTACTGACTGGTTACCCCACTGCTGGGGTCAATCAACTGGCTGGGTCTCCTGCTGGCCAGATTCTATGAGATGTACAGCATTCTGTACTTCATGTCCCTCAAAACAGTAGGTACTTCCATGCTGGGGTTCCATGGGTTATCTGAAGACTTAGCACTGGGGTCATGTGACAATACCGGAGCCCAGATACTGAAGTGTCTCGTCATAACCAAGTAGCTTGCCTGGTTTCCAGGACTTGCCCTGCACATCAAAAGACACCTAGGTCTCTTTGATGCACTGGTTACCCAACCCGGTCCCCTAATACACCCGGAGCTTTGGCAATTGCATCCAGATCATGGCAAGGTACAGATTGTACTCTGCCATTCTCTGGGAGCTTACCACAACCAGGGCCATAAAGGCAGATGCAGCTACCAGTTGCCAAGGGTATGACCGGATCACCAGGCTTTGGCGCCAAAGGAGTAACACACTGTCAGAGGGACTCAACCGAGGCAACCGTCAAACAAATTTCAGGTCAAGCAGGTGACCCATATAAGGAATGAGAGGACTTGGATCTTTCAGACCCATTAGCAGGTGGACGCTCAGCCTTTGCATGACATTCCAACTGAGTAGCAGTCAATAGAACCTGGTGGGGTGGAAGGGAGAATATATCCAAGATCATCAATGTTAGACTTGTCATTGGACAGTAGACCCTCAGAGGCAAGCAGGTTGTTGGGCACAGGACGTCCAGAGGCAGGCTGGGAAGCAGGCAGAGGCACATCAGGCTGGGTAGCTGCACTGGTATCAGCATAGTCCAGCTGGGCTGCAGGCTTGGCAGCAGATGGTAGGTCACCCACAGCATGGTTAAGGGAATGGACACCATTAAAAAGTGGCAGCATGGAGGAGGAATGGACACCATCGGAAGGCGGCAGCATGGAGGAGGAATGGACACTATCGTAAGGCGGCAGCATGGAGGAGGAATGGACACCATCGGAAGGTGGCATCATGGAGAAGAAATGGACACCATCAGAAGGCGGCATACGCAGCATTGAGGAGGAGGAATGGCCACCATCGGCAGGCAGCATCAGCATGGAAGAGGACTGGACACCATCAGCAGGCAGCATCAGCATGGAGGAGGACTGGACACCATCAGCAGGCAACATCAGCATGGAGGAGGAGTGGACACCAGGGAGGGTGGGTAGATGGAAACCGGAGTGGAAGGTACTGCCACCAATTGACGCTTACAAGTACCACAAGAAAAGAGAAAAACCTGGTGGTATAGATGATAATAAGGCCCAATTGTAAAGGTATAGTAATATAGATCAAAAGAATGGCGTACACAAAGCTTTGTAGGTAGCTTGAGGGGTTAACAGGTCCAAATACAAGGTAATTAGACTTTCATGAGGTAGATATCCACACTGTATGGCTGGAACTTGCTGGAATGTGAGACAAACTGCCCAGCCCTTCTGTAGGACCCTTCTCTTGTTGTGGGTTTATCATTATGGGATGTGACAGTCAGTTCCCAATTCCTTACAACACCTAGCTTGTCAATTTCATACATACCTTAGCTGAAGCCTGTAGAATACATATACATGTCTCTTGGTAGACTATATAATCCCAGTATATTTCATAACTCATGAAATAACAACAGCACAGCCATAATAAGGACATACTTATTTTCCACAGTTAATTTGTAGTGTTTTGAGCCTAAACATTGTTAACCTAGGAGTACCTGGAAAAAAACTGGTCCAATTTCTCTCCTAGGCAAAATGGGCTTCAGAGTCCTATCATATTTATAGTCATTTCCAAGCTAATTTCATGTTGAACACTAATATGCATGTGTCATGGACCATGAAATACTGAAGTGTTTCTAAGTGAAATCATAATTCATGTATTACAGAAGATGGGAAATTACGGATAGTTCATATTCCAGGATGTCTTGAGATTACAGGAGATTTTATTCTGAACCCCAACCAGGTCAATAGACTCATAAGAGATACTCATTGTCCATTGTGTGATAACCCTATTTAAAAGCCTTTTGATTATCAGGTAAATGTCTTCTGCCCTGTCTCAACTCCCCAGACAGTTCCATTGTTCTGTGGCTGGCTATTGTGTACATTGATTGCCCCCCTGGGGCTTGTGTCTGAATACACATAAGTCTTTCTATTCAAAACGTTCTGACCAATATCTGCTGTGTCATTTTCAAGTCCTCATTTGCATGGAAGGTGGACCTGATGGGGAACTGATGGGACTGTAAAAAGGACCAATAAGAAAGCGGTTGTTGGGGACGGGATGTTCCAAATCCTGTATAAAAGTGTGCTGTGTACTTTCAATAAAGTGTGTCCTGTTTACATTCAGCATTAAGCCTTGGCTCATGTATGGATTATTCGGCGATTCCAGGGATATTCCTACTCATGGAATATTGGGTGATTTCTTTTATTAGAGAAGAAGGGAATGCTTGATGGGGATATGTTCTACTACCGTCACAGCATGCTAGCGGACTGTAAACTGTAGATATTCAGCGATATGAATACGTATAGAAAAGCAGGATTTTTAATAACAGCTTACCTGTAAAATCCTTTTCTTTGAGTACACCACGGGACACAGAACCTTAACCCCCCTGGCGGTATTCCTGAGTCAGACTCGGGGTTACATTTTCATGCTGCCATCGAAGCCTGGTGATACACTGCCAATGAAGCACTTATTGCCCTGGTCAAGTGCACCTTAACAGGAAAAGAAGGAACCTTATTTCTTAAACCATAAGCTTGAACAATTGCTTGTCGAATCCACCTAGCAACGGTGGATTTTGATGCCAGCTGGCCCTTCTTGGGACCATCTGGTAAAACATCTGTGTTACGTATCTGAGCCGTAGCCTGCAGATAAACTTTTACCGCTCTCACTACTAGTGAAATACATTTTCCTCCACTGTTTGCCGTTCAGGAAAAAGGGAAGGCAAAACAATGCCCTGATTTAAATGAAACGCCGACACCACCTTTAGAAGAAAGGTAGGATGAGTATAATATATTTAGTATAATTTTGTCTTTGTGACAAATTAAATAAGGCTCTTTACAAGAAAGAGCTGCTAACTCCGATACCCTTCTAGCAGAAGAGATAGCAATCAGAAAAGCCAATTTCCTGCTTAAAAGAATCAAAGGAATATGGCAGATAGGTTCAAAAGTTTGCTTGTCAAATCCTAGGGACACAAGGGGCGACTTGACTGGCAGATTTATCCGCAGTACTCCCTGAATGCCTGGACTAGGGAATCAGATGCCAATGGTCTCTAAAAAAAGACTGATAGAGCCGATATTTGACCTTTGATGGTACTCAGGGCCAAAATCATATCCACTCCTAATTGGCAAAAGGCGAGAATCCTACTTATGGCATACTTTAGAGGATTCCATTCTCTGGATTCACACCAGGAAACGCATGCCTTCCAGACTCTGTTGTAGATTAGCCTGGAGGCTGGCTTTCTCACATTAATGAGTGTAGAAAGAACTGGACCCGAAAGCCCTCGTTTCTTCAGTAGCCAGACCGTCAAATTTAGCTTTTGTAAGGAAGGGTGGAACACTGCACCCTGTGACAGCAGGTCGTGACGTAGTGGAAGCACCCAGGGTCTTCCTACCACCATTTTAATGATCTTGGCGTACCAAGACCTCCTGGGCCAATTTGGGGCTAATAGGAGTACTAGTACTCCCTCCTTCTTGATCCTGCCCAGCAATCTCTGTAAGAGAGGGATCGGGGAGAATGCATAGATCAGTGAAAACTGATTCCAAGGAATTGTCAGAACATCCGTTCCGTAGGCCAGCGGATCTCTCGTCCTGGATACAATGTTGTCCAACTTTCTGTTGAGCCTGGAAGCTAGAAGGTCTACATCCAGGGTCCCACATCTCTGGCATATTGCCTGAAAGACATCAGGGTGGACCACTCTCCTGGTGACAGTTGCTGCCGACTTAGATCTGCTTGCCAGTTTTCTACCCCTGGAATGAAGATTGCAGAAAGACAAGGAACATGTTTTTCTGCCCATATCAAAATCCGATTCACCTCTTTCTGAGCATCCCGGCTCCGGGTGCCTCCCTGGTGATTGATATAAGATACTGCAGTAGCACTGTTGCATTGAATCCAAACCGGATGGCCCTGTATACTGTCTGAATTTCCAGTATGTTGATGGGCAGGTTCTCCTCGGTTTTGGCCCAGGTATTCTGGGCTGAAGCTTCTTCTAATACTGCTCCCCAGCCCAACATGCTGGCATCCTGGGAGAAAGGACTTTCCTTTACGCAAGTTTTTGGTCTTTAACCACCAACTGAAGCTTTGGCGCACCTGTGCAGATAAATCCAGGGCTTGGCTTCTCTTGTTCCAGGCAGCCACAATGCTGCCCTGCAGTAGTCTCGAATGAAACTGGGAGTAATAAACAGCCTCGAAGGAGGCCACCATCTTCTTCAATAGCCTCATGCAAAGGCGAATTCATGGTCCCTTCTTTGTCCTGACTTTATGGATCAATTCTCTTAGGGACTTGATCTTTGGCACTGGCAGGAATACCCTGCTTTGGGCTGTGTCTGATTATGCCCAAGTACTCTACCCTTCTTAGGGCTTCTAGAGAGGATTTCTGTAGTTTTACGATCCATCCTAAATGCTCCAGGCATCTAACTGTTTTGAACACTGTGTGATTTAGCCCTGCCACTGACTGATCTATCACAAGTAGATAGGATGTCACCGTTATGCCCTGTGCTCTCATGTTTGCCAACAGTGGGGCCAACACTTTTGTAAATACCCGGGGTGCAGTGACCAAACCAAAAGGCAGAGCCACAAACTGGAAGTGGCGATGCTCTACTGCGAACCTTATGAACTTTTGGTGAGTGGGATAAATAGGCGTCCTTGATGTCTATAGACGCCAAATACTCCCTGCATTGTAGGGTGGAGACCACGGACCGAATGGTTTTCATTTGGAAATGGCGAATGTTCAGAAACTGGTTTAGATCCTTTAGGTCCAGAATGGGTCTAACGTCTCCATTTGGTTTTGCTCCACCTTGCTCTTTTAGGGGGACTTCCTTGATTACCCCCTGAGATAGCAAATGATCCAAACCTCAGAAGAAAGAATCTCTCTTTATTGGATCTTTGGAGACCCCTGAACTTCGGAACCAATAGGGTGGGGTCTCTCGAGATTCCAGCTTGTACCCCAGGGATACAGCAGAAACCACCCATTTGTCCTGGATCTCTGCCAAGCTGCTGAAAACTGCCAAAGCCTTCCCCCCACTCGGCCGAGCGGGGGTGCCCTTTCATGAGGAAGATTTTGGGCTTTGCTTGTTAGCTCTTTGCACTCACTGCTTCCTGTTCTTCTGGGCCTGGCCCTGGTCTTTAGCCTTTGCGACTGTCTAAGAATGCTGTCGCCACTGCCAGAGGCAGATGTTCCAGGAGCTGGGGAGAGAGAACGCTTAAAACAAGGACACTTGTTTTTCTTTTTTTCCGGCAATAGAGTAGTCTTGCCGCTTGATATCTTTTGGATATACTTTTTCAAATCATCCCCAAAGAGGCGTTCACCATGGAATGGAAAGCTGGTCAAAAGCTTTTTGCATGGAGCTTCCGCTGACCAGTGCTTCAGCCAAATAATTATGCGCATGTGCACCAGCTGGAGCGTAAGGCAAGATGCTTGTTGAATAGAATCCCTAATGGCATCTACTGTGAAACATAAGGTCCTAGGCATATTCTCCCAAAATGTCATCTGTTCCGGAGGTAGGTCTTTCAGCCCCTGTTTGACCTGATCCTTTAAGATCTGACACATACCCACTGCCGCCACGGCAGGTTGGGTCACTGCGCCTGCCAGGAGAAAGGAAGACTTCAGTAAAGATTCCAACTTTTTCTCAGAAGGACCTTTAAATACCTGGGCATTGTCCACGGGACAGGTTAAACTTTTATTTACACAAGAAATAGCCGCATTCACTGAAGGCAGACTTAACTTCTTGGTAAACTTCTCCTCCATGGGATAAAGAACTTCAAACTTCCTAGGAGGAGAAAAACGCCTATCTGGATGCTTCCAGTCTGCGTAAATCAGATTCTCCAGTAAAGGATGAACCGGAAAGGAGCATACAGTGTGTGGGGATTTTAATGAACCCAGGGAGGAGACAGGTGAGTCAGAAAAAGGTTCTTCCGAAATCCCAAATCCTTCTGACTCCTCATCCTTATCATCCTCAGACCTTTCTGAAGGGAGATCTGAAGTAACAGAAGAAGCTCTGCTTCGCCTTTTGTCCTTTTGCGAGGACTTTGCGATTAACAAAGCATTTCTTCCTTCTAAACTGTTCAAGGCTACTGCCAAAGAGTCCTCAGTGACATATGCAGGCCCAGGCACTATAGGAGATGCTGTTGCTCCTGATGGATTCAATGGCTCATCCTGTACAGGTGCTTCATAAATTACCGGAGAGGAAAGTACCAAGCGGGCCCAGCTAGAGGCTTTCATCTCAGATGGCAATGCTTTTTTGGCTTTTTTAGTCCCTGTATTTTTCCTTTGGGAAGAAATATTACCAAACAACAAAGCCATGGTACTATCAGCTGCATATACTCCTGTGCTAGTTAAGCCTTTTACATACAGTATGCAACTATTCACACAGTTTCATGCCCAGTGGGTGTCCTCTCTTGGGGGTGCCCAGATAACCAACCACATCGAGACCTTACGTGCCCTTTGTAAGTCGCTGTGTTCCCGATCAGGGGGGGGCTGCAGGTTTGAGAGGCTTTATATGTGCTTCTGCCTGCTTGAAATGCCGTGGGACACTCGCGACCCTCCTCTTTCGCCTTGCCCCATAAAGCGTGCCCGTGACCTAGTGGGGTATGGTGGTCTCCTGAGAGGCAGAAGGGCCTCCTGCATCATGGCAGTGAGGAAAGGACCTGGTCGCTATCCATGGCAGAGCTCTGCAGCGGAGAGTGTGCTGTCTGAAACAACCTGACACTGTCTGGAGCTTGGTGAGTAAAACTCAACTCTTTACTCTCTCTAGTGGTGGAGTTAGAGAAGACACCCACTCACAAGGAAGAAGTCTTTATGGTATATGATTAATACTTTGTTCTGCTTACCTTAACCCCGCCGCAGGTTTGCTGAAAATCGGACAAAAAACAATCTTCGCCCATCACGGCGGGCATGTGTGTCAACCTTCAGGGATATGGGTTCCTACTTAAAGGATGCCTCTTCCCTGGGCCTTGTAAAAGACTCTGCCAGAACTTTTAGCGTTTGTAAAAAAGCGAAAGTGCTGGACCCTAGAGCCTAGTTCTCCAAAGAGAGACATTATAGGTGATACCTTGTGCGCGAGGCCTGGATACCATCCAATTGTGGCATAATAATTTAAGCGTCTTGGATGGACCCGATGTATAGCTGTTTTGCCCCAGGGGCCTCTATGGCAGAGCTTCCTATAGCACTATCCTAATCGCGTCCAATCTCCTTAAAAGCTGGCGAAAAAACAAAGGTACTTCCTATATGGGAGGGGTTATATGGAGGGAAACTTGTTCTCGTTGGTTGTGCCCGTGTCCAATCACCTCTGGTAGCCCATACAACCCACTATGTAATGATTAAGGCTCTGTGTCCCATGCTGTACGATAAATAAACTGTACCTGGGATCAATGCTGTATCCTGGCCTAGGCCAACAAGGCCCAGGCCTAGGGCAGCACTTTGCAGGGGGGCAGCACGGACAGTGTCCCCGTCGGCTTGCGCTACACTGTTAGGCCTCGTACACACGATTAAATGTGTCTGTTCAAATCGGTCGGACTGACCGATTTGAACAGATCTGTCTGCTGGGATTTTGGTTTGCTCGCGTGTACACCAAAATCCCCGCCAGCAATCAGCGCGCTGATGTGTCGGTGATGTGGCGGTGACGTTGACGCTGCCACGTCACCGCACCAGGAAGTAAAACACTTCCGCGCATGCATCGAAACCATTCGGCGTGTGTGCGAGAAGACATGTCTGCTGGTTAGCGTACTAACCAGCAGACATGTCGGGCGGACGGGTTCCCAGCCGACAGATTTCAAAGCATGCTTTGAAATCTGTCGGGTGGCCAAATCCGTCTGTTTGCCCGTACACACGATCGAATCTGTCTGCTGAAACGGTTAGACAAATTAGATTAGCGCTCCCATAAATCGGCCGCACTGCTTCCAGTATGTGGGCGGTTGGCATTCTGCAACTGTGGGGGGGGGGGGGGGGGGGGTTGCTTCAATTTTTTTACCATCCTTGTCCCATTGCAGAGATTTCCCTTCACTTCCTGTCCCATAGCCAAACAGGAAGTGAGAGGAAATATATGCAAATTAAGGGAATCCATAGCCCCCCCAGGCCATCAAAACTGGTGTCCCCACTTGAAAATTTCAGGGTGGGTCTTTAACCGCAAGGGGTGTGGCCTTGACAGGAAGGGATGGGTCATATTTAAATTAGGGGGTGCACAAGTTTAGTCAGGCCTAGGGCAGCACAAAACCTAAATACACCCCTGCCTGGGATATAGACACAGTGACATCCCAGAGCCATGCCTCAGCCACTTAATTGGCCTCTGACAACACCCACTTGATATAAGAGAAAAGGAAACTGCTCCTAAAGTTGACAGCTCTTGTTTTAACATCAAACCAAAGAACACCTAACCGGACTTGAGAGAGCAACTGTACCATCTTTGATTATTTATTGGACTCTGCAAATCAGGACATTGTTAATTATTATTCTCACTAGAGATGGGATGAACACCTCCCCTGGGTTTGGGTGTCTGCAGTCCCCATTTTTAAGGTTTATATGTAAGTTATTATCCACAAAAAAGGTATGGGGCCTGGTTACTGCCCGGGAGGACATATACCATTGCAAAAAGTACAGTGATTTTAATGATGCTTAAAGTGAAAATGAAAATTACTTTAAATATAATGCATGGAGGCCCCTTAGTCTGCTTGTAAAGTGGTGCATCTGTATCATGTATAATACCTGCTGCAGCAACACTGGCATTTATATGGAAAAGAAAGACCTTTAAATTGTAGGCAATGCAAAACCATTGCCAACAATACCATTTTTTTTTTAAAACTGCGGGGGGGGGGGTTCATCCCTGATTCTGAGGGAACCTCCACACCAAATTAAAAGGAAAATGGCATAGGGACCCCCAAAACCCATGCCAGACGCTTACCTGAGCATGCAGCCCAGCAGGTCAGGAAAGGTGGATGAGAACGTGCCCCCTCCTGGACCATACCAAGCCACATGCCCTCAACATGGGGAGGTGCATGTTGATGGGGACAAGGGCCTATTCCCTACAGCCCTGGGCTGTGGTTGTGGAGGTCTGTAGGCGGGGGTTTATTGGAATCTGGAAGGGTGCCCCTAGATCATACCCACCACATGTGAATGATAATGGTGTACCTATTTACTAAAAATGGGTCAAAAAGAAATAAAAACCACATGCACCATTTTTTACAATTTATTTATTAAAAAAATATCCCCATTGTAGATTTATCCTCAACCACGACGCTGCCACCACCACCGTACCCAGTTAAAAATTAAGCTCCGCCCACAACAAAGGCTTACCGCCATCTGACAGTTCTTAAATAGGTAAGGGGTGGAGCCACCTGGTTACATCACCAGTTGGCAATGCCCCCGTGTGACATCACTGATCATGCATGCTAGGTTGGTGACATCACATGTGGCAGTGCCACCTTGTGACATTGCCAGGTGGCCCTGCCCCTTACCTATTTAATAACTGTCAGCTTTCATCATGAGCAGAGTGTTTTTTTTCTTTTTTTGGGTCCATCTGTGAGGCGGCATCGTAAATGGATTTACATCGAGGGACATTGGGCCAGATTCAGATACATTTTCGTATCTTTACGACGGCGTAGCGTATCTTCTTTACGCTACGCCGCCGCAACTTAGAGAGGCAAGTGCTGTATTCATATGTTCATGAATCGGCGTATCTAGCTCATTTGCATATTTTTTATGGGAACGTCTAATGCGTCCAGCGTAACTATGCGCCCACAATACGCCGGCGTAGGCAAGTTACGCCGAACGACTGAAGCCATGTTTTTCGGTGTATCTTGCTTTCAGAATCGGTGTAAATATGCGACGGCGCACATTTGAATTTACGGCGGCGTATGAGGAGATACGCCGGCGTAGATTCTTTCTGAATCTGGCCCACTGTTTTTAATTTTTTAAGTCAAAAACTGTGTGTGTGTTTTTATTTGTTTTTGACACTTTTTGGTGAATGGGTAGGAATACTATGTACTCATTCACATAGGGGAGTCTTCCAGATTCCGATAAGTCCCAAGCCTGCAGACCCCCACCACCACAGCCCAGGGTTGGGGAAGAGGCCCTTGTCTCCATCAACATTTGTTTTAACAAAAATATGTAGCAGAATACATATTGGCCTAAACTGATGAAAATTTTTTTTTTTTTTATTGGATATGTTTTATAGCAGAAAGTAAATATATATATATTTTTTAAATTGGCTGACTTTTTTGTTTATAGCGCAAAAAAATAAAAACCACAGTGGTCAGGGCTGGACTGGGACCAATATTTGGCCCTGGACTTCATCCAGACTGGCCCACTTTGACAGGTCTCTCCTATGGCGTCCGGACAACTCCCGCCCCCACCGGCCACCCAAGCCCCCTCTCCCCCTTCACTAGTCACTAGCCATTCTACTTTATTAGTGGGGAAGCTAGACATTACCAGTGGGGAAGCTAGACATTATTTCACCCGGGGCAAAGAATCGGTTTGGTGCCCCCCCATATGGGACAAGATTAGGCAGAAGGGAGAAACTCCCAGGCCATAGCTGTTTAGTTAGCTGTCTGTCCCCTCCCCCATGCTCCTCTTTCGTCATCCCTGCTTATCTGGTCCTCCCCCTGCTTCTCTGTTTCCCCCAGGTGAGCGCTGTGGGAAGGGAGAGACAGAGTAGAAGAGGGGGGCAGTGGTTCGCTGTCACTGAAGCCGGCCCACTGAGCCATCGGCCCACCGGGAAACTCCCTGTAGTCCCAATGGCCAGTCCATCCCTGACAGTGGTGATCAAATGCCACAAAAAAAAAACGATATTTGTTGGAAAAAAAGGGCACAGCAGCGCACGACCACACAATTGTCAGTTAAAGTAACATAGTGCCGTATCACAAAAAAATTACCTGGTCATGAAGGGGGGTAAATCTTTCACAGGGCAAGTAGTTAAAGCCCCAATAATAACAGCACCCAAAATTGTGAAAAATACTAACCACACCATTTCAACATCTTTCTCTTTGCCAGGAATATGGTGCTCAAAAGTTTTTGAGCCCAGTTACTGGTATATTACTGGTATATTTCAATTTCATGACACCTTGGATGGTTACTGGTTAGTACGGCTAGACCCATCTCGGTAAATGTAGGAGCATACATGCTTTTTCCATATGACTGCTTTTTTTATGACTGTTTTTTGGTACTTTAGACCGACAATGAATACAATTATATGCATCATTTATTGAAGTATATCACCTTAATCTGTAGGCACAATTTGAATCGAGATCTACTGTTTGCCTGTTTAAATATGTTGAAAAAGTCAACCACTTGCATAGCGTGTACTTACTTTTTCACATGACCGTATTGATGGCATTTGCTATGAAGGACAGAAGAAAACAGCATACATGAATCCAATGTGGCTCACAAGCAAGCGAGCATGATTCCAACGTGGCTCATGTGTGACACATGCTTCTTTAGAGATTCCTTTCTTTTAAAGCTTTTTTTGCTGGCTATAGATGTAGAAGTTAGTACATGAGCCAATTATGCCTAATGTAGACAGATATACAGGCATAACTATTTACCCCCTAAAGTCAATACTTTGTAGAGCCACCTTTTGCGGCTATTACAGCTCTAAGTCGCTTTGGATAAGTCCCTATGAGCTTGCCATATCTTACGACTAGATTACATTTTTGCCTATTCCTCCTTGCAAAACTGCTCCAGCTCCTTCAAGTTGGACACGATCAAACCAATACGTCCCCAGCAGACAGATTTGTTCAAATCGGTCTGTCCGACCGATTTGAACAAATCTGTCTGCTCGTGTGTATGGGGCCTAAGGAGCATATGGCTTATTGTCATCCTATGTACAGATACTATAGTCTTTGCTGTGGAACTCTGGAGCTCTTCCAGGGTTACCTTAGTTCTCTGTGCTGCCTCTCCTTGCCCGGTCTGTGAGGTATGGTGTGTGTCTGTCTCTTGGCAGGTTTGCTGTTGGACCATGTTCTTTCCATTTGGTTTTGATAGCTTTAATGGTGCTCCTAGGGATCATCAAAGATTTTGATATGTTTTTATAACCTAACCCTGACTTGTACTTCACATCAACATTGTCCCTTACTTGTTTGCAGAGTTCCTTGGTCTTCATGGTAGTGTTTGGTTAGTGGTGCCTCTTGCTTAGGTGTTGCAGCCTCTTGGGCCTTTCAAAAAGGTGTGTATATGTAATGACAAATCATGTGACACTTAGATTGCACACAGGTGGACATAATGTCACTAATTATGTGACTTCTGGAGGTAATTGGTTGCACCAGAGCTTTTTATGCGCTTTATAACAAATGGGGTGAATACATACACACATGTCAATTATCCGTTTTTTTATTTCTGAAAAATAGTTTTATATATATATTTTTCTAATTTTATTTCACCAACTTAGACTATTGTGTTCTGATCCATCACATATAATTCAGATTAAAAAAACATTGAACTAAAGGCTTTAATGTAACAAAATATGTAAAAAGCCAAGGGGGGTGAATACTTTTGCAAGGCACTGTACATGCATGTACACACCCCTCCCCGGATAAAATGATATCCTCATGGTTCTGTATTACTTAAGTAATTTTCCTTTAAAATTATGTGCCTATGTTACAGTTCACTTGCTGTCTTTAAGGGTGTGCTAATAGATTGCCTGTTTACTGACCTGGAATGCTGGTATGCTTTTGACATTGAACCATCACTAATCTTTCTAAACCTGGCTAGCTTTGATCATGAATTTGAACTGCAATTTAGCTTTGATGTTGATATCTTCCCAGTTTTCAGCTCAACTTCTAACGTGTTCGTGTTCCATCCTGGCAGAGTGTTTGGGTCTAGGATATTGGCATATAAAAGTTGCACGGCAATATATTATGGTCAAACTTACCTTGAAAAGGAATATCCCTTTGAAATGTTGGCAGGCATTGCTAACATAAAGGAGTTGTAAAGGATTTTTGTTTTGCCTAAAATTAATGTCTTCAAGGTAGACAGACAGAATAGTGTAATGATTCTGTTAACAAATTAGTAAATACCTATTAAATTCCTTCATCTATATCAACTCCGGCGTTCTAGTTTCTGTTCTCTTATTCACTTCCTGGTTTGCATCACTTGTTCATGTAAGAACTACATTTCCCAATATGAATTGCAGCAGGCCCAGTAATTCACACCTCCTTGAAGTCTCTAACACATAGAGAGCGTCCTGCCACACAGATGTTGTTCCCAGGAGGGCGCGAGATGTAGTTCCCAGGAGGGGGCGAGCACTGACCACTGCAGTAAAGTCTCCCTTCACGGTGGTCAGTAAAATCAGACAAGCAGGAAGTGAACAGAACAGAGAAGAAATAGAGCAACTTCTGAGCAAAAACGAACAATGAGGAAGTGAAAAGAGGAATGTCTGCAGGTAAAGGATGCTTATTATGGAAAAAAAAAAATGTCCTTTACAACCCCTTAAAAAAAAAAAAAAAGGAAATGTTATATGGAAAATCTGGTGTAAAAACACACATTTTTTTTTTTTTACATCAAAGTATTAGTACAAAACCTAAAAATACTCCCAAATGCACTGTTGTTTAAAAGTTGACAACAATTTATTTATAATGAAAAAATGCCACAAAACTACTTGCTAGATCCACACCAGCTAATTTATAGAGGATCATATTGTACATATAGTACAACAAAGTATAGGTATAGTATTATGCATTCTATCAGGCTTCACTGAATGGCAAAATTCAAAGTCGGTGTCCTTGTTTTCATAAGCCTCATAAATACAATCGGACTTCCATCGGACAAATTTGTGGATTTTTGCGTAAAGGGCGTTGTCCGTGAACTTGTTCTGCATAGAGACAGCAGAACTTTTTCAGCCAACATTCACGAAACTGCATGGTTTTTCAGTTCTTTAACACCACCCTTTGGTCAACTTCTGCTAATACTGCCCAATGGTTACCATTGGTTCAGAGCAATGTGTGTTTGTACTTTGGATTTTAGTCCGACGGACTTGTGTACACACGATCGGGTGATCTGACGGAACACATTTGTTGCAGGACAATTTGAGAGCATTACCATCCAACATTTGTTGTCGGAAATTTAGACAACATTTGTCCGATGGAGCATAAAGACCGCCGGATTATCCGACAAAGTACGTCCATTGGACAATTGTTGTCGGAATATCTGATTGTGTGTACTGGCCTATACAGTTCAGTTCACTTGGCTAGCTCACTAAATACCTCACATTGGAGTTGAGTACGTTACAACAGTATAGCTGTTGTTCCTTGATGTCCCTATGTTACATCAATATCAAATATAGTCTTGTATAAATAGAAAAACAATTGTCAATGTGGTTTTCACAGGCAGGCAAGCACCCACATGTTTCATTAGGGTGTAGCCTAAAGCTCAGATGATTCCTTCTATTCAAATCAATGGCTAACACTGCAATATGATGTATCATCCTTACCAATCGATAAGTCATCAGCTGTCAATGCCTCTTAGTTATTTAAGAACTGTCATATGGTGGAGTGGGCAGACATCAATAGCCTTCTTTGGAAGTGGAGCGTTTTCTTTTTGTTTGTTTTTTTCGGGTCGGTGGTGGTGGCAGGCATCATGTTTGACGACGGATCTACGGTACATTGGGTAGGGTTGCCACCTCATCCCTTTAAAACAGAACACATATGAATTACACAGGTTCTGAGGCTCACGCTAATGCAGATAAGGCACCAAGTGAGTTTAATTACCACTATAATCAGCCACAGAACCTGTGTAATTCATATGTGTTCTGTTTTAAAGGGATGAGGTGGCAACCCTAACATTGAGGGACATTTTTTTGTTTGTTTCTTAAATAAAGGACTTTTAACTGCCTACTATCATTTTTACGGACACCCTTAGGCAGATGCAATGGTAATTGTCAGACTCAGAGACAAAGCAATAGGCATACAGCTGTACAGGTGGAGGGCCTTTAAGCTGGATGCAGCAACTGCATTTGTAAAATCACTGTTTCCTATAGCAACTGAACTTGTAAGGCCCCATACACACGAGCAAATGAACAATGTAAAAATATATAGCGCTCGTTATAAAAAATGATAAATAATAATCAGAAAAGTGGAAGCTGCAATAATAAAAAGGTTATACAACCTAAACCATGATATACAAGAAACAAAATTGCGCTAAAAACTGCAAATATCACTAAGCAGTATAATGTTAAACCATAAGTATAGTCCATATACATAAAAAGGATGAATGCACAGGATCCAGTGTGTTCTTAAAGTTCGATTATAAGATGAATATTCATAGTAAGAATCTCCCAGGTGTGAACACTGATGACAGACTTTGGGAAAAAGTGTTGAAAGTAAACACCTCCACCATAGGTATGAGTGGCCTCTTACCAGATCCAAAATACAAATGAGCCTTATGCCAAAACCCAGAAATCACCGTCAACACCTCCAACGTCCTGATCATCTATACACGGACCATCCTCGGTGTCATCAGTATGCGTCAGGATGTATGAAAGGACAGAAAGGCTCTCATAGTGTAAAATCGTCAGGTTTTATTAAAGTAAAAAAATGGTATGCACTTACAAGAGATCGTTCAAAAGCAGGCATCCAATATAAATAAGCCGGCCGGCTAGCACATTCCGCCCGTGTCTTCCGGGTAGAGAGAAATTTTTTGCGGTGACGTCAGCACGTCGCCTCCCTACGTTTCGTCACTAGAGGGACGTGTTCACGGGATCAACGTCCCTCTAGTGACGAAACGTAGGGAGGCGACGTGCTGACGTCACCGCGAAAAATTTCTCTCTACCCGGAAGACACGGGCGGAATGTGCTAGCCGGCCGGCTTATTTATATTGGATGCCTGCTTTTGAACGATCTCTTGTAAGTGCATACCATTTTTTTACTTTAATAAAACCTGACGATTTTACACTATGAGAGCCTTTCTGTCCTTTCATAACACCTGACGCATACTGATGACACCGAGGATGGTCCGTGTATAGATGATCAGGATGTTGGAGGTGTTGACGGTGATTTCTGGGTTTTGGCATAAGGCTCATTTGTATTTTGGATCTGGTAAGAGGCCACTCATACCTATGGTGGAGGTGTTTACTTTCAACACTTTTTCCCAAAGTCTGTCATCAGTGTTCACACCTGGGAGATTCTTACTATGAATATTCATCTTATAATCGAACTTTAAGAACACACTGGATCCTGTGCATTCATCCTTTTTATGTATATGGACTATACTTATGGTTTAACATTATACTGCTTAGTGATATTTGCAGTTTTTAGCGCAATTTTGTTTCTTGTATAACACGAGCAAATGAATCTGCTCAAATTGGTCGGACAGACCGATTTGATCAGATTTGTCTGCTGGCCGTTTTGGTTTGATCGCTGTACACACGATCAAACCAAAATCCTCGCCGGCAGACAGACACGGTGACGTGGCGGCGTCAACGTCACCGCACCAGGAAGTAAAACACTTCCGCGCATGCGTCAAATCCATTCGACGCATGTGCGGGCAGATATGTCTGCTGGTTAGCGTACTAACCAGCAAACATATCGGTCCGACGGGTCCCCAGCAGACAGATTTTAAAGCAGGCTTTAAAATCTGTCTGCTGGCCAAATCCGTCGGCTCGCCCGTACACACGATCGAATCTGTCTGCTGAGACGGTCTGTCAGACCGTTTTCAGCAGATAGATTTAAACGTGTGTACACGGCCTCACAGTCAATAGAGATCTGTACACATAACATACAGGTAACCCATTATAGATCTTCTCTTGCGTCTCACAGTGTCCTATTGTAGATCTTTACTCACTGAGCTCTTCAAGATCCCTGTCATCACTAACCCGCTGTACAGTATCTCACAAAAGTGAGTATACACCTCACATTTGTGTAAATATTTTATTATATTCTTTCATGTGACAACACTGAAGAAATTACACTTTGCTACAATGTAAAGTAGCGAGTGTACAGCTTACAGTTGTGCTCATAAGTTTACATACCCTGGCAGAATTTATGATTTCTTGGCCATTTTTCAGAGAATATAAATGATAACACAAAAACATTTCTTTCACTCATGGTTAGTGTTTGGCTGAAGCCAACTGTTTACTCTTTTTATATCATTATCACAACAGAAACTACCCAAATGACCCTGATCAAAAATTTACATACCCTAGTTCCCAAAAGTGAAACTTCCGCTTAATCCACTCCTCACCCCCCCTTACATGGCATGTCATTTTTTGGGGGCTTCAGTGAGGGGGGGGGCTTCAGGAGGAGTGGGACTTCCTGTCTCACTTCCTCCTTCCACCGAGGGGCTGCTAAGGCAATACGTAATATCGCCTTTTGGCAGCCCCTCCCTGTAGGCGATCGTCTGGGACACGTGACAGGTCACAAGAGATCGCCTGTCCAATCAGATGGCGCAGCACAGCTTGCACACGCGCAGTGGGTGCCCGGCCGTGAACCCGAAAGCTGTTACGCCCGGGTGCCCACACTTAGAATGAAGACGCCTGCTGGAGAGGGGGAGGGGAGCGGAGCCCCGGCCGGTGCGTCGCTGGAACGTTGAGCAGGTGAGTGTGTTTATTAAAAGCCAGCAGCTACACTTTTTGTAGCTGCTGACTTTTAATAAACATTAAAAATGTCTGGAACACCCCTTTAAAACCGTGTATTTCCCCCTTTAACATCAATGACAGCTTGAAGTCTTTTGTGGCATTTGTGGATGAAGGTCTTCATCTTCTCTGATGGTAAAGCTGCCCATTCCTCTTGGCAAAAAGCCTCCAGTTCCTGTGAATTCTGTATTGCATGAACTGTGCGTTTGAGATCTCCCTAGAGTGGCTCAATGATATTGAGGTCAGGAGACTGAGATTGCCACTCCAGAACCTTCACTTTATTCTGCTGTAGCCAATGACAGGTCGACTTGGCCTTGTGTTTTGGATCATTGTCACGTTTGAAATGTCCAAGGCTGATGACTGCAAATGTTCCACCAGTATTTTTTACTATAACATACTGCATTCATCTTGCCATCAATTTTGACCAAATTTTCTGTGCTTTGTAGCTCACACATCCCTAAAACATCAGCGATCCACCTCAGTGTTTCACAGTCGGAATAATTTACTTTTTACCATAGGCCTTGTTGATTCCAAATGTAGTATTTATGGTTGTGCCTAAAAAGCAAAATTTTGGTCTCATCACGCCAAATGACTTTGTGCCAGAAGGTTTGAGACTTGTCTCTGTGCTGTTTGGCATGTTGTAAGCGGGATACTTGTGGCATTTGCATAGTAATGGCTTTCTTTTGGCGACTCGACCATGCAACCCATCTTTCTTCACGTGCCTCCTTATTATGCATCTTGAAACAGCCACACCACATGTTTTCAGAGAGTCCTGTTTTTCACCTGAAGTAATTTTTGGGATTTTCTTTGCATCCCCGAAAAATGTTCTTGGCAGTTGTGGCTGAAATCTTAGTTGGTCTACCTGACCGTAGTTTGGTTTCTACAGAACCCCTCATTTTCCACTTCTTGATTAGAATTTGAACAGTGCTGAATGGCATTCTCAATTCCTTGGATTATTATTATTATACAGGATTTATATAGCGCCAACAGTTTGCTTTACATCAGGGAAGACAGTACAGTCACAATACAAATTAATACAGGAGGGATCAGAGGGCCCTGCTCCTTAGAGCTTACAATCTAGAAGGGGCTTACAATCTAGAAGGATCTTGTTATATCCCTTTCCTGTTTTATACAGTTCAACTATCCTTTCCCTCTGATCCTTTGACAATTCTTTTGCTTTCCCCATAACTCAGAACCCAGAAGCGTCAGTGCAGCACTGGATGAAAGATGCAAGGGTCTGTCAGGAGTCCAGAAACTCATTGACCTTTTATACATACAGACTAATTACAAGCAAACAGATCACAGGTGAGGATGGTTACCTTTATTAGCCATTCAAACCCCTTTGTGTCAACTTGTGTGCATGTTATCAGGCCAAAATCACCAGGTTATGTAAACTTTTTATCAGGGTCATTTGGGTAGTTTCTGTTGTGATTATGATTTAAAAAGAGTAAACACAGTTGATTGATAATAAATGGCTTCAACCAAACACTACCCATAAGTGAAAGAAATGTTTTTGTGATATCATTCATATTCTCTGAAAAATGGCCAAGAAATAATACATTCTGCCAGGGTATGTAAACTTATGAGCATAACTGTATATAACAGTGTGAATTTGCTGTCCCCTCTAAAAAATTCAACACACAGCCATTCATGTCTAAACCTCTGGTAAAAAAAGGGAATATACCCCTAAGTGAAATGTCCAAATTGGGCACAAAGTGTCAATATTTTGTGTGGCCACCATGATTTTCCAGCATTGCCTTAACCCTTTTGGGCATGTAGTTCATTAGAGCTTGCCACGGGAGTCCTCTTCCACTCCTCCATGACGACATCATGAAGCTGGTGGTTGTTAGAGATCTTGCGCTCCTCCATCTTCCATTTGAGGATGCCTCACAGATGCTCAATAGGGTTTAGGTCTGGAGACACCCGGCACTTCCCAATGACTCCACCCCCTTTGCCTTGCCCATGTGTCAGGAGGCGGCCCTATACAGGAAACGTCGGCTTTGCTTCCTCTAGTGCCTACAATCTGGGCTTGCCAACCCACCATCCCAGAGCAGGAGGTAGCAGGCCACATCAGAAGGGTCAGGGCACCTCTGCTGTAAGGCATGCATTGTGTGTTTCTGTGTGGAGCAGAAAAGGAAAAAAATGGCGCAAAGACCGACCAAGCAATATGTAGCAGCAATAAATGCAATATGATAGTAAAACTAAAAGTCCCAGCAATGATCCCTTTGGGGCATCCAGGGGGTCGGGATTCACAATGCTTAGCCAGTTTTTTCTTTTTTTGTAAAACATTAATGTTATATGGTCTGGTGAACACAGTTATGATATTGGTTGAGCCAATCAGGATAATGCTGACGAATTCAAATACTTTGTTAGCTTCTGCAATTAGAGAGAGATTTTCAAAAGTATAAACTTAAGTCTTATAACGTATTGTTATCTCACATATATTTTATACTGTATTGTTATTGCATATATATATTGTTATCCTTGTGTTATCATCATATAATTTTCAATAAAATATTATTGAATAAAAAAAAAAAAAAAGTCCCAGCAATGAATGAAAGGGGTCAGTTTGTTGCACCAGAGGCAGTTCCCTGGGGAGTTGAAGCAAAATCTGGGGAAACAGGTAAAAAAGAGACAAGGTTTGCCAGACTAAGTGCAGCATATATTAAACCATTTATTTAGAAGAAACTAAGCCAAATGGCTACTCACATGATAAAAGTAATAATCGGGCAAGCATAAGTAGTGGAGTGTATGGGGTCCATAGTCACTATGTGGTCCAGGGTAACAAGAGGAGCAACAGCAATGCACTGACCGACTGTAGGAAGATGGAGCTGTAGCGTGACCTCTGTAGCCAGCCTAATGTCTTGGCTGGACGTTGTACGGCCTCGGCCATATCCGGAAGATGATTCTACAGACCTAACTGACAATTCGGGATGTCAATCATTTATAGGCTGACATTCACACCAATGGGAACATCCATAGAAGTAAACAAACTTTAAAAACAGGAAGTAGACCATATACCAGAAGATATCAGGATGTATAACAGAAGAGTGCTTTGGGGTGGGGGGCTGCATGGTGCCCCCCTATCCCAAAGCACCCCCCCCATGTTGAGGCCATGCGGCCTGGTAAGGTTTAGGAGGGGGGCGCTCGCTCGTCCCCAGCCCCTTTCCTAACCAGCTGGGCTGCGTGCTCGGATAAGGGTCTGGTATGGATTTTGGGGGACCCACGCGCAGTTTTTTTTGGCGTAGGGGGTTACCCTTAAAATCCATACCAGACCCAAGGGCCTGGTATGCTCTTGGAGGGGGAACCCATGCCGTTTTTTTATTTAAAATTTGGCGTGGAGTTCCCCCTCAAGATTCATACCAAACAAAGTGTCTGGTATTGGCGGGGATCCAAGTCGGATCCCCGTTCATTGAAAGTCGGACGTATGTCACAGGGCAAAGTCGGATTCAAAGTAGGGCGGCTGTCATGTCGTACCAGTGTAAACCCAGCCTTAGGAGATTAAACAACCTGTTTGAAAAAAAGCAGAGCCTGGTGGGATATAGTAACCTTTGATAGGTATATTGAAAAAGAGATGGTACCGCGCCTTCTAAGATGGGATGTTCCTCTACCCAGGGCCTTATTCTCAAGTCTCAACAGTTTATTCATTCAGTATATTTGGAGTGGGAAGTGCCCCCGGCTTGCACTCCGCACCTTGCAGCTCCCTAAGTCGGCGGGGGGATGGGGGTCCCGGCGGTTCACAGGTATTACGAAGCTGTGGCCCTACAGCATATTTTAGATTGGTATCATAATTTGCAGTATAAATTGTGGACAAGTTCCTGGCGGGACGCAACCTGTCCCACGCCCTGTGGGTGCCTAAGCAGAGTAGGGGTTTGTCAAGACTGGTTTCCCCGCTGGCCGCTCACGCTCTGGCACCCTGGGATGCCCTAAACAAAGATGGGGGGCTCGCCTTGCTGACCTCCCCACTGGCACCCTTGAGCGGCTTCCCCTGGTTCACTCCGGAGGAACACCCATCCTTTTTACGTAACAGAAACCCTGTACATTGGAACAGGTGGGTTAAGATTTTAAAGTTTTTCAGGAGTATTTTAGTCATGGTGGGTCAGCAGTCTGTACTTGCCTGTGAAAGAGCCCATCAAGTTCTCCATTGCATTTCCAGGAGTTCTGCGTTCTGTGCATAGAGGTTGCACATCCACAATAGAGAATCTAAAGAGAAGAGAGAAAAGAAAAGTAGTATCAAGAACAGAGGTAATGACCTCCACTGCGTGTCTGCCTGCATCCAGTAGTTAGGATGTCAGCAACATATGCATCTAAGTTATGTAAACCAGAGCTGGTTGTGGGGACCAGTGTAACAGGACTGGTGAACGGAGTGAACCACAAGTGCGGTTAGCAAGGATTTCAATGCACTTCTTTATGTGAGAACTCAGTATTGGACCCCAGGCGTCGCTCCACGCAAACAGGAGTTTGGGGGTTCTCTACATCATCTCTCTTGCACATAAAGAAAAGCGTTGAGCAACATGCGACCAGAGCTTAGCGTTTAAAATTATAGTATACATTTAAACATTCAAATGCACAACTGTATGCAAACGATAATCAGTTAAACATAGCGTTGTGCATTAGGCCACTAAGGGAGAAGGTATGATATACGTCAACCCTTAGCATAGAAAATATTAGGCAAACATGTTCAGCAACTTAGGGCATAGGCCCGTAAACAAGTAGCACTTATGTCAAGCACGTAGTAAATAGGATTTGTAGAGACAACTAATAGTTGCATAAGAGAGGCAAATATAGCTCAGGTAATTTTGAGAGTATATGTCCCTTTAAGATACTCCACAGCAATAGCAAACAGGTATAACAGTCAGTCCCAAGCAGTATATTAATAGTTAGCAAGCCAGAGTTAAATACAGTACTTCATAACGGTAATAAGTTAACAGGTGATTCTAAAGGAGTAGTTGTTACTTATCCGTTTTGCAGGGATGAGTATTTTTCCAGAGTATTACAGCAGCAATGGGATTCTTCTATGGAGGGTGTCAGCAAGGAAGAACTCTTAGGTTGTCCACAGCGAAGGTAGCCTGGACGTAGTGAAGGTCCTTGCTAGGTGGCCATAATGTTGCTGTCTGGCTTGAAATTCAGTATGGGGAGCGTTGGTAGTGTATTGTAGTGTGGCCGACATGGCTGACAATAATAGAACGAGGTTTGTATTTAAAATGAATGCCTTTATAGGCTGCTAACAGGTGCAGTGCATAAGCACTGATACGAGGCAGGGCAGCGGTGATGTGCCATGCACTTCTGCATACCACAGTGGAACGCACGCGGCGCTGGGCCATGACATCATCGCGCGGTCGCCATAATGCTTTCCAGCGTGGAACTCACTACAAAAAAAGAGTGAGGAGCGCCTGTTACAACCAGCAGCATTCCGCTAAGGGCAAGTTCGCTATGAGTGGCATGTGGTTCTGCCTCGGCACATCACTCTTTAATTCAAGAAAGGTGAGTTGGAGGAGAGTTGGAGGAGAGGGAAGGAACCCCCAATGTAAGTAGAGGTTACTTCTCATAACTTCTGCTAAGCTAAGCTAACACAAGAGTGTTTATACAATAAGAATAAAATTTGTTTACTATAAGTTTTGTCATCCAAGCCATCTTGAAGTGAGCTGTAAAACCATAAAACTATAAAATTGTAGGACAGGAATCCAGGGGAAGGGAAAGAATAGCGAGACTCAAAAGGGAGTGCAGATAAGGAAATGAAACCCGAAAATGAGGGGGAAGAAGGGGAGGGAGGTTTGTAGGATGATGGATAAGAATTGAAGAGGGGATAGGAATATGGGATGTAGATTGCATCTGTGAAACTACACGACCACCCACTGTAGGTCGTTGATAGTTTCAGAAAGTATAAGTCCAGCAAGTCTTAAGTTGCTACCACTAATAGCAATAAGTGTTGCTCCCCAGTATCAAGTACAGCAAAACAAGGGATAACCATCAATAGCTTTTCCCTTTCGTTAAGGTGGGTGAAAGGGTTTTCTTTGGTGCTGACCTGTTTGGTTGTGACCATAGTGGAGAAACAGGTCTGGGTGGTGTAGCCAAAGCTCTATTGGATGGGGAACTTCTGAAGATCAGATTCAAGGGTGAGCAACACTTCTTCATCTTGAAAACTGACAAATAAGTGAGACTTTCACTTGTACATGAAGGAGAGCCTGAATGGAAACGATCAGCGGTACTTAATCTGATGGTTTTAAAGATACACCGATCATCGCTTTTGGGTGGTCAGTTGTGAGATATCAGCGTAGATTTGGATTGGATGTCCAAGTAGTGATACATCCTGGTTTTGGCTGTCGTCGTGATTTTCTCTTTAACCCTGTAGAAATGGGGTTTGACAATTATGGGGCAGGCCGTTGGATCTGCGGGCAGTCAGGGCCTGGTGAAAGCAATCCAATTCCAGCTGCTGGGTAGAGATGTCGGGTATCAGGTCTTGCATCAACGTGTGTGGGGCAGGCAACAGGTCTGTAACTGTCTCAGGGAGGCCTCTGACCCTAAAATTGTAGCGTTGGGATCTGTTCTCCAGGTCCTCTATTTTGTCCTGGGCTTGGTACAAATAAAGTTCTGGTTCACAAGTTTTACAGTTCCATCTACTTTTTCATCTAAAGAGTTCAATCTTTTGCCTATAGTCTGGAAGTCACCTTTTATGTCAGTGGTTATGATGATGTAGGCTTTGTAAAGTTCCTGCTACAGCAAGGCAGAAAATCTAGCTAACTGCACTGGGAGAAAGCAGGCAGGCTTGTGTGTTTGTCTTCTGGACCAGCGCCATCTTGACTGGAGGGGTCTGTTTCTGAAGAGGGCATGGGTGCATGTTCGAGGAGGCTGGGGCGGCTGTGCAGGCTTTTTCTTCACCCATGCTTCCTATTGTCCTCCAACTAAGTTCGTTGGTCCTCTCCTCCGCTCCTTCTAGTTTAATATAGCTCTGATTTCTGAGGCCTTGCGGAGCGTGGTCAGAGCATTCCTGATCCTAGCGCCACGCACATGCGCACTCAGAGGACAGACTTTCAAAATGATTACTGTCAAATTAAATTACTAATTATGCCAGGCAGAGTTCCTACCAGCGCAATCAGCAATCCTGCTCTTTATTTAGTTAAATTAAGAGGTGTAAACTGTTATTTTTCTGTGGGGGGGGTATTTATTTATAGTGTGCAAACTTTTCAGCAAGTAGGGCAAAGAAGCACAAGTGACAGTTACCGTGTTCATTGGTTGTAATATCTCTGTACCCTCAAAATCCAATGAGTTCTCCACTAAAAAAAAGCACAGCAAAACACCAGTTCTAACGGAAGTTTAGCAGATGGTTACTACACAAAAATGCAAAATTAATCTTTCCGACAGTGCATTAAAATAATTGCACACTGGATGAAAGTTTATATTTAAACCGGAGGGGAGTACACAGCACTAGAACCAGATGTCTTGCAGCAGAGGATGTTTAGTTTGCTTTAAGCATCTTTCTAATCAAATCATCACAGTAATAAAACCTGTTCTGGATATTTTTAACTTGTTGATCGTTTCTCCTAAATGAAATCCAGCTTTTGGAGCTTTGCGCTGTCATAGGTAGAGCTTGTAAACACTAATTATTTAGTCCATCTTGCACAATTTCCAGCAGACATTTTGGCTATGTAGGTGAAAGCAAGCTCAGTCGGTTTTAGCTGCATCTAGAGGTTCTTCTATACAGTACCACTTTTCAATATGTCTTCCAGGGATTTGTTGAGATATTTATTCTGTGTCAATCTTTGATAGAGATGAGCCGAACATCCCCCAGTTTGGTTCGCACCAGAACATGCCAACATAATTTTTTGTGCGAAAATGCGAACATCGTTAAAATCTATGAAACACAAATGTGAAAAATCAAGTGTTAATTTTAAAGGCTGATATGCAAGTTATTACCATAAAATGTGTTTGGGGGCCCGGTACTGCCCCAGGGGACAGGTATCAATGCAAAAAAAAAAAACATTTTTAAAACAGCAGTTATTTCAGGAGCAGTGATTTTAGGAATGCTTAAAGTAAAACAATAACATTTTTATTTTCCTTTAAATATCGTGCCTAGGGTTCCCTTAATCTGCCTGTAAAGTGGCACATCTTTCTCATGTGTATTACTGTGCCACAGCAAAAGGAAAAAATGTAATTTAAAATTGCTTGCGGCTGTAATGTATTATTGTCTCCTGGTAATATTGATAAAAAAACATTGAAAAAATGTCCCCCCCCCCCCTCCATACCAGGCCTTTTAGGTCTGGTATGGATATTAAGGGGAATTCCACACCAAAATGTAAAAAAAAATGATGTGGGAGCCCCCCTAATCCATACCAGGCCCTTTAGGTCTGTTATGGATTCTAAGTGAAAACCCCCACGCCAAAAAAAACATTAGGATTAACCTTTATGTTATATGTTTTTACAACATCTCCCCCTGAAGAAACGCGTCGGCCTCTAAGGATGTAGCTATGTGACTCTTTAAATGAAATATACTATTGTTATGCATCTTTATACATTTTTTCTCCAACAATAAAAATGTACCACGTTTATCTACATGAGTGTAACAGGGGCCGTTGTGCCTGTATAGCAGGCGCTTTCAGCGTCATAATGCGTTCCCTGCTGGAACGCATACAGCGCTCGCGTGATGACGTCAACGCCCGACACCGTGGCGCGTTGAGTGAGTGAAAAACTTGTAGAGCGCAACACATGCGAACTGAATCGCCTCTGGGCGTTCCAGTTTGGAACACGGAAGTGCGCTGCTACTCACGGCGGTTCTCCTGAATTCAGTGCCGATGCACTGTACCTGGTCACCGGCCTAGAAAAACATTCAGGCAACAGTCAAGCCCTGTTCTATTATTGTGGGCTACAGTTACCAAAGAGCTGCAGCAACTATCCTTCCCTAAAATTGAAGAGCCTGCCATCCTGGATGCCTGCCACAAAGGAACTACAGGGACCCTCAATCCCAGGCTGAAAACCATCCTCTCCTGCATCTGCGCTGCACCCCCTAAAGAGATCTTCCTACAGGACAACCTACACTACGGAATCCCTTGTTGTCTACACTGAAGCCCTGCAAACGGTTAAGTAGCAATTGTGTCACTTGTAGTTCTATAGAAACATCTACTGCATACTTACCACCTAAAACAATTGCTGATATCTATTATGACTTGTGGCTATTAACATACTTCTTGGGACTGACTGGTGTGTCTTTAGCTGTTGTTGCAGAGTATCTTAAAGGGACATACACTCTCAAAATATAATGCCCTTCATATGCAATTACTAGTTGCTATCGCTAATGCCGCGTACACACGGTCGTTTTTTGTGATGAAATAAGACAATGTTTTAAAAAACGTAATTTAAAATGATTGTGTGTGGGCAAAACGTTGTTTTATGTCTTCTGAAAAATGACAAAAAAAAATTGAACATGCTTCAATTTTTTATGTTGTTTTTCAGAATGTCGTTTTTTGTGTCATAAAAAATGACTGTGTGTGGGCTAAAACAATGTTTAAAACAATGTTTTTAAACCCGCGCATGCTCAGAAGCAAGTTATGACGCGAGCTTGAATGGAACAGAGTGCCGTCGTATGTGTTGTACGTAACCACGCTTTGCAAGAGCATTTTCAGAAAACGATGGTGTGTAGGCAACATCGTTTTTTAAAATGAAGTTTGAAAAACTTCGTTTTTTTTCATGAGAAAAAATTACGTTTTTTTACAAGACAACAAACGACCGTGTGTACACGGCATCACGTGTACGCTCAAATTACCTGAGTGATATTTGCCTCTCATATGCAACTATTAGTTGTATTTACAACTCCTATTTACTATGGGTACTCTCAAATTACCTGAGCTATATTTGCTGTTTAAATGCAACTATTAGTTGTCTCTACAACGCCTATTTTCTACGTGCCTGACATAAGTGCTACTTGTTTATGGGCCTATGCCCTAAGTCGCGAAACATGTTCGCCTAAACTTTTCTATACTAAAGGTTGACGTATTTCATACCTTCTCCCTAAGGCTGCATCACACCTTTGCGTAGGCGATTTGCGGTGACAAAAAATAGGCATTTTGTCCCGCGATTTGCGGCGACAAAACGCGTAGTTTTTAAACGCGTTTTTTTATATTGTATTGTCGGCTATGCGGAACGCCGAAGCCGCCCGATACGTGCGTCGAAAAAGGGTCCGGGACTTGTTTAAAATTTGGCGTTCGACGTTCTATCGACGTACGGCATTCTGCGTTAGGAGATGAGAACAGTCTCCATAGAGAACAATGTAAATTCGACCCTCCGGCGTATTGTAGCGTCGCGCTTCAGGCGTAAAAACACCTAGGTGTGAATGGAGCCTTAGTCGCCTAATGCACGACGCTATGTAATACTGATAATCACTTGCATACAGTTGTGCATTGGAATCTTTTAGTGCATACTATATTTTAAAGGCTCAGCTCTGGTCGCATGTTGTAATGCGTCCAAGCTCAGTAGCTCAACGCCTATCTTTATGTGAGAGAGAGATGATGTAAAGAAACCCCCCCCCCTCTTATTGAATCGGGAGGGATGGAGGCACATCATATGTGCCTCATGTAAAGTCCCAAAACTCCCAACTTATACTTGAAAGGCAAGGGGGGATGAGTGAGTGCCCCCTGAACCATACCAGGCCACTTGCCCTCAACATTGTCCCCCCAAAGCACCGCGTTGATAGGAACAAGGGCCTCATCCCCACAACTCTTGCCAGGTGGTTGTGGTGGTCTGTGGAATGGGGGGTTTATCGGAATCTGGAAGCCCCTTTAACAAGTGGACCCCCAGATCCCGCTCCCCATCTATGTAAATGGGTAGAGGTACATTGTACCCCTACCCATTCACCAAAAAAGTGTCAAAAAAGTAAAAATGACAGGAGACAGTTTTTGACAATTCCTTTATTAAAAAAAAAATCCATCCATCCATCTTCAATCACGGTGTCGTTGGACCTGAAAAATAGCAAAAAAAATGAAAATACTCGGTGGGAGGCGTCCCGCCGACTGCTGTCTTTTCACTGTGACAGCTCTATTATATTATATTATTTCAAAAATTGTAATTACATGCCCCTGTTAAACAGGGACAGGAAAATTGGGCCTTGTGTGGTGGTGATGCCCTAAACCAAAAAAACTAAAATATTGTTGGAAGCTAACATCATCAAGATTCAGGAGGAAAAGGATAGGCAGTCTTCAATGGATCCCAGATCCATAGCAAGTTCAATCAGTTACATCAGCACCAGGTGCTTGACAGGTGCTGAACCAGGACTAATTGCTTTTTTAAATGTGAGCCTATCAACGGAGTCTGTAGACAGGCGCACTCTTTGATCTGTTACAAACCCTCCATCAGCACTGAATGTGCATTCGGAAATCACTCTGGAGTCTGGATGCAGGATGGGCCAGAAGCTTGATTGCATATTGAGCAAGTTCTTGCCAGTGGTCAATCTTTAAGACCCAGTAACCCAAAGGATGCTCTGTTGGAAAGGTCTTCAAGTCTGCTCTTACCCCTAGATATTCCTGCACCATATAATGAAGATGCTGCCGATGGTTTCTTGAACCTTGGTGCTGAGGACTGAAAAATTGTTAAAGGCATCGGTCAGCTAGCCACCTTCTCCATGGCTCTTCCTCTGACCAAACCATGCCTCAGAAAAAGTTGACCAGCACCAGGAAATAGTAACCTCCCAGGGTCTGGAAAGGCGTTACACAAACTTTTCTTCAAGGCCTGCTGAAGTTGTTTCATACTCTGCTCCCTCTGCGAGGCAGGATGAGTCCTGCAACTTTACCCTTGTAATGTGGATCAAGAAGGGTTGCCAGCCAGTAATGATCCCTCTCCTTGATACCATGAATCCTAGGGTCCTTTTGCAGGCTTTGCAGAATCAGGTAGGCCATGCAGCGTAAGTTTGCAGAGGCATTCGATTCTGAGTTCTCTGAGTGACTAAGGATCCCATTATCTGGAGCTACCTTCTCCCAGCCATGTCCAACTCCTTGGGTTTCTGGAGACTGAAGACCATCCCTTGAAAACTGCTGCGTGTTATCCTCTGCGTCCATGCTGATACAATCCTCCTCCTCCTCCTCTTCTTCCTGTGTGTTTTGAAACCCCTGCAGTAATTCTATCTGCATAAAGGGGGCCTTGAGAGAAAAGGAAGTCCTCCTCTTCCTCTCGTAATTCTGCCTCAAGTGCCCTGTCCATGATTCCACAAAGTGTGTGCTCCAGCAGGAAGACTATCCTTGTGGCCTACTCAGATGGCCTGCTTACCATCCTTGTGGCCTACTCAGATGGTTACAGGACAGTGCATGCACCCTTGATCAGTAGCCCAGCTCCCCTGACCCTGTCCTGGTGCCATGTTCGCACAGGTACTCATTGATGGCCTCTGCTCTGTGTGCAGCCACTGCAGCAATGCCAATGTTGAGTTTCACCTGGTGGGCATGTCACAAATGAGGCGGTTGGTGGGCAGGTTGCATTGCCGTTGAATGTCAGCCAGCCGAACACTGTAATTGTATGACCAGCGGAAATTTACCACAGACTTTTTTGGCCTGCCTCAGGAGATCTTGTAAGCATGGGTACTTGGTCAAGAAAGGGGACATAAAACATGTGTCAAGTGTCCCTGTCAGGGGTGGGGGAAGAAGATTGGTGCCATTGTGGCATATAACAATTCCTGGCTGAAGCTGGTGAGGAGTCAACCACCCCTGAGCCTGCCCCTGCAGAGCTGACAGAATCTCTGCCCCAGTGTGGCTTCTGTCCCCTAAGCAAACCAACTGAAGCACAGCATGGCATCTTTAAGCCTGACTGCTTGTGTTGCCCCTTGAATGCTTACGGAGCACTGCTGGTTCAGAGGACAATTCTGCAGAAGAGGCCATAGAGGAAGAAGAAGAGGAGGTGGTGGAGCAGAGAGCTGTGGCAGAAGTACCACCAGCTTTTTGGAGGTGTGGTGGCAGAACAAGCTCCAACAACACTGAACCTGTCCTGCATCCTTCCTAACTGCCAGCAGAGTTGCACCGTGAAGGAAAGGTAACGTCCCTGCCCATGACTGCTGGACCCTGAGTCAGCAGTAATATGAACCTTGCTGCTGACCGCTCTGTCCAACGAGACCAAAACATTGCCTTCCATTGACGGTAGATTGCCTTACGTGAAAAGAAATGCAGTTTTGGAACCTGCCAGTGTGGTACAGCACATTCCATAAATTCACAAAAGGGGGCTGAGTCTAGCAGCTGAAATGGCAGCAGTTGCAGTGCTAACAATTTGGCCAAGTTAGCATTTAGACGCTGAGCATATGGATAGCTGGGACCAATTTTTTTTCACGGTTTAGCAACTGGGGTAGGGAAATTTGACTGCTGAAATCAACTGGGGTGGTATACTGCTAGCAGATTGGCTTCAAGTATTTGTGACACATATACCTTCATTCCTCTCAGTGCACGTCCTCCCCGCTCGATCCCCGCTTTCCCGCCCCGAGTTTGAATACTGCGCCAGCATATACCGAGCGCAGTACACTCGTGTATAGTCGGACAGGCTTGGCTACTCTCGCACTCACGTTCTGTACGTCCAGGACGTGAGCGCGAGAGGAGCCGAGCCTGCCCGACTATACACGGGTGTACTGCGCTCGGTATATGCCGGCGCAGTATTCAAACTCGGCGCGGGAAAGCGGGTATCGGCTTATATCGCACACCCACGATTTTGCCCTGATTTTCAGGGCAAAAAAGTGTGCGGTATATGCCGATAAATACGGTATATACTGTGTGCACCACCTGAAGTGTATTAGAAACTGAACACTGGCTGCCCTGCATTATATACTGTGTACACCACCTGAAGTGTATTAGAAAATGTACAAACTGTATTATATACTTTGTACACTGCCTGCATTGTATTATGCCGCGTACACACGATCACTTTTTGTGATGAAAAAAAACGTCATTTTATCTGACGAAACAAAACAACGTTTTTCAAACTTCATTTTCAAAAACGACATTGCATACACACCATCGTTTTTCCACAATGCTCTTGCAAAGCGTGGTTACGTGAGACACTTTCGACGGCACTCTGTTCCATTGAAGCTCCCATCTCATAACTTGCTTCTAAGCATACGCGGGTTTAAAAACGTCGTTTTAAATGACGTTTTGCCCACACACCATCACTTTTTATGACACAAAAAACGACATTTTGAAAAACGACACAAAAAATTCAAGCATGTTGGAATTTTTTTTTGGTCGTTTTTTTGAAGACATAAAACAACGTTTTGCCCACACACGATCATTTTAAATGACGTTTTTTAAAACGTCGTTTTTTTTCATCACAAAAAGTGATCGTGTGTACGCGGCATTAGAACTTGTACAACCGGCTGCAATGTGGTATATACTGTGTACACTGCCTAAAGTGTATTAGAAACTGTACACCACTGAATGCACTGTATATATAGGCTACACTAAATGAAGTGTATATATATACAGTATATATATATTGTGAGGGATTAACTCGGTAGCGAGTGTGTGTGACCCACTGGATGGGTTCACTACACGCTGAATTGTACAAAAAGGTCGTTGAGGATGATTGAAAACAAATTATATGGTTTATTTTTCCATATTGCTGGATACACGTGCAAGCATCAAAACAGCATAAACAAAACAAAACATAAAATAAACCCTTGCCACTTGGGGCGTCTACCTTCCTAACACAGGAACCTACCTATGGAGTCTGGCACAGCCTACTGCTGACAACAAAAGCAAGCCCACAGGGGCTGACGCTGCGCTAATCTAAATTAATTACCAATGATTAGGTTGATGGTGAGCAGCTGGCACAAAAATCGTGTACAACAATCAAATATAGCATAAAAAAATAAAATAAAAGGGGTGCAGCGCTAGAGACACTTAATATTAGAAAATTGTTATGATACAACATTCGTGAATAAAGATGGAGACTCTAATATCCAATAAAGAAATAAAATAAAATAAAAATAAAACACACCTTGCTGGGAACCTAAAATTCTCTAGCATAAATAGTGAAACAAACCAATATGGAATATGAAAAATGGAAAGAAAATTGCGCGTACCTAATATACAAAAAAATATAAAAGCTGCGATTCAAAAATGTTATACAACATAAAATAGACTGGAAGAAGGTGAGGAATCGCGCTAGACGTGGGACAATGCCTGATAATAGCACAATGTGTTATCAAAGAACAAAAAGTGGTATGGAATACAAAACCTAAATGGTATTAATAAAGTCCACAAAATAAAATAAAATTATATATGTACAAAAAAGAACCTGATGAGTCAAACGTGAACAAGAAGAGTTAAAGTCCTCTGTGTTGGTCAGTGGTTCATCTGTGAAGCCAGTGATGCTGAATTTTACAAGCGAGATGCTAGAAAACCAATGTCCCGTTACAGGTCACGACAATCTTGCACTTGTAGATTTCAATGTGTAGCAGTAACTCCAAAGAAAAAAAGAAAAAAAACATTCATAGTGTGATACCGTTGAGGATTGTAAATACTATCCACCCGTGAAGAATAGCTATATTGTAGACACGGGGCAGTGGCAACCCTTCACCATGGAACACAGTACACACTGACCCTTACCAGATGATGTGACCCTTTTGAGGTCAAAAACAGCCTTAAGGATGATGTGTATAAACTTCACTTTAAATCGTCATGATGATGTTTTCCTCAGTGAAAAAAAACAAAGAAGACTTTTCATAGTATAGACTGCATGGAAATAGGTCATAATCACCCGTGAAGGAAAACAACACAAGCTGTGAGGAAGAGAAGTGCTGGTACCACCACCGAATAAACACACTGACCCTTACCAGACAATAAGATCCACTCTAGGATCAATATAGGCAGCAAAAGGGTGAATACAATGTTCTCAACACATCAGAAACCAATCTTCGATACGTCACAGCATGGAAACAAAAAAAACTAAAATAGTGTAAATTAGGGCAAAAAACAGGCTCCAAAGTCACATCTTGTATTTCTTGCACTCCTTCACCATCAGCATATCTGGTGTCTGTGGATGTGCTGTCCACTGGTGTCTCTTTGCTAGGTCCAGCACTATCATCACAATCCTGCAAATCTTTTGGCTGACCACACTCAAGATCCTGTTTTGGGGGTGATGTTGGGCCTGTTGTCTACCCTGTTGGTGCCCGGCCAAGGGAAGCTTCCCTTTGTCCCCTGTGGTGTCTTGCTCTGTGCCTTTGTCCTTTTCTTGTAATGTCTTTACAGAGAGCTCCTCACACTTAGGTTCCCTCCTGAGTCTCCAAAAACCAAAACCAGCTCTTTGGTTTTTGGAGACTCAGGAGGGAACCTAAGTGTGAGGAGCTCTCTGTAAAGACATTACAAGAAAAGGACAAAGGCACAGAGCAAGACACCACAGGGGACAAAGGGAAGCTTCCCTTGGCCGGGCACCAACAGGGTAGACAACAGGCCCAACATCACCCCCAAAACAGGATCTTGAGTGTGGTCAGCCAAAAGATTTGCAGGATTGTGATGATAGTGCTGGACCTAGCAAAGAGACACCAGTGGACAGCACATCCACAGACACCAGATATGCTGATGGTGAAGGAGTGCAAGAAATACAAGATGTGACTTTGGAGCCTGTTTTTTGCCCTAATTTACACTATTTTAGTTTTTTTTGTTTCCATGCTGTGACCTATCGAAGATTGGTTTCTGATGTGTTGAGAACAGTGTATTCACCCTTTTGCTGCCTATATTGATCCTAGAGTGGATCTTATTGTCTGGTAAGGGTCAGTGGGGCTGATTTACTAATGAATCTGCGCTGCGCCGGTACATGCCTTAATTAGTGCGCTGGATGAATCCCTAATTAGGCGCATGAACCGGCGGCAGCAGCAGCGCGATGTGATTGATAAGTAAAGCCGCCGCCGAACTCCCTGTATAAGTCTATGGGGGGAAATCTTAATAGTGAATTTTAAAGGCTAATCTGCAAGTTTTGTCCTAAAAAGTGTTTGGGGACCTCAGTCCTGCCCCAGGGGACATGTACCAATGCTTTTTTTATTTTTTAAAACGGCCGTTTTTTCGGGAGCAGTGATTTTAATAATGCTAAAAGTGCATTAATAAAAGTGTAATTTTCCTTTAAATTTCGTACTATGGGGGGCTCTAATGTCAGCATGTGAAAAAGCGCATGTTTCCCGTGGTTAGAACTGTCTCTGCACAAAATGTCATTTTTCAAAGGAAAAAAGCCATTTAAAACTGACTCGCGGCTATAATGAATTGTCGGCTCCCGGCAATTGCAGGAGAATTCATTCATTAAAAAAAGGGAAAAAAAAGCGTGGGGGTCCCCCCAAATTCAATAACCAGACCCTTTAGGTCTGGTATGGATATTAAGGGGAACCCCGCCGTCAATTTAAAAAAAAAAATGACGTGGGGTTCCCCCCAAATATCCATAACCAGACCCTTCGGGTCTGATGTGGAATTTAAGGGGAACTCCACTCCAAATTAAAAAAAAATGGCGTGGAGTCCCCCCTAAAATCCACACCAGACCCCTTATCCGAGCACGTTGACCTGGCCGGCCGCAGAAAAGAGGGGGGGACAGAGCGCGCCCCCCCCCCTCTCCTGAACCGCACCAGGCCACATGCCCTCAACATTGGGAGGGTGTTTTGGGGTGCCCCCCAAAACACCTTGTCCCCATGTTGATGAGGACAAGGGTCTCTTCCCCACAACCCTTGCCCGGTGGTTGTGGGGGTCTGCGGGCGGGAGGCTTATCGAAATCTGGAAGACCCCTTTAACAAAGGGGCCCCCCAGATCCCGGCCCCCCCCCTGTGTGAAATGGTAATGGGGTACCTTGTACCTCTACCATTTCACGAGAAAAAAAATGTAAAGGGTTAAAAAAGACAAGAGCCGGTTTTTGACAAGTCCTTTATTATCTTCTTTCTTCTTTTCTTCGGGTTTCTTCTTCCTACTCCTTCTTCTTCCTCTGCTTCTGTCTTGGGTCTTCTATTCCCGCATCTTGCCCGGCGTGTTCTTCCATCTTCTGTTCCTCCCGCTGTCCTTCTCGTCCGCATCTTCTCCTTCTTCTTCTTCTTCGCCGGAGCGGCCGCTTCCAATTGAAATCCCCGCTGTCTGCCGGACCACGCCCCCCCCCCTCTGACGCCACGGGCAAGCTCTTAGGAGTGTGCTGCCAGTGCGTCAGAGGGGGGCGTGGTCACATGTCAGAGGGCGGCCAATTTAATTTGAAGCTCGTGCGCGGCTTTTTCTTTGCCAGAGTCGCCGCTTCCAATTGAATTGCCCGCTTTCTGGAACATGTGACCACGCCCCCCTCTGACGCACAGGCACCACACGGGGACTTTCCTAAGAGCTTGCCCGTGGCGTCAGAGGGGGGGGCGTGGTCCGGCAGACAGCGGGGATTTCAATTGGAAGCGGCCGCTCCGGCGAAGAAGAAGAAGGAGAAGATGCGGACGAGAAGGACAGCGGAAGAAGATGGAAGAACACGCCGGGCAAGATGCGGGAATAGAAGACCCAAGACAGAAGCAGAGGAAGAAGAAGGAGGAGGAAGAAGAAACCCGAAGGAAAGAAGAAAGAAGATAATAAAGGACTTGTCAAAAACCGGCTCTTGTCTTTTTTAACCCTTTACATTTTTTTTTACACGTGAAATGGTAGAGGTACAAGGTACCCCATTACCATTTCACATAGGGGGGGGGCCGGGATCTGGGGGGCCCCTTTGTTAAAGGGGTCTTCCAGATTTCGATAAGCCTCCTGCCCGCAGACCCCCACAACCACCGGGCAAGGGTTGTGGGGAAGAGACCCTTGTCCTCATCAACATGGGGACAAGGTGTTTTGGGGGGCACCCCAAAACACCCTCCCAATGTTGAGGGCATGTGGCCTGGTGCGGTTCAGGAGAGGGGGGGGGCCGCGCTCTGTCCCCCCCTCTTTTCTGCGGCCGGCCAGGTCAACGTGCTCGGATAAGGGGTCTGGTGTGGATTTTAGGGGGGACTCCACGCCATTTTTTTTTTAATTTGGAGTGGAGTTCCCCTTAAATTCCACACCAGACCCGAAGGGTCTGGTTATGGATATTTGGGGGGAACCCCACGTCATTTTTTTTAAAAATTGATGGCGGGGTTCCCCTTAATATCCATACCAGACCTAAAGGGTCTGGTTATTGAATTTGGGGGGACCCCCACGCTTTTTTTTTGGTGTTTTTAATGAATGAATTCTCCTGCAAATTCCAAGAGCTGACAATTCATTATAGCCGCGAGTCAGTTTTAAATGGCTTTTTTCCTTCAGAATGTCATTTTTCACATGCTGACATTACACCCAGGGCCGCCATCAGGGGGGTACAGGCAGTACACCTGCAGGGCCGCCATTAGGGGGGTACAGGCATTACACCGCCCGGGGGTCCCCAGGGGCCCCCAGGGGCCCGGATGGGAACCACCCTAAAACAAAAAAAACAATTTTTTTTTTTTTTTTTTTGTTTAAGGGCTCCGAAGGTCCCCAGGGGCCCGGAGGCCACTAAGGGCCCCAGATGGCAAGCCCTTTTTTTAAAATAAAATATATATATTTAAAAAAATATATATATTTTTTTAATATATTTTTTTTTTTTTTTTAAGGAAAGGGCCCAGAGGTCCCCAGGGCCCTGGAAGGCTACCCCCTTGTTTTTTTACTTTTTTTCGATAAATGTTATATTTTAAAAATATATATATATGTATTTTCTCTCTTTTGTATTTTTATTTGATAAAGAGCACAGAGGTCCCCAGGGCCCCGGATGGCTACCCCCCTTTTTTATATATATTTTTCTTTATTTCTTATTTCTGTCAAAATTTTTGTAAAGGGCCCCTCCGCTCCTCAATTTGTGGCACCACCCCCCCCCCCCCGCTTCTCAATTTCATGCGGCAGCACCCCCCCCCGGTTCTCTGCTCCAGGGGGCCCATGCCTGAAGCTGTGTAAGGGGCCCCAAAATTCATGATGGCGGCCCTGTACACCTGTAAGGGGCCCGGGGGTCCGGAGGTGCCCAGATGCCTGGAGGCCCCCCAGCGCCCCAGATGGTAACCCCCCTCTTTTTTTTTTTGTATATATATTTGTTAGTTGGTTTTTGTAGGATTTTTTATTAAAGGGCCAATTTTTGGAATTTAATATTTTTTAGCAGTCTGGAGGTCCCCAGGGCCCCGGGTGGCAACCCCCCAAATTTTTTGTTATTAAAGGGCCAATGTTTTGGTTTAGGGGTCTGGAGGTCCCCAGTGGCCTGGTCCCCAGTGGCCCGGAGATCCCCAGGGCTCCAGATGACAACCCCCCACCTTTACAAAAAAATCAAAAAAAAAACATATGATATATTTTTTGGTTATTTTTTAAACATATATATATATAATATAATTTTGAAAGCTCCCAGAGGGCCCCTTTTTGCTTCTAAAAATGTTATAAACATTTTCCCCAGGTTTGTTACTTTTTACTTTAATTTCTTTTTTAAAGTGTATTTTGTGCGTGAAGTCGAGAGAGAGGAGCTGGACTTGCAATCGCCATCCTTCTCCATGCCCCCGGTGGCAATGGTGGGTGTGAGGGGGGCCTCACCCCACCTGCTACACTTGGGAGCCCAATGGGACAGAGGGACTCCCCCTATGAAGGAGTGTAGCCCACCCAGCCAGCCCTGTAGGTCCTTCACCTCCCTTTATTTTAGGAGACCTCATGGCCAAAGTGTGTGCAAGTGTGGTGTTTTTTTGTGGGGGGGGGGGGGGGTGGGCATACTAAGCACAGGCGTACCTTGCATAGCACACCCACCGGGAGCTGGGCTGACACCACCAAACTCAATTCATATGTAGCCGAGACCGGGATCCGAACCCTTGGCTGCAGAGGTGAACGGCTTGTCAGCGCAGTGCCATTCACGTTGAGCCACCACAGCTCCCACCCAATGTTATTTATTTTTTAGATTTTTGGTAGTTATTTTTTATTAAAGGGCCCAGAGCTCTCAAGGCAACCCCCTTTTTTATTATTTTATATATGTAGATATTGTAATTTATTTTTCATTAAAGAGCCCAGAAGTTTCTTTTTATTAAAGGGCCCAGTGGTCCCCAGGGCCCCCGGATGGCTACCACCCTTTTTAATATATATTTTTCTATATGTATTTTTTAGTAAAGGAACCCCCCGCTTATCAAATTGCGGCAGCCCCCCCCCTTCTTAATATCAGGCGGCACCCCCCCCCCTATTCTCTGCTCCAGGGGGCCCATGCCTGAAGCTGTGTAAGGGGCCCCATAATTCCTGATGGCGCCCCTAATTGCCTCCCCCCCCCCCATGGTACGAAATTTCAAGGAATTTTTCACTTTTATTGGTGCACTTTAACCACTTCCATACCGCGCCTATTCTGGCACTTCTCTCCTTCATGTAACAATTATATTTTCTTCCTTGAAACTTACTCAGGACCCCCAAACATTATATATATTTTATTAACAAACACCCTAGGGAATAAAGTGGCGGCCATTTTTTCGGACACATTTCCAACAGTATTTGTGCCAAAAATTTTCTAACGTTTTTTTTTTTTTTGGGCTTTCCAAAAAAAAACCTGTTTCATGAATGACAAAATAAGAAAGCAGTAAAGCTAGGCCAATTTTTAGGGATAAGGTAAAAGATGATGTTCCCCGAGTAAATAGATACCTAACTTGTCACGCTTTCATATTGCGCACACTCATGGAATGGCGCTAAACTTCGTTATTAAAAATCTCCATAGGCAACGCTTGACTTTTTTTCTCAGGTTACCACTTTTGAGTTACAGAGGAGGTCTAGTGCTAACATTATTGCTCTCGCTCTAACGCACGCTATGATACCTCACATGTGGGGTTTGAAGGATGTTTACATATGTGGGTGGGACTTGCATGCGTGTTCGCTTCTGAGTGCGAGCTACTAGGGACAGGAGCATTTAAATTCCTTTGTTATTTTATTTTTTTACTTAATATTTTAATTTTTGCACTTGTTTGTCCCTTTGTTTGTATTATTTTTCACTTTTCTTCCTATTACAAGGAATGTAAACATCCCTTGTAATAGGACTAGTGTGTGACAGGTCCTCTTTATAGAGAAAGGCGGGGTCAATTAGACCCCACATCTGTCCTCCAGGCTGGAAATCATGGAATTGGTAAAAAAAAAAACATCTCATGCTTTCAGCTGCAATCATGTTCGTTCAGCACAGTAGCGTAGTGTGTAGCATGTTCACCTAGCAGCAAAAGGGTTGCTGGTTCGAATCCCACCCGTGACACTATCTGCCTGGAGTTTGCATGTTCTCCCTGTGCGGGTTTCCTCCCACAATCTAAAAACATGCTGTAAATTGGATCCTGTCTAAATAAGCCCTAATGTGCAGTAGGAGATTTAGGTTTTGTGCTTCCCTAGGCCTGACCAAATTTTGGCACCCCCCTAATAGAAAAATGACCCACCCTTCCTGTCAAGGCCACACCCTGTTTTTTTATGACCCACCCAGGAATTTTCAGGGGACACACACAAGTTCTGTGGGGGGGGACTTGGGGGGGCCCTTAATTTGCCTACTTTTTCGATCACTTCCTGTTTGGCTATGGGGCAGGAAGTGAAGGCCAATCTCCCCAAACGGACAGGGATAATACAAAATAAACTGACAGAGCTTCTAACCCCCCCCCCCCCCACCAACTCTATCCAAAATGAAAGAAATCCAAAAAATAAAAGTGATGATTATTGTTCCAGTTTAACCCCAAATTTCAGATCATTTTATTGAGAGGCTTAAGAAAATATAACCATGCCAATAGGCCACGATCCAGCGTTGCTAATATGTATGAATGTGTGTTAGGGACCCCCACAAACACCACCCAATGTTAAATCAACTATTTTCTTGTTTGTTTTGGGGATGCCTGCACCCCTGATAGGGTAAAGACACCTCACAAATGTTGTCACTTTCTACTTAATTCATTCACTTCCTGCCACACAGCCAAACAGGAAGTGAGGGAAACACCTGAGTAATGTTTTGTTGGGGACACACAGATCAATATAAATAGTTTCCCATTTTGGAAATGGCATTTTGCTGTGTACACCCCAAATTAGTAGGAATCTTGGACTTTGGGGTCCATTTACTAAAGGCAAATCCACTTTGCACTACAAGTGGACAAGCAAGGAAGAAAACTCAAAACTTGGCGGGATTGGAAGTAAAAACCATCAGTGCTTCCCTTCTGATTTTCATTGCCTACGCTTCTACTGCAGAGCGGCTTTGCCTTTACTAAACCCCAAAGTAACTAATCATTTGGGGTGTACACTGCAGTGCAATTTGCTTAATGGTGACACTAGTTAGATTGACCTGTGCCCCGAAGAAAAGACCATTGGTAGGGTTTTAACCTCACTTCCTGTTCAGCTGTGTGACAGGAAGTGAAGCCAATTTTAGGAAAAGGGACACAAAGCCCAACCTAAAAACACTAGCAGGGGTTCTAACACTCAATTGGCTTCCCTCAAACAACCCACAATTAGAATAGGATTGTCTTGTGCTAGTTTCAAGCACAGCGCTGTAAATCAGCACTTCAAGCCTGTCCAAAAAAAAAAACACCACCCCCCCCCCCCCCTCCAACAGGCCCTGTTTGCAGCTTTTCCTACATCTTGCACATGTGCTTTAAAAAGTCAGTCTGGACATCAGTTCTAGGAAACAATACTTACCGCTTTGTCCTTCCTTTTCTGGTGACTAAACATTTCATGCATACACACCAGGAAAGATCTTAGAGACAAATCACACTTGATGGTTTAGGCCCAAACTATTTCAGCTGCAGCGGTTGAAATCCATAGCATGAAAAAAATATCACAAAACAAACTTCAAAATTTGAAAGTAATTTTATTGGTCCACAAAACAAGGAAAGCAAAAAAAAAAATTACAAATAAACACACCAAAAATATATAAAAACACCTAAAAACAAAAAAGACCAACGTTTATTTCACAGTCATTGGAAAATAAATCATGCTTTTAAATAACAGGATAGACCCACAGGATTAAAACATTAGTCATTAACATCTTGAGAAACATTTAGCAAAATTATGTAGCAGAGAAAACATCAAAAAATACAAAACTTGCTCCAAAACATCTCTGTTTCGCTCCGCCATTACTTCCAGCCAGCAAATCTGCCCCCTCTGAGGGGCAGCTGACACGTGCAGTATCCACGCTTTTTATAACATGTGTGCTAATGAACCAATTGGAAACACATGAAGAAATGTCAGCCTCTAGTTTGTGTGCACTTGGAACTGCTTACACCTGTTAAGGATGTCCTTAAATTACTAAGCCAAAAAAAGAGCTTTCTGAGCATGCTCAGAAAGATGCAAGTCATTTTCAGGATCAAACATCCAGCTTTTTTTACTAAGTGTTCGAGCATGCCCAGTTCACTCGAAATGCAGTACCAGAATCAAATCTGCAATGGCGGATGAAAGCATTAGAGGTGTTAAATTTTTTTTTGGTCCCCATGAAGTGATGCTTTACAAGCTGAACGGGAGGTCTTATAGAATTTTTACGTAACAAACCTAAATAGTAATAATTTAAACGCCCCTGTCCCTAGTAGCTCGCAGTCAGAAGCGAACAAGCAGCATTTTTATTGTTTCCGGTTACCAGTTTAGATTTACAGATGAGGTCTAGTGCTATAAATATTCCTCTTGCTGTTACGCACGCTATGATACCTCACATGTGTGGTTTGAAGAATGTTTCCATATATGGGGGCGGGCCTTAAATGTGTAAGCCCCGCCCACATATTGAACCCCCGTTCAAACCCCACATGTGAGGTATCATAGCGTACGTTAGAGCGAGAGCAATACTTTTAGCACTAGACCTCCTCTGTAAATCAAAACTGGTAACCTGAAACACATAAAAAAGCGTTGCCTATGGGTATTTTCAAGTACTGAAGTTTGGCGCCATTCCATGAGTGTGTGCAATATTAAAGTGTAACATGTTGGGTATCTATTTACTCGGTGTAACATCATCTTTCACATTATGGCCATAAATTGGGCTAACTTTAGTGTATTCTTAATTTGTAACCACTTGAGCCCCAGAGCATATTACTGGTCACTGACGGGGCCAGTTTTTGCATTTCAACACTGCGTCATTTTGACTGACAATTGCGTGGTTGTGCGACGTGGCCCCCAAAAAAATTGGGCGTCCTCATCCTCCCCCCCCCCCCCCCCCCCTAAAAATTCAATTTTTTTTTTTTGTTGGTGGTATTTGATCACCTCTGCGTTTTTTCTTATTTTTGCTTGACCCAAAAATATAGCGACAATTTGGTAACTAAAAAAACATCTTTTTTACGGTTTGCTATAATAAATCTCCCCCAAAATATATTCAAAAAATGTTTGCCCTCAGTTTAGGCCGATAAGTATTCTTGGACATCTTTTTGGTTGCAAAAAATCACAATAAGCGTTTGATTGGTTTGGGCAAAAGTTCTAAGTAGGGGTTGGTCTTATGGGTTTTTTTGGAATAATTTTTTGTTTTACTAGTAATGGTGGCTATCATTGTTTTTTCTGTCTAATGCGACATTGTGGCGGACACATTTTTGTGAGATTTGGCATTTTTGTAGCGAGCAATGGTATATCAATGCATTGCTTACTATAAAAATGACACTGGCAGGGAAGGGGTTAACACTAGGGGCGCGGAAGGGGTTGAATATGTTACCTGGGTGTGTTCTAACTGTAAAGGGGGTGGGACTGTGTAGGGGAAATGACAGATCGCTGTTCATACATTGTAGGGACAGACGAGCAGGCATTCCCCCCCCCCTGACAGGACCGGGATAAAGGGGAACTCCACCCCAAATTACAAAAAAAAACGGCGTGGGGGTCCCCCTTCTGGTGCACAACAGGCTCTTAGATTTGATCTGGAACATAAGGGGTTAAACCCACGCCAAAAAACGGCGTGGGGTTCCCCCTCAGATCCAGACCAAACCCTTCTCCCAGGCACGCAGTCTGGCCGGACAGGAATGGGGGTGGGGACGAGCGAGCGCCCCCCCCCCTCCTGAGCCGTACCAGACCACATGCCCTCGACATGGGGGAGTGTGTGCTGTGGGGGAGGGGGGCACTGCCCCCCCACCCCAAAGCACTCTTGTCCCCATGTCGAAAGGGACAAGAGCCTCTTCCCGACAACCCTGGCCGTTGGTTGTCGGGGTATGCGGGCGGGGGGCTTATCAGAATCTGAGAGCCCCCTATATTAAGGGGGCCCCCAGATTCTGGCCCCCCACCCTATGTGAATGAGTATGGGGTACATCGTACCCCTACCCATTCACCGGGTGGAAAAGTGTAAACAAAAAAAAAAACACACAGAAAAAAATAATTTATTAGTCAGCTCCGGGGGTCTTCTGCCGGGACCCCCCACCACCAGCCCATTGGGCCCCGGGCTTCGCCGTCTTCTGCCGGGGAGGACACCCACCGATGATCTCCGCCATGTCCAGCCAGGCCCCCACCCCAAAATAAGCTCTTTCACATCCGGGGGGGGCCGGCCGAAAAAAGCAGAGAACAACGGGGGCGGAGCCCCTCGGTCTTCCAGACGTTTTCTGCCGGGGGGGCTCCAGCCCCGCACCGGTCTTCGCCGCCGCCTTCCGCCGGGGGGGGACACCCACCGATGCTCTCGGCCATGTTCGGCCAGGCCCCCTACCCCAAATCAAGCTCTTTTACATCCGGGGGGGGCCGGCGGAAATGGCGGAGAACAACGGGGGGCGAAACCCCTCCTCGGTCTTCGCCTTCCGCCGGGGGGGTACACCTACCCCCCCCCCGGTCTTCGCCGCCGCCTTCCGCCGGGGAGAGAGACACCCACCGATGCTCTCCGCCATGTTCGGCCAGGCCCCCTACCCCAAATCAAGCTCTTTTACATCCGGGGGGGGCCGGCGGAAATGGCGGAGAACAACGGGGGCGTCGCCACTCCTCGGTCTTCTAGCCGTCTTCTGCCGGGGGGGGGAAACACCCACCCATGCTCTCCGCCATGCTCGACTGTGCCCCCACTCCAAAATGAAGCTCTTTTACATCCGGGGGGGGCCGGCCGAAAACAGCGGAGAACAACGGGGGTGTCGCCCCACCTCGGGCTCCTCCGCTTCTGCCTGGCTCCTCCCGAGGCCAGGGCTTCTTTCGCCGTCTTCCGCCGGAGGGCGCCACTCTCCGGGCTTCTCGACGTTGTCTTCCGCCGCGGGGGCCAGGCCTTCTTCTTTGCCGCCCCCCTCGATTTTTTCGGCCTGGACGGGGGTCGTACATCCCATCCAGGACTTGGACGTGGCGGGCTTCTCGTCGCCGTCTTCTGCCGCTGCCCCCTTCGAGTGTCACCCCGCGGCGGAAGACTGCGATGGAAGCCCGCTGCCCTCATCAAACAAGCACGGAGCTTCGTGGTGAAGGGGGCAGCGGCAGAAGACGGCGACGAAATCCGGGGTGGGATGTACGACCCTCGCCCCGGAGAAGACGACGGAAGCCCGCTGCCCTCATCAAACAAGCACGGAGCTTCGTGGTGAAGGGGGCAGCGGCAGAAGACGGCGACGAGAAGCCCGCCACGTCCAAGTCCTGGATGGGATGTACGACCCCCGTCCAGGCCGAAAAAATCGAGGGGGGCGGCAAAGAAGAAGGCCTGGCCCCCGCGGCGGAAGACAACGTCGAGAAGCCCGGAGAGTGGCGCCCTCCGGCGGAAGACGGCAAAAGAAGCCCTGGCCCCTAGTAGGAGCCAGGCAGAACCCGGCGACGAAATCCGGGGTGGGATGTACGACCCTCGCCCCGGAGAAGACGACGGAAGCCCGCTGCCCTCATCAAACAAGCACGGAGCTTCGTGGTGAAGGGGGCAGCGGCAGAAGACAGCGACGAGAAGCCCGCCACGTCCAAGTCCTGGATGGGATGTACGACCCCCGTCCAGGCAGAAGAATTTGAAGGGGGCGGCGGAAGACCCTCAAAAGTGAAAACGTTCACCAGGTGAATGGGTAGGGGTACGATGTACCCCATACTCATTCACATAGGGTGGGGGCCCGAAATCTGGGGGCCACCTTATTAAACGGGGCTCCCAGATTCTGATTGGCTCCCGCCCGCATACCCCGACAACCAATGGCTAGGGTTGTCGGGAAGAGGCTCTTGTCCCGATCGACATGGGGACAAGAGTGCTTTGGGGTGGGGGGGCAGCGCCCCCCTCCCCCAAAGCACACACTCCCCCATGTCGAGGGCATGTGGTCTGGTACGGCTCAGGAGGGGGGGGCCGCTCGCTCGTCCCCACCCCCATTCCTGTCCGGCCAGACTGCATGCCTGGGATGAGGGCTTGGTACGGATCTGGGGGGGAACCCCACGCCGATTTTGGCGTGGGTTAACCCCTCACGTTCCGGACCAAGCCGGAGAGCCTATTGTACCCCTGGGGGGGAAGCCGCGCCGGTTTCACATTTGAAATTTGGCGCGGAGTTCCCCTTCAGTGTCAGCGCAGCCCGAGAACAGCTCGGAGCTTGCCGTGCGCCGCTCCAGGCAGTGCAAACACTGCTACGCCGCCTGGTATTTACCAAGGATTTCCCGGCGTACTGAAGCGGCGCGCGGTGAGCTCCGATTTTTCCCTCTGCGCATGCCCAGTATGCAAGTGAACCTTCCGAGGTTCTAGCGTACTTTGCAAGGGCACGGGGATCGGGTCCCAAAAGTCACTTTCCCTTTCAAATCGGCCCGCCACACAAGTTGAAACACATGTCACTACACTTCCCCTGCATCACCCCCCTCCCTCCCCTCATAAACTCCCGCCCGAATCCCCGATGTTTACATTACTAAATGCCGCACGCCAGCTCTGTACTGGCGTGCTGTGCGCCCTCTTCTGGGCGCATTAGGCACTTTAGTAAATGAGGAAACACGCTGCACTGGCAGCGTGTTTCTTTGGTAAATGTCAAAAACAGGTTTACTCCTGCTTGTGCACCATGAGTCTTGGCGCACAGGCTTGGTAAATCAGCCCCAGTGTGTTTATTCGGTGGTGGTACCAGCACTTCTCTTCCTCACAGCTTGTGTTGTTTTTCTTCACGGGTGATTATGACCTATTTCCATGCAGTCTATACTATGAAAAGTCTTCTTTGTTTTTTTTCACTGAGGAAAACATCATCATGACGATTTAAAGTGAAGTTTATACACATCATCCTTAAGGCTGATTTGACCTCAAAAGGGTCACATCATCTGGTAAGGGTCAGTGTGTACTGTGTTCCATGGTGAAGGGTTGCCACTGCCCCGTGTCTACAATATAGCTATTCTTCACGGGTGGATAGTATTTACAATCCACAACGGTATCACACTATGAATGTTTTTTTTCTTTTTTTCTTTGGAGTTACTGCTACACATTGAAATCTACAAGTGCAAGATTGTCGTGACCTGTAACGGGACATTGGTTTTCTAGCATCTCGCTTGTAAAATTCAGCATCACTGGCTTCACAGATGAACCACTGACCAACACAGAGGACTTTAACTCTTCTTGTTCACGTTTGACTCATCAGGTTCTTTTTTGTACATATATAATTTTATTTTATTTTGTGGACTTTATTAATACCATTTAGGTTTTGTATTCCATACCACTTTTTGTTCTTTGATAACACATTGTGCTATTATCAGGCATTGTCCCACGTCTAGCGCGATTCCTCACCTTCTTCCAAACCAATATGGAAGGCCAGTTGTAATCTTAATAGTGAAAAAAGATCAACAGAACTAAGCAATAACACCAAACATATGTGATATATAGCTGGAGGTATATATTAGTGAAAAAATAAAAAAAGAGAAAAAAGGTTTTAAAGTCTCTAAAGTCTCTAATAATAAATTATTGAGAGATCTAGTATTAAAGTCCGATGTTAATCTTTGTGATGAAAAAGATGTGAGGAAAAGAACCAGGTGAATTCCAATACTCATCAATTGGAGAAGGAGAAAGGACACCCTATATCCGTGAAGTAAGAATGCCTGCTTACCACAAGGGAAGACTGTTTTGCACCAGTCTTATGAAGCACAGGGACGTCCGGTTTTCCCAGGACCAAGCAGCATGAATCTTAACTGACACTCAGCGAAGGCTCCAAGGCGGGTGCATGGATAATAAACAATAGAAAGGGAGACTCTCATAGCGTATTACGTATAAAACAAATGGGCTTTAATAAGTCTTGCACTTACATGTATTCGATGCAAAAACGGCATGTAACAATTGCGATATTCGATGCAAAAACGACATGTAACAATTGCGATCTTTTCGATCCAAAATCCGATACCTCTCGCTATTTGACTGGAAAACTCTGCCTGCGTACAGGACGGAACGCGATGACGTCACGGCACCCTAAGATCGTTTCGTCTCGATAGGACTTCAACGGGGGATTAGCCGGATGTTGACGGCAGTGCGTGTGAGAGTTTAAATAGCCATAAACTCCATTTTGAAAGAGGGAAAGGCCAGGCCAGACTCCTATAGTAACTAAGGGCAAATAGAACGGATAGCGAAAGAGGTAAAAAAGCATATGTAACGGCGAATCATTCAATTGGAACTGAATTCAACTCACAATAGATATTTAAAACGCAGCAAAGTTTAACAGTGACAGGGGAGGCGTCGGATTGTACAAACAATTGGATCGATGAACAGCCACATAAATCAGCACATGAATACCTCAATTAAATTGACAAACGCCTACATAACTTGACACATAATTGAATCATCATGCAGTTACATGGGTCAATAGACAAGTGCATCATTATATGAATAAAACAAAATTAGGAAGAGTAATCCTAAAATTAATAAACAAATGAATAAAAGACCACTACCTCTCAGATCCATTTCTAGACCCATACTCTAACTAACATTTCTCCATTAAGAAAATCCTTAAAAAACATTGGCAGGTTTTAAGAAGCGACAAAATTGTAGGAGCACACATTCCTGTCAACCCAGTTCTGATTTTTAAAGGCGCACCGTCCTTGCGACAAAATGTGGCTCCGAATGTTATCGATTCGCCCAAATCCTTAATATTTTTTCAATCTCTCAAAGTTTTTTTTCCCTGCCGTAAGTGCAGTATTTGTAAAATTAATTCATTTAAGGATCGTAAATGTACCACGTTTCAATCCTCGGTCACCACTAAAACCTTTGAGATAGAATCATTTATTACTTGCTCAACCAAATATGTGGTGTATATGATTCAGTGCCCATGTTCGAAACAATATATCGGCCGCACTAAAAGGGAATTACATATCCGGCTGAGTGAGCATGTTGGCAGGATCAAGAGTGGTTTCCCAAAACATAACCTCTCCAGACACTATGACAAGTATCATGGTAGACTAATTAAAGGGACGAGTTTTTTTGCTATAGACAACATTCGTCCACACTGGAGAGGTACCAACATGGTCCGAGCCATATCTAGACTCGAAACTCGTTGGATTTTTTGTTTAAAATCTTTTATTCCGTTCGGTCTTATCGTTGATTGGGATATCAATTGTTTTTTTAAATAATTCTTAATATAGTCCAATCAGCCCTTAGGCTGGTCTTTGAATATATTTTTTTCATTCATTTTTTAATTCAATCTTAATAATTATCTATATCTCGTTTTGAACAAGATTTTTATTCATTTGTTTATTAATTTTAGGATTACTCTTCCTAATTTTGTTTTATTCATATAATGATGCACTTGTCTATTGACCCATGTAACTGCATGATGATTCAATTATGTGTCAAGTTATGTAGTCGTTTGTCAATTTAATTGAGGTATTCATGTGCTGATTTATGTGGCTGTTCATCGATCCAATTGTTTGTACAATCCGACGCCTCCCCTGTCACTGTTAAACTTTGCTGCGTTTTAAATATCTATTGTGAGTTGAATTCAGTTCCAATTGAATGATTTGCCGTTACATATGCTTTTTTACCTCTTTCGCTATCCGTTCTATTTGCCCTTAGTTACTATAGGAGTCTGTCCTGGCCTTTCCCTCTTTCAAAATGGAGTTTATGGCTATTTAAACTCTCACACGCGCTGCCGTCAACATCCGGCTAATCCCCCGTTGAAGTCCTATCGAGACGAAATGATCGAAGGGTGCCGCGACGTCATCACGTTCCGTCCTGTACGCAGGCAGAGTTTTCCAGTCGAATAGCGAGAGGTATCGGATTTTGGATCGAAAAGATCGTAATTGTTACATGTCGTTTTTGCATCGAATTTCGCAATTGTTACATGCCATTTTTGCATCGAATACATGTAAGTGCAAGATTTATTAAAGCCCATTTGTTTTATACGTAATACGCTATGAGAGTCTCCCTTTTTCTATTGTTTATTATCCATGCACCCGCCTTGGAGCCTTCGCTGAGTGTCAGTAAAGATTCATGCTGCTTGGTCCTGGGAAAACCGGACGTCCCTGTGCTTCATAAGACTGGTGCAAAACAGTCTTCCCTTGTGGTAAGCAGGCATTCTTACTTCACGGATATAGGGTGTCCTTTCTCCTTCTCCAATTGATGAGTATTGAAATTCACCTGGTTCTTTTCCTCACATCTTTTCCATCACAAAGATTAACATCGGACTTTAATACTAGATCTCTCAATAATTTATTATTAGAGACTTTAGAGACTTTAAAACCTTTTTTCTCTTTTTTTCTTTTTTCTTTTTTCACTAATATACAGCCTACTGCTGGGCAGACACTGCTGGTCCTACAGCAGAAAACAAAAAGTCTCTTTGATATTTCTCACACAGAAATATCCATCAGCACCTCACCTCTTCAGTACTGGTTGTGACTGCTCCTTCACTCACACAGCCTCAGGATGCAGCAATCAGTCGTCACCCTTAGGCTGTCTTTATAGGGGCTTTAATTGCTTAATTCTGAACAGCTGAAACCTTTTAACGCCACAAACCTCTCTGGCCATCTCTGCAGCCGACGCCTAATAGTAATTGGTGTATTGTCTAAACAAGGCAGAAATATATCTCCCGTCTGTGACAACACACACAGATTTACCTGACTTCCTGTCACATACCCCCCCCCCCCTCTTGTTTCAACCATAGGGTTGGGACACAGGTTGCCAGGCATGCATGCACTCGGGACAAACCATCTGCATTCACCATCTGCATTCCCCATTCCCCCGGGGTGATGCGCTACGACAAAACTAAATTCCTGAAGGGCCAGGAACCACCTATTTATTCTCCTATTGGTCTTCAAATTTCGGCTGAGGTACATAAGAGGGTGTTTCTTGCTCTGTAATATACTCATTTTCAGTTGTAAACCATGCAAAACCTTAAATGTTTTTTCAATGGACACAAAGGTTTCCCTCAATAGCTCAATCCCTGAAGAACTTAGCGAGTCATAACCAATACCAATGGCTGATAACACTGTGCTCTGCAATGGATCATCCATGTGGATGCCTTCTTCAGACGTAAACAAACTAAGGGCCAGATTATCATACATTTTCGCTGGCGTAGCGTAAGCCATTTACACTATGCCGCCGCAACTTAACAGAGCAAGTGCCGTATTCTCCATGCACTTGCTCCGTAGTTTGCGGATGCGTAGAGTAAATGGCCCAGCGTAAGGCCGCGTAATTCAAAGGGGGCGGCTTATATTTAAATTAAGCGCGCCCCCGCGTTGATCGAAATGCGCATGCGCCGGCCGGGCAAAAAGCCCAGTGTGCATGCTCCAGCTCACGTCGGAAAGCGTCGGTGAAACCGACATCAAAACGACGTGATCGTCACTTACGCAATGCCCTATTCGCGAACGACTTAGTAAAATGACGTAACCGACAGAAAAAAGCCGACGCTGACCCGACGCCATACTTAACATGGCATGCGTCGGCACCCGACGGCATCCGACGGTACTGCGTAAGGTTACTCCACATCTTTGCAGGGGTAACCTTAGGCAGACGAAAACGACGTAAGCAACGACGAAGCGGCGTAAAAGCGTTCGGGAATCGGCGTATTAGCCTCATTTGCATAGGCAAATGAGAAAACAACGTAAAGGCCACCTAGTGGCTGGAGTTGTCATTACATCTACGATCCGCAAGTGTAATACAATTACACTTGTCGGATCATTACCCGTATCTATGCCAAAGTGATTCTAAGAGTTACTCGCATAGATACCCGGGGAAAAAAACGGCGATACGACGGGGTATCTGAGATACCCCATCGTAGCGCCTCTGAGAATCTGGCCCTAAGACTGGAATCCTCCAAGGCATGGTGACACTCAAAAAAATCTGTTCTTCTATGAACTGGACTAAAGTCTGACGCAGAAGACCTCTGATAAACCGATGTACTAGGCGGTTTTTCTTCCCTTTGGTGCTCTAGACGGAAATAATTATTTGTTAATTCTGTATTTCCAAGTTTCTTACTTGGTGATAGTTCAGACTCACAAGTATGGTGAAAATCTATTAAACCCAATGTAAGGTTTGCAGAAACTGAATCCTCGTCACTTTCTTGAACCAACTGCTATCGGACACATCATTAACTGAGCTTGACAACGTTTCCTGTCTAGCAGCTACAATCACTTTTGAAATTATGCCTATGGCTAGTTGTTCAACTATCTTTGTCTCATAGTCTCCCAAAAATGTTCTAGCACTTGTTTCTTTGAAACCATTGACTATTGGACACAAATTCTCATATTCTTCATTACTTTCAAGACATTTGGAAAAAGCATCCATTAAATTAGTACAATTAGCCTCTCTGACCACTTCAGTGATGGAGGTTTCACAACGTTCAGAGGGCTCACCTGCCATTACAGATTCTACACTTTGAAAAATAGATTTTACTTCCCGAGGAATCTCGGTAGTCAAGTCCAAAGTATTATCCTGTGTTACTTGCTCTGACAGAACGCTTTCCAAAGACTGGGTTTCACAGGATGTGACACTACCGTTATATTCAAATCCAGTTTCCTCATGTATGGACTGGCAGCACTGTACTACATGGCTTCCTGCATGTGGTAGGAGTGACATTGTATTTACTGCTTTCATTTCATTAACATAAAAATTAACACACTGCTCTTCAACATGAAAATAATTCACAGAGGCAACAATAGCTTCAGTCTGGGTGCATATTCCTCAATGACCCGGCTCTGCTGATCATCAATTATGGGAAAGTCATGAATATCACCTGCCTTACTACATTCACAAGGCTCAGTGGATATTGGACACACTTTTTCTACATCATTTAGTGCAGTGTCAGAATTAAGTTTTTCAGCTTTATTTCCATCAAGCAACTGACTGAGAACTGAAGATGTGCAAACCCCTACTTCCTGCACTTCAGCCACTTCATTTGCCCTAAAGCGGTCAGGGATTTCACTTTCAACATCACTTCCAGAAAGTTCAGCTTAATTTTCCATAAAGTCCTTCAGATTTAGCTTTATAAGAATTGCCTCCTCCTCGTCGTTGTTATCTTCCACACATTCTTCATTATTTATTGTTAGTTCATTCTGAGTGTTGGCTGTTTGTGTAGGACAATCATCAACTTTAACATCTTCATGTTCCGTTTCTGCTTTGGTAATCTTGGTGACACCAGGAACTCCTAACTTGGCAGAGTAGGCCCAAAGAAATGAACAGTGATCCATACAGCCCTGACACACCATCTCATGAAACTCAACGTGCTCCGATGGAACTGCCCCTAGGTGCCGACCATGAAACCAGTCCTCACACACCACACACTGGATCATCTCATCTGGGGTCTCATCCTCAGGATCGTGGTACGGTCTCTTACATGTGCAGTACAGGCCAAAGAAATTGTCATTGTAATTATTAGCCAGGTTTTTCTTCTCTTTATCCGGATATAACTTGAACTCCAGCTGTTTAAATTTGGCATTTCCACAATTGCAGCAAAATTTCCTCTTGGTGTAGAGCTCAAACAGGTCGTGGCCTTCATGACACTTGTATGTACAGGCCAGACATATCCCAGACTCTTCTTTATCCGGGGTGCAGGTACTGCAGGTGTACAACGCTTGTCTCTTCACATAACCCAGGGGGTAGGAGCACTTTTCGAAATCGCTCCCCGTCAGCACAGCAGACGCCTCATCCTGCAAGGCGTCATCCTCTTCCAGGACATCCATTTCCACCTTTACTTCCTTCTTCACTTCCTTCTCTTCATCTTCTGCACCACTTTCAATTTTTGCAAGCTCTTCGCTGTCCGAATCATCACATGGTAGAAGATGGAAATCCTCAAGCCCGGCCTCATTTTCTTAATTTTCTCTGTTGGTGTTGCTGTTGGCGGAACAGAGAGCAACTGCTTCAGACATTAGGTCATTTTTTTCATTTTCAGCATGAGCCTTTGTACAACTAAAAGATTCTTGATTTGAACCATCATCTTGAGAGACACATTTTCCAGAGCAGAGTCCCAGCAACTCATCCATACCCCCTATCTTGGAGTCATTTTCATCAGGCTGGCTGGTGTTGGACTGTGATTGCTTAAACTTTCCTGAGCAGAGATCTAAGAATTCGCCCATATTTGCATCCATAGCATTCTCATCTATACTGTCCATCACAAGTCTTTGCTTGGCAGAGCTGTACTTGCTCCTGTTGCGGCCAAGATTTAGAAAACCATCAGCATGCATGACAACGATCTCTTCGTTGTAATCCTCATCACTCCAAAGTAAGCTTTCCGTGCAAGAATCGCTGAGCGTCTCCTCATCACTTAGTCTTGTATATGGACGGCATCCATGATCACTGCTTTTACCGGAACACGGGGCCTTATAATCACTGTTGAGCTTTGAAGGTTGTAATTTTTTTGGTGAGAGCTCCTTAGAAACCTCTATGTTCTCTTCACTACCAGACAGCTCTGACTTTGCTTCCTTTTTCTTCTTTTTTTTCTTTGACTTCAGACTCAAGAAATCTTTAACCTTTTCTCTTACTTTTTCTTTAACACTTTCAGACAGCTTGTCTGGCTTGCGATGAGACTTCTGGATTAAGTTATCCTTGCATTTGTCTTTTAGGGACGGTCGGTGGGAATTTGAACTGTTTGTGGTGCGTCTTCTCTTTGAGCTTTGGTGACTGGCCTTTTCGTGAGCTAAAGAGCCTCTTGTCTGCATATGCCTCATGACAGGACTCTGATCCTGCTCTGACCTGTCAAGGCCATAGAAATACTTCATATGGTAACGCAGCAACTTGGCCTTGTGAAAAGATCTGGAGCAATCCAAAATCTTGCCCTTAAACTTGTTGGGTTCCAGTTCCAAGGTAACAGCTTTGGTAGCTGGATCATCAAGTTTCTTCAAAGTATTTGCTAAAGGTTCTCTACTGTATTTAGCAGAACTGTCAGACCGTCGATTCAGCTTCATAGGAGCTGCTACTGTGGGGACAACCAGCACCTCCTCAGCATCTTCTTGTACATGAGGGTCTTTCTCTTCTGGTTTGGTCTCGTCTGGTTTGACCTCTGGAACGCCATTCACAACATTGGATTCAACAGGCTCTACAGACTCTCCTACTACTAATGGCGGCTCCTTTACTTCGGGAGTTTCAGGCTCTGCCAGGGCACACTCCTCTGGCTTCACTTCTTGTTCCTCTGGTGAAGTACTACACTCCGGTGATGATTCCGTCTCAACAACAGACGTGGTAACCTCCATAGCATTATGGTCCTCTGGATTCTCAATCAAAGAGGGCTTGCTATCCTTTTCCTCTGTTCTCTCTAATTGTTTCATGATGGCCTCCCAACCTGCCATGCTCTCTCGCTGAGCCTGTTGTTGAGCTGCCATGCTCTCTTGGTGAGCCTGTTGTTGAGCTGCAAGGCTCCGCTGCAAACCTGCATTCATCTGCTGTTGATTTGCATTTGCTATAACCAGCTGTTTTAGCATCTCCTCCATTTTGGGTTTACTTTAACTGCCCGCGGCACTCCACCATGTGTGAGGGATTAACTCGGTAGCGTGTGTGTGTGACCCACTGGATGGGTTCACTACACGCTGAACTGTACAAAAAGGCCGTTGAGGATGATTGAAAAAAATGATATGGTTTATTTTTCCATATTGCTGGATACACGTGCAAGCATCAAAACAGCATAAACAAAACATAAACCCTTGCCATTAGGGGCGTCTACCTTCCCAACACAGGAACCTACCTATGGAGTCTGGCACAGCCTACTGCTGGGCAGACACTGCTGGTCCTACAGCAGAAAACAAAAAGTCTCTTCGATATTTCTCACACAGTGGATAAAAATTGTGTAGCGCTACACAATTTTTATCCACTGTACTTTTTTGCTTATTGTTTTCTATTAGCCGTGTTTAGCAGCTTACCATACGCCATCATAGCAGCGTGGTATTTACCCAACCTATCCAGATATTTCTCACACAGAAATATCCATCAGCACCTCACCTCTTCAGTACTGGTTGTGACTGCTCCTTCACTCACACAGCCTCAGGATGCAGCAATCAGTCGTCATCCTTAGGCTGTCTTTATAGGGGCTTTAACTGCTTAATTCTGAACAGCTGAAACCTTTTAAAGCCGCAAACCTCTCTGGCCATGTCTGCAGCCGACGCCTAATAGTAATTGGTGTATTGTCTAAACAAGGCAGAAATATATCTCCCATCTGTGACAACACACACAGATTTACCTGACTTCCTCTCACAATATATATATATATATATATATATATATATATATATATATATATAAAATCACACCGCCTGTGTATTATATACTGTACACCACCGAATGCACTGTAAATATACGCTACACTGAATGCAGAGTATATATATATATATATATATATATATATATATATATATAGCAGGTACTTCTTCAGACTGATATAAGCTATTAGGGGACAGCTGTCTGCTGCAGCAGTGTGGGCTTCCCCCCCCCTCTTTACACACAGACTCTCAGAACTGCTTGTTTGTAAACTCCCTATTGGAGGTTGTCTGTAAACTCCCTATTGAAAGAGCCTGAGCCAATCTTTAGACAACAGCAATGGACTGTGGGGGAGGAGATAAAAAGCCAGAGAAAATAGGTCAGAGCCTCTTTTTTGCCTGCACCCCATCAGGAGAGCATCTTCTGCACTCTATGGGCCAGATTTAGGTAGATTGGCGCATCTTTAGGCTGGCGTAGCGTATCGAATATTCGCTACGCCGACGAGGCGCATAGCGGTGAGCACACTATTCACAACGGAAATGCTCCCAACAATGCGACGGGGTAACGTAATTTTGTCGGCGTAAGGCAGCGTAAGTGGAAGTGGGTGTGACCTTATGCAAATGATCGTCTGAGGGTGGTGCAATGCCCGGCGTATCTAGAACGGCGCATGTGCAGTGACATGGACGTACGATTTGCGTCCCTATGCGCATGCTCGCAACTACGCCGGCACAACTTCCTGGGAGTGCATAAATACGCCCAGACATGCGCCCATCCGGTGCAAAAGTACATCCTGCTCGTTTCCCCCCCTGAAGAAAGGTACTTTTGCTGGGCGATGGCGGAAGCTAGGAATGGAGGCAAGGAGAGAAGGAAGAGGAACTTTTCTATGGAGGAGAGGGCTTTTATAGTGTCTGGAATGGCCAAATATGACAAAGTGCCCAAACCAGCAAGTCACAAAAGAGGGAGATTTTGGAGAAGATCACCCTTCAGGTCAATACGGTCGGGCATGAGATCAGGAAGCACGAGGATATTGGCAAAAAAATTTATGACCTGAGGCGGAAGGTCAAAGACAAGCTGGCTCTTATAAGGAGGCACACCAGGGGCACGGGAGGAGGACCAGCCACATCTGTGCAATTGAGGATGAGGAGGAGGTCATCGCCCAATGCCTGCAGCGGGAGCAGGTGGAGGGCATTGAGGGTTTTGACACTGGTGACCAGGCCTTGAGTACAGGTAAGTGTGTTTTATCTCCTATCCAGTGTGTAGCATGTGAGGGGGTGGAAGGGAACATGTGCCAAGTGTGTGGGTCCACCAACATGTGAATGTTTTGTGTCATCCACAGATGTGCAGGAGGGAGCTGGGCCGTCGTCAGCTGCTGGACGACCCACGCCATCGCCAGAGGAGTGTGCCCACACCTCTCCTCTAGAGGAAGTGGTGGAGGAGCATGGGGACCTCGTGGAGGATCCCATCATCCCTGCGCCCTCCCAACCCTCCTCCCCCATCAGGGGAAGCCCCTCACTCTCCTCCCTCATCAGGGAAAGATCCTCAAGGGCCTCCACCTACACACGGCCCAAAGCCTCTCCTGCCCCCAGGAAGGCAACACGCAAAACCAGGGGTGTTCCTGAGGCCATCCAGGAAACTCTGGCCAGGGATCAGGCCCGCCAGACCCGCCACATGGGTGCTGTCGCTGTGGAGATGCAGCGTGTGGCAGACAGCCTGGCATCCACGTCCCAGATCCACGACAGCATCCAGGATGTGAGCTGTAATTGTGCTGCTGTGGTTACCAGCCTTGGGGAGCTGCAGGCCACCACAGCAGGCCTCGCAGCAGAAGTCAAGACCCTGGCAGTGGTCGTCGAGGCGAATACTGCTGAAATCATGGCAGAGGGGAGGCAGACAAGGCTGCTGATGGCAGACACTAATGCGGTCCTCACCCGCATTGCCCTGGCATTGGAGGGCAGGCAGCCAGCCAGGGAGAGTCCAGGGGATGTTCCTCCACCTCCTGATTCCCCACCCCCCACCTGAGGCTCCCCCAGGCAGTTAAGGAGCCGTAGCCTTGGCACCAGGCGTAGCCCACGACAGGGCAGAGGAGTGTCTTTTTTAATTTTTATTTTATGCTCACGTGATGAGTTTTTTTGTTCTATACTTAGGTTATGAGTTTTTAGGTTTTTTTTTTATACTCAGGTTATGAGTTTAGTTATTTTGTAGTATCTGCACACAGTGAGGAGTGCAGGCTACAGTGTGACTGGTGTGTGACTGGTGTGTGAATGTGAGGGGTGACACTCCTGGGTCGTCGGGGAGAAGTTATCCCCACGACCGTGTGAATGTGGTATGAATGGACAGCAACATGATTGATGCCTTGGCGTGGCGTTGCTGCTCCCAAGTCCTGCATGTTTGACTTGGGCTAATCCAATGTGATGTGGATGTGGTGTATGTGATCTAGGGACCACAGTGGTGTGCATGCGTGCATTGTCCGTGTGCCATGATGAATGTGTGTGTTTAACGTGCAAAAATGCCTACCATGAGGTCCCTCCTGACTGCTCTTCCCTCAGCAGACGGGGTAGCCTCGGGCAGGGGGGGGACTGTGTGGTTGGGGGGTCAGGTCATTACAAATATCAATCTGCAGGCACTTTCTCATGGTGTAGTTGTGCAGCACACAATATGCACCGATGATCTTATACAAAAAGTTTGGGGAATACAACAGGCCCCCCCCCCCGGACGTATCCAGGCATCGAGACACGACTTCAGGAGGCCAAATGTTTTCTCCACCACTGCACGGGTGCGTATGTGTGCTTCATTGTATTTTCTCTCTCCTCTGGTTTGGGGATCCCGGAATGGAGTCATGAGATGGGGCCCAAGTGCATATGCTGAGTCACCTGGAAGGGAAAAGACAGGAGGATGTTAGCCGTGCATGTGCCCCTCGTGATGTTTGCATCATGGGGTCGGACAGTCATGCCTGACTCCCATGTCACTCACCAACCAGCCAGCTGTCCTTGTACACGTTCTGTTCGAATTCTGTTGGGATGTTGCTTTGACGGTATATGTAGCTGTCATGGCTGGACCCGGGGTGTTTGGTACGGACGTGCCATATGAGGAATTGGGCATCGGCTATCACCTGTACGTTGATGGAATGCCAGTGCTTCCGATTGCGGTACATGTGCTCTGTGGCACGGGGGGGGGGGCGTAGTGTCACATGTGTGCAATCAATGGCCCCCACGGTGCGAGGGAATCCTGCAATTCTGTAGAAATCCTGCATTGCCTTTTGCCGCAGATGCTTATGAGTGGGTCTGATGATGTGGTGGGACATGCATCTGAGGATTGCGGGGACAACCTGGTGCACACATCTGCTCATGGTGGATTGTGACATTCCAGCCACAACTCCACTTGTACGCTGAAAAGATCCACTGGCAAGGAAATGGAGTGTTGCCAGTACCTTGACCAGTGGCTCCACTGCTTCTGAGCGTCGTGTCTGGCTGGTGATGTCATCATGCAGGGCTGTGGCTATTTCCAGGATGGCATTAGGGCTGAATCTGAAGATGCGATACACCTCCAATTCCCCCATGCCTAAGACGTTAATGCGCGTTCGGTATATCCTTTCCCGTGCCCTCCTCCTTCGTGCCTGTGGCCGAGTAGTAGTGCTAGGACCACTGCTGCCCCAGGCATGTTGGCATACAGATGTGTTGTCCTGCAAGTGTGGTTGCTCAGCTCATCTGTAACGGTGCTGCTCTAGCTGCTCTCCAGCTGACCTGTGCACGTCTGCTGCTGACTTACCCCTGCTTTATGAGGGGTAACTTTGCGCCAGACGTACAACTTACGCGCGGCACGCGTAGCCAGCGTCGGGCGCAAGTACGTTTGCGAATCGGCGTATATCCCTTATTTACATATTGCATAGGAAATCAAGGGGCGCGCCAGATGCGTCCAGCGTAAATATGCGCCCACGATACGTCGGCTTGGGAAAGTTATGTCGGCCGGAAAAAGCCTATTTTCAGGCGTATCTATTTCTGTGGGTACGGCGCACAGATACAACGGCGCACATTTTGAGTTACGCAGCGCATCTTGAGATACGTCGGCGTAGGTCCTACCTGAATCTGGCCCTATGTGTGTGTGGAATCACGGCCTACCAAGGGGCACACAGCCTGCAACTCCAGCCCAGAGGAACGGATTGTTCATGCAGCTCCAGCCCAGAGGAACACACTGTCCATGATAAAAAAAGCACACCCTGCAACAACTCAAGGACTGAATGCCACTGCGACACACCTGCATCTAAGATCGATCGATCGCTCAGGGGAGGACCGCTGACTGTGTACGGGATTTGGTGAGGGGGCTTTGCCCAGGAACATTTAATGCTTTTCATAGAATACCACATTCAAATATTGTCCACAGAGCTCCTACATTGCCGGTGAAGATAATAAAACGCAAAGCTTTGCCTCCAGGACATTACAGGGAACACACCACGGGTATTGATATCATTTCACTGAGTGTGTACTAGAAGTATGGTAGGCCGGCCTGCCTGGGGTTCCACTTTAACCACAGCATCACACACACACACCAAAAGTTATTGGGGAGTCTATTTAATCTGTACATATTGTTACCTATTGAATTCTTTGTTTGCATAGTGTTCCTGACTGTTTTCTTTAAACTGTTTCAACCAAGTCCTGGGTACTTACACTAATGACTAATGTTAACCTGAATTTTACTTTTCTTCAAGTAAACTACAATAAGAGCTGGGTTGTAGACATGTGCAATTTGTTTGGTTTCTAATTCTTTTTATAACGAACTTTGAGAAATTAGTTAATTCCGAATATTCGTATTTGTGAATTGTTCAATTTCAGAATTTTCGTATTTCCGAAATTCAGAATTTCAGAATTTTCGAATTTGCGAAATTTTGAATTTGCGAAATTTTGAATTTTCTAATTTTGCAATTTAAAATTTCAGAATTTTCAAAATTTCAGAATTTTCAAAATTTCAGAATTTTCAAAATTTCAGAATTTTCAAAATTTCAGAATTTTCAAAATTTCAGAATTTTTGAATTATAAATTTGGAAAAATAAAAAAATTTAAAATTTGGAATTTTTTAATTTCCGAATTTTCGAAATTCAGAAATTCTGAATTTTCACATTTTTAAATTTCAGATTTTCGAAATTCAGAATTTTGGAATTTTCGAAATTCAGAATTTTGGAATTTTCGAAATTCAGAATTTTCGAATTTTCGAAATTCAGAATTTTCGAATTTTCGAAATTCAGAATTTTCGAATTTTCAAAATTCAGAATTTTCGAATTTTCAAAATTCAGAATTTTCGAATTTTCAAAATTCAGAATTTTCGAATTTTCAAAATTCAGAATTTTCGAATTTTCAAAATTCAGAATTTTCGAATTTTCAAAATTCAGATTTGAAAAAATGCGAAAATTTGGGAAGATGGGAGATTTCCGATTTTTTAGAGTTTTTTTTTAATTTTTTTCAAATTTCCGAATTTCCAAAAAAAGGAAAAAAAACGAATGAAACAAACATGGAATTTCCCGAATTTCCAAAAAAAGCAAAAAAATAAATAAAAAATTAAACAAAATTAAACAAAATTAAACAAAAAACAAAATATATATTACACAATATTCCAGTGTGGTTGTACAGTGGGTTTGTCTAGTGCAGATCAGACTGGGGTTCTCAGTCACTCTTTGCCCCTAATAGACACAGGGTAACTTACACATAGGAGGAGCCTATGGACAAGGAGATTCCAGTGCTTCTCCAAGGTTAGGTGGATTCCACAAGCCCCCTGCCCAAAGTGACTTCCGTCACAGGTTTGTTATGTCTTGCCATTTAAGCACCTTAAGGGTCCTTACACACGGAGCGGTCCGTTTTTCGGTCCGCTCCGTGTGTCCGTCAGCTCAGCGGGGGGTCTCCGCTGAGCTGTCGGGCGGACGGGGCGGTCCCCGCACACTGTGCAGGGACCGCCCCGTCTCTCCTCCGCTCTCCCCTATGGGGAGTCGGATGGAAACGGACCGTCTGTCCGTTTGCATCCGATCCGTTTGCCCGGACGGAAGAAAAAAAGGACAATCTTCCGTCCGCAAAAATGGATGCAGATCGAGCGGACGTTAGCGGATGCATCATCCGCTAACGGATCCGCTCCCATAGGGACCCATTACAAGTCCGTAAACGGACTTGTAATGAGCGGACCATTCGTCCGCTAGTGTGAAAGGGCCCTAAGACATTAGATAATCAGTCATAAATTAAAAGCTGTGTAAATTCCAGAAAATGTACCATAGTTTACTATAGCTTTTGCGCAAACCAATAAATATACACTTATTGAAAAAAAAGTTACCCGAAACATGTGGCTGAATACATTTTGGCCTTAGAGCCCTTAGGCTGCATTCACACCTGAGCGTGTCCGTTGGACAGATTTTAAAGCAAGTTTTAAAACTTTGGTCCGACGGACAACTGTTTGATGGGCCCTACACGCCATGGAATTGGTCCGATGAAACTGGTCTGCAGACCAGTTTCATCGGACAGGTCTGATCGTGTGTACGCGGCCTTAGTGTATAACAAATTTAGTTAATTGGATTTTTTAGAAAATATTTTATTTCAAAACTTTTGGTCTTTTTTCATTTATATCACAATTTTTTTTTTATTAAAACGCTCATAAAATGCTCTCCATGCATCTCAATTGACCCTTTCACACCGATTCCTGCAAGCAGCATCTTTGGAGCAGCTTTTGGGCGCTGAAAAAAAAACGCTCCAAAAATGCCCCTCTCCATTGAAATGAATTGAAAGCACTGTAAAAAAAACGCCTCACCCTTTCATACTGTGGCACTGCAAAAACGCCCTAAAACATTAGGGTCTTAGCGGTGCTTTACCAGCTCGAATAATGCTTGAAAAATGCCCCAGTGTGAAAGGGGCCTTTGTGTGGAAAAAATGACACAAATTTTGTTTGGGTACAGCATTGCATGACCGCACAATTATCACTTAACCGCGTAACGCCCGCCCACTGGATATATACATCCTATTTTTAAAGATGGATATTTCGGTAACGGCAGCAGCTGCTGCCACAACCAAGATATCCATCTTTACAGTGGGAGGGGCTGTCTACGATAACGGCGGTCTCTGCGGCGGATTCGCCGTCAGATCGCCGTTATCAGTGGCGGGAGAGGGCCCTCCACCGGTTACCGTTGCCGCCGGTAGCGGCGGAGGCGATCGGGTCCTGTCGGCAGCTGTGTGGGGATGTGAGTGAGGGAAAAATCGCCCCCATCCGTCCCCATAGCTCTGCTGGGCGGAAGTGACGTCAAAACGTCAGTCCCGCCCAGCGTCTTAAAGAAACATTTTTTTTTTTTACCTTTTTTCAAATGACAATTAATTTTTTATTTATTTTGCTTTTAAGTCTAAATATGAGATCTGAGGTCTCTTTGACCCCAGATCTCATATTTAAGAGGACCTGTCATGCTTTTTTCTATTACAAGGGATGTTTACATTCCTTGTAATAGGAATAAAAGTGATAATTATTTTTTTATTTCAGTGTATAAAATTATAAAATAAATAAAAATAAATCCGAAAACAAAAACATTTTTTTTTTAAAGCGCCCTGTCCCGACGAGCTCGTGCGCAGAAGCAAACGCATACGCGAGTAGCGCCCGCATATGAAAACAGTGTTCAAACCACACAAGTGAGGTATCGCCACGATTGTTAGAGCGAGAGCAATAATTCTAGCCCTAGACCTCCTCTGTAACTCAAAAAATGCAACCTATAGAATTTTTTAAATGTCGCCTATCAAGATTTTTAAGGGTAAAAGTTTGATGCCATGCCACGAGCGGGCGCAATTTTTAAGCGTGACATGTTGGGTATCATTTTACTCGGCGTAACATTATCTTTCACAATATATAAAAAAATTGGGCCAAATTTATTGTTGTCTTATTTTTTCCAAAAAAAGTGCGCTTGTAAGACCGCTGAGCAAATACGGTGTGACAAAAAGTATTGCAATGACTGCCATTTTATTCTCTATGGTGTTAGAAAAAATATATATAATGTTTGGGGGTTTTAAGTAATTTTCTAGGGAAAAAAATGTTTTAGTCTCGTAAACACCAAATCTGAAAAACACCCTCGGTCCTTAAGTGGTTAAAGTAGTACAGTGCCAAATTGCAAAAAGTACTCTGGTCATTCAGGGTCCTTACACACGGAGCGGTCCGTTTTTCGGTCCGCTCCGTGTGTCCGTCAGCTCAGCGGGGGGTCCCTATGGGGAGTCGGATGGAAACGGACCGTCTGTCCGTTTGCATCCGATCCGTTTGGCCGGACGGAAGAAAAATAGGACATTCCTCCGTCCGCAAAAATGGATGCGGATCGAGCGGACGTTAGCGGATGCATCATCCGCTAACGGATCCGCTCCCATAGGGACCCATTACAAGTCCGTAAACGGACTTGTAATGAGCGGACCGTTCGTTCGCTAGTGTGAAAGGGCCCTAAGGGGAAAATCCTTCCAGGCTGAAGTGGTTAATAAAACATCTTTATGATATTTGTAAATAACTTTGAAATATTTTGTACCAGAATAATAATTTTAGTGTTATTTTGAATGAGACAAAATATAGATTAAATATATATACTTTTTTATCTACTACTAGGAAAAGTGTAAATTTCTCCCCATAGGCAGTCTTTCTGCAGGGCCAGTTTTTTTTTTCAGTATACATTTTTTATTTTGAAAACAGACAACAACAAACACATAAACACGACAGTACAAAATTGCAAACAAAAGAAAAAAAACAAAAAAAAAGGAAAAGGGGGACAAAGATACAGGGCAAATATGAACAATCGTACATGGACAGCATAAGCATAGCACAATGCTGGTGGTACAATGGACCAGCAACACCAAAAACAGGATGTACCATATGAAAAGGATAATCACCAGACAAGGGGGCGCCGCAAGGTGTCAGTCCGCCGTCACCCCCGCCCCGTCACCCCCCCGCACCCCCCCAATGGGGGGGGCCAGGGGGGGCAAGGAGGAGAGGACTCCGCACGCCGAGGGCGGGAGGGAGGGAGGGGAAGACCCGGCCACCACCCCGCCCCGGCGGACAGATACATAGCAAAGGAAATGATCAGGGACCTCCAGTCGAGTCAATCCAATTTGACCAGATCTTTTCAAATTTTGCTGGACAATTTCTGCTCTCGTACGTCAACTTATAAAGAGGAAGCATTTTGTTGATCGTGGCCAACCAGGAGGACACGGTGGGAAGATCAGAGCCCCGCCACCGGAGTAGGATCTCCCTTCTGGCATAAAATAATACAAAAGTGAGACACAATTTGGTATATCTATCTCCCTCGATCCCTCCCACATAACTCAGGAGGAAGAATTTCGGATCCCTTACAAGCTCGACCCCGCAGCGATCCGAAAGGACCTCCGCCACTTCTCTCCAGTACCTATCTAGATTGGGGCAGGACCAGACCATATGAATGAAAGAACCCGTGTCCCCCGAACACCTGGTACAGGCCGGGCTCCTGGAGGGGTAGATTTTAGCCAGTCTCTGTGGGGTGTAGTAGGCCCTGTGCAAAAATTTTAATTGTATAAATCGATCCCTAGAGGCGATCATGGATGGGAGAAAGGAAGAGACACAGTCCTCCCAGATCTCCTCATCCAGATCCGGAATATCTGCACTCCACTTGGCCAGAGTCCCAGCCGTGTCCACGTCGTACGCCACTGTGAATCGTAAGTAGAGGGATGAGAGGGGCTTCCCCATTACGCCCGAGACCAGGAGGCGCTCGATCGAATCCGATTCAAGCACCACCGGTTCCGGAAACTGGGCCGCCAATGCATGCCGCAGCTGGGCATATCTAAAATTAAGAGAAGCTGGGATTTTGTAGGTCCGGCATAGCTCCTGAAAGGGCATTACCACACCACCCGGCATGACGTGCCGGAGGGTGAGGACGCCCCGCCGAGCCCAGACCACCGGGTCCGGGACTGAGTTCAGGTGAGGAAGAAGTGGATTACCCCAGAGCGGGGTGTGTGGGGAGACCGTATTTGGTTTCAGCATTCGAGTTCTGGACGATGCCCATACCCGAACCACAGTCGCCATGGGCTCCGTGACAGAGGGATGGGCCCTGGGTCCCCGAAACACTAGGTTGGACAGGGCTGCATAGGAGCCCAAAACCGCCGCCTCCAGAGTGACCGCCGGGTTTTGTCGTGGCTGGGAGAACCACCACCGGACCGTTACTAGGACTGCCGCCCAGTAATAGGCCAGGAAGTTTGGAAGGGCCAACCCACCCCCGGACAAGGGGAGGTAGAGGACACGTTTAGCAACCCGGGGAGGACCACCCGCCCAAACGAACGACATCACGATAGCGTCAAGCCGTCGAAAAAAGGACCGTGGGACAATGACTGGGGTCTGGCGGAAAAAATAAAGCAATTTGGGGAGTATTACCATTTTAATGAGGTTCCCCCGGCCCACCGGTGAAAGAGGGAGGTTACGCCACGCCGAACACCGCCTGGTCAGGTGGTCCAGCATTGGAAGTACATTTTTATTCAAGTATGATCCGGGTTCGAGTCCCACCCTCACCCCCAGGTAGGTGAATTCCTCCACCCACCGGAGAGGAGTGCGAGTGTCCACCCGAGGCAGCAACGAATGGAGCGGGAGCAGGACAGACTTGTCCCAATTAATTCGTACCCCCGAAAAACGTCCGAACGTCTCAAAATGTGACAACGCGTTCTGCAAGGAGGCGGAGGCGTCTGCCAGGTACAGCAGAGCGTCGTCGGCATATAGGGACAATTTTTCCTCCAAGGGACCCACCTTAACCCCCCGGACCCCCGGGTCACGCCGGATATGCGCGGCCAGAGGCTCCAGGGCCAGGGCAAACAATGCCGGGGACAACGGACAGCCCTGCCTGGTCCCCCGTTCCAAGGGGAAGGAGGCAGACAGAGTCCCGTTGGTCCGGATACGCGCCCTGGGGTGGGCATACAACATTTGTGCCCAGGACATAAAACGGGGACCAAAACCGAAATGGGTCAAAACCGCCCAGAGGTAGCCCCACTCCACCGAGTCGAAAGCCTTCTCGGCGTCGAGTGAGGCCACCACCCCGGTTCCTCCCGGACAGGCCACCGCCAGGTGAGTATGCAGGCGACGGAGATTTATGTCAGTAGCACGGCCTGGCATAAAGCCCGTCTGATCCGGGTGAACCAGAGCCGTGATTACAGTGTTGAGTCTATTGGCCAGGATCTTTGCAAAAAGTTTTGCATCAACGTTCAGGAGAGATATGGGGCGGTAAGAAGAACATAGGGTAGGGTCCTTACCAGGCTTAGGAAGGACCACAATTATTGCCTCGCTCATCGATTCCGGGAGAGCTCCCGAAGTCGATGCCTCCACAAAAAGCGACTGTAACCTAGGGGCCAGATCTTCCCCGTAGAGTTTATAAAACTCCACCGGAAAGCCATCCGGCCCCGGGGTCTTGCCCCCCTGCATCATTTTAAAAGCAGCCTGCACCTCCTCTAGTTTAAACGGTGCGTCCAGTTTGCACACAGAGGAGGGGGTGAGAACCGGGACATCCACCTCCTCCAGGTAGCACAGTAGGTCTGCTAGGTCATATGTCACTCTGGAGCTATACAGGTGCTGGTAGTAGTCAGTAAAGCATTGGTTGATCTTCTGTGGAGTCGAGTGGAGAACCCCATCCCCGTCCCTAATCTGGGCTATGGCGGACGCGCCCGACTGTTCCTTGGACAGCCAGGCCAGGAGCTTACCCGTCCGTTCCCCTTGCTCAAAAATGCGCTGGGATTGGTGAAGAAGCTTCTTTTGCGTCAAGGCCGTCCGCAAAAGGACAGCCTGTTGTGTCAAAGACTGGAGATGTGAATAGTGGTGAGGGTCTCGAGTGCGAACATAGAGAGCCTCCTGTCTAACTGCCTCCCCCTCCACCTTGGTGAGCTCCGCCCTACGCTCCCTCCTCACCCCCGAAATAATCGACTGGTAGTGACCACGGGAGGACGCCTTGAAGGCGTCCCACACCGTGGCTTCCGCAGCCGAGCCCGGATTGGTTGCCCAGTAGGTCCGCAAGGTGTCATGGAACTTGGGTTCCACCTCCGGGTCCGAGACCCAGAACCTGGAGAGCCTCCATACAGAGCTGTTGGGTTCAGTCGTCAAGGTCAACGAGAGGAGCAGGGGAGCATGGTCCGAGATCCCGCGGGGAAGAATAGTGATGTCCCGTACCCTGGGCAGGACTGACTTCCCCACGTACGCCAGGTCTATCCGTGAAAAGGATCTGTGGGTGGCCGAGTGACATGTGAAGGCCCGAGAAGTCGGATGCCTCCAACGCCAGACGTCTGTGAGGCCATATGTGTCCGCCCATTCTGCCAGTCCCTGGCGAGTAGTACCCGATGGGGTGAACCTGTCCATACCAGTGTCTGGGACTAGGTTGAAGTCACCCATCAGGACCACATTGTCACAGGGGAATTGCGCCAATTTGGCCGCAAGTACACCCAGGACCCCCAAGGAGGCAGGAGGGGGGAGATACAACCCCACCAGAACCCACGGGAGATTATAAATCAGAGCATGAACCAGCACAAACCTACCATCCGGGTCTAGGACTAGGTCAAGGAGTTTAAAAGGGAGTGATTTGAGCACCAAGACACTGACCCCCCTGGCGTAGTTGGAATATGTGGAATGGTAGTGGTGGCCCACCCATGGTTTTTTAAGACTAAGAGTCTTACTGCCCACCAGGTGCGTCTCCTGCAACACACAGACATGAGGATTATGTTTCTTAATGAATTGAAATACAAGGGATCTCTTAATTGGCGAGTTTAAGCCCCGTGTGTTCCAGGAGAGGACATCAAGGGTTGCCATGACGATCCTGCTGGGAGTTCACAGGAGGATGAGGCCAGCGTAGGTGCCACGGGCCATTCCCCCAGACCGGAACCCGGTCAGGGGAAGGGCCCCCACCCACCATCAGAGCATGCAATTGAACGAAAGCAATGAGTACTGTCATAAACCACATTACATAAAAACTTAACCGGGCGCCAACAGGGCCCCCCAACCCCCCCCCCCACCCCGCCACCCCCCCTAACATGGAAGAGGGCTTGTTTCCCAAAACCAAACCCAGCTCTCAGGCCGGACATGAGGGCATTGAACAAGCGGCTGCCCGCTTTTGTTGCTAACAACAGTCAGTGAACACGAGAATCCATAGTAGGAGAAGGGTGTGTGGATCACCCGGAGCCCCGGGGGCGCAATGCTTAGGGAAGAACAAAAAAGAAATTAGGGACCAAAAAATAAAAAGGGAAAGAGAAAAAAAAACACCGAAAGTTCCATCAGAGTTCTTAAGGCATCGCTGCCGTGAATCAGCTCCCAGAAGGATGAGGGGGGGTGCACCCATCGTCGGAGTCAGGAGAGGGGTAGATGGAGGGGGGACATTATGTGAGGGTACCCCCTGCAGGACAAAGACAGGGGGGACAGGAAGACGGGGGGAGCCGCTGAGGACGGGACGCAGCCCCTCCATCCCCCTGAACTTCAAACAAGGAGAGGGAGCCTCCGCAAGGCTGCGTGGGGGGGGGGGGGAGGATGTCCACGGCCTCTGTCCAGGATGGGGGAGTCAGTTTGTCCCAGAGGCACAATGACAGTGACGGGACGGTTACCCACGAAGACCTCTAGAGTCTCCAAACAAGGCCCTCAACTCCCACAAGGAAGTCCCCCCAGAAGCTTACTCACAGTCAGGCAGTAGAAGGAGAAGAGTCCAGGCCTCTCATCTAGGGAGGGAGTCAGCCCAGGCCGCAGCATCCCTCGGGGAAGTGAAAAACTGCACCCTCTCTCCGTCTTGAACTCGGAGTCTAGCGGGGAAGAGCATGCTATACTTAACCCCCCGGTCTCTCAGCATGACGCGGACGTGATCAAAGGATTTGCGTTGGCGCTGTGTCTCCACGGAGTAGTCGGGGAAGATCAGGATCCGGGCATTTTGAAATTTGAGTTCTCCCTGAAGGTGTGCAGCTCGGAGGACGGTGTCACGGTCCCGGTAGTGAAGGAGCTTGAAAATGAAAGTGCGCGGCGGCGTTCCCACTGGGCCCCTGGTCGCCGGGATGCGATGGGCCCTCTCGATGGAGAAATAATGGGAGAATCGGGCAGCGGGGAGGAGGATAGGGAGGATCCGTTCCATAAAGGCCACCGGGTCTGTGCCTTCTGCTCCCTCGGGGAGCCCGAGAACGCGCAAGTTGTTGCGGCGATTTCTATTTTCGGCATCCTCCGCTCTATGTTCCAGGGTCTTCACTCTGGCTTTCAGGGCCTGGATGTCAGAATGGTGGTCACGTTGGATATCTTCCAGGTCTGACACCCGCCTCTCCGCCTCCGACACGCGGTCACGGAACGCGTCTAAGTCGCGGCGTATCAGTGCCGTTTCTGCCTGGACATGGTCGATCTTCACCGTTAGGGTGGACTGGCAGGTGGAGATCGCCGCCATGAGGGCCTCGAACGCCTCCGACCCAGCTTGGATCGCACCATCTCGCGGAGAGTCCATGCAAGCCGCCATGCGGGTGGTTGGCGCCGGCGGCTTAGGCCCAGGTTTCGGCGGGGTGCCCGCGGGAGCGGTTTTACGGCGAGACTGACCCCCCTTGTTGTTCCGGCGCATTCCCCGGTAGAAAGGGCGAGAAAAGGTAAGGAAGCAGTCCAATTTCCACACAGGATCAAGGCAGGAGAGATTCTCAGAGCGGGAGCTCTTCAGTTACACGTCCGCTCCCAGCGCCATCTTGGACACGCCCCCCCTGCAGGGCCAGTTTGGTTGCTTTTCTGAGAGCACGTGGAGTACCGATACTTGCTGAGGATATGCTGCATGAGAATTGGGGGCTATAATAATTTGGACACCACATAGAAGAGAAATTCATTTTGTGGATCAATGCCAAGCATAACTGCCTACAGCTGCTATTATGCTTTTATCTGAAAATGTTTGGCCCTGGAATCTTGCTGCTGCTTTTTAACCTACAGTAGGACACATATTGTTTGTTGTCCTCTGTTATTTAGACTTTTTTTCTACCCATGCATTTTTTTAATTATCATCATAGTTTCTCACAGACATCTAGTACTGAATACATTTGCAGAGTGTTGACAGCTTTATGATTATTATAATATCATATCATAAACAAAGCACACAGCAGCCGTCAGATACCACGTGCAGCATTGGACATCAGAATACAGTACTTGCCCTGAGCAGCCAATTAATGTTTCATAATGGCTGCTGTCATCCAATCACCTATTTTGTTCCACCCATGTGTCATGTAGGTAGCAATGCATGCTATTTTTAATTGAGGATAATTTACCGCCTTAGTCAATATCATTTGTGACCATCTTAGTGACCTGTTATTTATTTCATGTGAATTTGTAAGAACTGTTTTTTTTTTTTTAAAGAACTATCCAATTCTCAGTTGCCCATCTGTTTTATACATCTATGAACATATTTTAGCTGAGTGTTTTTTTGCTGCATGTCAGTGTTTTCTTCAAAGCCACTTAACATTTTAACATGAGTTTAACCACCTGCTGACGGCCGTACGACTTTGTACGGCCGCAGCACAGTCCTGAATTCCTAACAGGCCGTGTTTTTACGGCCGCCCCTTTTGGCGTTCCCAGCGCGCGCTCCCTCGGACACAGCCAAACACAGATTGCGGTAAATAGCCAATCACAGCGGCTATTTACAGCGCGATCTGTGCGGCCAATGAGAGATGATCTCATATGTAAACATATGAGATCATCTCTCATTGCCGACTCTCCCTCCTTTCACAGACAGCGCGTGTAAGGAGGGAGAGAACTGTGAGTAACCAGCGCAGAACAAAAAAAAAAAAAGGTCACCAACCTGTGCCCCCACAGTGCCCCCCAGTACTACAGTGCCCACCACAGTGCCCACCACAGTGCCCCCCCCACAGTACCACAGTGCCCCCCAGTACTACAGTGCCCCCCATAGTACCACAGTGCCGACCACAGTGCCCACCACAGTGCCCCCCACAGTACCACAGTGGCCCCCACAGTGCCCACCACAGTACCACAGTGCCCCCACAGTACCACAGTGCCCCCCAGTACCACCGTGTGCCCACCAGTACCACCGTGTGCCCACCAGTGCCCACTGTGTGCCCACCTGTGCCCACCAGTACCACCGTGCCCACCAGTACCACCATGCCCACCAGTACCACCGTGCCCACCTGTGCCTACCAGTACCACCGTGCTCACCTGTGCCCACCTGTGCCACCTTGCCCACCTGTGCCACGTGCCCACCACAGTACCACAGTGCCCCCCACAGTACCACAGTGCCCCCCAGTACCACAGTGCCCCCAGTACCACCGTGTGCCCACCAGTGCCCACCGTGTGCCCACCAGTACCACCGTGCCCACCAGTACCACCGTACCCACCATTACCACCGTGCCCACCTGTGCCTACCAGTACCACCGTGCTCAGCTGTGCCCACCTGTGCCACCGTGCCCACCTGTGACACTGTGCCCACCTGTGCCACCATGCCCACCTGCCACCTCAGTGCACATCTGCAATCAGTGCCCACCTGTGCCACCTCATCAGTGCCCATCAGTGCCACCTCATCAGCACCCATCTGTGCCACCTCATCAGTGCCCACCTGTGCCATCTGTGGGCATTTGTACTTTCCTGGCTTGTTAGGGTCTCAAGAAATGAGAGAGGCCTTCAGTACATCAGGTGTGATCAGATGTGATATTTTTTTATGATTTGCACTATAGCTTGTAGACTCTAAAACTTTCACACAGATCAAAAAAATTCCCAAAACTTTGGGTTATTTTTATCAAAGACATGTAGCAGTATAAATTGTGACCAAAATTTATGAAGAAAAATTTATAATTTGCAAAATTTTATCACAGAAACTAAGAAAAAAATCTTTTTTTTTCCAAATTTTTGGTCTTTTTTCATTAATAGCACAAAAAATAAAAACCGCAGAGGTGATCAAATACCACCAAAAGAAAGCTCTATTTGTGGGAAAAAAAGGACAAAAAAATCATTTGGGTACAGTGTTGCATGACTGAGTAATTGTCATTCAAAGTGTAAGAGTGCTGAAAGCTGAAAATTGGTCTGGTCAGGAGGGTGTTTAAGTGCCCAGTATGGAAGTGGTTAAATATGTACCAGGCAGTTCATCTGCTCTGTCAGATGTTTGCATTCATGAACACATTACAAAGATCAGATGCACCAAGACAGCACGTCATTTGACTATGTAATGTCAGAGAAAGCAGTAAAGCATTCTGAAATGATTTAAAGTGTAACTCCACTTTTATAAAAAAGTTAAGTTTCATTTACAATTGCTATACAAGCCATGTTGTAATTGAATTATTATTATTAAATTTACCTTTTCTTTTCATTTTGTATCTCCTGTAATTTTCTGTACAACTCACTGCACTATGGCAATCTGGAGGCATTTTGTACACTGTTGCTTGTATGATTGGCCCACTGATTTTTCCAGATGTTTGCTGTAAGATACAATTGTAATTTTAGGCTCCTCCTGCAATAGGAACTTCAGTTTTGGTGAGATACTCCACAAAGTTTAATTCAGAACACAGAGGGCCAGATTCTCGTACATCTGCGGCGGCGTAGCGTTTCCTATTTACACTACGCCGCTGCAACTTAGAGACGTAGTGTAAATGGTCCGGCATATCCCCGCGTAATTCAAAGGGGGCATCTTGTATTTAAATTAAGCGCGCCCCCGCGCCGAACGAACTGCGCATGCGCCGGCCGTAAGCGTAGCCCAGTGCGCATGCTCCATAGTATGCCGCAAATACATTGGTTTTGACACAAACGTAATTAACGCAAAGCCCTATTTGCGAACGATTTACGTAAACAACGGAAAAAGCGACGCTGACCCGACGTCCATACTTAACATGGCGTACACATCACCTACGCAAAGTTACCCCTCATATAGCAGGGGTAACATTACGCTTATGCAAACGACATAAACTACGACGACGGGGCGCAAATACGTTCGGAAATCGGCGTATCATGCTCATTTGCATATTCAACGCAGAGAACGACGGAAACGCCACCTATCGGCCAGCGTAACATTGCAACTTAAATCCGACGGTGTAAGTGACTTACGCCAGTCAGATCTAAGAAAAATCTATGCATAACTGATTCTAAGAATCAGTCGCATAGATACACAGCCGCACAAACAGAGATACGACGGCGTATCTGGAGATACGCCGTCGTATCTCCTTTCAGAATCTGGTTATAGTGCACCAGTCCCTCCCATAAATCTACAATCCGTCTGGTAAAATAAAGTTATTAAAAATCCACTACAAAGCTTGTAAAAATCCCTGCTATGTACATTGATTACCCAAAGGAGATTGTTTTCACAAAAGTGAAATTACTTTTTAACCACTTAAGACCCGGACCAAAATGCAGGTAAAGGACCTGGCCAGTTTTTGCGATTCGGCACTGCGTCGCTTTAACTGACAATTGCGCGGTCGTGCGACGTGGCTCCCAAACAAAATTAGTGTCCCTTTTCTTCCACAAATAGAGCTTTCTTTTGGTGGCATTTGATCACCTCTGCGGTTTTTATTTTTTGCGCTATAAACAAAAACAGAGCGACAATTTTGAAAAAAATGCAATATTTTTTCCTTTTTGCTATAATAAATATGTCCCAAAAATGTATAAAAAAAAACGTTTTTTTTCCTGAATTTAGCCTATACGTATTCTTCTACCTATTTTTGGGGAAAAACATCGCAATAAGCGTTTATCGATTTGGTTTGCGCAAAATGTATAGTGTTTACAAAATAGGGGATAGTTTTATTGCATTTTTATAAATATTTTTTTTTTTTACTACTAATGGCGGCGATCAGTGATTTTTTTTCGTGACCGCGACATTATGGGGGACACATCAGACAATTTTGACACGTTTTTGGGACAATTGTCATTTTCACAGCAAAAAATGCTATATTATTAGGCAAATAAGTATTTTGACCACATCATCCTCTTTATGCATGTTGTCTTACTCCAAGCTGTATAGGCTCGAAAGCCTACTACCAATTAAGCATATTAGGTGATGTGCATCTCTGTAATGAGAAGGGGTGTGGTCTAATGACATCAACACCCTATATCAAGTGTGCATAATTATTGGGCAACTTCCTTTCCTTTGGCAAAATGGGTCAAAAGAAGGACTTGACAGGCTCAGAAAAGTCAAAAATAGTGAGATATCTTGCAGAGGGATGCAGCACTCTTAAAACTGCAAAGCTTCTGAAGCGTGATCATCGAACAATCAAGCGTTTCATTCAAAATAGTCAACAGGGTCGCAAGAAGCGTGTGGAAAACCCAAGGCGCAAAATAACTGCCCATGAACTGAGAAAAGTCAAGCGTGCAGCTGCCAAGATGCCACTTGCCACCAGTTTGGCCATATTTCAGAGCTGAAACATCACTGGAGTGCCCAAAAGCACAAGGTGTGCAATACTCAGAGACATGGCCAAGGTAAGAAAGGCTGAAAGACGACCACTGAACAAGACACACAAGCTGAAACGTCAAGACTGGGCCAAGAAATATCTCAAGACTGATTTTTCTAAGGTTTTATGGACTGATGAAATGAGAGTGAGTCTTGATGGGCCAGATGGATGGGCCCGTGGCTGGATTGGTAAAGGGCAGAGAGCTCCAGTGGAGGTGGAGTACTGGTTTGGACTGGTATCATCAAAGATGAGCTTGTGGGGCCTTTTCGGGTTGAGGATGGAGTCAAGCTCAACTCCCAGTCCTACTGCCAGTTTCTGGAAGACACCTTCTTCAAGCAGTGGTACAGGAAGAAGTCTGCATCCTTCAAGAAAAACATGATTTTCATGCAGGACAATGCTCCATCACACGTGTCCAAGTACTCCACAGCGTGGCTGCCAAGAAAGGGTATAAAAGAAGAAAAACTAATGACATGGTCTCCTTGTTCACCTGATCTGAACCCCATTGAGAACCTGTGGTCCATCATCAAATGTGAGATTTACAAGGAGGGAAAACAGTACACCTCTCTGAACAGTGTCTGGGAGGCTGTGGTTGCTGCTGCACGCAATGTTGATGGTGAACAGATCAAAACACTGACAGAATCCATGGATGGCAGGCTGCATGAGTGTCCTTGCAAAGAAAGGTGGCTATATTGGTCACTGATTTGTTTTTGAATGTCAGAAATGTATATTTGTGAATGTTGAGATGTTATATTGGTTTCACTGGTAAGAATAAATAATTGAAATGGGTATATATTTGTTTTTTGTTAAGTTGCCTAATAATTATGCACAGTAATAGTCACCTGCACACACAGATATCCCCCTAAAATAGCTAAAACTAAAAACAAACTAAAAACTACTTCCAAAAATATTCAGCTTTGATATTAATGAGTTTTTTGGGTTCATTGAGAACATGGTTGTTGTTCAATAATAAAATGAATCCTCAAAAATACAACTTGCCTAATAATTCTGCACTCCCTGTAAATGCATTGTTTACTGTGAAAGTGACAATTGCAGTTTATGGGTTAACCACTAGGGGGCGCTGAAGGGGTTAAGTGTGAACTCTTATGTGTTTCTAACTGTAAGGGGGGCAGGGCTGGACGTATGACATCATTAATTGTGTTTCCCTATATCAGGGAACACACGATCAATGACAGCGCCACAGTGAAGAACGGGGAAGCTGCGTTTACACATGGCTCTCCCCGTTCTTCAGCTCCGGGGACCGATCGAGGGGACTCTAGCGGCGATCGGGTCCGCGGGGCCCGCGGCCACGGTCACGGAGCTTCGGACCGCGACCCACTGCTGGGCATTTAAAGAGGACGTACAGGTACGTGCTTGTGCCCAACCGTGCCATTCTGCTGACGTATATGTGCAGGAGGCGGTCCTTAAGTGGTTAAAGTTAAATTTGTTCAGATTTGGATAGATGGTCAAAGTTTACCCTTTTATGTCTATTGCTTTTAATATATTTATTTTAGGGCTGTGCAAATTAACTTTTAATCGATCGATTAATCTTTAATTTTTTTGATCGATTACAATTCTTTTGATTGGAACTCACCTCTCCGCCGGCTTCTGGGCCTTCAGGGAGTTCCGTCAGAGATCCGGTGACGTCATGGACACCGGCGGGGCTTGCCGTGTCCATCTGAAGGGCTCCTTTGCTGTGCCTTCATATCTGCATGCCGGCGGGACCTTACTATCTGCCACACGCAAGGGCTGTTACACTTCCTTCCATCACTTTCCTCTATCAACCTGGGATTCTACAAACATCCACTGGGAGTTGTGATAGTTCCCTTCACGGGACATCTACATGCCGACGGACTGATGTTAACCTCTCCTCATCTGGATTTAGCAGTGGCATCGTTGTACACATTTTTATACCAGTATCATACTTAGCTACATGTTTTTATAACTGCTTTTACTACCATTTGGTATTACTTGCACCATTTTTACAGTTTATGTAGCTACATCGATTTTATCTCCAGTGCAATATTTATTTGGTTACCTACTTGAAGGCTATAAAAGTTTTAATGCTATTCCAATCGAGCGCTGCCTTTGTGTGTTTTTTGTATCCTGCTTTCCATTTTTCCAGTGGTTGGTAGCTGCACTGGGAATCGGCCTGCAAGGAGATCAGCTAAAAGTAGTTGGATCTGTATGTGCGTTATAATTAATCGAAATTAGTCGATTAATCTATTAAAAAAAAAAAAACGATTAATCGCACACAAAAATTTTGATCAGTAACAGCCCTAATTTATTTATAGTTTTATAAAATTTGCCAGCTCCTCTCCCTTGCCCCCTCAATATACCGAGCTTTGCCCCCAGCCCCCACCCCCTCAGAGTCGGTTCACAATGGGGCGACACGACTTCCAGCACGACTTTCAGAAGCAACTTCAACACGACTTGAGCATGAACCACAGGGCGATCTGGGGCGATTTACAACACGACTTGAAGTCCTTTTCAGGTCAGGAGACATTCCAGTGGCCAATAAAACAACAATCAGCTCTGGGAGAGGGAGGGGTTTGCCTGAGAAATGTATGTTATCTTGCTGAAATGTCGCTTCAATTAAAACAGTGATCAGACTTGGAAGCGACTTCCATTGAAATCAATGGGTACAAATCGCCTAGAAGTCTGATTGAAGTTGTACAGGAACCTCTTCTGAAGTCGGAGCGACATGAGTAGTGTGTATTAACACCGCTCCCATTCACTTACATTGCTTTTCTGGACAGCACGACTTGGGACGACTTGAGACGACTTCAAGTCGGATCCCAAGTCGCCCCAGTGTGAACCGTTTCTCAGAGTCGGTTCACACTGGGGCGACACGACTTCCAGCACGACTTTCAGAAGCAACTTCAACACTACTTGAGCATTAACCACAGGGCGATCTGGGGCGATTTACAACACGACTTGAAGTCCTTTTCAGGTCAGGAGACATTCCAGTGGCCAATAAAACAACAATCAGCTCTGGGAGAGGGAAGGGGAGGGAGGGGTTTGCCTGAGAAATGTATGTTATCTTGCTTGAAAGTAGCTTCACCTTTAGTCATCTTTTTTTTGCGTAACACTATACCAGCTTTTTGCTGGTCTAATGGACAGCCCATGTTAAGTATGGCCGACGTTCCCGCGTTGAATTCCTACGTTTTCCGTTGTCTTTTATTATTTTTTACGTAAGTCGTCCGGGAATAGGAATGTTCGTAAACGACGCTACTCAAACAACGAATGACGTAACGATGTGATTTCGCGCAATGCACGGCGGGAATTTTCTGAACGGAGCATGCGCAGTTCGATCGCCGCGGGGACGCGCTTAATCTAAATGCTTCACGCCCCCTAATCGCGTATTTCGATTGCGCGGCGAGAAATAGACTACGCTGCCGTAGCGTACGGGCAAAAATCTACCAGAATTCGGTGTAGAGCCTGGTAAAATACGGCAGCGTAGAGTATTTCGATTACGCAGCGCAATATTAAGTGTATGTGAATCTGGCCCTATAAATTTTGTGCAAACCAATCAATATATGCTTATTGGGATTTTTTTTTACCAAAAATATGTAACAGAATTGGCCTAAATTGATGAAGAAATTCGATTTTTTACATTTCTTTTGGGATATATATATTATAGTAAAAAGTAAAAAATATATAATTTTCTGCCTAGTCACTTCTAAAGGCAGGCTAATACCCACTAAGTCAAGAATAAGGCTGTGTCTGTCCATGAACTCAGAGAAAGAGATTTTACGGTGAGCATAAAATCCTATGTTCCTCTGTGCCTCTGTAGCCCTGTGCTCAGTGAGTCTATTGGGAGTGGTTTCATAATTATCAATCAGCTGTGCACCTGCAGGGCTCTAATGAGGAAAGTTGCATGGTCTGCATCCCTTTAACTGTGATTAACCACTTCAATACCCGGCAATATACAATTGACGGCCAGAGATGGGATCTACCATCCTAAGTGGCCGTCAATTGACGGCCTGGGCTTTGCAGGTGGATATCTGAATGATGCCTGCAGCCAGAGGCATCATCCAGATATCCTCTTATTCAGCCGGCGATTCTGCACAATCTAAGAATGATCATAGCGGCGGTTCCGCCGCTTGATCGTTCTTACAGGCCCCCCTCCCGCCGCCATCCGGTGCTTCTCCGGGCTCTCCCGTGCCTTCGGGGGCCCGGAGAACGAATCGTCGGCGTCAGGCAGGAAGCATAGAGATGACTGGTGACCAGATGGTCACCAGTCATCTCTATGACCATTGGAGGACCCGGGCGCGATGTGATGACGTCACGCCCGGGTCCCCATAAGTAAACAAAGCCGCGATTGCAGCTGTAAGCCACCATTCATGAGATCAGTGAATTTTTTTTCACCGATCTCATGGTTTCCAGCCTGGAGGAGAGATATGAGGTCTTATTGACCCCGCATCTCTCCTTAAAGAGGACCTGTCACACATATTTCCTATTACAAGGGATGTATACATTCCTTGTAATAGGAATAAAAGTGGAACTTTTTTTTGAAAAAAAGTGTAAAAATAAAAAATAAAAAAGTCAAAAAAATAAATAAAAGATAAAAAAAAAATTAAAATGCCCCTGTCCCCGATAGCTCGTGTGCAGATGCGAATGCACACCTTACGTGTGCGTTCGCATCTGCACACGAGCTATCGGGGACAGGGGCATTTTAATTTTTTTTTTTTCCGTCGACATATGTAAATGCTATTTAAACCACATAAGTGAGGTATCGCCGCGTGCGTTAGAGTGCCAGCAACGAATCTAGCACTAGATCTCCTCTGTAAATCTAAACTGGTAACCTGTAAAAAAATAAATAAAGCGTTGCCTATGGAGATTTTTAAGTACTGAAGTTTGGCGCCATTCCATGAGTGTGCGCATAATTAAAGCGTGACATGTTGGGTATCTATTTACTTGGTGTAACATAATCTTTCACATAATACTAAAAAATTGGGCTAACTTTACTGTTTTGTTATTTTTTTAATTCATTAAACAATTTTTTTTACAAAAAAAAAAGCGTTTGAAAAATGATTGCGTAAATACCGTGCGAGATAAAACATTGCAATGACCGCCATTTTATTCCCTAGGGTGTCTGCTAAAAAAACATATATAATGTTTGGGGGTACTGTGTAATTTTCTAGCAAAAGAATGATGATTATTACATGTAGGAGAGAAGTGTCAGAATAGGCCTGGTATGGAGGTGGTATAAAAGCCCGGTATTGAAGTGGTTAAAAGTATCTCACCAAAAATGAAATTTTTTGTTGCAAGCGTTGCCTGAAATCTGACTTGTATCTTAGTCATTGGCGATTGGTGCTCAAAATTTTTGGAAGGCGCAAACAAACTGAAGAAAAAAACATAAATTGCAGCCACTGTGCCCATCAAATGCAGCCACTGTACCAATCAAACGCAGCCACTGTGCTCATCAAACGCAGCCACTGTGCCCATCAAATGCAGCCACTGTGCCCATCAAACACAGCTACTGTGTCCATCAAACACAGCTACTGTGTCCATCAAACACAGCTACTGTGTCCATCAATTGCTGCCACTGTGCCCATCAATTGCTGACAGTGTGCCCATCAATTGCTGCCAGTATGCCCATCAATTGCTGCTACTGTGTCCATAAATTGCCGCCACTGTGCTCATCAATTTCCGCCACTGTGCCCATCAAATGCTGCCAGTGTGCATCCCCTGCCCAGCACTTACCCTGTCTCGGTGGGGCAGTGAGTCACGACAGTGGTGTCCTCAACGCTCCTCGATATCTTCTGCCATTCTCTCTTCCCATCCTCTGCTATGATTGGACGCAATAGGAGTCCAATTACAGCACCTGTCGTTTCAGCCAATCAGGTGACAGGTAACAGACCCGAGCACCTGATTGGTGGAAAGTCTGTTCAGTGTTAAGAAAGCGAATATTCATTTGCTTTCCTAACACACAGCTGAGTGAACTGCAAGCACCCAGGATGGTGCTTTCTGTTCACCTTTTTTGATGCCTATTAGAGCCTAAGGCGCCACTGATCTTAGTGCAGACTTCTGGGAAAATCAGTGAGCCAATCACACAAGCAGGAAATTATGTTTCTGGGGAGTTATCAGTATACATTCTGTGTACAGAACACCTCCAAGTAGCCATATTGCATTGTCCTTTCCAGAAATTTACAGAGCTGCAGATTAAAAAGGAAAGTTACCCTTTAAGGATATTGCGTTCTGTTCCCAACTATCAACAACACTGCTTTAGGTGATGTCAGGCAGAGGGGTCTTTTCTGTATACATAAATGGAATAATTGGAGCTCAAAAAAAATTGGATTTGAGTTTAACTCACTGTTATGCACACTGGGGGTTATTTACTAAAGGCAAATCCACTTTGCACTACAAGTGCAAAGTGCACTTGAAATTGCACTTGGAAATGCAGTCGCCGTAGATCCGAGCACTGTGCAAGTGGATTTGCCTTTCGTAAATAACCCCCAATGACTGGCTTTTCCTTTTGCAAGGATCATTATGATGTTCTTCTTAACCACTTCAGCCCTGGAAGATTTGGCTGCTTAAAGACCAGGCAATTTTTTGTAATATGGCACTGGGTAGCTTTAACTGACAATCTTGCGGTCATGCAACGCTGTACCCAAATAAAATTGGCGTCCTTTTTTCCCACAAACAGAGCTTTCTTTTGGTGGTATTTGATCATCTCTGCAAGTTGTTTTTGTTGCACTTGTATGGAACAAAATGTGAAAAAAATGTGAATAAATATAATTAAACCACAGTGACGTGTAAATGAGTGTCCATTTAAGAATAATAGCAGCACCGAAAAAAACACAAGTCCATCAGAAATAAGCATATGACCACATCATCATCATGGAGGGGACATTCTGCACGATAAAACAGGAGTAGGTGGAATACTCTTACCGGATAACCTGGATCTGCTTGTCAGCGACAACAGATCATAAGCGCATGGAAGGACTTCACTTGAATCTGCTCAGCTGGACGAAGGCCTGATGGTAGACTCCACACAAGATATCCAGATGAATGGCAGTAGTCCTGGACTGGAACCTCACTGTGGGTTAATTCGCTCAGACTCAGATTCGGAGGCAAAAACAGAAGGTCTGCTTGTTCCCAAGCGACAATCGGTGGTGGAAAAACTTGGTTTCCTCCCAGAGGAAGGTAGGCACAATCGTGGAGTATGAAAAACTCAGTATCCAAGCAGGTAATACAGAAAAAAAGAGAAAACAGAGCTCCGGATGGTGCAGGTAAAAGAGAGATGAGGTTTTATTTAAAAAAACAAATATACATAAAAGTGATCACTGTAGCATAAAAAGATAAAAGCAATATGGGGGGCAGGTGTACCGAGACCGACGCGTTTCGTCCAACTGGCAATGATGTGGTAATATGCTTATTACTGATGGTCTTGTGTTTTTTTCGGTGCTGCTATTATTCATAAATGGACACTCATTTACACGTCACTGTGGTTTAATTATATTTATTCACAGTTTTTTCCCTTTTTTTTGTTCCATACAAGTGTTTTTTCTAGCGCTACGTGTTTTTTTCCCTATTTCTATTAAATTTTTGTCACATTGTTTATGTAGCTGCTCACTTTTTCATTTTCTGATTAGCGCAGTTTTTTCCTTTTTTTGCATTTCAAGTTTTTTTTCCGCTATAAACAAATGAAAAGCAACAATTAAAAAAAAAAACATTTGGGTTATAAAGGCAAATCCACTTTGCACTACAAGTGCAAAATAAAATATTGTAAAGAAATACATTATATTATATATATTATATATGGCAATGGCAATGAAAGTAAAAATGATTATAAGCTTTGTTAAAATAATTATTTATGGGAATCATTAAAATAATTATATATTATGACAGAATTTTTTTTTTTTTTTGTATTGTTATAGAATATCTAAAATGTATTTAAAGAAATAATAACACTGTGCAAAAAAAACTAAGTAAAGTAAGGTTTTAAAGTATAGCACAAAAAAATTTGATTTTTTCTTTAAACGTTTTGGCTCCTGGAGGGTTAAATGTGGACTTTGTGCGGCTACCGGGACACCTAGTCATGCTCTACCATTGCCTGGAGCATGGACAAGCTCCCTTCCCGGCCAGCACTCACAGCGGTGGGCACAGGACTTCATTCCCATACAGCCTGAGCGGCTCACACAAATATCCTTGGTTTGCAAAGGGTTAGATAAACTTTAACTGTCCTCTCAGTGGACTCTCCAACACCGTAAATCTTTGGGAGCTACTCATAATCATAATCATAATCCCAAGGAAATGCAATAAATTATGAGATCATCTCCCTTTGTTAAATGGTATTAATTCTGTCTCTCACTGTGCATTGTCTTTCTGTCAGGATCACTTACGTGCTCCTGCTCATAATTCCAGCATCCAGGTTTTAGTTATTGCATTTTCCCTGTCTGTGTCCACCTGCAGGGTGATTGATATGGTCAGTCGCCTGTTATAAGCAAGCCAAATGCTCAGTCCCTTGCTTGTGATAGTGAGTGATACTTGGTGTTGTTCCGGATAGAGCTCCCTGTCTGTCTGCCCTGCTTTACTAGTTTGGATTCCCTTGTGTATGACTTCTGACCAGATTATTGTACTATTCCTTGAACTCAGTCTGCCTTTTACCTGGACTACCATAGAGCCACGCTATCTGCCTGCTAACTGAAAGTATTTCTTGGCTTTGCTCAGTTTTGCATTAACCTTGGTGTGGTGGCCATGCACTATTGCAGGGCTCAAAATTTCAAGTCCTAAGCTACTAGCCAGGCCATAAGGGTTACTCGCCACCAGTTGCTCCACCCAACTTCTACTATGCCCGTCCCTAATCCCGCCCCTAAACACGCCCCCATCAATGCAGCGTAACCAGTGCCCATTAATGCAGCATAACCAGTGCCCATCAATGCAGCCTGACCAGTGCGCATCAATTCAGCGTAGCTAGTGTCTATTAATGAAGTGTAACCTGTGTTCATCAATGAAGCCTGACCAGTGCTCATCAATGAAGCCTGACCAGTGCCCATCAATGCAGCAGATCTGTGTACATCAATGCAGCGTAACCAGTGCCTATTAATGCATTGTGACTTGTGCCAATCAATGTAGCTTGACCTGTGCCTGTCAATGAACCGTAACCAGTGCCCATCAATGCAGCCTGACCAGCGCCCATCAATGCAGCCTGACCAGTGCCCATCAATGCAGTGTAACCAGTGCCCATTAATGCAGCGTAACCAGTGCCCATCAATGCAGCGTAACCAGTGCCCATCAATGCAGCATAACCAGTGCCCATCAATGCAGCCTGACCAGTGCCCATCAATGCAACAGATCTTTGTACATCAATGCAGCGTAACCAGTGCCTATAAATGAAGCAAAACCAGTGCCCATCAATGAACCAAAACCAGTGCCCATCAATGAACCATAACCAGTGCCCATCAATGAACCATAACCAGTGCCCATCAATGAAACATAATCAGTGCCCATTAAGGCATAGGTATGATTCAGACATCATATCTAGGCCTCCAATTACCCCCCCCCCCTCAACCTAGCACATCTATGCTCCTATTCTACTCCCCACTTCTTCCCAGCACACATCTTGTTTAATCCACCATTGCACCAGTGCCTCAGCACACTGTCATATTTACCATTCTCCTGCAGCCACGAGGGTGCACACTGAGTGCGGACTTAGAGGGTTTGAGCCTGCCCACTTAGGACTGCCTTGTAGAAACATTTAACGGGCATTTCTTTCACTTCTATGGAAGGGCACTCTATGTGCCTGTGTGGGCAGGGATGTCTGGCAGGTGGAGAGGGGCAGTCCTGGACGTCTTACACTTCTATGGAAGTGCATGCTATGTGAATGTGTGGGCTGGGGTTTTCTCCGGCAGGTGGAAGGGGATATCCGGCAGGTGGAAGGGGATGTCCGGCAGGTGGGAGGCAAAAAGGGGCGGTCCCAGGCGTTTTACACTTCTATGGAAGTGCATTCTATGTGCCTGTGTGGGCGGGGATGTCCGGCAAGAAAGGGGTAGAGAGGGGCGGTCCCGTGCGCTCGTATACTGCTTGTATTGAAATGGCCATGCTGTGAGGCTCGTAGCGCAGCTGGGGAGCACTGTCCATACTCGCCCTGCAAATTTTTTCACTCGCCAAATGCGAGCAGGCGACCACAAATTTTGAGGGCTGCACTATAGCATTGTGTATAAGTCATGGGGGGCAACCAAGTACCGATAGGAATGCTTGCTTGAAGGGAAAGGGAGCTGCTATAGGTGAAGCATACAGTAGTCAGCTATAGTGTCTGGGTGCCGTGACGTCATGTCGTTCCGTCCTTAATGCAGACGGTGTTTTCCATTCGAGTAGCGAGAGGTATCGGATTGGAGAGGCCACGATTGTTACATGCCTTTTTCCCATCGAACAATTGTAAGTGCAATACTTATTAAATCCTTCTTTGATACGCTTAATACGCTATGAGAGTTTCCTTCTTCTTATCGTACATGTGCTTATCCCAGACCCATTGCTGAGCTGTACCTTGTATACACACGGATTGGTTTCAGGGAGACCGGACGTCCCTATGCTTCATGAGACTGATGCAAAGCAGTCTCTGTTTGCGGTAAGCAGCCATTTCTACCTCACCTGTGCAGGGTGGTTTTCCTTTCATCTGACAGCACATTGAAGTTCACCTGACCACTCTCTTCACAGTTTTTTTCATCACAAGATTAACACTGGACTTTTCTACTAGATCTCACAACTGTTCAGCGTTGGAGATTTTTTTCTTGTTTTCTTGGTTCTTTTTGGCTCTCCTTAATTTCTCCTTAATGAGCCTTATACACATATGCATTTATGAATGTTATTATTTATCAATTTCTTTCAGCGCTGCACCTCTTTCTGTTTTTTATAGTATTTGGGCACCTGTGTTGGGGTAGACATGACACTTTCATGTGAAGACTAGGGATAAAGTTTGGTTCTGGCTGATGTAAGAAAAGAGGTTGATTAAGTAGGGTAATGTTCGTCCACCCGCCTAACCAAACCTTGGACTGTGGCAGGTATTACTACTTGTGAAGAAATATGTTAACTTCCTGTTTACTGTTTCTGATTGCTAGGAATCCAGCAGACACATCCTGGTCCCATTTATCTGCCGACCACAAGATTAACTACCAGTAGCTGAATGTAAAAAAAGGGGTTGGAAATGCTGGACAACATCATTGTCCAAATATAGCCATTGCCATATTTTTGTCAATGACATTAGCCAACAACCCCACTCTTTTATTTACAATCAAGCTGCCAGGTAAGTGAAATGTCCTCTTCCTCTAGAATGGATCAGATTGGCATTTTGTTTTTGGTGTGTCAGCAGATAATGTTCATCATGATTGACAAAGGATGATGGATGTACATGATGAGTTATATTTTTGTGGGTTTTTCCTTAAATAAAGGTGTGTTTATTTACTTATCAACATTTTCTGAATGACTAACCATGGGTACAATGTACTCCTTACTCATTTGTATACGAGGAGAGCATTATTTTGAAGGGATAAATTAAAATTGGTATGATATAGGGGTAGTGGCGCAGCCTAAGGGTAGTTAATCACCGGTGTAGTGATTCCTAAAACCTCAAAGGAAGTGAGGGTGTGAATATAAATTGTCGGGCACCTTTGTGCGGTGGGCTCATGTGAAGGGCACCTGGATTGGTTACAGTAGGTGGCCCTATTAATAAATTTCAGAATCCCAGCAATGGGTTTTGAATCTGTGTTACTTGATAACCCTTGGGGTAACTTCGTGTTAAGTGGTCGTAGTGAGTGTGAATGTTTGCCCTAGGCGACCAAAGCTGAATGTGTAAATGCCTATGGGCATAAAGAGTAAGTGCACAATTGGCTGAAATATAAATTGAAAAAGAAGAAATTGATCAGCCTGTAGGTACTGTGATACAACCTTGGTTTATGGTTGTATATCAATGGTGAGTGTACCAACTCATAAATGAAATCAAAAATGTTTAAACCATGTATGAAGAACAAAAAAAACATAAGTATCATAACAGTCATAAAAAAAACATGAAAACCATTGAGTGTCCACTGATTGGGTAAAGTGAAGAAACCTATATAACCAAGAGTATAAAATGACAGTACATGATAATATGTGTTCTGTGGAATGGCTAGTGGACAATGAGGAGAAGAAACATATTCTGTGCCTTGATCTTCAGTGTGTCATCCGTGCTCCTACTGCTAGATCCCCACTCAGTCAAGCCCGGATATGTAATGCTATGGCGAGCGTGTGGTGCATCCGTTTGCTTTCCACACCTCATTCTCTCGCTACTAGGGCCACCTACAGTAACCAATCCGGGGGCCCTTCACATGAGCCCACCGCATAGAGGTGCCTGACAATTTATATACACACCCTCACTTTCTTTGAGGCTTTAGGAATCACTACACCGGTGATTAATTACCCTTAGGCTGCGCCACTACCCCTATATCACACCAATTTTTATTTATTTATCACTCCTCCTTAGGGAGGTTTACTAGGGGGGCAGCAGCCCATATACTCATACCGTAGCGCGGAATTTAATATATTTCTGATGAGTCGTCGCCCCCCCCTCACAGACCCCCACAACCAATTTTCCAGGGTTGCCAGAGGGGTCTGGCAAACATCCCATAAACTGAACCCAGGTACGTTTGGCTTATCACTAATAAAGACCCTACCAAGGCCATTCATTTAGAGTAACTGCATGCCAAGTAAAAGGCATCTGGTTACTTTCCAGATTCCCCTTAATAAAGTTCACTGCTGCTTCCATTTTAGGTCTCCAAAGCCTTTTCCAGTGACAAATCCTGTGTATCTAATGTGTCTATATAAAAAAAATGATTAAAACCTAAAACTGTATGTAGCGTCCCCTTACTTTCAGTATGGGCACTACGCTGAAGTTGGTGGGGGAGTGGGATAGTTATGTTGCTTTCACTCTTAATTTCGTTAAATTTGGGCTGCTGTCATTTTAGAACTGTCCTGTGGGTCATTCTGTGCTCCGGGGGTGTCAATCTCACCCCCGGACGACAGATGGCGTCAGAGGGGTTCTAACAGAGCCACTTTTCCCCAGCAGCCAATTGGAGGAGTTTTTCCCTTGCGGGGCATGCTGGAGAGGGGTATATCTGTGGCATATATCTTCGCGGGTTCCTAGTTCCAGGTGCGGCACCCACCTTTAGGATGTGCGCATCCAACAGACCCCGGCGATATGGCCTACCGGGGTCAAAAGTTACGTGGAGTTCCTGGCGGATGCTGCCGAGGGGCCCCAGTGACTTGCTGGGTCCCCTCACCACTACGAGAAAGATCCTAGGCCGATGGCTGTACGGTGGGGAATTGGCTCAAGGAGAATCCGGAGGCAGGTTATCTGAGAGATTTGAACGAACCATCGGGGATCTAGTGACCGACACACCGACAGGTACACTTCAACTGTCAATCGGTCACCGAATTGTAATTGACTGGAGAGATTCGCTCTGCTGTTCACATTGTCAGCATAGAGCCTGTGGCAGAGGCCTCATGTGGCATCTTAAATCCAATCAGAGCCAGGTCCATAGCAAGGACCTGTTTCTTTCAGCAACCTTAAAAGTGGAACTCCGGCTGCCAGGCTTGTGGCAGAAGTCTGTCCGGGGATCACTTCACCCACTCCAGCTGGAGTGGCGATGAAATATATTGTTACTGAGAGCAGGCTTGCTCTCCTGTTCATTCAAGCCTGATACTGAAAGGTTTCCTTCACTTCATCAGCCTGTCCTATCTACCTCCTGTTAATGTTGATGGTGTTGGACCCAAGAAATAAAGCATTTGGAAAACCTTATCTACTGGCTGGACATTCGCTTACTGCTTTGCTCACTAACTTCACCCCTAGACAACGCTGAAAGGTAACTTAATACGCCGATCCCAAATCAACCCGCGGCTCCTAAGGGGGTAGCGCTACATGTAATTAATAATTTATACACTTGTCATTTTATACAATTGCTTGAAAAGAAGGAGTACATCTAAGGAGCATTCTGTACTTGATATTCCAAAATGCTCTAAAAAAGCAGTGCAACATTTAAGGAACATGCATAACTGAAATATTTTCTTTAAAACCCGAAGCTGTTCTAGGCAGAAAAACTGATGGAATCTTACGACTCTACTTTATAAATGTGTCCCTAGGGACTGCAAGGGGTCTTGTTTCCAAAACACATTTTATTTCTGTAAGTTTTACTTTCAGGCAGAGCACAATGATGTGGGAGCACGTGCCTGGATGTTATAAAGGGGATCGAGAAATACTTGTCTAAGGAAAAACACACTTACAGTTATTTGATCTTTCACTGAAAAGTATGCAGCATGGAAAAAAGAAAAAGCAGGCAGATAGAAAAAAAAAAGGAATTATATATTTTTTCTGCTATAGTTAGTGAGCTTGCTGTCTGTACTGGGACATCCTTAGGATTTCAGGATTTCTCAAATTCATGACTGAGTAACCTTAATCCTTGCCCTTTCATCTTCTCAATTACATTTTTCTGCTGTAGTTAGTGAGCTTACTGTCTGTACTGGGGTTCTCTTAAAAGTAAGGATTTCTGAGATTGATGCATAGCCTTAAAGTAAGGCCTGGAGCGAGAGAGAATAAAATGAAACATAGTGGAGGGCCAGCATGACAGTGTGAGAAGGGGAAGAAACTATAGGGTTAGGATTGTAGGTGGAGAATGGGGGAGAGGTGGATCGGTTGGAGCAACAGGATGAGGAGGGGTTTGTGGTAATGAGTTAAAGGGGTTGTAAAGGTTCGTCTTTTATTTTCTAAATTGGTTCCTTTAAGCTAGTGCATTGTTGGTTCACTTTCTTTTTCTTTCGATTTTCCTTCTAAATGTTTATTTTCTTTGTTTGAATATCTTACTTCCGGTTTCTCCTCAGTAAGCTTTCCACCATCATCCAAGTAGTGGAAAGTCATTTAGAACAGCTTACTTAACACCTTACTGAGGAGGAACAGGAAGTGAGAAATTCAGACAAAGAAAACAAAGAAACATTTTTTTTAGAAGGGATATCGAAGGAAAAGGTAAGTGAACCGACAATGCACTAGCTTAAAGTAACCTATTTAGAAAATAAAAAACAAAAATGTACAACCCCTTTAAGGGATAGGTGTGGTCTCCTGGACAACAGAGAAGGGGCAGATGACAAGCAGGCAGTCTCCCCCCCCCCCATCCTCCCTGTGTTTTGTTTGGTTGGTTTGCTTTATCTCTTTGCAGGTGCAATATGAGCAAAGGACATCATGGCAGCTGATCGTGTAGCGGTGGTTGGTCTTTTAATGGTGGAAGATGGAAGTGTGGGGGGGCTGTGCCCCTCTGGTGTATTCCAGTTACTAAGGTTAGCTGGAATACGGTAGTGGTTGCACTGCGAGTGTGGGTTGTCTCCGAGCTGGTGTATATTGGCTGGAGGCCTGGTATGGTAAAAGATCCCGCAGTGTTACAAGTGGAACAAGTTGAAATTCTGGGTGCCATCATAAGACCAACAGGCAGATAAGTTGTTTTTGTTAATAAAAAGGCTGCTATGGCCATTTTTACTCCAATTCATGTGTGGTCTCATTAATTTAGTTAATAGCAAGGTGAATGGTGAGTACTCATGGTCGGGCAGACACAAAACAAGGTGGAACATTTTATCTACACTGGGTCAATTGGTTGTAAAGGTGAAAAGGTTGTTTCTCTTACTGCTCTCACTGCATTAAAGCCATACTACTATGGACCAGAGGATTGCAGGTTGTTCTGCACTCCTGTAACCTGTTTTCAGCCGACAGCGGGCTAATGTTCACTGTCAGCTGACGTCGCTGGGGAAAGATCCTGACTTTACAGTAGGGATCCACCCACATGCCTGGATTAATAGCTGGGTTAGCCTCTAAGCTGCATCACTGAGAGACTAAACCAGCCGTCTTCTGCCCTCCCCAGCCCAGCGATGGACAGGAGAGCAGAGAGCCGCTAACTGACAGTCACGGCTCTCTGCTCCGAACGAAAGTGAAAACTGACGGTGTTTGATTAAATCAGTGTTTGATCACTCAGTGCTCACTGTAGAATCGGCGGGGGACAGATGCAGCATCAACCTGAAAGGTCCGATAGGTAAGTATAAGGTTTTTGTTAAAAGAAAAAAAAAACATACCTCTCTTTTAAGATGTAAAACCTTCTGCATGCCCCTATAAATACATAAAATACACCAAAAAAACACGCTTATGGCTATCTATAGTTCATTATAATCCAAAAGTTTAAGATAAAAAAAATTAAATAAGAAGTATTAGAAAAAAATCCATTTATTGTAGATGAACAGTCCGTATGAAGATAACAATGCAGTATAAACAGATATTGAATCCGCAGACAACTACCATAGAGTACAAGGGGTTAAAATCTCACAGGTTCAGAGAACATTTCCTCTAATGGGAATGACTGGTACAGTACCTTCGGGACAGATGTTAAGGTGGCAGTGATGAGGAGATGGCAATAGTGTCCTTAAACGGAGCCTGTCACCGATCGTTCCACATTGCTGGTGTGTCCCCGTAGGGGAGGAAAAACGGGATCTTCCGATGATTCAACCGATCGGGGACAAGACACAGCTAGGTCTAGAGGGGCAGCCGCTCGTTCCGTCTTTTGGGGATGATGTCACATGTCTGAGACGCCGCTCTCCTATCGAATGGTAAAGCAGGCAGAAAACGACAGTGTCGAATGGATACATACGATGTTGTTGCTGCCCTCTGGTGTAGAACCGTAGATCCCATGCTCACATGTGGGGTGCCACCACAACCTCAACTCCCTGACATGTCAGCTCCTGTTCTCTGCTTTCCTCTCCTCCCCTGCCGCCAGTAAAAGTACCAGCAACGCTGCTGCTTTCTCTGATATTGGGTGCGGCGGGTCTTCCATACTATTATCCAACTGCTCCCCCCCGCTACCAGCAACACCGATCCTGTCATACACCGCTGTGGTTTCCACCTTATTGTCACTGCTAAAAACAGAACCCGGCTTCTGTATTTAGCAGTGACAGACAGAGTAGCTTCAATAACATTCTCCAGGTGTGGCTGGTGTGCCGTTAGAAGGGGGCATCTATGACATTGCCACATGCCGGACATCTCCGGCTGCTTTCCCTAGGTTTTTCCTTGGCTCCGTTTTGTCTTGTGACAGGCAGGGAACTCTGATATAAAGAGGGACTCTATTGTTCTAAGTATGCCTAGCCCTTGACTGTATTTGAATGTATAAATGGCAGGACTTTTTTATTGAGTGTAGATTTATGTCAGTGAGCCTCTCGATCATAAAAAAGCAAAAATAATTCCGCGCTGCCTCTACAAGTGAGCAGCTACAAAACCAGTGGACAAATGGATATAGAACATATAAAACAAACACATGTAGCGCTAAAGTGCAAACCAAAACAGATGCACTGAAAAAATGATAAATACGTGAATAAATAAACAAAATGCAATGAGTTTAAGTGTGAATAGTGATGCAAACAATCTCTAAGTAGTGCATAAGAATCCAAAATGTTATAGCGGTGGTGCTCCAAACAAATAAAAGGGGAAAAGCCATCACCAATTGAGGAAAGGCTTACCAGAGGGATTGAACCCTAAGAACATATGTTCGAGAGGGTCAATCAAGCATAGTGTTGATGTGATTAAACCGGACACTGCTGTTGTTCACAAACGACCTCCAAATCTCCAAACCATGATATCCAGGGGAAGATAGTGTGGTATGTATATGGGGTGACCCAATGGAAGTCAAAACGTGAAGCCAGGTGCTCGCGATCGGCGGTTACAGAGACAAGGACGTGGATCTGTGTGTGTAAACACACAGATCCATGTCCTGTCAGGGAGAGAGGAGACCGATCTGTGTCCCTTGTACATAGGGACATAGATCGGTCACCTCCCCCTGTCACCCCTCTCCCCCCACAGTTAGAACACAATGCAGGGTACACATTTAACCCCTTCCTCACCCCCTAGTGTTAACCCCTTCAATGCCAATCACATTTATACAGTAATTAGTGCATATTTATAGCACTAATCGCTGTATAAATGTGAATGGCGCTAAAAATATGTCAAAAGTGTCTGATGTGTCCGCCATAATGTCACAGTCCCAATAAAAATCGCAGATCGCCACCATTACTAGTAAAAAAATAATAAAAAAAATAAATAATAATAATTCTGTCCCCTATTTTGTAGGCACTATAACTTTTGCGCTTATTGCGATTTTTTAATTTTTTTCACCAAAAATATGTAGAAGAATACGTATCGGCCTAAACTGAGAAAAAAATTGTTTAAGAAAAAAATTGGGCTATTTATTATAGCAACAAGTAAAAAAATATAGATTTTTTTTTTTTAAATTGTCGCTATTTTTGTTTATAGCGCAAAAAATAAAAACCGCAGAGGTGATCAAATACCACCAAAAGAAAGCTCTATTTGTGGGAAAAAAAGGACTTCAATTTTGTTTGGGAGCCACGTTGCACGACCGTGCAATTGTCAGTTAAAGCGACGCAGTGCCGGAAGCTGAAATTTCGCCTGGGCAGGAGGGGGTATATGTGCCCAGTAAGCAAGTGGTTAAGCCACCTCAATATTCAGTGCATTTTTGTTATGCCCATTTTTGACACGGTGCACTCCGCATGTTTTCTCTGTAGCGCTCTTTCTCAAATTAAACATTTGGGAGGCATTTTTCTGTCACCTTACACCCCCTGGCCACCTCCTCCCCACACTGGCAGAGGAAAGCGGGGTTAGAAACCTGATCTGGGAGTCATTTTTGCCATGGATGACCTAAATGATGGCCGGGGGGGGGGGGGCTGGGTCTTTAGCCCGGGTGAAAGAATGCCTAGCTTCACCACTGAGTGGAAGCCATTGGCTCTTGGTGCTGTCAATCACAGCCAGTGACATGGGAGCTGGGGGCAGGGCCGAGCCTTCTTCTGTGTGTCTTATTCATGGTTAGCTTACACTGGAATATGTTAAAGGCAGTTTGTGAATGGATATAAGAAAAAATCAAAAAGTACAAACAATTAAAATGCTCCTATGATAGAATCATCTTTAAAGGATAACTAAACCCAAGAACAAAAATGCAATATGTTAAAGCCTACAGTCCCAAAATGTAGTGACTGCATTTTCCTTTTTGTTTTTCAAGCTAAGAACATTTTCTGTAAATACAGAAAATGCCTGTTGTCCTGCCAACAATGAGTCTATGTCATTTCCTTGTAAGCTGAATCGAAGAAAAACACACTTCCTTGCAATCTTTCATAAACTACCAATTGCCCTGTCCTTTATGTAATGGAAATTAAGAGATAAGACATGTTTGTAGTCCATATCAGGTGAGCAGCCTAGGGTGACAACCATAGCTCCTTAGTAAGATTCTTTTTTACAGGATTACAAGGTAAAAATAAATAAGACTGAAAAATTAGAACAAACTAAGGCCTAATAACATGCACTATACTGTGTTACATTTTTGGTTCTGTGGACTCGAAAACAAATCCTACGAATGGTTACTTGTTCCAATCACTAGTGTTCCAAAAAAAAAACTCACTGGCCTTATTTTCTGCAGAAGCTGAATACATTTTGGCAACTTAAAGGGTCACTAAAGGAATTATTATTTTTTAGCTAAATAGCTTCCTTTACCTTAATGCAATGCTGTTTTCATGTTCTCATTGTTCGTTTTTGCATTGAAGTTGCTGTAATTCTGTGTGTCTTCTGTACTTCACAGAAACATGAAACATGAAACCAGTTTAAAAACAAAAGTGAAACTAGAGGCACATTATATGATTGATTTTTATCTATTTTTAATCATTTTTAAAAGGAATCAGTTAACTTTTATGTCTGTATACCCTGTAAACAGTCATTTCGCTCTGGAGCGCGCGCTGGGAACGAGGAAAGGGGCTGCCGTGAAAACACGGCAGCCCGGAGATTTAGAACCACCCTGTGGCCGCATATAGTCGTACGGCCGTAGGGAAGTGGTTAAATAAGGGTTTTCCCGACGTAAAGATAAAGCTGCCCAAAGCAGACGCATCCTATGTTAAGTATGGACGTCACGTCGTAACCGCGGGAAATTTTTTATTTTTTACGTCGTTTGCTTAACTCGTCCGTGAATGGGGATTTACGTCGATTAGGTTCACGTCGAAAACACCGTCATAATTTTGAGCATGCGCACTGGGATTTTTCTAAGGTCGGCGCATGCGCAGTAAGTTCGGCGCATGGATGCGCCTAATTTAAATAGGAGACGCCCCCTACCCGCCTATTTTGAATTAGGCCGCCCAATTTACGCTACGCCGCCGCAACTTAACACGCAAGTGCTTTGTGAATACAGCACTTGCGTGTTAAGTTGCGGCGGCTTTACGTAAATAAGAAAAGTTACGCCACCGCAACTTTGTGCGCGACTTTATGAATCTGGCCCAAAGTGTCTATTTGTCTTTAGTAAATCAACCCCAATGTCTCAGCCATCAGTTTTACATGGGAACGTTCAAGGATGTAGAAAGTTTTCAAAAAGTGAAAAGATCAATGGCAGAACCAAGCACATTGATGTTCAGACACCATTACTTCTAATGCCGCGTACACATGATCGGACATTCCGACAACAAAACCATGGATTTTTTTTTCCGATGGAATGTTGGCTCAAAATTGTGTTGCATACACATGGTCACACAGTGATGTACAACATTACGACAAGCCGGGAAAAATAAAGTTCAATGATTCCGTCCATGCGTAGGATTTTTGTGCGTCGGAATTGGCTACAGATGATCTTTTGTTGTCGGAAAAATTGAGAACCAGCTCTCAAACATTTGTTGTCAGAAATTCCGACAGCAAATGTCCGATGGAGCCTACACACGTCGGAATATCTGACCAAAAGCTCACATCGAACATTTGTTGACAAAATTTGAGTATAGCCTCAAGTAAGATTAATTAATAATAAAGTAAAAACGTACCATCATCCAAATAACATATAAAGGAATTGGACCAGGTAATGGTATAGTGGCGGCTGTGGGGGGGTTTCTTGTGAGCCTTCAGGTTGTCCATGGCCTTAAATTGATGAGCAGACCTGTGTTACTGACAATGACTGTATACAATCTGTTTATATATTATAGATTTTTTTTTGTATTGATTGTAATTCATGTTCTGCTAGTCATTGTATTGTATTATCCACTACACAGATATTCCTCCTGAAGAAGCAGTTTTCCCGCAAAACCGGTCAAGGTTTTCTTAGCTATTCTCCACCACAACAGACACCTTACGGGATTTCACCCGTCAGTAACTACTGCTATAATTATTGTGGGGTTTGGCTCATGTGTTTTTAATCCTGTATTATTTTATGTGTAATACATTTTTTTTACTAAATCAAATGTTTGTTATCAGTACCGAGAAAGTCCATCAAAATACCCCTCTTTTTCTAGGTGATTATTATTGATCTAGGCGGTACTAGCAGCCGCCACCATACCATTACCTGGTCCAAATCCTTTATCAAACATTTGTTGTTCCGACCCCGTAGAACAAAGTGTGACAAGCTAACTTGCAAAAAAATAAATAAAAGAAGACCAATGACACCGTCTAACAATTTATATTAAAACACATTTCCAAATATATGTGGAAGCCGCACCGCCTCATCAAGGTCCCTCTGTAAAGTATATTTGCAAATGTGTTAAACTAAGACACCTGTTTTTAACGTAAATTGTTAGCAGTGCCATTTGTTTTGTTTTTTTGGCTAGCTTTCTGGGAAAACTTTTGTTTGTTGGTGCTTTACAAAGCCCTTCCAATGCTGGTTTTAGTATTAGACCCCTTTCACACTGAGGAGTTTTTCAGGCGGTATACAGCGCTAAAAATAGCTCTGCTTTACCGCCTGAAAAACTCCTTCACTGCATCCTCAATGTGAAAGGCCGAGGGCTTTCACATTGAGGCGATGCGCTGGCGGGAGAGAAAAAAATCTCCTGTCAGCGGCATCTTTGGAGCGGAGAGAGGTGCGGCGTGTATACCGTTCCTTCACCGGTCCTTCCCATTGAAAACAATGGGAAACCGTGGCAATACCACCCGCAATAGCATTGCGGGTGGTATTAACCCTTTCACAGTTGCTGGCGGGGGTTAATACTGCACCACTAGCGGCCGCAACTCGCCGCAAATCCGACGGTATAGGGCCGATATTTTTAGCGACGCTATACCATCAGCGTGGCTCCCGCTGCAATGTGAAAGGGGCCTTAAAGCTACCCAGTGCTGTATTGCAAAAAACCTCTATAGAGGTGCATTGTGGGTGGTATTAACCCTTTATCGACAGCTAGCGGGGGTTAATACCTTACCGCTAGCGCCCGATTCCCACGGTAATTCCGGTGGTATAGCCATTTTTAGCGCCGCTATACCGCCACCGCGGATCCCGTCCCAATGCGAAAGAGGCCTTAGTGCAATTTTAATAGTTGAGTAAAGATGAGAGCTTCTGGAATTCACATTCTTACTTTGTCACATGATTTGAGGTCCAAGTTTACGTTTCAGTAGTTTTTTTTTTGCTGCTTTATTTATATTTTTAATATGTAGTGCTGGTTTGGTTGGGGGTATGCACTATATTTTAATCTTATTCTGTTTTTGCTCTTCTTTTGTTTTTGGGGGTGACCTCTAGAGTATTTAATTGTTGTTGCAATCCCAATGTGAAAGTCCGAGTGCTTTCACACAGAGGCTCAGCCCTTCCTTCTCTTAGCTGGCCGCTCAGCTGTTGGCTAATTGCCAGCTTCTATCTCTCCACAGTGACTCACCTGTTGAGGATTTCCTGCTCGTCAGTCCTGCCTACTTAATAAGCTGTCCTGCCCAGATGATCTCTGCCTTCGCCTGGACAACATCACAGAGACTCTCATGCATTCCTGTTAAAGTCTTTGCCTGGCTGACATTTCTTCTCCAGATCCTGCTTGCTGTTCTACTACGCTGATTCCTGGCTTCCTGACTTTCTGGCTTGTCTGACTATTCGTTACCGAACTTTGGCTATGTTTTGACTATGTTTTTTCTATTTACTTTTATTATTAAACAAGTGGGATTTAACTGTACTTCTGTCTCAGTCTGATTCATGGTTTGTCAGTAGGCAAAGACCATGAATTCAATAGATGTTGTCAATCCACTTGTTGGTAATATTTTTTCCAGATTGGATGAGCAGGATCACTGCATTGATCAGTTTGCCATGGCATTACAAATGCATGGCTCACCTGGAATCTCCCACTGTGGCTGCTCTGGTACAACCTGTGTTGCAGGCCATCCTTGCTGCTGCTCCAGTCTCTGTGCAGGCACCCGCCTCGAGTATTACCTCTATAAGGGATATATCTGGTTCCGTTCTGCTTCCCCAGCGATTTGGCGGCAATCCAGTCCAATGCATTGTTTCGTCCCCAGTTATCCAGAAGGATAAGCCCCTGGTTTTGGTTACCCTTTCTTAGGCTGAGTCGTCTGTCAGTCTATACAGGCTCTAATCATCTCTGGGCCTGCAGGCCTGTTCATTGATGCCGCCTTTGTATCGAAGCACTCTATTTCGCTGCAGCTGTGTGACACACCATGTGCCATTGAGGCTCTTGACTGGAGACCTCTACAGCCTGCCCATTTGACTCATGAACCTGTTATGTTCTCCATGGCTGTAGGGGCTCTTCACCATGAAATACTCCAATTAATTTCCTCACCTAAGTTTCCGCTGGTTATTGGTTATCCTTGGTTACATATGCACAACCCCTCTTTTGATTGGCTCCCTGCTGAGGTTTTCTCCTAGTCACCACAATGCAGTAAGACATGCTTCCAGAAGGTAGCCAAGGTCCTGTGCACCTCTTCACTCTCCTCCCCATGGGAGGAGTACCACGATTTTGACAAAGGTCAAGCCAGTAGTTTGCCTCCACACCGGTCATATGAAAAATCCTAGAAAGCCAATTGCTACATACACAAATGGCAAAAGCCATGATATATATATTATGGTCAATTCAGGTTAATAGGCATCGCTCTGGGTGTTAGCCAGAGTTCTAGTTCTGTTTTGACAAGAAATAATTAGTTCAGCAAGTGGTTTATAATTTTTCACTTCAAATTGCAACAATACACTATTTATTCCTACTGTATTTATAGTACCAGTCCAAATGGAAACTGCATTTATCTAGTGTCCTGCATGCAACAAGCTGTCAAATTATGTCTAGGTTCCATGCAAACCACAAGGTCCGGTCAATGGCCCAATTGTCTTTATTGTCTTTTGAACAACATGCTTACTCAGAGGAATAGTGGGGTGATTGAGGACTGGAAGGAAATAGAAAGTCAGAGACTGCGTCTGTGAATGCGTGAGAGGAAGTGTTAAGGGATAATGACAAAGGAACGAACTGTATCATATAAGATTCCAGCAGCTGTGGGCTTAAGCCAGAGCCTGGCAAATATCTGGATAGGACTCTGTAATTGTAACTGTACTTGGTCTCTGTAACTGTACTTTTAGCATAAATTCTGTGATTGTAGATTTTTTTTCCACAAGCATGGCTCCCTACTTCTACTTCATTCTGCAATAGCAAAGGAACGCCAATTAACTCATAAAACATCCAAGTGGAATTACTTGCCTTTAGTTCAATGTTTTTTTTAATCTGAATTATATGTGATGGATCAGAACACAATTGTCTAAGTTGGTGAAGTAGAATTCAAAAAAATATATACATAAACATATGCATAAAACTATTTTTCAGAAAAAAAATATGTTTTCTGGCATGTGCCATGTGCTGGTATTCACCCCTTTGTTATGAAGCCTAAAAAAAACTCTGGTGCAACCAATTACCTTCAGAAGTCACATGATTAGTGAAATGATGTCAAACTGTGTGCAATCTAAGTGTCACATGTTCTGTCAATACATATGCACACATTTTTGAAAGGCCCCAGAGGCTGCAACACCTAAGAAAGAGGCACCACTAACCAAACACTGCCATGAAGACCAAGGAACTCTCCAAACAAGTAAGGGTTAATGTTGTTGAGAATTTCAATTCGGGGTTAAGTTTTAAAAAATATCCAAATCTTTGATGATCCCTAGGAGCACCATCAAATCTATCATAACCAAATGGAAAGAACATGGCACAACAGCAAACCTGCCAAGAGAAGGCCGCACACTAAAACTAACGGACCGGGCTAGGAGGTTATTAATCAGAGAGGCCACACAGAGACCTAAGGTAACCCTGGAGGAGCTGCAGAATTCCATAGCAGAGACTGGAGCATCTGTACATAGGACGACAATAAGCTGTACGCTCCATAGAGTTGGGCTTTATGGCAGAGTGGCCAGCTGGGGAGGAGTTGTCGGGTGGGCTCGGGTGCAGGGCGGAGCCTTTCAAAATAGAATAAAGGTTCTGGACAGGACGCACAGGAGGAGCAAGAGAGGACAGTAGGAGCTAGTACTGTCGGAAAAGTCTTCAGGAGGGAACCACCGATTGCAGCCAGGAGGGCTGATGAGTGACAGGCACAGTTGGGAGGACTGGGGAGGTACACCTGAGAGGACTGGGAGTGTGCAGTCTGGGATGAGCGCAGAGCCGGTAGTGAGAAATGTAATGTTACAGGCAGTGGATTTAGGCAGCTAGGGCCAGGAGGGCTGGCAGGGCCTGAAGAGGGCTGACTGGGAGCAGTAATCCATCTGTGGAACAGCTAGCACAAGAGATGTTCTATTTTTGTTACATTATAAGGGCCTGGGGTCCCTGCCTGCAAAGGGCAATTGCTGAGGCCTGGCTGAGCCAGTGTCAGGCCTAACGATGTTCTACAGGCTCCTGAGAGTAAACAGTTGTGCAGAAGGAAGAGAGAGAGAGAGTAATAGTCTGCAAGTAAGAGTTGTGCAGGAGGAGTTTGGAGAAGTGCAATATACAAAGAGTGTACATAGTTGTCCCAATTGATTGCTATACAATTCGAGATTTTCCTAGCTTGTGACGGAAAATATTGATTATATGAAGACAGGAGGCGAGTATCTTATGCATTAATCTTTCTTTATTAATGCTCACAGCAGAAACAAAACTGATCAGTATTCACGCTTTTCTAAAAATAACATGAAACAGAAAAGCTGAAACTTGAAAACTAGAAAGAAACTACGTTTCCCAGCAGTCCTTGGGTCTGTGACCCCTCCCTCTGGACTCTGCATATAAGGACTGCTCCTCCCCTTCCTATTCCTCTTTCTTCATGCGAACTTCCAAACGAATTGAAAATGATTCACCAGTCTCTGGGTCCCCCAACTCCGGGGACTTCGGCTGGCCGGCCTTTTCTGAATCCCAGACGTTCCGTTGTACGCGGGGTAACATTCGTCCCAACGGGGACCAACCGACAGCTTCTACGGCCAACCGGGCCTTTGGAAACGAAACCATGTTAGAAGGAACGTGTCTTCGACCTTCCTGAACGCAGTCGAACGTGTTCAGTATCCTGTAAGAGAGTAGAAGGAACCATAATAGGGTAGGGTAGGGAGGGAAGATACTCGCCTCCTGTCTTCATATAATCAATATTTTCCGTCACAAGCTAGGCAAATCTCGAATTATACCTCAGACAGGAGGCTCATATCTTATGCAAGTTCAAAGCTAGCATTTCTTACAGAAAATGAAGACAATATACATCAGATTACCCCAAAGCGGCCATAGACACATGTGTTTCCGGTCTGAAGTAAAAGGAGCGGAAAACGGTCTCCGAGGACCAGTCCGCCGCCAGTAGAAGATCTGACAGAGATCCCCCGGCCGAGACCACCCTAGTAGCCATTGCACTTCTAGTGGAGTGTGCGCCGAATTTAGTGGTATCTATACCCGCCATGTCCATAGTCGACCTGACCCAGCGCGCTAGAGTGGCAGAAGTCACCGGGCGATGAGGTTGGACGTAGGAAACCAATAATTGGGGCGAAGATGGAGAACGAAGTTCGGCGGTACGCGTTTCATAGGCCTGCAGGCACTTGACGACACATAAGCGCGGACGATCCGAAAAGAAAGGATAGAATACCGACTGAATGCCGGTCTTGGTCCTACGCACGACCGAGAACCTAACTCCTAGGGGCGAAAATTGTCGCCTGGAAATATCCAGTGCTCTAACATCTGAAACCCTTTTGACCGAGATAAGACAGAGGAGGATCGTAAGTTTGTACGTGAGATGTTTGAGAGACAAGTCCTCATTGTCATCCCACGTGGATAGCATGTCTAGGACCCTGGATACGTCCCAGGTTGATAGGTATTTGGGACGAGGAGGTCGTTTAAACTTGATACCTCTCATTAGTTTGCAAATGAGAGGGTGTCTACCCACCGGCAAGGCATCCACAGGGTAATGGTAAGCCGAAATAGCTGATCGATACACGTTAATGGAGCTGTACGCTCTACCGGTATCGAAAGCCTCCGCCAGGAAGTTCACTATAAGTGCTACAGGGGTATGTATCGGATCAGCCTGTCGTTGACTACACCAACGCACCCAGATTCCCCAGGCTGACCTATACGCCGATCGAGTCCCGGGGGCCCAGGGCGAGAAGCTCTCTAGCTGACTGTGAAAGGCCTCCGTCAGCGTCTGGCATCCTGAGACCAGGCAGGCTAGGAGGGTCAGAGAGCCGTCTGAAATTAGCGGGTGTATGTCTTTGGACGGGTGTGAAAGGAGGACTGGAAACGAGGGCAAGACCCTGGGAAGGTCGATGACCATTTCCAACAGAAGAGGAAACCACGGTTGTGTTGGCCACCAGGGCACAATCAACACCACCTTGGCTCCCTGGGTAGCGATCTGCAATAAGGTCCGGCATATCAGCTGGAATGGTGGAAACGCGTAATGCGTCCCCCCCCGTCCAGGATTGGCGGAAAGCATCCACCGCTGTTGCCGTTGGGTCCGGCCTCCAACTGAAGAATTGGGGCAACTGATGGTTGAGTCTGGAGGCGAACAAGTCTATGGATAGTGGTCCCCAGAGATGGATGATACTGATGAAGGTCGAGCGGTCTAGCCGCCACTCGCTGGAATCGGTAATGTATCTGGAGTTCCAGTCCGCCACGATATTGGAGGATCCCGGAATGTACTCCGCCATGGGGACGATATTCCTGGCCAGGCAGAAGTGCCATAATGCCTTGGCGATATCCGCCAAAATTTTGGACCTGGTGCCCCCCAAACGGTTGACGTATTGTACCGCTGAAATGTTGTCCATGCGTAGCAATACGCAACAGTTTGGTCTCATCGAGAGAAAACTCTGAACCGCGAAGAGGGCAGCTAGTAGCTCTAGGGCATTGATGTGTAGGAAGGATTCCCTGACTGACCAGATCCCTCCTGTTGAAATCTCTCCGAATCGAGCGCCCCACTTGCGTCGGATTCTAAGACGACGTCCGGATAGGAATTGAAGATTGTCTTGCCGTTCCAATCGACGGCATGACCGAGCCACCACTTCAGTTCCGTCCTGGCCTCTGCGGAGAGTGGAATCTCGTCTGCATAACGGAGACCTTGTCTCAGGTGAAGGATTTTGAGGCGTTAAAGGGCTCTGTAATGGAGAGGGGCCGGGAAGACGGCCTGTATGGATGCGGCCAGGAGGCCCACTATTCTGGCTAATACCCGTAAAGATAGGGATTGCTTGCGCAGTACTGCTCTGATCTCTTTGCGGATCAGAGCAAGTTTTGCCTTGGGTAAACGCAAGACCGCCTGGTTGGTATCTACCAGGAAACCGAGAAACTCCATGCTCTGGGATGGTGCTAGAATAGACTTCTCCATGTTGATGAGGAAGCCTAGGTCCTGCAGGAGACGTACGGTCCAGCCTACGTGGGTCTGAGCCTGAGATTTTGAGTTCGCAATGATAAGGATATCGTCTAGGTAAATAATCAGACGAACGCCCCTGCTCCGCAACGCGGCTACCACGTGCTTGAGTAATTTGGTGAAGCACCATGGGGCCGATGACAGCCCGAACGGTAGGCATGTAAACTGCCACGTGCGATCCCACCATTTGAATTGGAGTAGGTGTTGTGACTCCGGATGTACGGGGACTGTGAGACATGCATCTTTTAAGTCCACCTTTGCCAGCCAATCCCCCGGGTGGAGGAGGTCTCGGAGGCAATGGATACCCTCCATCTTGAAGTGACGGTATGTGACGTTTTGATTCAGGGCCCGGAGATTTATCACGGGGCGGTAACCTCCCCCCTTCTTTTTGACTATAAAAAGACTGCTTATGAACCCCAGGGAGAGAGGGTCTACCTCGAGCACTGCTTGTTTGGAAATCAGTTCTCCCAACTCGTTGTCTATGAGTGCAATGTTCTGAGCAGTGAAACGAATGGGGGGGAGGAATAATGCCCAGTTGAGGGCAGGACAACAGTTCTATCTGGAACCCTGTGACTGTGTTTATCACCCATGCGTCTGCCGTAATCGCAGACCAGGCGTGGATAAAAAACCGTAGTCTTCCCCCTACAGAGGTGGAAAAACTTGGAGTCAGAAGAGGACTTACCGGAGTATGGACGGGATCTGGGGTCACCTCTGCTCCCACGTCCTCTCCATGGTCTGCCACGTGGTGGAAAGAACGGTGCGGGTTGTGCCACCGTGGTATAAGAGGCAGGAGTCTGAGCGTAATGTTGCTGGGCGGGAGCCCTATTAAATGGTCTGGAGTAACTAGCTCGGCCGGCAGAGCGGCCCCTACCTCTGCCGGCCCTAGCAAAAACCTTTTGGTTGCCTGCCCTTTTGAGGGACGATTGAGCTTAGTCGAGACTATTGAATAGTCCCACGAATTTGTTAATGTCCCTAACAAGGGAGTCCCCAAATAGTAGGCCTTCAGCAGAAGGTCCCGGTTCGGTCTCCGCCAGGTGGGCCAGTTGTGGATCCAGGCGCATGAGGATGGAGCGTCTGCGCTCCGTGGAGCATGCCGTGTTGGCGTTACCTAAAAGGCATATGGCCCTCTGGGCCCACCCCCGAAGTTGTTGCACATCAACCTCTTGTGCTGAGGCAGTCGTTTGCTCAGACAAGTTAAGGATTTTTGTCAGTGGGCCCAACATGTCGAGGACCCGGTCCTGGATGCTCCTGAATGAGCGATCTATCCCCTTCTTGGGGAATTTCCCTGATTTGGCCAGGTACTTAGATAAGACGGGATCAATGTCTGGTGTACATGCCACCTTACTGGGTAGGGAAGGGCGTGGGCATTCCGCCCGCAATTTATTTCGGTTAGCTCTATCCAGCGATCTGCGGGTCCAGAGTTCCACGTATTGGGACACGTGGGGCAGGGGAGCCCAATCTCCCGACCGCGGGTGAGATATGGCATCTGGATGGAAGAGAGGTTCTCCCAGAGCGTCTGTGATTGTAATGCCCTGAATATCAGGTTTGGCGTCGTGTGGGATCGCCATTGACCCAGCACCCATATCATCATTGTCATCGTACTCGGACCCCGAGAATCCGGCTTCTGAGGACTCGTCAGACGAAATATCGTCTGAGTTGAGTACATAGGAGTCCGGTTTGTTCCGCCTGGCGGATGTACGCCTCATGCATGACTCCCTGAGGCTCAGGGGTTGAAAGGGGTCCGGTGGGTGCGTGGGGTGGCAATCCGGGTGAGGGAGAGCCTTGTGCACATTGTTTGCTTCCCCTGCCGGGGAGTCCTCGATATGAGCCAAATGCTTCCTCTTTTGGGAGGATTTCCCTCTTTTTACTAGAGGTTCTTCAATTACGGTGGGGGCAACCCTGGGGGTTTGTTGTGAACCCGAGGGTAACGCCACGGCTGCCATGGCAGCTTGCACAGACCTGGCTACCAGGTCCTGAATCTGTGCAGCGTTAAGCATGCATGATGGCTCCAGAGGCACTTCAGGTCCCTTCAAGGGGACAGAGCGGTCCTCAGACATTGCCTTCTGGCAGTGCAGTTATAGAATGCTAAGTAACTGGGTGATGATAAATCACCACCTCAGATCCTGACCTATGGGAAGGAGGGGGCCTGCCAGAGAGAGGGGTACTACACCTGTTAGATGTTATATAAACGAACAATGTTCAGTAATAAGCACTAGGTTATAATAATAAGTTATAATAAGGTTACACAGGTTTTGTACAAGTAAAAGTAAAAGCAAAAGTAAAACACCTCACAGATAACTAGCAGCAGTGCAATACTTATCTCTCCTGTGAGCAGAAAGAAAGAGGAATAGGAAGGGGAGGAGCAGTCCTTATATGCAGAGGCCAGAGGGAGGGGTCACAGACCCAAGGACTGCTGGGAAACGTAGTTTCTTTCTAGTTTTCAAGTTTCAGCTTTTCTGTTTCATGTTATTTTTAGAAAAGCGTGAATACTGATCAGTTTTGTTTCTGCTGTGAGCATTAATAAAGAAAGATTAATGCATAAGATATGAGCCTCCTGTCTGAGGTATAATCTACCAATTATATATTTTAAAATTCCACTGGGCATCCCATATATTTCTTAACCCATTCTTTTCCCTCAACAAAAATAAGCACATGGACTGTTATCTGCCCCACAGTGTCTGAAGAGTGAACGCCGGGCTGGGCAGAATGATCGATGGACCATATCACTTAGCAGCATTTACGGGGGTACCGCTACAGTTACTAAGGGTGTCTTGTGTCCTATCCCCTCTGTTCTGAAAAAGAAACTTCTCTTTGTTTAAGCATAAAAGTGACTGGCGCCCCACTTTCTTTCTTGTTTATCACCCATCATGCCCATCACCCTGCACCCTGAGGAAGTATATAAGCCCTCCCTACCTCTGGTAGTCACCATCAGGCTAGGGGTAGGCGTTACACAAGCGTGGTCAGATGGATCAGAACTGCAACATGATAAAACGCAGGAAACAGGTAGCAGGTAGCAGAATGCCATAGACCATAGGGAAAATCCTAGTGCAGCAGAGGTGTTTATATAGCCCACTTGGCACCACTTAGTGGCGAGTGTGGGTCAGGCTAATAGGAATTCTCTGTCCATGGGTTTGGGTAATAGGTATTCTCCGGCTGTGTATTTGTACATAACTATGTGCCTGGACTTAAAGGGGTTGTAAAGGTACAATTTTATCTTCCTAACTCGCTTCCTTTTCCTTAGTGCAGTCCTCCTTCACTTACCTCATCCTTCGATTTTGCTTTTTCTTCTGAGAAATCCTCACTTCCTGTTCTTCTGTCTGTACCTCCACACAGTAATGCAAGGCTTTCTCCCTGGTGTGGAGAGTCGTGCTCGCCCCCTCCCTTGGACTACGGAGAGTCAGGATGCCCACTAACATACAGATCCTTTCTCTATCTGCAACGTAGAGAGCATCCTGACTCTCCTGTAGTCCTAGGGAGGGGGCGGGCACGACATTCCACACCAGGGAGAAAGCCTTGCATTACTGTGTGGAGTTACAGACAGAAGAACAGGAAGTGAAAATTTCTCAGAAGAAATAAGGACATTTAAAAGCAAAATTGAAGGATGAGGTAAGTGAAGGAGGACTGCACTAAGGTAAAGGCAGCTATTTAGGGGAAAAAAATTGTACCTTTACAACCCCTTTAATTCTTCTTTCCTGAGATAATCATTAACTGTTTAACTTTATTCTTGGGGATATTAACCAGAAGGACCTCTGGATTTAGACACATTTATTTTATATCCCGAAAAAGGACTTTGCAACGATCAAGTTCAGCATGCAAATTCGGATGGGTCAGGGTGAGGATAATATTGTCCACGAACAGTGAAATTTAAAATTCTCTTTCTCTAACCGATATGCCCGAATATCCGAATAGATGTGGCCAAAGGTTCAACACATAGTAAGGGAAAAAGCGGGCATCTCTGTCAAGTACTATTAGTTACTGAAAAAGAAAAGGAAAGGGCATAAAAGGTTTTTCACTTGGGACATCGGATTTGGAGTAAAGGTGTTGTATTGCACGCAGAAAAGGCCCCCTAAGTCTAATATGACGCAACGTAGTGAACAGAAAAAGCCAGCTAAGGCAGTCGAAAGCCTTTTCCGTGTCCAGGCTGAGGACTAGGGATGCCGAGCCTTCCCTGTTTGCCATGGCAATCAGGTATATCAATCAGGACTATAACCTTTCTAGTATTGTCCCCAGCCTGACAAAGGGGTATGAAATCTACCTGGTCTTTATGGATCAGGGAAGGGAGGACAGTATTCAGACGGACCGAGAGGAGTTTGGTAAAAAAAAAAAAAAAAAAAAAAATGTTAGTCTGAATTTAACCACTTCATACCCGCCCACCGTGAAATGACGGCGGGCGGGATACTCAATTATCCTGACATCACGTCATATGACGCGATGTCAATTTAAGCCACTAGGTGGCGCGCGCGCGCCGCCGGTGCCGCGCGCGCGCACCCATCGGGTAACTAAGAACACCGTGCGCGTGCCCGGCGGCCGCGATGGCCGCCGGGCACACGCGATGGCCGCCGGGCACCCGCAATTTTCGTGTAACTGAGCTGGGACGTGCAGCTCTGTGTGTAAACACAGAGCTGCACGTCCCTGTCAGGGAGAGAGGAGATCGATTGTGTCCCTTGTACATAGGGACACAATCGGTCACCTCCCCCAGTCACCCCCCTCCCCCCACAGTAAGAACACACCTTAGGATACACATTTAACCCCTTCCCCGCCCCCTAGTGGTTAACCCCTTCCCTGCCAGTCACATTTATACAGTAATCAATGCATATTTATAGCATTGTTCACTGTATAAATGTGAATGGTCCCAAAAATGTGTCAAAAGTGTCCGATGTGTCCGCTATAATGTCGCAATCCTGGAAAAAAAACGCAGATCGCCGCCATTCCTAGTAAAAAAAAAAAATCATAATTATGTCCCCTATTTTGTAGGCAATATAACTTTTGCGTAAACCAGTCACTATACGGTTATTGCGATTTTTATTTTTAATTTTTTTTTACCAAAAATATGTAGAAGAATACGTATCGGCTTAAACTGAGATCAATTTTTTTTTTTTTTTTTAATGGGATATTTATTATAGCAAAAAGCAAAAAATGTTGTGTCTTTTTTCAAAATTGTCGCTCTTTTTTTGTTTATAGCCTAAAAAATTAAAACCGCACGGGCGATCAAATAGCACTAATAGAAAGCTCTATTTGTGGGAAAAAAAGGACGCCAATTTTGTTTGGGAACCACATCGCACGACCGCGCAATTGTCAGTTAAAGCGACGCAGTGCCGGAAGCTAAAATTTTGTCTGGGCAGGAAGGGGGTGTAGGTGCACAGTAGGCAAGTGGTTAAAAGGGCTAGAGGCCTGTAGCTAGCACACAAAGAAGGATCATTATCTGGTTTTGGAATGAGGGTAAGAAAGGATCTTTGCATGTCAAATGGAATAGGGGTGTCCTAAGAGAAAAAAGGTCCGAGGACTGATGTTGGGAAACCCCGTTCTGCTCAAGATATTGACACATACGATCCAATAGGTCACGAAAAGAAGGGTTATGAGGGATCCCTGGGTCATTGTATAAATCAGTATAAAATACCTTGAAGAAATTTATAATGTCTTGGGGATGAGATAACAAGCAGCCTGACCTATTCTTGATTGTCATATGGGTATGGTCACGTAGTTTTCAAGCCAATAAAGAGTGGACCTTATTACCCTTGTTATAATATAGATGTTTCAGCCTGACCAAGGCTTTTTCTACCTGACCCAGTACCAGGTCTTAAACTACTTGCCGCCCGCCCTATTGCACAAAGATGTCGGCAAAGAGGTTTCAATATACTGACTGGGCTTCATATGACGTCCTCAGAATATTGAGCTGCTGCACGCCCCCGGGGCGCGCATCGCGGCAATCATTGTTGCAGGGTGTCAGTCTGACACCCCGCAACACCAATCTAGGTAAAGTGTCTCCATCACGTGATCAGCCGTGTCCAATCACGGCTGATCACGATATAAACAAGAAGAGCCGGTTATCGGCTTTTCCTCACTCGCGTCTGTCAGACGCGAGTATAGGAGAGCCGAAAGGGCTGATCCTCTGACAAGGGGGTTTGTGTTGATCAATTATCAGCGTGGCCCCCCTGAGGATGCCAACACTAGACCACCAGGGATGCCACTAGACCACCAGGGATGCCACTAGACCACCAGGGATGCTCACCACCAGGTATGCCACCCTAGACCACCAGGGATGCCAATCAGTGCCCACAATGGATGCCAATCAGTGCCCACAATGGGCATCACTGATTGGCAGGCATTGTTGTTTGGCACTGATTGGCATCCATAAGTACAATATAATACAGTACACCATGCCACTACAGTACAATAGTGCACATCTATCAGTCCACCTATCAGTGCCCATCCATGCCCACCCGTGCCACCTATCAGTGCCCATCCATGCTGCCTATCTGTGACCATCCGTGACGCCTATCAGTGGCACCTATCAGCGCCACCTATCATTGCCCCATCAGTGCTGCATATTAGTGCTCATCAGTGCCCATCAATTCCACCTCATCATTGCCACCTCATCGGTGCCCATCTGTGCCGCCTTATCAGTGCCCATCAGTGCCCATCAGTGAAGGAGAAAATGTACTTATTTACAAAGTTTTGTAACGGAAACAAAAAAAAAGATTTTGTCTTTTTAATTTTTTTTGCAGAAAATAAAAATCCCAGAGGTGATCAAATACCACCAAAAGAAAGCTCTGTTTGTGGGAACAAAATGATACAAATTTAGTTTGGGTACAGTGCAGCATGACCGCGCAATTGTCATTCAAAGTGCAACAGCGCTGAAAGCTGAAAATTAGTCTGGACAGGAAGGTGTATAAGTGCCCTGTATGGAAGTGGTTAAGAGAGTCATGCGTAAGCAAATAAGCTTTATAAGTAAGGGTACTGATTTCCAATTGGAGCTCTAGGGCCATAAGTTCTTTTTTAGCTTGCAATTTAATAGCCTGAACATCTTTTTTCATATAATGCCTTTTAATATTGCTATCAGTGTCCATCCTGAAGTAGTATCTGACCCCTTTGCCATTTTTGGCATATATATTTATATACAATGTTCTATTGTGTTTTGTGACTCCATGTTTTGAGTGGCTGTATGTGTCATCATGGTCGGGACTGCAGCTTTGTTGTGGCTTGCAGCTCTGACAAGAGGCCAGCCACCGATGGTGGGGCAGTACCAGATTTGACGTCATCACAGTCACAAGGGTTTAAGCGCTGTCAGTATTGAAAATATCTTGAAGCCCTGAGATAAAGGAATGAAACATAGCCAAGCTTATTTTCACCCTAAAAAACGTACAATGCCAAGGCAGATTAGATATGTGCAATTCGTTTAGTTAATTTTTTTAACGAATTTCAACAAAACCTGTTTAACAAACTTTTCCGAACATTCCTAAATTCATAAATATGTCAATTCAAAAAAAATTGTGAATTTCGTTAATTCATAAATGCGAAATACAAATTCAGAAATACAAATATACGAAAACTTGAAAATCTGAAATAATAACTTACTAATAATAACTATTACTAACTTTACTAACATAACAAATACAAATGTATCCATAGTTAGGAATTATCCAAAATAACGAATGCTGCATCTAAACAAAAATGTCATGGAATAAATGAATAATAAATAATAATAATAATAATACAAAGTTTTTATTATTATTATTATTATTATTATTATTAATTTGTTCTGTTCCATTTGTTTAGTTGTGGCATTTGTTATTTTGGATAATCCGTAACTTTGGATAAATTTGTCTTCATTACGTTCCCTACGTTTTTATTACAGGTAGTTAGTTATTATTTCAGATTTTCTAATTTTCAAATTTCTGAATTTGCAAACTTTTTTGAATTTACGAATTTACATATTGTTTTTGAATTTACGAATTTACGAAAAGAACCAAAAACAAATGAAACGAAAACTAACCCCTTTTTCGGCAGTGCACATGTCCAGTTGAGATGCATGAGCAAGTGCTTACAGATGACATGAACTCCTGAAACCAGCATGTGAAAATAGCAACAGGTGACTCCAGGTAGTGTTAGATGACAATATTCCCAGACCCAGTTGGTCAATGGGTAAACTTTGGTGACCCCAAGGAAGATGGAGAGAGCTGAAATATCCAGTGGCTGCCAGGTTCTTAGAGATGATGTACCTGAAGACCGTAAATGACGCGCTTGAGGAGCCAGAGATGATGTTGTGTACCTGGCGGAAAAGCCTGAAGAGTTCACTGTTGTGAGAAGCAGAGATGCCGGAGAGTCCCTGAAAAAGCTGCTCCAAAAGCCACTAGAAGCCATAGCAGGAGAAATGTTAATTTGCTTCTGGGACTACGTGTTCCCACAGTCCCACAACCAGCTTAAAAATTTTCCTCGCTTCTAGTGGCTTTTAGAGTGTTTTTTGGTGCCATAATGTTCATCTATTATAACTGTTGTAAATCTGAACAACTACTATAAAGCTTCAACAGTGTTCAAGTTCCTCCAAAGCGGATAACTTGTCTAAGGCCCCGATTAAAAACAGAAGGAATTCAGAATTATACACTAATATTACAAATCCAATCATTTATAGGTTGAATAATTAATTGATAATAGAGGGAAGAATCTGGTTATTCGGCAAATGAACTGTCAGACCTACAGGCATTTTTTTTCTCCATGGCATGCACTGTTTATAGTCTGGGCTAGATTTTCTATTCATTATCTCAACAGAGAATAATTAAAGTTTTGATAGAAACTCCAAAACATCTGATGGCCAGAGATGCCAATGTCTGTCTGCCAAGGTCTCTCATTATAAATGTTCACACCAGGGAAATGATTGCTTGATAGGACCAAAGTGTTCTGTATCACACACTAATGTCTAGCCAGCTTTTAAACTGTGAAAAATCTGTCTTTTAAAAAAATCGTTAACATTGTTCTTCTTGAGTGGTTTTTACTTCACAAAGAGAAAAATAAACAGCTGAATTAATATTTGCTGTGCACAGTGGGATGGAGGTCTTAAGATGGCCATTAGGGATGAGCAACGTTCGTTCGACTCAAACATTGTCTGTTCGTACGTTCGACTACATTCGAACAAAAGCGGTCGTTCGCGCCAAATTTGAGTGACGCAAAACGGCCCATAATTCACTGCGGTATTGCGCGCTGATGATTGGCCAAGCATGCTGTATGTCCCGCATGCTTGGCCAATCACAGCGAGCAAAAAACGAAGAGCCAGGGTGGCTTTGGCCAATTATGTCTCAGGGCTTTAGCACACGCCCCACACTATATAAGGCCGCCTGCTGGGCGGCCTCGTGTAGTGTGTTATGGCTTGTTAATGAAAGCAGTCAGAGAGACAGAGAGATTGTCTTTTTAGATAGCTAGATAGAGCAGGCAGGCAGGCTAGTCAGTTTAGCTTAATTTACAGTGTGTAGAGAATATATATACATCCCTAGGAGTTGTACATATATTTATACACTGTATAGCTTAGATAGATCAGTTCTTCCTAATTTACTGGCAGGCAGGTAATTGTGCTATTTAAAGACGCTATCACAAGTATAGACACCCAGCAGGTACAATATTTAAGGTATTTTTTTATTTTTTTATTTAAGCATCAATAAAATCACTGCTCCTGGAGCAGTGATTTTAATGATGCTTAACTTAAAAAATAAAAAATAAAAATTCCTTTAAATATTGTACCTGCTGGGTGTCTATAGTTTGCCTGTGAAAACGTCTTTGAGAACCCGGGTCTTGTCCGAGGGAACATGTATCAATGGAAAAAAGAGTTCCTGCTCCTGAAAAAACGACAGTTTTTTTAACTTTTTTCCATTGATACATGTTCCCTGGGGCAAGACCCGGGTTCTGAAAGACGTTTTCCAACAATAACTTGAATATTGGTCTTTAAAATGAGCGTTTTTAAATTCGAACGTTCGAGTCTCATAGACTTTACTGGGCTTCTAAATGTTCGCGCGAACGGTCGGTCTGTTCGACGGTTCTGTTGCGAATCGAAAGCGGGGGGGTGTTCAGCTCATTCCTAATGGCCATACACCAAGAGCATCATATGACGTCCAGCAGGATAACAGCCACCACGCGCCCGTAGGGGCGTGCATTACGGCGATCGGTGGTGTGGTGTGTCAGTCTGACACACCGCTACACCCATCTCGGTGTAGTTAAAGTGGAAGTAAACCCACCTAACATTTTCAGACAAGGAAGCTGCCATCTTGGCCTATGTTTAATCTTCAACTGCCATGATGCTGCACATGTGATCAGTTATGACACCAGCCATTGGATGGTTTGACAATTTGGTTGAGAGCACAACCAATGTGACAGTTAGCATTCCCGGCATGCCGGAAATGTAACTGCTTTTTGAAACAGTTAAATGGATGGGTTTACTTCCAATTTAAGTTATTATTAGTTATCATTTCAGATTTTTGAATTTTCGAATTTCCGAATTTGCAATTTTTTTTGAATTTTTTGGATTTACATATTGTTTTTGAATTTACGAATTTACAAAAAGAACCAAAAACAAATGAAATGAAAACTAACACATTTTTCGGCAGTGCACATGTCCAGTTGAGATGCATGAGCAAGTGCTTGCAGATGACATGAACTCCTGAAACCAGCATGCGAAAATGGCAACAGATGACTCCAGGTAGTGTTAGATGACCCAATTCCTGGGCCAAAAATCAGCATGTGGAAAGGGCAAAGATGACTCCCGGTACTGTTAGATGACAATATTCCCAGACCCAGTTGGTCCATGGGTAAACTTTGGTGACCCCAAGGAAGATGGAGAGAGCTGAAATATCCAGTGGCTGCCAGATTCTTAGAGATGATGTACCTGAAGACCGGAAATGACGCGCTTGGGGAGCCAGAGATGATGTTGTGTACCTGGTGGAAACGCCTGAAGAGTTCACTACCACATGATCAGCCATGTCCAATCACGGCTGATTACAATGTAAACAGGAAGAACTGTTGATCGGCCTTTCCTCACTCGCATCTGACAGACGTGAGTAGAGGAGAGCTGACAGGAAGGGTCTGTGCTGATTGTTTATCAGCACAGCCCCCCTCCCTCAGATGCCCACCCAGGACCACCAGGATTCTGTCAGGACCACAAGGGATGGTCACCCACACTGGGCCACCAGGTATGCCACCTTAAACCACCAGGGATATTCCAATCAGTGCCAGGGCAGCTGTCAATTAATACTCAGGCAGCTGCCAATCTGTGCCCATCCACAATGCCTGCCAGTGCCACCAGGTATTCCTATCAGTGCTGGATATCTGTGCCCATCAGTGACACGTATTAGTGCCCATCAGTGCCGCCTATCAGTGCCACCCATAAGTGCTCATCCGTGCAGTTTTTCAGTGTCAACTATCAGTGCCCACCAGTGCCACCCATGAGTGCCCATCAGTGCTGCATATCAGTGACACCCATCAATGCCGCCTAAAAGTGCCCATCGTCAGTGCCACCTCATCGGTGCTGCCTTATCAGTGCCCGTCAGTGCCGCCTTATCAGTGCCCATGAGTGGAGGAGAAAACATATTTACATATTTTTTTTAATTTGTTTAGCAAAAAATAAAAACCGCAGAGGTGATCAAATACCACAAAAAGAAAGCTCTTGTGGGAACAAAATGATAAAAATTCTGTTTGGGTACAGTGTAGCATGACAGCGCAATTGTCATTTAAACAGCGACAGCGCTAAAAGCTGAAAATTGGCTTGGGTATGAAGGTGGTATAAGTATCTGGTATTGAAGTGGTTAAATACAAAACAAACAAGTTCAACAACAGTTAAAACATTGAACCATCCAACACACACATAGTTTTTTTTTTTTACTAAAGGCAAATCCATTTTGCACTACAAGAGCAAACTACAAAGTGCATTGGAAGTGCAGTCACTGTAGAGCTGAGGGGGACATGCAAGGAAAATAAAAACAGCATTTTAGCTTGCACATGATTGGATAATAAAAATCTGCAGAGCTTCCCCTCATTTCAGTTCTACCCCTCAGATCTACATCGACTGCACTTCCAAGTGCACTTTTAGTGCAATTTCAAGTGCACTTTGCCCTTGTAGTTTGCACTTGTAGTGCAAAGTGGATTTGCCTTTTGTAAATAACCCCCATAGTATTTCAAACTTTGCGAATGGCTGACAATATCAACCCCTTAGTTATAAATGTTAAAGATTTATTAAAAATAATCAATAGTAATCTCAAGCCTTGTAAGCGGAAATAATCAAGTTTTCACAGATCTGTGGCAGGCCCTAACCCTCAATTAGCATTAGAACCTTGACATGTTACGCATTTGTTGTGTTTTTTGGTTGTGACCTACATTTCTCCTCCAACCTGGTGGTTAGCCCTGCCAAACAGCAATCTGATTTGCAATATGTTCTTTATTTGTTCTGTGTTTTCATAACAATGATGGCATTTGCATAATGAAAATATGGCTTAACAGATATGCATGCCTTAACCTAAGGTCAATATTTTTGGCTTATCATAAAGCTACTGTTTATCATGCTGGAGACTGAAGGAATTCATTGACCCTCATATGTACTTGTGTTTTCAAATCAAAATAATAATGGAAAAAAATAACTCAGTTCTAATGGATAAACTGTGTAATTTGAATCAAGGAGATCGATTCCTGAAATATTACAGTAGATTTGAATTGAGGGTTGTTTTTTTCTACAAATTTAAAGTCAAAAATTAAAAGTAATAGTAAAAAAGTTAAAATACGGGTGCTGCTATTGTCGATCTTTACCTCCACGGCGGTATGATTATTTCAGATTTTAGGTGCTGAAAGCGGTACCATTATTTTGCATGGAAATTTGGCGTTTTACATTGTAGGCCTGCAATTCTTAGGAATAACTAAATCTGACCAAACAAGAGTCTAGTAGACATCTCGGGTGTCATAAAGTTTGAAAAACAAAATCATAAAATTATAATATAATAAATAACTATAAATAATTATAACAAATAATAATGTAATTATAATAACAATTATTCAATAATGTAATCAAATCAAAGTCACTGAAATTTGCTCAGGTGCTGAATTGTCGCTGTCATTACTTTTATTTTTTCATGACGAATTTCCCCACAAATTGCTATCGCTCAATTCTGCAAGTGATTCTGATTTATTATCGCTGTTTTCAAGCTGGTCTAAAAGCACTTTTGATGTAAAGGGACACTTTTTGGTTGCTATGGACAATCTCCAGTTTCTAGGCAGAAAGAACAGTTTTTATTATATAAAAGTGCATGTAGGACACTGGGAAGACCACTAAGGACAAGGGGTGTGTGTATTTTTTTCATACAGTACTGTAATCTATAAGATTACAGTATACTGTATGTATTGTGTGTATTTACTTTTTTGAATTTGGCGCCGATCTCCGCCCCCGTTCGTCGTAACGGGAACGGAGCTGGGCGGCACACAGGCACTGTGTGAATGGAGCGAGGACACAGCTCGATCACACAGCAGGGAGGCATCGCAGGATCCGGGGTCAAGGTAAGTAATTCCCTGCCTGTGGACACTGCGAGGTGATCCCGAGTCAGGCTCGGGGCTACCGCGTTTGGGGTTTTGAAATTCCACACTCTGGAATACCGCTGAGGGGGTTAAAAGCGCAGGTTCAACTTTGCTTGGCTTATCCACAAATATATGTACTCTGAATTTGTACTTCTATGTCTTCGAACCTGGCAAAGTGATGTTATATATTATGTAAATTACCCGGTTTTTGGAAAAACAAAGAATGCATTAAATAAATTATTATATTTTGACAATATTTCTGAAATGTTTCACATGTAAACTTCATATGTACTGTATTTAAGGGCCTTGAACCGATTACACCTCCAACATGTCGTTAAAATTTGTATTAAATGTGATAATTTCTGAAGGTGCCAAGCACCAGTAGAAGACAAGGAAGATCTGGATGGCTGCACTCCAATAACCACTTTATTCGGTATAAACATTAAAACCATTTGACAGATGGAACAAGTACAGTGGGGGACAAGGTAGATATGTTTTCGCGCAGGAGTCAGGGCTTAATTATTACCATGTAATGATTAAGCGCTGACCCCAGCGCAAAATAAGTCTACCTGCTTGTCCTCCACTGTACTTGTTCCATCTGTCATTTGGTTTTAATGTTTATAACAAATAAAGTGGATTGTTGGTGTGCAGCCATCCAGATCTACCTTGAGTTCCATTGTGCAGCACGTGCGCTGGGCTGGCTCCTGACTTGAGAACTTGTGAAGGGATCATTAGAGATTACTCACCTTGAGCAGCAATACAGAGTGTTGCCAAGCACCAGTAATTGAAGAAACAATAGAATAGAAGAAATAAAAGAAAAACATAGAATGGATAATTTTTATTCACTCTTTAAACTCTGCCTTACATTACTGAAACACATACTACATGACTTATTACCTGTATTCAGTTGCATATTGTTTTTTATATTTTATTTTAATTTTGTTATAAGTTCTTCTTTGTTGCATCTATTACAACATTTAACTATTCATAATATTTTTAGCTTTATCTTCAATATAAAAATATGGGGGTAGATTCACATACACTTAATATTCCGCTGCATAATCGAAATACTCTACGCTGCCGTATTTTACCAGGCTCTACACCGAATCCTGGTAGATTTTTGCCCGTACGCTACGGCGGCGTAGTCTATTTCTCGCAGCGTAATCGAAATATGCGATTCCCCCAATGCGTGAAGCATTTAAATTAAGCGCGTCCCCGCGGCGATCAAACTGCGCATGCTCCGTTCTGAAATTTCCCGCCGGGCATTGTGCAAAATCACGTCGTTACGTCTTTCGTTGTTTGAGTAGCGGCGTTTACGAACATTCCTATTTCCGGACGACTTACGTTAAAAATAATAAAAGATGTCGGAAAACGTAGAAATTCGACGCGGGAACGACGGCCATACTTAACATGGGCTGTCTAATATTAGACCAGCAAAAAGCTGGTATAGTGTTACGCAAATAAAAGATGACTAAAGGTGCCGTAAGAGATTGCGATTGAAGATCGTAATTTCGGGGATCGTCGGCAAAAGCTCATTTGCATACCCTGACGCGGAAAACGACGGGAAGTCCACCCAGTGGCCGCAATTTTATTGCAGCGTAGATCCGAAGGCGTACAAACACTTAATCCAGTTGAATTGAAGCCCGCAGCCGTCTATTCATGGTTTGAGGTTTTCGACTAGCTAGAAAACGCGCGTAATTTGTAATTACTCCAGTCTAACACCAGTTAGACAGGCGTAATGGCTCTGTGAATCTGGCCCATGGTTTCTTCAAAGTAAATGTCGTAACTTTTCCACATTCCTATCTTACTACAAAATATGTTGACCTTGTAAAATGGAAGAAATTGAATATTGTAAATCCAAATTATTATCCTTTTTTCCCCCCTTTATTTGTCCCTTACATCTGCATTGTACATACTGGAACTATATACTGTAACTTCACACTCTGAATGTATTGTGTGTATAAGATGTATTTTAAAGATAATGTGGAGCAATGATTATGATTATATGATTATATTTACTTTTTATAGGAATATGTAAAATAAAGTAGAGTGTGCGGGTTTGGTTAAAAAACATATAGCCCAGTGTACAGGTTGCAGTGAAAAGGAGTGTAGAGTAACATGCACAGTAATTAGGAATGCAGGAGCTAGGAGTACATAATGTGCTACATGCAGGTATCAGGTGTATGTTATGCACAGAGAGGAAAATTCTGAGAAGTGAATGCACAGAGTGGGCAGTTCTCTCAGTCATCTGAAATGTCAGAGAATGAATAGCACTGGAACCCCAAGAATATCCTATTGGTGTAACCTATGGCGTTGCAGTAGTATTTGGACAGGGTATCTGGATTTTGGGCTGGTAGCTTCTACATGCATGCCTCAACAAAAGTCAATTGTACAGATATATATTTATTCCAATGTATGATAGGATCCGAGATGTAAACCTCAATACATGTTTGGGGCCAAAAAATGCACCAGACCTGGAAGGTGAGAAACAATATACTGTACAGTATGTGGACTTGAACTAACAAAAAGTACTGTATGTTATAATTAGACCAATTGAGTGTTAAAACTCAGTGTTTGGTGTCGGTTTTTGTAGGCCTCCTAATAGGAAGGTCCTGCCTGGCTCAAGAGGAGTTTGAGGGTTTGATCTGATTATCAAATGGCTTATGTATTTTGCATAATTCATGGATACCTGATAAGTAAGAAAAGGATAATAAATAAATTGACAACAGCAATAAACAGTGCTTTTTGCTCTTGTTTTCCAACCCAAGCTAAAGAGCAATTGGTAATAAAGCAAAGAAAGGTTCACACTATGAAATGACCCTAGGTGTGGTCAGTCAACTGGCCTTGGGCCCAAGGCAAACTGATTTGTTCTACTATTTGTTTGAATTTTTTTTTAGGCCTCGTACACACGAGGGGATATGTCCGCTGAAAACGGTCCGATGGACCGTTTCAGCAGACATCTCCGATCGTGTGTATGGGCTAGCGGACAGATTTGTCCACCCGACAGATTTCAAAGCATGCTTTGAAATCTATCCGGTGGGAATCTGTCCGCCCGACATGTCTGCTGGTTAGTACACTTACCAGCAGACATGTCGTCCCGCACCGCCGCCGCGCCGCCGCCGAATGGATTCGGCGCATGCGCGGAAGTGTTTTACTTCCTGGTGCGGTGACGTGGCGGTGACGTGGCGGCGTCAACGTCACCGCCACGTCCCCGACACGTCACCGCGCCGTCCGCCGGTGGGGAATTTGATCCGATGGTGTGTACACGCCATCGGATCAAACTCCAGATCGGACATATCCGATGGAAATGGTCCGCGGACCGTTTTCATTGGATATGTCCGATCGTGTGTACGAGGCCTTAGACAAGAACAGATGGCCAATGTAGTCCAGGGAATAGATAACCATAAGCTTAAAACTCATGATAGGAGAAAGAAATAGGCTTATGAATTGTTTACTTGTATTTCAATATTTGATTAAACTAGAAAATGTATTTCCTGCAGAAAATGCATGGGAATGCTAAATAGCTGAATTGCTAAACCCACACCAAAGCCATTCACCATAACCACTACACTATCTTTAGGACATACAAGCAGTGTTCCTTCAGTACTTATAAAGCCTCTCTTTGATCATTAACAGTACCCACAATAATAACATTACTATAATTACTAAATCTAAAGAAGGATTTTATTCTCCTTGGAGTTCAAATTTAAACAACCAACATTCACCTCTGTAGCTATAGGCATTGTGGGAATATCCATCTTCAAAAATCACAACAAAGGCACAGAAATCTTGTACCAGAATCTTGGCAGTCTTCCAGCCCTCTAATACATTTGAGTGCCTTGGTGGCTTTTTTTGTAGAATAATTAAAATAAAATAATCAAACACTTGTCTTGCACCAGTAAGAACAGTTTTTTACAACAATGGCATACCTACTGTAGTGAGGAGAGGCAGACAGGGAGAGGAGAGGTGAATGTGTATGGGTGGAATGCGAACCGCTATCTTACAACTGATTAATGAATTGTTGCATAACACTTTTGTTTATTTGGCACATAAAACACGAAATAAATGTGCATAAAGAAAGTGGCGCTGTTTTTTCCATGTGTACCAATCTTTCTTAATCACCCATTTTTTTTCTCAAATTGACAGGAGAATTTTTTCCCTAATTAAAACAAATCTATGAGCCAGATTCAGTAAGACTTGCGCTGGAGTATATCGATATGCGCCGCGTAACTGTCAAGATGCGCCGTAGTATCTATGCGGCCGTACCCACCAAACTAGATGCGACAGAAAACGGGCTTTCTCTGATCGGCTTAACTTTCCCTCGCCAGAGTATCGTAAGCGCATATTTTCGCTTGTCGCATCCGTCGCGCCCTTTGATTTCCCATTCAAATATGCAAATGAGGGAGATTTCCCGATTCGCGAACGGATTAGCACCAGACGCTGGCTACGCGTATGTCGTCCGTCTGTCGCAAAGTTATTCCTACAAATAGCTGCTTTATCTTTACTCCTGACGGCCACAGGTCAGCAGGAGAGCAGCTACAGCAGCAGCGTTACCAACGAAAATAGCAAGCTTAACAAACACACTTGCAAAGACAACACCTCTGTGTGCCAACATGGCAGGGGCAGCCGTGGTCCTAGCACTACTAATGGGTCCCCTGGAATGGAGAGGCGGGCACGTGAGAGGATATATCGCACGCGCATGAGCCTCTTTGACATGGGGGATGAGGAGGTGTATCGCCTCTTCAGATTCAGCCCTGTTGCAATCCTTGAACTAACCACAACCCTGCAGGATGACATCACCAGCCCAACACACCGCTCACAAGCAGTGCAACCACTGGTGAAGGTACTGGCAACACTTCATTTCCTTGCAAGTGGATCATTCCAGCGTACAAGTGGAGTGGTGGCTGGGATGTCACAGTCCTCCATGAGCAGATGTGTGCACCAGGTTATCCCTGCAATCCTCAGACGCATGTCCCACCACTTCATCAGACCCACCACTGAGGACCTGCGGCTGAAGGCAATGCAGGATTTCTACAGCATTGCCAGATTCCCACGCACCGTGGGGGCCATTGATTGCACACATGTGGCACTCCAGCCCCCAGTGCCACAGAGCACATATACCGCAATCGGAAGCATTGGCATTCCATCAACGTACAGGTGATAGCCGATGCCCAATGCCTCATATGGCACGTCCGTGCCAAACACCCCGGATCCAGCCATGACAGCTACATCTACAATCAGAGCCCCATCCCAATGGAATTCGAACAGAACATGTATGGGGACAGCTGGCTGGTTGGAGAGTGACATGGGTGGCAGGCATGACTGTCCCCCCCCATGATGCTGACATCACAAGGGGCACATGCATGACTAACATCCTCCTGTCTTTTCCCTTACAGGTGACTCTGCATATGCACTGGGACCCCATCTCATGACTCCTTTCCCGGAACCCCCAAACCAGAGGAGAGAGAAGATACAATGCGGCACATATCAAAACTCGTGCAGTGGTGGAGCAAATATTTGGGCTCCTGAAGTCCCGTTTCCGCTGCCTGGATAAGTCTGGGGGGGCCCTATTGTATTCCCCTACCTTTGTGTGTCACATCATCGGTGCATGTTGCATTCTGCACAACTTTTCCATAAGAAAAGGCCTGCAGATTGACATACGTGATGACCTGACCCCCCAACCAGACAGCCCCCCCCTGCCAGAGGAGACCCATTCAGCTGATGGAAGAGCAGTCAGGAGGGTCCTCGCTGTAGGCATCTTTGGACACTAAACAAAAACATTGATCACACGGACAATGCACACATGCACACCACTGATGTCCCTAGATCACACACACCACATCCACATCACATTGGATTAGCCCAAGTCCAACATGCAGGACTTGGGAGCAACAACGCCAGCGTCAAGGCCCCAATGATGTCGCTGTCCATTCATACACCATTCACACGTCATTCACACAGCCGTGGGGATAACTTCTCCCCAACAGCCGAGGGTGACACCCCTTACTGGCAGGAGTGCCACCCCCTCACATTCACACACCATTCACATTGTCCCCTGCACTCCTGACCGTGTGCAGTTAAACTCAAAATAAAAAGCTCATAACCTGAGCAAAAAGCAAACTCAAAATAAAAAACTGAGCAAAAAAAAAAAAAAGCCCTCATCTGGGCTGACGGGGGCTGACAGGGGCTCTTTCTTGTGGGCCCTCTCTGGCTCCTCAGCTGCCTGGAGGGAGTGGGTGGGGGTGGGGGGGCATCTGGAGGTGGCTGATCCCCGGGTGGGCCACTCCTGGCAGGTGTTGGCTGCATGCCCTCCAAGGCCACGGTAATCCGGCTGAGATAGTGGTTGGTCTGGGCCTGCATCCTCAGCTGGCGGGTCACATTATGCCGCTGGTCACGCTGCCTCTGCCTCCCCTGGTCCCGGATGGCAGCAGTGTTGGCCTGGACGGCTGCAGTGAGGTGCCTAAGATCAGCCTGCACCTCCCCCAGGCTGGTCACCACTGCAGCGCAGTTGCAGCTGACGTCCTGCACTGCCTCTGACATTTGTCCCACGGAGGCCAGGCTGCCAGCTACCCGGTCCAGATGCCCAGCAATCTCCCCCATCTGCTGGGTCTGCCTGGCCTGGTCCCTCGCCATTTGGTCATGGACCACGTCAGACACCCCCCTGGTCTTCCGGGTCGCCTTCCTGGGGCCAGGAGATGGTAGTCCCCGGGGGGATGGAGTCGCCCTTGAGGGGCTTCCTATGATGGGGGAGGGGATTAGAGAGGGCCCTGCAGAAGGGGAGGACTCCTCCAAAAATAATACAAAGTCCTGTTCGGGAATAACAGGCTCCTCTTCAACCACCTCAGCAGGTGAGGTGTGGGCACTCCCCTCCATCTCGTTGTCTTCACCACCCAGGGGGTCGGGCACAGGATGCCGTTGGGGGGATGGGGTGGACTGGCCGCCAACAGATGATGGCCCAGCTCCATCATCTGTGGATGACACAAAGCAGACACATGTTGGGTGGTCCCACACACTTGGCACATGTACCCTCCCCCCCCCCCACATGCAACACACCAAATAGGGGATAAAAAACACTTACCTGTCCTGGAGCCTTCCTCCACGGAATCATATCCCGGTACCCCCTCCAACTGCTCCCTCTCCAAGCAGCGGGCGACCACCTCCTCCTCCGTGGTCAGGCTGACCGCACATGGGGGTCCACCACCCGTGCCCCTGTCATGCCTCCTGATGGTGGCCACCTTGCCCCGGACTTTGCGCCTCAAATCGTTTATTTTCTTGCCGATATCGGCAGCAGTCCGGGTGGAGTAGCCCAAAGCATTGACCCTGCCAGCAATGCTCTCCAGGATGCCCTGTTTCCTATCCCGGCTGGTCTTCCGACGTTTCCTGACGTGGAGGAAGTCGTTGTAGGTCTCCATAGCGGAGATCACTACTGCCAGCTCCTGGGCATTAAAATTGAGGTTTCTCCTCTCTTTGCGGGGAACGGGAGCAGCCATCACACAGCAAAAGTAACTTCCCTGTGGTGGGGGGAACGGATATACTTTTGCGCCGGAAAGGCGCATCTGCGGCCGCTTTTATACGCGCAACGGAACACATTGCGCTGCCGTTTCCCATGAAGTGGTGCTGACGGAAGTTGTGAGCATGCACACAGGGGAGCGAGGGGAGCCCTCCCTCACTGCGCATGCTCCGTGGATGATGCGATGAACGTAAGTCACTTTACATATGATCACACCCACTTCCACTTGCGTCGGGTTGCGCCAGCGCTTTTTCGTTACTCCGCCGCAAAGTAACGAACATGCGCTTGGTGAATACTGGATTTGACTCACTAGTTCGCGTCAGCGTAACGTATATGCGCTGCGCTACGCCGGATAAAATATGCGTGCATCTACCTAAATCTGGCCCTATGTATACATCTCTGAATGCTGTGTAAGGCTCCATGCACACAAGCTTTTTTATAAGCTCAAAAAGTTGTATCATACCAGAGTCATCGCCTCCTATTAGATCATATAAACTCCAATCAGACTGGCAAAGGCATATGTTAGCATTCCAAATGTATTATGATGGAAATAAGGATATAGATGTCCCCTAAGCAATAAGCAAAGCAAACCATAGTCTCACCACATCCCTAAATTGAAACGGATTTGTATACCCCAAAGGTGGGGTGTATTTCCTCTGTGGGACTTTTAAGTTGGGAGACTGGTTCATGAGTAAAGATAAAAAACTGAGTGGTCGTCAATTATGTTATCAAAAAAGTATCAAATTTTATTAAATGTTGTTGTTCGTGGACAACACATTAAGGCCAAATGCTACAACGTTTAATAAAAGCATCCAAAAGACCAAAAGAGGGATAATACAACTAGGGGCACACAAAGTACAGCGGCATTAAACATCAATAATAACAAAACATACAAGAAAATATAATAGCGTCAAAAAATGCAAAGAAACCCACAAAGAACTGTCTGTTACGATAAGGACAGATATGCCAATGTTTCGAGGCTATGCAGAGTAATGCCTCTTCATCAGGGCCAGGGTAGTGCAATGAAGTCGCAGTATAATCGATGGATATATATGTAATATTTTCTCAGGAGGCGATAAAAAATTGCTGTCTTGCCAGATGAGACAGTGTGTCCTATGGTCATTAAAACAAAATTGTTTAAAGAGTATCTCTTACAACTGTGCAGCAGGTGTCCGGGTGGCTGGTTTCAGACGATCTTAGCGGTCTGCATGAGGCCGGTTGGATGTACTGCCAAATTCTCTGAAATGCTTTTGGAGATGGCTTGTTGTAGAGAAATTAATATTAAATTCAAGGCAAACAGCTCTGGTGGACATTCCTGCAGTCAGCATGCCAATTGCACGCACCCTCAAAACTTGCAACATCTGTGGCATTGTGTGATAAAACTGCACATTTTAGAGTGGCCTTTTATTGTGGCCAGCCTGTGCAATAATCATGCTGTCTAATCAGCAGCTGGCTATGCCACACCTGGGAGGTGGATGGATAATCTCGGCAAAGAAGTGCTCATTAAGCCCTGGTTCACACTGGGCTGCGGGAGTGAAATCGCACGATTTCAGCTGAAATCGTGCGATTTCACTCCCTCTGGCAGTCCCGATTTCGGCGCGATTTAGGAGACATCTGTGCAGGTTTCTGCACAGATGTCAATGTAAATCGTGTCCTGAAATCGCAAAAAGTAGTACAGGAACTACTTTTTGAAATCGGTGCAGCGCCGCAGATGCGGCGTCGCACCGATTAGGACGGTGCCATTGCCGGCAATTGCCGCCGATTTGAGATGCGATTTCACATCAAATCGAACAAAATCCTACCCAGTGTGAACCTGGGCTAACACAGATTTAGACAGATTTGTGAACAGTATTTGATAGAAATAGGCTTTTTGTGTACAAAAAAAAAGTTGTAGATCTTTAAGCTCATGATAAATAGGGGCAAACCCAAAAGTGTATATGGTTTGGGGGGTCTTTTACAAACTCTAAAAGCTACAAGTGAAAAATAAAAAAGCAGAGAAAAAATTGAAAAACTGGCCTGGCCAGCTTAGTTTAAAAAAATGGAGCACAAGTCTTGGCAGCGAAAAGGTTAATTGACAGGGGGTCTAATACAGGAACACTGAACTTATTGCTACGTGCTATGGCACATAAGGATAACATTAAGGCTTATGCCGCGTACACACGGTCGTTTTTTGTGATAGAAAAAAACGACGTTTTCTGTGAAGTAAAAAACGACGTTTTTGAAACGTCACTTTCAAAGACGATGTTGCATACACACCATCGTTTTTTTCACAAAAAGCGAGGTTACGTTCACCACTCTTTTCCATTGAAGCTCGCTTCATAACTAGCTTCTGGGCATGCGCGGGTTGAAAAACGTCGTTTTAAACTACGTTTTTGCTACACACGGTGACTTTTTGTGAAACAAAAACGACGTTTTGAAAAACGACACAAAAAATTCAAGCATGTTGGAATTTTTTTTTGGTCGTTTTTTTGAAGACAAAAAACAACGTTTTGCCCACACACGATCAATTTAAATGACGTTTTAAAAAACAACGTTTTTTTTCATCGCAAAAAACGACCGTGTGTACGCGGCATTAGAGTGGGGAAAAAAATACTGCAATTTGTGTCAGCAATACACTGGGGATATGTGCTAGTTGAACTGCACACCAGAGTGGGTACTGTGGTGTGAATGGACCCTTTGGGCCATATTCAGGTAGAGTTAGGCTGGAGTATCAGTGATACTCCAGCCTAACTCTCACTTTGAGCCGGCGTTTCTGTTTTCTGTAGTCAGAAAACATGAAACGCCGGGTTGGAGTTACTATACGAGTGGCGTAATTGTATTTCGCCGTCGTATCGTAACTTCAATTTTAAAAATGGCACACGGGGCGTTCCCGCTGATTAACGCCGAGAATATGTTAATCAGCGGGAATCGGAAATTCACGTATTCGGGCGCGACGCAGTGACTTTCCGACGTTTCCGTAAGAGATACGCGGCGCAAAGATAAAGCAGCCCCCTAGTGGAGTATCCTATGTTAAGTATGGCCGCCGTCATCGCGTTGAAAAAAAAAATAATCGCGTCGTTTGCGTAAAACGTCCGTGAATGGGGATTGACGTCATTGACGTTCCCTGAAAGAATTTGGAGCATGCGCACTGACAGTCGACGCATGCGCAGTACGTTCGCCGCGGGATCGCGCATAGTTAACATAATACACGCCCCCTACCCACCCAATTTGAATTCCGCCGGCTCATTTTCACTACGCCGCCGCAACTTTAGGAGCAAGTGCTTTGTGAATAACAGTACTTGCTCCTAAAGTTACGGCGGAGTAACGTAAATGAGAAACGTTACTCCAGAGTAAAGATTCGCCCATCTACCTGAATCTGGCCCAATGTGTTCTGGTTGGCAATCACATAAATATGCTGCCGTGGGATCACAACTTGCAAAATATTGCAGTATTCCTAAAAGCACCAGGGATGAGCTTATACTATTCTGAATCGCTTGAGCTATGCCACTAAGAAACTGTCATTGTGGATTTCCAATCATAAGCATTCCCCCCCCCCCCCCCCGCAGCCAAATGTATACATGCCCATTTTATATGTGCGGCTGCAGGAGGGGAAATGCCTTGCCCACTTATGTTGGTGGGCCGCAGTGACAGATTCCTGGTGATATAGCTCATGTGGGTTTGGACTAATATCTGAACACGCTTAAGCTCATCCCTAAAAAACACAGAATCAGCAATTGGTTGTTATATTTATATTCTAGACTCCTAACCTGGAGTTTATTTTTGTACATTTTCTGCATATGAACAGAAGAATACATGTAAGGCTTGGCAAATACAACTTGTTCACTGCCACCGTGAATTAAGTCAATTAAGAACCTCATAATTAGGATGTTTTTGTTTTGGTAACCGCATAAAACACATACAAATATTAGTGTAGTACTGTTCAGTTGCGTAACAAGGAAACTGTATGTTCTAAACTGACACTATGTCAACAGTTTTATCATTCCTAATTTTAAATTAGTAAATTATTATTTATTTGAATAGCCATTTTCAGCTGCGGTCAAGTTAGATCCTGGGTACTTTGAATGCCAATGTTAGGCTTACTACCAGAGCAGACCACATACATACCTTCCAACTTTCTGAGATGATAAAGAGAAACATCTTCTAGCACAGTGTTTCTCAACCGGGGTTCCGCGGGAAGTCCCCAGGGGTTCCGCGGGAAATCTATGGTGTTTTCCCGTCCCGATGACAGTTTCCGTCAGGCTGATGATTTAAAAGCTGTGCCGCGCCGCCGCTTCAAAAACCACGTCTTCTCCTCAGAATGTTCCGTGATAGGCGGAACACAAATTTTCCCAGCAGGGCCTCTGTTCAGTGTTCCGCCTATCACGGACGTCCTCTCGTCTGAGGATGAGAAGGCATCCGTGATAGGCGGAACACTCAACAGAGGCCCTGCTGGGAAAATTTGTGTTCCGCCTATCACGGAACATTCTGAGGGGAAGGCACGGTTTTTGAAGCGGCGGCGCAGCACGGCTTTTAAATCATTAGCGCAGCTTTTAAATCATGGATGCCCACAGCCTGGAAGCCAGAATAAGGTAGGGCGATCGTCTTGGCCGGCACAGTGGTGGCACAGTGGTGGCAAAGTGATGGCATAGTTGTAGCAAGTGATGGCACAGTGGTAGCAAGTGATGGCACAGTGGTGCCACAGTGATGGCAAAGTGGTAGCAAGTGATGGCACAGTGGTGGCACAGTGATGGCACAGTGGTGGCAAAGTGATGGAAAGTGATGGCACAGTGGGGGCAAGTGATGGCACAGTGGGGGCAAGTGATGGCACAGTGGTGGCACAGTGGGGGCAAGTGGTGGCACACTGGGGGCAAGTGGTGGCACATGGGTGGAAAAGTGATGGCACAGTGGTGGCACAGTGATGGCACAGTGGTGGCAAAGTGATGGCACAGTGGTGGCACAGTGGTGGCAAGTGATGGCACAGTGATGGCACAGTGGTAGCAAGTGATGGCACAGTGGTGGCAAAGTGGTGGCACAGTGGTGGCACAGTGGTGGCAAAGTGATGGCACAGTGGTGGCAAGTAATGGCACAATGATGTCACAGTGGTGGCAAGTGATGGCACAGTGGTGGCACAGTGGGGGCAATTGATGGCACAGTGGGGGCATGTAATGTAATGGCGTAGTGAGATTTGAAAAAAGCCTGTTTCTGTCAGCAGTTGTTCCTGTCAGTGGTTGTTACCCTTCAGCTTCCAGAAAAGCTGCGTTTGTCACTGGTATAGCTGCATTTGTCTTGTCACTGGTAAAGCTGCTTATCTCAAGTTCGACCCAGAATTGAGCATCTTTGCAGAAAAAAGCAAGACCAAGTTTAACATTAAGGGAATAAGTTGTTTTTACAATATCTATTCTATTATTTGATACTGTTTCTTTATTGCTGTTGATCAGATCCAATGATCCGTGAGCTTTAGATTTAAAAAATTTTTTTAGGGGTTCCCCCGAAATCTCAAACTTTTTGCCAAGGGTTTCCCGAAGGCAAAAAGGTTGAGAAACACTGTTCTAGCACAATGTATGTAGGCAATGGACACACCCCTGCTACGTTCTGTTATGCAGACCAGTACATGGTTAAAAAGAAATCAAATACATCTAGTTCAACCAATAGAAAAATAAATAAATTTGGGTGGCACAATTGTTAAGTGGATTGCACTTCCGCCTAGCAGTACTAGAGTTGCCAATCTGAATCCTAACCACGGTACTACCTACCTGGAGCTTGTATGTTCTCCCTGTGCCTGTTTTCTCCCACACTCTGAAGATATGCTGGTTGGCTCTTGTCTAAATTGGCCCTAGTATATGAATGTGAGTTAGGCTGGCCGTGGTTTTGAATCTTGCCTGGTCTAGCAGGGACTGGCCTTGATTCAAACCATCTATTGGCAGGCTAATTGTCCATCAATCGACTTAGGTACAACCAGCATTCCAAATTTTGCATGCAGTTATTGCCAGCAGCTTTAGCCGTTAGCAATGTTCACAGTGTCCTCCCAGCAGGGACGTCCCCATGGTTTCCCATGGTTGCAGAAAAGAAAAGCGCACCATCTATGGCCAGCTTTAGGCACTTTAGAATGTAAGGGCAGGGACTGATGTAAATGTACAATATATGTGTAAGGTGCTATGTAAATTGATCATGCTATATTATAGCAGCTTACCAATTCTTAGATACGATGGCTGCATTTGTTTTGTTTTTTAGGCTTTTTTTCCTTAATTTTTTTAGTAATTCAATAGTTTTTTCAACAGAACAAGCCTTCTTACAGATGTAGCAGTTACAGGGTTGAGACAAACAATCTCCCACAGACAGAAGTGCTTACAATGATCTGTTTTTGTATATTTATGTAAAACCTTTATCCCAAAAGGAAATAAACTGTATACTGATTATAAAGTGTTAGCTGGAGTACATCTTCAACCTCAATCCAAAGGTGCCGCAGTGCTCCTTTATCCAGAGTTGGGGTACTCTAATAGAAGAGGTGTGTTACTGGCAAGATCACCAGGTGAAAACAGAAAGTAAAAAAGCCAAAAAAAAAAAAAAAACATCTAATGATTGGTAAGCTGCAATATATAAAAAAATGTGTTTTAGGTTTAACACCACTTTAAGTCCAGTGAGGTGCATGCCACCTCATGAACGCAATTCTTTAATTTAATGTTTACATTTTTTTCTGGGTGCTAGGGGCATAAATATCACTACTCTGCCAATGTTCCGACACTGGGCCTTCTGGTCTCATCTCCTGAGGCTGCAGAGTCGCATGCGCAGCTGTGCCCGCCCTTTATTCCTCCTACCTAATTACACAGCACTTTTTATTAAAGGGGTTGTAAAGAAAAAAAAAGAAAAAAATAACAAACATGTTATACTTACCTCCACTGTGCAGAGTGGCCCCCGATCCACGTCTTCTGGGGTCCCTCGGCGGCTGTCTCTGGTCCTCCCTGCAAGAACTCCACACATTCATGTGAGCGAGCTTGCATGGTGTGGAGTCCTTGAGGGCGCGCTCCCATGATACAACGAGCGGCTATAGCCGCTCACTGTATGCCCCGATAATTAATGCACAGGATGCATTAAGGTGAAGAAACTTTTACCTTCACAACCCCTTTAAGTGAACTCATTCACAGAATACAAAAGCATTTTGTGAATGGACACCATAGAGGAGCGGCAGGCAGAGGTGCTGTGTGTGGGAACTTAGAATTTCCCCTGTCAGAGCCCCCAGTGATAACTGCACTACCAGAGACCCATTAAACTGACAAATGTATGTTTACCACTTAAGCTCTGGAAGGTTTTGCCCACTTCATGACCAGGCAATTTTTTGCTATTCAGCACTGTGCTACTTTAACTGGCAATTGTGCGGTCACACAGTGAAGGGAAACAAACTAACTGCCACTGACACCAGTGACACTAATACAGTAATCAGTGCTAATAACATACACTGTCACTGTGCTGACGACACATGCTGGGAGTGGGAAGGGGTTAACAATTAAGAGCAATCAAAGGCTTAACTGTGTGCCTAACAATGTAAGCAGTAAGGATTCTTGCTTTCATCGATTATTATATGCTGCAGTTGAGCAATCATTAAATCTTTCCCACCAAGCATAAGCATATACAGTATGTGGCCTCACTTAAGTGGGTCTTCTTTAGTGGGGCCGCATACAGTGCCTTGATAAAGTATTCTAACAAACCTCTGAGGGCTTCATAGAACAGCTATATTTATACTGAGATTAAATGACACACAGGTGCACTCTATTTACTAATTAGGTGACTTTTGGGGGGCTGAATACAAATGCACGCCAAACTTTTCAGATATTTATTTGTAAAAAAAATTAATAAAACCATTTATCATTTCCTTTCACTTCACAATTTTGTGTCACTTTGTGTTGGTCTATCACATAAAATTCCAATAAAATACATTTTAATTTTTGGTTGTAACATGACAAAATGTGGAAAATGTCAAGGGGTATGAATACTTTTTCAAGGCACTTTATGTGCATACTTGTGTTTGTACTAGAAGTGCGCTGCACTCTGAGACCCATGTCTGTTACCGTCTGTGATTGGCTACCACAGCGATCGGTTACTGTACAGACCACACCTGTGTTCCTTCTCCTCTTGAATGGAGGTAAAGATACAATATATATTTTTTCCTGTTAGAAGAGACAAAGGTGTTAAAAAAGACAAAATAGGTAAAGGTTTGAACTAGGTCAGTGTTGGGATCAAAGGTCATGATCAAGGTCAAATGCTAGGGTAGGATTGAAAAAAAAAGGTATAATTCACCTGCATATAACAAGTAGTTGCCAAGTAGTTGCAATGATATGTGTGTAGCGCTCAACCCCGAAGGAGCCGCTGATTAGTTTGGGACCGTCATGTCAGGTTACCAGTGATTCTTGTCTAGGGATAATATTAGTGAGAGTGGATAAAGAGCAAGTGTCCAGACGTCAACTTGAGTTTTCAATGCTTTATTCCAGGGCCCAAAATGGCCGACATCAACATGACACACGATAGAGAAAAGGTTGATGAGCAAGGAGAGAACTGTAGTATCAGGCCTTGGATATCAAAGAGAGAGCAAACCCGCTCTCAGCACAGTCAAGTTCAAATGTCGCCACTCTCAACAGAGTGGGTAAAGTGCCCCGGACAGGTGATTTACTTGAGCCTGGCAGCCGAAGGGCCACTTCCATACCGGGCACTTACGCACCTTCCCGCCCAAGCCAATTTTCAGCTTTCAGCACTGTCGCACTTTGAATGACAATTGCGCGGTCATGCTACACTGTACCCAAACAAAATTGGCGTCCTTTTTTCCCCACAAATAGAGCTTTCTTTTGGTGGTATTTGATCACCTCTGCAGTTTTTATTTTTTGCGCTATAAACAAAAATAGAGCGACAATTTTGAAAAAAAAATACATTTTTATTTTTTTCTGTTAACTTTTTTGTAAATAACTACGTTTTCTCTTTCAATTATGGGCACTTATATGGCGGCACTGACGGGCACTGATGAGGTGGCACTGATGGACACCAATGAGGTAGTACTGATGGGCACCGATGAGGTGGCACTGATGGGCACTGATAGGCGGCCCTGGTATGCGGCACTGATGGGCACTCATAGGTGGCACTGATGGGCACTCATAGGTGGCACTGATGGGCACTCATAGGCAGCACTGATGGGCACTCATAGGCGGCACAGAATGACACGCATGGGTGGCACTTATGGGTGGCACTGATGGGTACTTATGGGTGGCACTGATGGGCACTGATAGGTGGGCACTGGGCATGGATTGGCACTGAGGGGTGGCACTAAAGGACACTGTGGGGTGGCACTGATGGACTTTGAGGGGTGGCACTGATGTATCTGTTGCCAGTCAGTGCCCATATGTGGGCACTGACTGGCATCTTTCTTTTTTTTTTACTTGGGATGTATTTTTTTTTTTGCCCTGCCAGTGTGGGCATTTCCTGGTGGTCTAGTGTGGGCATCCGAGGGGGGGCTGCGCTGATAAACAATCAGCGCGAACCCCCCCTGTCAGGAGAGCCGCCGATCTGCTCTCCTGTACTCGCGTCTGTCAGACGGGAGTGAGGAAGAGCCATCTACGGCTCTTCCTGTTTACATTGTGATCAGCCGTGATTGGACACGGCTGATCACGTGGTAGCGAGCCTCCACCGGAGACTCGTTACCGAGATCGGAGGTTCAGGGTGTCAGACTGACACCCCGCAATAAACCGATCGCCGCGATGCGCGCCCCCACGGGCGCGCGCGGCATGAAATCCTGCAGGACGTTGGACAACGTCCAGTCACGATTTCATAACCACTTCCCGGCCGTCAATCTTCTATTGACCGGGCGGGAAGTGGTTAAACAAAGTCACTGGGAGGAAAACAGGGCCTCTGCCACAGGCCTGGTGAATTTTTCTTAGGCTAGAACCAATGAATCCTCCCAGTAAGTCCAATTTCAAGGTCACCGACTGACAGCTGAAGTGTACCTGTCATGTGACGTGGTGACCGGATCCCCGGTGGTTCGTCCAGGCCTCGCAGACAACCTCTGCCTCTGGGTTCTCCCGAGCCGATCCCACACCGTTCAGCTCCCGCTTAGGATCTGGGACCCAGCAAGCCGCTGGGGCCCCTCTTTGCATTAGAATGAAGTTCGGCTTGGTACGCAACCTTGACCAGGCAGGCCTCGATGGCGGGGCCCATGGATGCGCGCACCCTGAAGGTGGATGCCACACCTGGAACGTGGGGCCCGCATAGCACAACTCTCACAGGCGACTGCCCCAGATATACCCTCCCGCCAACATGTCCAGAGAAAAAGCCGCTCCTCTGATTGCCTGCTGGGAGAAGGTGGGTCTGTCAGAACCCCTTCTAGCGCCGGGGTAATAACATGCATGGCATGCAGACTGACCTACAAGCCAGTTCCAAAACTGGCAGCAACCAGCAATTTGTGAATAGGAGTAACTTAACTCTCCCATTCCCCGCTAACTTTAGCATAGGGGGGGCGCTACATGTAGTTTTACTAACACATCTCAAAGTTGCAAAACTGGGTTCAGACATTAAAGGGGTTGTAAAGGTAGAACGTTTTTTTTTATCTTAAAGGGTTTGTAAAGGATTTTTTTTTAACTTAATAGCTTCCTTTACCTTAATGCAGTGCTGTTTTCATGTCCTTATTGTTCATTTTTTTCTCTCAAGTTGCTGTAATTTTTCTCTGATCTCCACACTTCCTGGTTGTCTGTTTCCTGATAACCACAGTGCTGGGAGCTTTCTCTCTGTGGTCACTAACTTCAAGGAGATGTGATTACTGTGTGTCTAAAGCCCCAGTTTCGTTTTCCAAACCATCACTGCCCTGTATTGGCTCTGTGGCTTTGTACAGCAGAGAGGCAGGAAACAACATGCAAAAACAAAACTACAGGTACATTATATGATTGTTTTTTATCTATTTGTAAAAGGAATCAGTTAACTAATATGTCTCTATACCCTGTAAACAGTAATTTCAGCATATATATTTTTTTTATATACAACTAATATAAAAAAATCTTTTGTGTGTAGCAGGCCCCCCAGTACCCTCAAATTACTTCTAACACTCCACTCTCCCTCACATTAACGATGCTGCTGTCCAAAGATGTCTCTGATACTCCTTCTTTCAGAGTGGGGGCCCACTAATATAAGAAGTTTGTTACTGCCTGAGTGGCTGGATCACCATGTGAGAGAAAAGCTTAAAAAAAGACAATTAATGCAGCCATCACATCTAATGACTGGTAAGCTGCAATATATACAATTTTTTTTTTTATACTGTTTAATAAATTGACAGCATCATTGGGGGCAGGTACCTAACAATGAAAAAACAAATGAAAATGTATTTTCTCTCAGATTCTGGCCCATCGTGCTCACAATTAAAGTAAAACTATAGGAAAAAACTTGTTAGGCATTTTCGATATAGGAAGGAAGGGTAATAATCCTTGTCAGATTAATTTTTTCGCTATCTGTGCCCCATTGGGTTGATTTGCCATTCACGTCCTGTCCCATAGCCAAACAGGAAGTGAGAGGATACCCTTTAAATTGAAGGAAATTCCTTGGGGGACCCCCCAGGTCACCAGAAGTAGTTTTCCCGTTGTCCCCTCTATTACTTTCCTGGGGACAACCACTTTCAATGATAAAGGTAATGAGGATAAATAGAGAGGGTTAATGTGTCCCTAAGGCCCCATGCACACGAGACGCAAATGCAAACAAATCTAAACACACGTTTTCCAAGGCAAAAAACATTTTTTGCCGTGAATTTCCGCGTTTTATCACGTTTATACGCGTTTAGTTAAGAGACATCATAAGACCCTCCCTAAGCTCAAAAAACAATATTATTTAACCATTTCAGCCATTTTGTGAGACCAAAGTGAGTAGCAGCTGAAAGAGCAGCAGTATACTTGTATTTAGCGTGTCACTTGCCACATCACCTGCCACAAACTGTGGATTGTCCACTTGCCATGTCACCTGCCACAAACTGTGGATTGTCCACTTGCCACGTCATCTGCCACGTCACCTGGCCATGCCACCTGCCACAAGTTGAGGATTGTCCACTGGCCACGTCACCTGGCACGTCAACTGGCCACTTCACCTGCCACAAGTTGTGGATTGTCCACTTGCCACGTCACCTGCCACAAGTTGTGAATTGTCCACTTGCCACGTCATCTGCCACGTCACCTGGCCATGCCACCTGCCACAAGTTGTGGATTGTCCACTGGCCACATCACCTGGCCACGTCACCTGGCCACGTCACCTGCCACAAGTTGTGGATTGTCCACTTGCCACGTCACCTGCCACGTCACCTGGCCACTTCACCTGCCACAAGTTGTGGATTGTCCACTGGCCACATCACCTGCCCAGTCAACTGGCCACGTCACCTGCCACAAGTTGTGGATTGTACACTTGCCACGTCAGCTGCCACAAGTTGTGGATTGTCCACTGGCCACGTCACCTGGCCATGTCAGCTGCCATGTCATCTGGCCTCATCACCTGCCACAAGTTGTGGATTTTCCACTTGCCATGTCACCTGGCCACATCACCTGCCACATCACCTGGCCACCTTACCTGCCACAAGTTGTGGATTGTCCACTGGCCATGTCACCTGCCACATCTACTGGCCACGTCACCTGCCACAAATTGTGGATTGTCCACTTGCCATGTCATCTGGCCACGTCACCCGTTCACATCACCTGGCACGTCACCTGGCCACAAGTTGTGGATTGTCCACTGACCACATCACCTGCCTTGTCCCTAAGCTCAAAAAACAATATTATTTAACCATTTCAGACATTTTGTGAGACCAGAGTGAGTAGCAGCTGAAAGAGCAGCAGTATACTTGTATTTAGCGTGTCACTTGCCACATCACCTGCCACAAGCTGCGGATTGTCCACTTGCCATGTCACCTGCCATGTCACCTGCCACAAGTTGTTGATTGTCCACTGGCCACGTCAACTGGCCACGTCACCTGCCACAAGTTGTGGATTGTCCACTTGCCACGTCACCTGCAACAAGTTGCGGATTGTCCACTTGCCACGTCACCTGGCCACATCACCTGGCCACGTCACCTGGCCATGTCACTTGGCCACAAGTTGCGGATTGTCCACTTGCCATATCACCTGCCACAAGTTGTGAATTGTCCACTTGCCACGTCACCTGCCACAAGTTGTGGATTGTCCACTGGCCACAACACCTGCCACAAGTTGTGGATTGTCCACTTGCCATGTCACCTTCCACGTCACCTGGCCACGTCACCTGCCACGTCACCTGCCACAAGTTGTGGATTGTCCACTGGCTACGTCACCTGTCACGTCAACTGGCCACTTCACCTGCCACAAGTTGTGGATTGTCCACTTGCCACGTCACCTGACCACATCACCTGCCACAAGTTGTGGATTGTCCACTTGCCACGTCACCTGGCCACGTCACCTGCCACAAGTTGTGGATTGTCCACTGGCCACGTCACCTGGCTATGTCAGCTGCCATGTCACCTGGCCACGTCACCTGCCACAAGTTGTGGATTTTCCACTTGCCATGTCACCTGGCCACGTCACCTGCCACATCACCTGGCCACGTTACCTGGCCACCTCACCTGCCACAAGTTGTGGATTGTTCACTGGCCACGTCACCTGCCACGTCAACTGGCCATGTCACCTGCCACAAGTTGTGGATTGTCCACTTGCCATGTCACCTGGCCATGTCACCTGGCCACGTCACCTGCCACGTGACCTGTTCACATCACCTGGCCATGTCACCTGGTCACGTCACCAGCCACAAGTTGTGGATTGTCCACTGGCCACGTCACCTGTCACTTCAACTGGCCACTTCACCTGCCACAAGTTGTGGATTGTCCACTTGCCATGTCACCTGACTACGTCACCTGCCACAAGTTGTGGATTGTTCACTTGCCATGTCACCTGGCCACGTCAACTGGCCACTTCACCTGCCACAAGTTGTGGATTGTCCACTGGCCACGTCACCTGGCCACGTCACCTGCCACAAGTTGTGGATTGTCCACTTGCCACATCACCAGACCATGTCACCTGCCACATCACCAGACCATGTCACCTGCCACATCACCTGGCCATGTCACCTGCCACAAGTGGTGGATTGTCCACTTGCCATGTCATCTGGCCACGTCACCTGCCAAATCACCTGCCACGTCACCTGGCCACGTCAGCTGCCAAATCACCTGGCCACGTCACCTGCCGCAAGTTGTGGATTATCCACTGGCCACGTCACCTGGCCATGTCAGCTGCCATGTCATCTGGCGATGTCACCTGCCACAAGTTGTGGATTTTATTTGTGATGAAAAAAAACTATGTTTTCAAAAACGTCATTTAAAATGATCGTGTGTGGGCAAAACGTTGTTTTATGTCTTCAAAAAAACGACCAAAAAAAAATTCGAACATGCTTGAATTTTTTGTGTCGTTTTTCAAAACGTCGTTTTTTGTGTCATAAAAAGTGATGGTGTGTGGGCAAAACAATGTTGAAAACGACGTTTTTAAACCCGCGTATGCTCAGAAGCAAGTTATGAGATGGAGCTTCAATGGAAAAGAGTGCCGTCGAACGTGGTGTACGTCACCACGCTTTGCTAGAGCTTTGTTGAAAAGCGATGGTGTGTATGCAACATCGTTTTGGAAAATGAAGTTTGAAAAACGTCGTTTTGTTTCGTGAGATGAAAAATTATGTTTTTTTTTCATCACAAAAAGTGATTGTGTGTACGCGGCATTATACTTCTGTAGCGCTTGGTTGCTACTAGTACATAGTTGACAACAGTCCCGAATTTCCCGGGACAATCCTGAATTTTGGACCCTTGTCCAGAATTATGCTTGTCCTGATTTTTTTCCCAGGATTTTGCTTTTCGTGAATGTTTTGCGCTAGAAACGGCAATGGCTACACAAAAATGTCCACTGCCGACGTCACAAGTAGACATGTGCACAACAAAAATTTTTGTTTATTTCTGTTTCGTTTCTGTTCGTTTATCGTGATTCGTAATGAGTCGTAATTTCGTAAGACGTTAGTTATCGTATTCGTACTCTTTAGTATTTTCGTAACACTTTTTTTTCCGTTTCCGTTTTTTTATGTTAGTTTATTTTTCGTTGATTCGAGATTAGTATTTTCGTTAAATGTTGTATTCTGCCTCGTTCGTATTTTTACAATGAATTTATTCGTTTATTCGTTTTTACGTTGGTTTATTTTTCGTTGTTTTGATATTCGTATTTACATTATATTTTCCATAATGCCACGTTTGTATTTTCGTAAGAAATAAATCTTCGTTGCTTTATGATCATTCGTATTTTCGTGTCTAATTTCATTTGATTATAACAACGTTCTTTTGTAGATTTTATTGCATTCGGAATTCTGTTAAAATACATTTTACGTTTATTCGACACACTACTCGTTGTAATTTTGTAAAACATCGTAATTTACTGTGATTGACTAACACAGATAAAGACACAAGGTCAAGGAGCCACATAAGAAAGAAGCTCTTCAGGGGAAGGGACAGCGCTGAGTGGCTATTGGTCACAGTACTAATGAAATTGAATTTACATTATTTCATTTCCGTTTTCCGAAGATTCATAATTTATTTTTCATTAGTTTTGCTTTTCGTTTTTTATTCTTTGTTCGGCATTTCGGTTGTTTTCTTTTCATTCTTCAAATATTAGTAAGTTTGCATTTTCGTTTATTTTTCGTAATTATGATTTTTTTTTTGTGTTCGGTGTTTTCGTTATTTCTATGTTTTCGTTTCTTTTTTCTTTCGTTGTGTTGTTCTTTTACATTTAGTAGTTTCGTATCTTCGTAGTTTTCCATATTCGTTATTTTTGGAAATATCGTTATTCGTTATTATTTGCGCTAAACCATTCGTTTATTCGTAGGTTAACGAATCAACGAAAATAACGAATAATGACGGAAAACGTATTCGTAACGAAAAAAATTGCACATGTCTAGTCACAAGTGTTGTTTCCCCTTGTGTTCAGTGCAGAGGAGAAGGGCAGCCAATCAGCTTCTCTCTTTAGTGTACAAATAGAAAATTCTATTGTACACTGAAGCCTATTGGCTGCAGGGATTGGTGGCCCCTACCCGCTTTCCACTGAACACAAGGATGTGATCATCCTCCACGCGCCGTTGCCGCCATCACCAACTTTCTGCCCCCTGTATCCGACGAGCGGGGACACCAATGGCTGGTGACACTGATGGTCCTGGCTCCCCCATTTTTACAAGGCTCCATTTCGGAAGACCCCTCGGACCCCCAGCTTGTCCCCACATCCTCACGCACAACAGGTACAATCTTCTGGCTGGGTATTGCTGTGTAGTGGATAGTGTAGTGTAATAATCAGTGTAGTGTAGTAGTTAGTATAGTTGTAATTATTGTAGTGGGTGTTGTGGTAGTTAGTGTAGTGGGTGTTGTGGTAGTTAGTGTAGTGGGTGTTGTGGTAATTAGTGTAGTGGGTGTTGTGGTAACCAGTGTAGTGTAGTGGGTGTTGTGGTAACCAGTGTAGTGTAGTGGATGGTGTAGTAACCAGTGTAGTGTAGTGGTAATTAGTGTAGTGGGTGATGTAGTGAACAGTGTAGTGCGTGTTGCACCTGATGCAAGGACGGACTCTGGTGTGGAAGCACCTGATGCAAGGGCGGACTCTGCTGGGGAGGCACCTGATGCAAGGGCGGACTCTGCTGGGGAGGCACCTGATGCAAGGGCGGACTCTGCTGGGGAGGCACCTGATGCAAGGGCGGACTCTGCTGGGGAGGCACCTGATGCAAGGGCGGACTCTGCTGGGGAGGCACCTGGTGCAAGGGCGGACTCTGCTGGGGAGGCACCTGGTGCAAGGGCGGACTCTGCTGGGGAGGCACCTGATGCAAGGGCGGACTCTGCTGGGGAGGCACCTGATGCAAGGGCGGACTCTGCTGGGGAGGCACCTGGTGCAAGGGCGGACTCTGCTGGGGAGGCACCTGGTGCAAGGGCGGACTCTGCTGGGGAGGCACCTGATGCAAGGGCGGACTCTGCTGGGGAGGCACCTGATGCAAGGGCAGACTCTACTGGGGAGGCACCTGATGCAAGGGCGGACTCTGCTGGGGAGGCACCTGATGCAAGAGCGGACTCGGCTGAGGAGGCACCTGATGCAAGGGCAGACTCGGCTGAGGAGGCACCTGATGCAAGGGCAGACTCTGCTGGGGAGGCATCTGGCGGCAGGCGACGTTACAGGTGACACGCTCAGGGCTTCCACTGATTCGGCATTATGGTGAGTTGAATGATTTCATTTTATATTACAATGTTATAATAGAAATAATGCGCTTCAATCACCCTGACACCATAACAACATTGGTGCCGGGATGATTGATGCGCTAACCCCAGGTGTTTTGGAGTATCTTTATCTGCCGATTTTGTTAAACTTTCTGGAATACACACATTTTTATTGTAGTGTAGGATCTTTCTTTCTCCTTCCCTCATTCGGACGTTAACCACACCGCTTCCAAGCCACGTCTATTTAAACCATGCCCACTATTGCGTGTAAACCACGCCCATTATTCACTTTGCGCACTGCATTTTTCGGACGCTCCAGCCCAGAGGAACAAATTGTTCATGCAGCTCCAGCCCAGAGGAACAGACTGTCCATGCTAAAGAAGGACACCCTGCAACAGCTCAAGGACTGAATGCCACTGCGACACACCTGCATCTAAGATCGATCGTCTTTGGGAAGACCCTGAAAGAGCATGAAGAGCATCTGGAGAAGTTCCTGAAAAGACTCTATGATGAGGGGTTGAAGCTGTCTCATGAGAAGTGCCAGTTTTATCAATCCTCGGTCAACTACCTTGGTCACATCGTGTCTGCTGATGGAGTGGCTACAGACCCCTAGAACCTAGAAGCTGTCATTTCCTGGCTGAAGCCCACTAATGTCACTGAACTCAGGTCATTCCTGGGGTTCTGTTCCTACTACAGAAGATTTGTTGAGGGATTCGCTAAGATAGCTCGCCCACTCTATGAGCTACTGAAAAGTGAGGAGGAAGATGATGACCCGAAAAAGGCCTGTCAGACCAGCTGGAGGGCCTAGAAAACCCAGAGAGTCCATTCAGGAACAGTGCACTGCCCAATTTGAAGAGGCCTTTAGGCAGCTGAAGTGGAGTCTAACAACTAACCCAGTTCTGGCCTATGCAGATACAACCAAGCCATATGAACTACACGTTGACACTAGTCGAGACCGGGGTCAGGAACAAGGATGCTGACGCTCTGTCAAGAAGGTCCCATTGCTCCAGTGACCCCCCCCCCCCCCCCAGAAGAGTGGACCCGGCTGACACCTGAAGGAGTACGAGCCTTGTGTCAGGGAGCAGATGCAGGGCCAAAGACATTGGAGTTTCAGCTGCTGGTGTCCCCAAATGTTATTGCAATATCACCCAAGTCGGGGATGAAGGTCTGCCGAAGCCTACCAAGGGACACACAGCCTGCAACTCCACCCCAGAGAAACAGATTGTTCTTGCAGCTCCAGCCCAGAGGAACAAATTGTTCATGCTAAAGAAGGAAATCTAAGATCGATCGATCGATCAGGAGAGGACCACTGACTGTGTACAGGATTTGGTGAGGGGCCTTTGCCCAGGAACCTTTCATGCTTTTCATAGAATACCACATCCAAATATTGTCCACAGAGCTCCTACATTGCCGGTAAAGATAATAAAACGCAAAGCTTTGGCTTCAGGACATTACCATGGTTACTTTTAAAGGGGACACACCACAGGTATTGATATAATTTCACTGGGTACTAGAGGTATCATAGGCCTGTCTGGGGTTCCCTTTTCGCCACAGCATCCCACACACACCAAAATTAACATTACATGCAGGCGAGTTGTTAGAATGACAATCGGCTGTTTTTTTTTAAATCCTTGCCGTACATACCGTTTTAGATGTATATGTTCACAGCGGCTTCCAGGTATAATCTGCGGTACTGGGCGTTCCTAATTGATTGACAGATTTCCGACCGACGCATACAGCGCGCCACGAGTTGCCGAAAGAAGCCGGGCTGCGAGTCGGCTCTATACCGACATTCGGCTTCTTTCGGCAACTCGTGACGCGCTGTATGCGCCCGTTGGAAGCCTGTCAATCAATTAGGAATGCCCAGTTCCGCTGATTATACCCAGAAGCCGCGGTAAACATATACATCTAAAACGGTATGTACGGCAAGAATTTTAAAAAAAACAGCCGATTGTCATTCTAACAATTCGCCTGCATGTAATGTTAAAAAAAAAATTTGGGGATGAACCCCCACTTTAATTTGTACATATTGTTACCTATTGCTTTTGTTGTTTGCATAGACTTCCTCACCTTTTTCTTTAACCACTTCAATACTGCTTCACGTCCAAAGACGTGAACAGCGCGGACCTGAGGCGCCGGGGTCACGTCTTTGGACGTGATTTGCTTGTAATTCCCCGCGCGCGCCCCACAGGGTGGCGCGCGGTGGGGAAAAACAGTCCCGACGCATCACCGAGGATCCGATGCGTGTACCCGGCGGCCGCGATGTCCGTCAGGTACACGCGATCGTCGGTGAGACAGCAGGGACGTGGAGCTCTGAGTGTAAACACAGAGCTCCACGTCCTGTCAGGGAGAGGTGACAGATGCTGTTTCTCTTGTACATAGGGAGACAGCATCGATCACCTCCCCCAGTCACCCCCCTCCCCCCACACAGTTAGAACACACCCAGGCAATACATTTAACCCCTTCCTCACCCCCTAGTGTTAACCCCTTCAATGCCAGTCACATTTATACAGTAATTAGTGCATTTTTATAGCACTGGTCGCTGTATAAATGTGAATGGCGCCAAAAATGTGTCAAAAGTGTCCGATGTGTCCGTCGCAATATCGCAGTCCCAATAAAAATCGCAGATCGCCGCCATTAGGTGCTATAACTTTTGCGCAAAGCAGTCACTTATTGTGATTTTTTTTTTTTTTTTACAAAAATACGTAGAAGAATACGTATCAGCCTTAACTGAGAAAAAAAATATAAAAAAAAAATGGGATATTTATTATAGCAACAAGTAAAAAATATATATATATTTTTAAATTGTCGCTCTTTTTTTCATTATAACGCAAAAAATAAAAACCGCACAGGCGATCAAATACCACCAAAAGAAAGCTCTATTTGTGGGGAAAAAAGGGACGACAATTTTGTTTGGGTGCCACGTCGCACTACCGCGCAATTGTCAGTTAAAGCGACGCAGTGCCGGAAGCTGATATTTCGCCTGGGCACGAAGGGGGTTTATGTGCCCAGTAAGCAAGTGGTTAAACTGTTTCAACCAAGTCCTGGCTGACTAATGTTAATCTGAACTTTACTTTTCTTCAAGTAAAATACAAGAAGAACTGTGTTGTGTATTCCTGCTGAGTTATTCCATTCAGGGCCGTCTCTACCATAGGGCAAACAGGGGCAGCTGCCCAGGGCCCTGTCACTGTTGGGGGCCCAAAGCAACCCCCATTTTTTTTAGGGGTCCAGTGGTCCGGAGGTCCCCAGGGGCCCGGAGGCCCCCAGGGCCCAAGATGGCAACCCCCCCTTTTTTTTATTTTTAAAAAAATATATATATATATTTATTTTATAATTTTTATTTTATTTTTTATTAAAGGGCCAATTTTTTAAATATATTTTTATTTTTTATTAAAGGGCCATTTTTTTTAGGGGTCCACAGGGACCCGGAGGCCCCCAGGGCCCCAGATGACAACTCCCTTTTTTTATTTATTTTTAAATAAAAATATATATTTATTTTATATATTTTTATTTTATTTTTTATTAAAGGGCCAATTTTTTTTAGAGGTCTGGAGGTCCCCAGGGCCCTGGATGACGACCCCCCTTTTTTATAAAAAAAAAAAACTTTTTTATATATTTATTTTAATATATATATATATATATATATATATATATATATATATATATATATATACAGTGCAGAAAATAAGTATTTGAACACCCTGCTATTTTGCAAGTTCTCCCACTTGGAAATCATGGAGGGGTCTGAAATTGTTATCGTAGGTGCATGTCCACTGTGAGATACATAATCAAAAAAAAAAATTCCAGAAATCACAATGTATGATTTTTTTAACTATTTATTTGTATGATACAGCTGCAAATAAGTATTTGAACACCTGAGAAAATCAATGTTAATATTTGGTACAGTAGCCTTTGTTTGCAATTACAGAGGTCAAACGTTTCTTGTAGTTTTTCACCAGGTTTGCACACACTGGAGGAGGGATTTTGGCCCACTCCTCCACACAGATCTTCTCTAGATCAGTCAGGTTTCTGGGCTGTCGCTGAGAAACACAGAGTTTGAGCTCCCTCCAAAGATTCTCTATTGGGTTTAGGTCTGGAGACTGACTAGGCCATGCCAGAACCTTGATATGCTTCTTACAGAGCCACTCCTTGGTTATCCTGGCTGTGTGCTTCGGGTCATTGTCATGTTGGAAGACCCAGCCTCGACCCATCTTCAAAGCTCTAACTGAGGGAAGGAGGTTGTTGCCCAAAATCTCACAATACATGGCCCCGGTCATCCTCTCCTTAATACAGTGCAGTCGCCCTGTCCCATGTGCAGAAAAACACCCCCAAAGCATGATGCTACCACCCCCATGCTTCACAGTAGGGATGGTGTTCTTGGGATGGTACTCATCATTCTTCTTCCTCCAAACACGGTTAGTGGAATTATGACCAAAAAGTTCTATTTTGGTCTCATCTGACCACATGACTTTCTCCCATGACTCCTCTGGATCATCCAAATGGTCATTGGCAAACTTAAGACGGGCCTTGACATGTGCTGGTTTAAGCAGGGGAACCTTCCGTGCCATGCATGATTTCAAACCATGACGTCTTAGTGTATTACCAACAGTAACCTTGGAAACGGTGGTCCCAGCTCTTTTCAGGTCATTGACCAGCTCCTCCGGTGTAGTCCTGGGCTGATTTCTCACCTTTCTTAGGATCATTGAGACCCCACAAGGTGAGATTTTGCATGGGGCCCCAGTCCGAGGGAGATTGACAGTCATGTTTAGCTTCTTCCATTTTCTAATGATTGCTCCAACAGTGGACCTTTTTTCACCAAGCTGCTTGGCAATTTCCCCGTAGCCCTTTCCAGCCTTGTGGAGGTGTACAATTTTGTCTCTAGTGTCTTTGGACAGCTCTTTGGTCTTGGCCATGTTAGTAGTTGGATTCTTACTGATTGTATGGGGTGGACAGGTGTCTTTATGCAGCTAATGACCTCAAACAGGTGCATCTAATTTAGGATAATAAATGGAGTGGAGGTGGACATTTTAAAGGCAGACTAACAGGTCTTTGAGGGTCAGAATTCTAGCTGATAGACAGGTGTTCAAATACTTCTTTGCAGCTGTATCATACAAATAAATAGTTAAAAAATCATAAATTGTGATTTCTGGAATTTTTTTTTTGATTATGTCTCTCACAGTGGACATGCACCTACGATGACAATTTCAGACCCCTCCATGATTTCCAAGTGGGAGAACTTGCAAAATAGCAGGGTGTTCAAATACCTTTTTTCTGCACTGTATATATATATATATATATATATATATATATTATATAATATAAATGTTATTATTATTAAAGGACCCAGAGGTCCCCAGGGCCCTGGATGGCAACCCCCTTTTTTAAAAAAAATGTTTTATATTTTATTTCTTTTTATTTATTTTTATTTATATATATATATATATATATATATATATATATATATAATTAAAGGGCTCAGAAGTCCCCAGGGCCCCATGTGGCAAACACCCTTTTTTATTTTTTTTATAAATGTTTATTTTTTTTATTTTTGTTTATATTTTTTTTTATTAAAGGGCCCAGAGGTTCCCAGGGCCCTGGATGGCAACCCCACTTTTTTTTTTATAAGTGTTTATTTTTAATATATATATATTTTTTTATTATTAAAGGGTCCAGAGGTCCCGGATGGCAACCCCCCTTTTTTTGTAGTTTATTTTTATAAAAAAAATTTAAATTATTAAAGGGCCCAGAGGTCCCCAGATGGCAACCCCATTTTTAAAAAAAATATATATTTTTTATATATATTTTGTATTTCTTTTTTTCTTTTTATTAAAGGGCCCAGAGGTCCCCAGGGCCCCGGATGGCTACACCCCTTTTTTTATATATATTTTTCTTTATTAAATCTTTTTTTTGTAAAGGGCCTCCCGCTTCTAAATTCGCGGCAGCCCCGCCCCCCCCCCCCCCGCGTCTCAATTTAAGGGGGCAGCACCCCCCCCCCCCCCCCGTTCTCTGCTCCAGGGGGCCCATGCCTGAAGCTGTGTGAGGGGCCCCATAATTCCTGATGGCGGCCCTGCCGCCTGTTAAGCCCCTGTGCTGCCCACAAATCAGGCTGAAAATCTTCAGCGGCACGCAGCCAGGTGACAGTACTGCTTCCCTTCCCAGTGTTTTAAAATGTACAGAACCCCTGGCTTCCCTTTAGACATGCACTTCTCCCTTCCTGCCACTGGGTGCTGCTTGTATATAAAAGTGAATTAGAATGTGATTTTATAACATCCCCAGTTTGCTCTTCCCGAGGCTGACTTCTTCATGTCCTGCTCTTCAATGTATGTCACTGTTTGCTAATCTATATTGTAAATAGAAGTTTTCTGTAGAGTGTGCCCAAAATCTTTATAATATTTGATGATTCACTGCAGGTCTGGTCAGTGTTTTAAAAAGTTCCTGTATTTTACACATGGCATGGAATGGGGTCACAGCACCATCTGTCCATTCTGCTTTAGCACCATGGGACCCCAGGCCATGCCATGTGTAAAATAGAGGAACTCCCCAAATCACAGACCAGACCTGCAGTCCAGGCTGAGTGAGGCCTCAGACCACATGGCATTACTGTCTTTATTTAACTGCTTGATGGGCTTATTTTGGGCCTGACTGGTTCACATGTATGTGTTTTGGCGGCCCACATTTGTGCAGGCACAGCAGCCCATTCATTTGATGCCTCGTGTAATAGGCTGAGCACACGGCACACCTATGCCCATCAAGCAATGAAATACAGCACTGTCTGTCCATTCTGCTGTGACTTATCTGCAGTTCCCGCACTGTCAAACTCGCTGCATTTTTAGATGTTTAGGTCACGCTTTTAAAAACACAGTGCGTTTGTGTGTGCAAGAACTGCAGGTAAGTAGCATGGTGCAAGAACTGCAGGTAAGTAGCATGGTGCAAAAGCAGAATGGATTTCAAGGCAACTGATTTTTAAAATGCTGAATGCACCTTTTTTCTGCAAGAAACAAAGGCATGGCAGCCCATTCAAATCAATGCTGTGCCTGCACAAATGAGGGCCGCCAAAACACATACATGTGAACCAGCCAGGCCCAAAATAAGCTAAAGGGGGGGCCCAAAAAAAATGTTTGCCCAGGGCCCAAACCATATTAAAGACGGCCCTGATTCCATTAATCACATTGCTAGGTGTTCCAGAGGGGCTGGGACTTTTCATTGGGGTTGAAAGGCAGAATAACGGACTGAACAAACAAAAGCAGCTCCCTCTGGGGTTTTCTACACATTGCTCCTCCTCCTCTGCATTAACTCCTGCAGACTGTTGCTCCCAGGAATTCTCTCCTCCTGCACAAAACTTCCACTATTAGATCCCGTCCCATCATCTTAATTAAGACCAAAAGGAATCACTCTAAAAAATCCAGACTTTCTGGCTGTAATCCAGTGCTGTTATTAGGCCAGAGGTCTGCAGTACCTCTCCCCGCCGGCCTAGTAATTTAATAGCACATTTAGTAGCACATGCTGAATGATGGACTACTGCTACCAGATAGTCTGGCCTGCAAATCCTGCTCCTACAGGCAGCAGCGACTTGACACACTCCCAACAGTCTCTCCTCTGGCCTGGCATCCAGCTCCCCTGGCATGCCGCATCCAGAACTTCCAGTCCTGAGTCCATGAGAGAACTTTAACTGGAAATACGTTCCGACAGCCTATCCAGCCCTTCTGTTCCAGGACTCTTCATCTATAACCGTGTAAAGATGAAGACTTCATCCATGGCTGTGTACTGATGAAGCCCCCTCCCAGCTCTCCCAGACTCCTCCATGATCGCCAACCCCCCCCCCCCCAGATGGGGATGGCCTCCTGCTACTGCCTAGTACTCTATTCTCCACTTCTCCAAACTGACAACAACTCCCCATTGGCATGTGACCTCAGCTTATATGGGAGGCCTGCCCCCTGCCAATACCAAGTCCTAAGCCCCGCCCCTCTTCCAGAACAATCTCCCTGGAAGCAGGGGAGACGCCTCAGAACTAGAGCATAGGTTGTCACACCCACTGCTACACTAATCACTCCCTGCCCCCAGATCAAAACAAGCAGGCCTAGCCTGAACATAGGCCTGCCCAAATCTACCCTTCACTGACAGTTTCCCTAGCAAAAATCATATTCTAGCACCTACCAATGGTAGAGGTTGCTACACTTATTTGTTATTGCAGGTAAATAATGGATTCTAAGTAGAAGCAATGTGCTGTCATTGATGAAGGAGAGGCACATGCTGTCTGACATCCACAGAAGACTACAAAATGTTTACAGAGATGCCACCATAGACATTAGCAATGTGCACAGGTGGATGAAGAATTTTGAAGAAGGGGAAACCCATTGAGGACAAACCACGCAGTGGAAAATCATCAGCTTCGATCACTGACACGAATTGTCAGCGAGTGGATGAACTAATTCACGCAGACAGATGAGTTTGCTGGACATTCTCTGTACCTAACCTGAAATCTGCAAAACCCAAACATAGTGCCAATTGAAGTCTCTGGGAGACAAGGTTTTTTTTCTGCTCCCCAGAAAAAGAAAAAAGAAGCATGAGTAGCTGAGACCTACCACTGGAGACATGCACAATACTTTTTTTTTTTTTAATTCCCTGAGAGATGGTATGGACACATATCTCAGATGGGTGTGTATCACATACACAATGTCATGGTAGCTTGACGCGTTTCGTGGCTTGAGCCGCTCATTAGGAGCATGTATGTGCAGTGTCTGCAATAGGGATATAAATAAAGTCAGTAAGGTATCTTGAGGTGAGGGGGGGAGATGATACCCCCCTTTGTCATCATGAGCTTCATTTAAAGTCCCACCCACCCCCCTATTTGCATCACTGTGGTTTACCGCCACATTGTAGCATTTTTATATAAATGGAACGGATGTAAACAGGTGGCATCCATTAACTACCTTTTACATTTTAATGGATTTGGACGTTGGCTAGTCTGCTTAAAAAAACAGACCTGAACGAACATGGAATGTATGTGAATGTAAACAGATCATCATCCTACCCATAAACATACATTGTGGTTCAGTCTGGATCAGGGTGAAAAACTAACTGACAGATCTACACTGAATGCCCATGTAAAAGGGCCCAACAATAGGTAGTTACTTTAAATAACATGGGTGGATGATGCCTTAAACCCACACATGAAGTGGAATATACTACAAAAAAGTGACCTTGAAAAAAACTATTGCTACTAAAGGACGTTTAAATAAAGCAGGGAAGGATCCCTCTCAACATCTATACCAGACCTATATCCAAGATAAGGGGCTGGTATGGATTTTATGGTGGGCAATAAAACAGCAAGGGGTTCCCCCCAAAATCTATAGCAGACCCTTATTTAAAGGAAGGTACAGCCAAAGCTCGTTTGGCTGTACTTCTCCTGTGGGTCATAGGAGTGCAGTTCGTTTTGCACTGCTATGGATCACAGGTGTGCAGTTTGTTTTGCACTCCTGTGACCCATTTTCAGCAGAGAGCGGGCTGAAGTCCGCTCTCTGCTGACATGACAGAGTCGATCTAGGTTCGGGTGTCATCACAACCTTAGAGTCGGGATACGCTTCCATGCCTGGACCGGCACCTGGCTCAACCTCTCAGTGAGCCACTGAGAGCCTGAGCCGGGCGCTTCCGCCCCTCCACAGCTCAGTGCTCCAGTGAGCAAGGAGGGGGCAGAGCAGAGAGCTACTGATTGACAGTCAGCAGCTTTCTGCTCACAGAGCTGTGATAACTGAGTGATCAGCGGTGTTCGATCGATCGGTTCTTAGTGTAGAGGCACCAGGGGACAGATGCAGCAATGGACCAATGCTGCATCCACCTAGGTAAGTATGAATCGAAAAAAAAAAAAAAAAAACTTACCGTATTTATCAGCACAGGCATATAACACGCACCCTAACTTTAAGAGGGAAGTTTCAGGAAAAAAACTTTCCACAGCCCCCTGCGTATAATACGAAGACACAATTTACCCTCTATTTTCAGGGAAAAAAAGTGAGTGTTATACGCCAATACAGTACTTCTCCTTTAAGCATTTGGCCTAGCTGGCCAGGAAAGGGAGGAAAAAAGAGATGATCTAATTAACTTGGGTTCTACCAAATTTTAAAGTTGTTATATCTTTATTTAAAATAATTATCTGACAATGTTAAAGATCTGAAATGTTAAAGAATCAATCTCTAGTCATTGTAGTCATGGCCTGATATGTCTAGGGACTGGGAACACATGGGTGACAGCCTGTTAATAAAGGCTCGTTCATACTTGCAGTAATCTTTGCTGCCCCTCTAAAAAAAAGTGATTCACGGTGGATTTTTGCCACAGCCCATCTTTAGGTGGGCGGTAAAATTGCAGTTTAACAGTCTGCTTTTACTGGTATCTGGCTGCATATGTGAACCAGTCCTAAAACAGATTGTCCAGCTAAAAAGAGATTTTCGTATATGGGGATGGTAGCAAAACTGCGGTAGTAGGGGTATATCTTCAAACTTGAAAGGTCTCATGCACACTGGGCATTAAGAAGGAATGATTTTAAAGCGAAGCTCCACCCTGATTTTTTTTTTTTTCAAAAATCTAAAAAAAAAATTAAAAAAATTTAATGAAAAAAAAAAAAATACTCACCCTAAATAGGCTGTTGCTATGCGGAAGTCCCGAATCTGCCCTCATCTTCCGCGGTGTGGTTTTCTTCCTCCTCCTCTTCTCGGTGTAGTCTTGTGAATGGGCCGCGCTGCATTCTGGGAACTGTGTGTATCCCAGAAAGCAGCCGGACCATTCACAAAGCGCCACGCTGCTCGCACATGTGCAGTAGGAAACGGGCAGTGAAGCTGCACGGCTTCACTGCCTGTTTCCCTGACTGTGGATGGCAGTGCCGGGATCGAGGATCGGCATCGGCGGGGGCCGTCAGCGCGGGCGCCTAGGACAGGTAAGTGTCCTTATTCAAAGTCAGCAGCTACACTGTTAGTAGCTGCCGACTTTGAAAAAAAAAAAATGCGGGTGGAGCTCCGCTTTAAACTGGCTGCAAACATTTAGGGCTCATGCACACCGGATGTTTGCCCAGGTCTCCGGAATACCTTTCTCAAGGCAGGAGAAAAGCAGCATCAAAAGGTGCCTGAAGATGTGTTTTTGTAAATAAGTTTAGGTGCGTTTAGGTGCTTCAAGCGCTTGGGCATTAATTCATTTTATTGGCCAAAATTATAATATATACGGCCATTGAAATGAATGAACGCTTAAGCTAAGGTGACCAGATTTTTAAAATGAAATCAGGGGACATATTTTATTTTTTACTAGTAATGGCGGCAATTAGCGAATCTCTGCCCCACTACCGCCCACCTTGCAGCCTGTCAAGTCTCATTCACCAGGCCCCAGCTACTACTGGGTGGGGAGAGGAGGAAGATCACGCCGCCAGGGAAGGCAAGGAGATAAACAGGCAGGCAGCTGGCCAAGACGGGAGCCAAGGCAGAAGAAAATGCGAGCGGAGATAAATGGGCATGCACCCGAAACTGAAGAAATATTCACTCTATTCTGACGAGCACATGATCATCAGAAAGGGGCACAGATGATGGAAAAAATACACCCACAAGCTACTAGGCGCAGCGGAGCGGGGGGTGCAATTACGATTTTTTTTTTTTTAAATTCTGCACTGACTGTCTATGAAATTGCCCCAGCCCCTGTTCAAATCCAATCCGGGGACAAAACTTGGGACAGACTTGGTCTGGGGACAGTGTCCTCAATCCGGGGACTGTCCCCTGAAACTGGGGATGTCTGGTCACCCTAGCTTAAGCACTAAATGGTTCTGACAAACAAAACGATGCTGCTCCTGAATGTGCTGGCAGTGTTTTGTTTTTTTTCCTGCCTGTAAACGCTTATGTGTATACATAAGCTAACACTGAGGGGTATTAAGAAGCAATTTTTTTTTAAATGCTCCTAAAAGTGGCATTTCTTCCCATAAGGGATCCTTTCACTATGTGGGGGTTGAATATAAGGGGCAGTATGTCTGTGTTAATAGCATGACATGAAAATGGATGAGCCCGTAGGTATTGTCATATGAGTGTTTGTTTAACCTTCGAAGTACTAGGCATACTCCAGCACTTCAACCACACCTTTGGGATTAAATAAAGAGGTATCGGGTTAACTGAAGGACACGCAGTCTGTAAATTGGCAACATTTTCTCCAGGGTCCTCTTGTAAGTAATGACTCTGACTGAGGGGACCCTTTTGTTTTCTAATTGTTTCCTGCAATTCCCATGGAACAGAGGAATCCAGAGAATCCATCAGGGCTGTACACAAGTAAACATGGTGAATAGAGACAGCCAGGGCCCTGTAATGTAAATAAAGAGCAGACAGAAACCCAGCAGTCACAAATGTCCTGAAATCCTTGCAGATCTCATCACTTTCCATAAAACATTGGAAAAAAATCCTCAGAGATAGCCTAGAGGAGTCATCACTCACCGGTATTGATCCTGAGAACCACAAAAGTATCCTAGAAACCTGGTATTACCCCAAGTTGTACTGTACTTGAACTATCTCCCCTGCTCAGACTGTCCAACAAACTTTACAGCTACACAGATGTAGCGCTCACCCCCGAAGGAGCCGCTGGTTTGATGATGGGATCGGCAGATTAAGTTGCACTTCTTCTCTCTAGGGGTGCACCAGAAGTATTCAGTAACAAATGGAATGTCCAGACAGGCAAATAAAGGGTTTTCTCTGTATTTTTTATTCCAGGCCAACATAGCCAAACATCAACTCAATAAAAGCGAGACAGGTTGATGAAGAAAGAAACTCTCAATGTCGGGCCTGGAGTAGGGCACAGCATAACTCAGCTGCTAAGTGTACAGATTTGCTCACATCGCCATTCAGACACAGACAGGGAGGAAAACAGGTCTCCTTCGTTGACCTGGCTTTAGGCCACTGCCACAGGCCAGTGTAACTTGAAAAATTTGCAATTTGTCTGGATAAAGCAAAGCCTCCCCGTAATGTTTTCTCAGTGACCCATACCGAGCGTCATCGGCGCGCACCTGTGTATGGCCTAGGTGCCTAATTCTCTCGACGGCATCGGAAAACCAGCCACTCACTGGAGTCCCTCCAGACTCGACTCCGACTGAGACTCTGTAGGTCCCGGACACCTGGCAAGGCAGACCACGCCGCCGGGGCCCATGGGTGCGCACACCCTAAAGGGACCCCCACAGGCGACGCAAAAAAAGGAACCCCGACACATGACCTGACTCTCAGATATATCCCCTCCCAGAATGCCCAGCGAGAGAAACCCTCTCCAATTGGCTGCTGAGGAAGAATCCATTCGCCAGAAATCCCTCTGGCTCCCACTGCCGGCCAGGGACAGATTCACATCCCCAGAATGCAGTCCGAGCCAGTGGATCTTTACGGAACGATACAGGTCACAAACCTAACAAATCGTGACCGGGAGCAAAGTAACTCTCCCAATCCAACTAATTTCTTTTTTTTCCCTAGTGCAATACCCGTGCTAAAGGCAAGGGGGCGCTACACTCCCCTCCCCCAAAGAGACACTGTCCCCAGTGTCTATAGCATTCGGATACGAATGCTGGCCCGACATCAACTTTAAAGAGACAGAAAGAGAAGAAAAGTATAACACATATGGCAATACACCCTGCAATAGTCCGCCCTGCTGAGGAAGTTATCTTACGCAACGCGTCCGGGGGTCAGGAACCACTCCACGTCACTCGCTGTTGTCCCATATTTTCGCCTGAGCTGTTGATCTTGTGATTTACATGCCTTTTTATTTCATCGAGGATGTGAGCAACCTGCACGTTCTTATTCATTAAAATCATCTGGTTTATACGGAAGCTCTTAGATTTCGTTTGTCTCTTTGTATATTATCGGTACATGCTTGGTTGGTGGTGCCACTGAGGCTATCTCCTTTGGAGGATTATTATACACCCTTGAGCCATCCGGATTCCTACCATTGATTTTAAGCCTATATAGACCTTTTGGTAAAACAAAGGTCTTTACCTGAGGTGAGAGTACCCATCTTTACTGGTGAAGGGATCACATTCTGAATTTGAAATTGGTTTACCAGTCACGTGGTGAAGATTCTTTCAATATTTGGTCGCAGGATTTCATTCATTCTTTATTTACACATACAGATTGTAAATACTTTATGGACAATTTTCCTTTTCTTTGTTTTCACATTTCATGAGTATGTTTAATACCATGTAATTTTAGGTTTGCGCTGCACTGTTTTTTCTATTTATAACATTATCACAAATGATACATATTACACAACCCCAACTACCTAGCTACTCAGTCTCCACAGCGTAGGTGATAGATAGGTCCAAAAATCCTGCAAACACAATTTGAAAAGAAAAAAACATATAGGGCTAGATTCAGGTAGATGGGCGTAAAAGTATTCTGGCGTAGCGTATCCCATTTACGCTACGCCTCCGCAACTTTTACGGGCAAGTGCTGTATTCACAAAGCACTTGCCTGTAAAGTTGCGGCGGCGTATCGTAAATGTCCCGGCCTAATTCTAATTCGGCGGGTAGGGGGCGTGTATCATTTAAATGAAGCGCGTCCCCGCGCCCCCGCGCCGAACGAACTGCGCATGCACCGGGCCTGAACGTAGCCCAGTACGCATGCTCGGAATCACGTCGGAAATAGTCAATGAAAATGACGTGAATGTCACTTACGCACAGCCCTATTCGCAAACGTTTTACGCAAACTACGTAAACGACGGGAAAAATTACGCACGCCGTCCATACTTAACATTGGCTGCGCCTCATACAGCAGGGGTAACATTACGCCGGACCTACGCTAACGCAAACGACGTAAAACAAATGCGCAAGCGGGGCGTACATTCGGGAATCGGCGTATTACGCTCATTTGCATATTTTACATGGGAAAGTCACCTAGCAGCCAGCGTAAATATGCAAGTTAGATACGACGGCGTAAGAGACTTACGCCAGTCGGATCTAATAGAAATCTATGTGTATCTGATTGTATGAATCAGGCGCATAGATAGGAGGGCTCAGAGGCAGAGATACGACGGCGTATCTGGAGATACGCCATCGTATCTCCTACCTGAATCTAGACCATAGTATTCACATTAGTTCTCCTAGAGCAGAAGCAAATCTGTGGGCTCTAACATGAGCACAAAACTTCCCTTCTCTCTCAAGAGGCCACATACTTTAATATAAGTGGTTCAATTGGAACATAAAACATGAAGGACACAGTGAGCTGGCTCCCAGTTGATGGTGCTGGCTTACATGTGATGTTTTAAACAGAAGTGTGATTTTTAAACACAAGTGGGAAGAGTTAAAAAACAGGAGTTTGCTTTTAACTGTTTCTGCTTGCAAGTGTCATTTGTTTCTGACACTTTTTAAACAGGTTTTTTATTTCTCTCTGCTAAGGGGAGTGTTTAATTGTGATCAGGTGAACAGGTTATTTTTTTTTCTCTGCTAATCAAGGGGAGTGTTTTATTGTGAATAGGTGAGTATAAAGTCTCTGTCAAGCTCCCATAAGGAGTTAAGACAGGAGTCTTCTAAACTGTAAGTAACATCTTAAACTTCCTACAAGTAATTATATTGTAACTGGGAAATGTGTGCTAGCAGGGTTGAAGGTTTTGCTCAGTGCACATGTGTCACATGTATGCAAAATTGGTGCAACAGCTCCAGGATGGATACCGCTGTGACAGATGTGAGCAGGTTGCCCTTCTGGAAGCTTGCATTAGAGATCTGGAGGAGCAAGTTGCAACACTGGGCAGAAAGGACAACCTTGAAAGGGGTCCTCTGCTTGCTGAGCAGGTGGTCAGTAGGGTTAATGTCAAGGGTGGAGGGGCAAGTCAGAATTATCAGATAGGAAGATGGGTTAATGTAGTTAGAGGGAGTGGAAGGGGCTTGCAGACAAGGAAGGCCAATCCTGTATTTGTGCATCAAAACAAATTTGCCAAGTTGGGTGAAGATGTGGAGGTGGCTAACACAGAGGTGGCAGCACTAGATGTTACTGCTACCCCTAACAGCCGGGAGAGCAACCCATCTAGTAGAAGTGGTGAGGGCAGTGCAGGTAGGCCTAGACAGTTGGTGGTAATAGGGGATTCTATAATCAGAAGGACTGATAGAATAATTTGTCGCCAGGATCACCTCAACCGAATGGTTTGCTGTCTCCCTGGTGCCAGGGTTCGGCATGTGGTGGACCGGGTGGATAAATTACTGGGAGGGGCTGGGCATGACCCAGCTGTCTTGGTCCATGTTGGAACCAATGACAGTATACATGGAAGGTGGAGGCTCTTTAAGAATCAATTTAAAGAACTAGGCTGCAAGATGAAGGGAAGGACCTCCAAGGTAATATTCTCTGAAATATTGCCTGTGCCATACGCGACACAGGAAAGGCAGGGGGAGATTAGAGAGCTGAATGCATGGCTAAAGACCTGGTGTAGGAAGGAGGGATTTGGGTTTCTAAAGCACCTGGATGACTTTTCGTTGGGGTGCAACCTATATGCTAAAGATGGTTTGCACTTGAATGGAAGGGGGTCTGCTGTGCTGGGGGAGAGGTTTAGGGGAATGCTGGAGGAGTATTTAAACTAGACTTGAGGGGGAGGGTGAACTAGAACTACATCGGGCACACAGGTCAGTTAGGGGTCAGACATTAATGGAGAGTGGAATGGGGATAGATGGAGGTGGGGTTATGGCAGGTGATGAGAAAGTTCCCATGTTGCAAACAGCCATTGGAAATTATAGTGCCATTTGCACTACTAAAAATTATATGAAAAACATCAGCGAAAAATGTAACAATACATTTGTTCACCAATGCCAGAAGCCTTCCAAGCAAAACAGGTGAGTTGGAAGCTCTAGTGCATGAGGAGAGCTATGATGTAATCGGTATTGCTGAAACTTGGCTTCAACCCTCACATGACTGGGCTATTAATATTCCTGGCTATGCTCTCTTTTGGAAAGACAGGGTAAAAAGGAAAGGTGGAGGCGTCTGTCTCTATGTGAGAAGTGACCTCAAAGCAGGTGTGAAAGAGGACCTGGTTGATGGAGAGTGTGATGAAGTTGAAGCATTATGGGTGGAACTGCATACAGATGTGCGTAGTTCAAAGTTAATCATTGGAGTTTGTTATAGACCACCCAATGTTAATGAGGAGGTGGAGACTCGGCTCCTTGCACAGATGGAAAGGGCTGCCAGGGCTGGGACGGTGATAATAATGGGGGATTTTAACTACCCAGAAATTGACTGAAATAATGGAATTTCTGGGACAGTTAAAGGACAAAAATTTAAAAACCTATTGCAGGACAATTTTATGGTCCAGTTTATTGAGGCCCCAACTAGGAATGATGCTCTGTTGGACTTGGTAATCTCAAACCATGCAGAGCTTATTACTAATGTTCAGGCCACTGCCACAGGCCAGTGTAACTTGAAAAATGTGCAATTTGTTTGAATAAAGCAAAGCCTCCCCGTAATGTTTTCTCAGTGTCCCATACTGAGCGACATCGGCGCGCACCTGTGTATGGCCTAGGTGCCTAATTCTACTCACTGGGGTCCCTCCAGACTCGTCTCCGACTGAGACTCTGTAGGTCCCGGACACCTGGCCAGGCGGACCACGCCGACGGGGCCCATGGGTGCGCACACCCTAAACATGGGTGCCGCAGCCCGACTCTGGGACCCCCCGCAGGCGACGCAAAAAAGAACCCCGACACATGACCTGACTACTCTCAGATATACCCCCTTCCAGCATGCCCAGCGAGAGAAACCCTCTCCAATTGGCTGCTAAGAAAGAATCTAAGAAAGAATCCATCTGCCAGAAATCCCTCTGGTTCACATCCCCAGAATGTAGTCCGAGCCAATGGATCTTTCCGGAATGATACAGGTCACAAACCTAACAAATCGTGACTGGGAGCAAAGTAACTCTCCCAATCCAACTAACTTATTTTTTCCCTAGCGCAATACCCGTGCTAAAGGCAAGGGGGCGCTACACAGAGTATTCTCTTAGGACTCTTGCACACTAGCCTCAAAAATGGACCAGTCAGGTCTGCAAAGCGAATATTCTTGAAGAAGAAGTAAACTTCCATCTCTTATCTTATCTTATCTTATCTCTATCCCCTATTTTGTAGACGCTATAACTTTTGCGCAAACCAATCAATAAATGCTTATTGCGATTTTTTTTAACCAAAAATATGTAGAAGTATACATATAGGCCTAAACTGAGGGGAAAAAAAGTTTTTTTATATATTGCATTTTTTTCAAAATTGTCGCTCTATTTTTGTTTATAGCACAAAAAATAAAAACCGCAGAGGTGATCAAATACCACCAAAAGAAAGCTCAATTTGTGGGGAAAAAAGGACGTCAATGTTGTTTGGGAGCCGCGTCGCATGACCGCGCAATTGTCAGGATGGCACATCATTTGATGGAAATGAAAAGTACCACCTACAGAGGGCTGAATTTAAAGACACCCCTAAAAATCAAAGTGAAAAAATTATGCAGAAAGCTATTTTGCTGAAATTTCATTGCAACAACTCAAAATGGCTTGTATGCATGCCTGACAACATCAGGACATTTCCGCCCAGATCTGGACCAGAGCATCAATGAGCTCCTGAACAGACTGAGGTATAACCTGGCGGCACCGGATGGACTGAAACATAATGTAGCAGTGGTGTTCTTTTGGATTTAGGTCAGGTGAGCGTGGGAGCCATTCAATGGTATTAATTTCTTCATCCTCCAGGAACTGGCTGCATGCTCTCGCCACTGTCGCCATTGTCGTGCACCAGAAGGAACCCACTGCACCAGCGTAGGGTCTTACAATGGATCCAAGGATTTCATCCCGATACCTAATGGCAGTCAGGGTGCCATTGTGTAGCCTGTAGAGGTCAGTGCGTCCCTCCATGGATATGCCTCCCCAGACCATCACTGACCCACCACCAAACCGGTCATGCTGAACGATGTTACAGGCAGTATAAAGTTCTCCTGAGCTTCTGCAGACCCATTCACGTCTGTCACATATGCTCAGGGTGAACCTGCTCTCATCTGTGAAAAGCATGGGGCACCAGTGGCGGACCTGGCAATTCTGGTGTTCAATGGAAAATGCCAATCGAGCTCCACAGTGTCCGACAGTGAGCACAGAGCACACTAGAGGACATTGGGCCCTCAGGCCACCCCCATGAAGTCTGTTTCTGATTGTTTGGTCAGAAACATTCACACCAGTGGCCTGCTGGAGGTCATTTTGTAGGGCTCTGGCAGTGCTCATCCTGTTCCTCTTAGAAAATGTATGGGGGTACCTAATAAAGGTTTTAACCACTGATTGCCCCTAGAGTTAACCCTTTCCATTGCCAGCGTCACTAAGTGATCGTTTTTCTTATCGCTGTATTAGTGTCGCTGGTGCCGCTAGGTAGCTAGTTATTTTTTGAGGTTCGCCCCCATGTTTTTATAGTGTTACCCCCATAGGATTTCTAACGCTATAAAAACGTGGCTGCAAACCTCAAAAAATAACTAGCTACCTAGCGGCACCAGCGACACTAATACAGCGATCAGAAAAACGATCGCTTAGTGACGCTGGCAAAAGGGGGGTGAAAGGGTTAACTAGGGGGTGATCAAGGGGTTAAAACCTTTATTGGGGGGGTAGGGGGCTACCCTGGACCTAACACTAACTGTGCTGGCAATAGGGGGTGAAAGGGTTAACTCTAGGGGCAATCAGGGGTTAAAACCTTTATTAGAAAATATATGGGGGTACGTAACGCTATAAAAAAGTGGCGGGCAAACCTCATAAAATAACTAGCTACCTAGCGGCACTAGCGAAACTAATACAGCGATCAGAAAAACGATCGCTTAGTGACGCTGGCAATAGGGGGAGAAATGGTTAACTCTAGGGGCAATCAGGGGTTAAAACCTTTATTAGAAAATGTATGGGGTTACCTAATAAAGGTTTTAACCCCTGATTGCCCCTAGAGTTAACCCTTTCACCCCCTATCGCCAGCGTCACTAAGCGATCGTTTTTCTGATCGATGTATTAGTGTCGCTGGTGCCGCTAGGTAGCTAGTTATTTTTTGAGGTTCGCCGCCATGTTTTTATAGCGTTAGGTACCCCCATAAGATTTCTAACGCTATAAAAACATGGCGACGAACCTCAAAAAATAACTAGCTACCTAGCGGCACCAGCGACACTAATACAGCAATCAGAAAAACGATCGCTTAGTGACGCTGGCAAAAGGGGGGTGAAAGGGTTAACTAGGGGGTGATCAAGGGGTTAAAACCTTTATTGGGAGGGTAGGGGGCTACCCTGGACCTAACACTAACTGCCTGACACTAACTGCCTGTCACACTGACACTAAATGCAGTGATCAGTAAATAAATGATCACTGCTATTTAGTGACACTGTGACAGGGGGGGTGATCGGGGGGTGACTGGGGGGGTGATTTGTGTGCCTATGTGTACAGGTGTCAGTGTAGTGCTTGTGTACTCACTGTGTGATGTCTCCTCTCCTCCGCCGGATGAAAATACTGGCGGGAGGAGCGGTGACATCACTTCCTCTTCTGCCTGTGTTTACAGTTCAGGCAGAGGAGGAAGCGGATTGGCTGGGAGTGATCCGGAGGGGGCGGACAAAAACGAACAGCCGCCCCCTCATCCCGGATTGCTCCCAGAGCCACGGGGACCGCCGCACGCAGCGGAGGGGGTCCCGATCGGACCCCCGACCCACGGAAAGGCAGGGATGTACATGTACGCCCATCTGCCTGTACGTGCCATTCTGTGGAAGTACATAGTCGTGCGGCTTAAGTGGTTAAACAGCACACGTGCAGTAACAGCAACTGCGTTTAGGTGCTATTAAACAGCACACGTGCAGTAACAGCAACTGCATTTAGGTGCTATTAAACAGCACACGTGCAGTAACAGCAAGTACGTTTGGTTGCAAATAAACAGGACAAGTGCAGTAACACTGAGTACGTTTAGGTGTAAAATAAACAGCACACAGGCAATACAACACGTTAGAACACTGCAGCTAGCATAATCTACTGCCTGACAAATAGGATCTAGCTAAGCTATACAGTGTATAAATATATGTACAACTCCTGGGATGTATATATATCCTCTACACACTGTATATTTACCTAAATTGACTAGCCTGCCTGCTCTATCTAGTAGAAAAGACACTGTCTCTCTATCTCTCTGTATAGGACTTCTCTCATTAACAACGCCGCAACACACACTACACGCGGCCGCCTTGCAGGCAGCCTTTTATAGTGTGGGGCGTTTGCTAAAGCCCTGAGCCATAATTGGCCAAAGCCACCCAGGCTTTGGCCAATTATGGCTCTTCGTTTTTTGCGCGCTGTGATTGGCCAAGTATGCAGGACATACAGCATGCTTGGCCAATCATCAGTGAATTATGGGCCGTTGCGCGTCACTCGAATTTGGCGTGAACGACCAGTTTTGTTCGAATTTCGACGAAACGTACGAACAGACGATGTTCGATTCAAACATACGTTCGATTCAAACGTGGAGCTCATCCCTACTCGCTAGAAAGCTTAGGGATTATGCCCCATGAATGAAGTAGCCTTAAACCATCTTGAGGTCTAGAAATTACAGTGGTAGTCCCGTTGTTAGTGATTACCAGTGTGGCGGGGTGTCTTCATTTATACAGAATTTTATGAGTGTTCAAAGCCATAGTAGTAGATTTCAGCTGTCTTCTCATATTAAGGGTGTATTGCAATAGATCTGCGTACATATGGACCTCCTTATATGGTGCAGGAAGCTCCGGTTGGGATCTGGCCTTCGCCAACAATTTCTCTTGGGGAAAAAATGAATCTTCATAAGAACATCCATAGGTATGGATGCCTCCAAGTGTTTGGGTTTAGGGATGCCGTGGATGCGGTCAATCATACGTTTGATCGGTGACACCTCAGGTAGTAGTATTGCAATCATATCACCAGCATATTTTTGTAACTCAACCGGGGTAATAGATTTGGGAACTCCCCTCAGTTTGATGTTATCTCTCCTGCGACGATCTTCAAGGTCTGCGATTTTTGCCCGCATCCAGTCTGATTCCTCTGCTTGTTCCTTGTAAGCATCCGCAAGATCATTAACAGTAGTTGTACATTCATCCATCTTGTTTTCCACATATTGAACTCTCTTCCCCAATCCCTTCATTTTCATAGAGAATTTGTTGATCATGACAAAAAAGTTCATCATGAGGGACAATTGGAGGGATAAGAGCATATCTTTCTTGGTTGTGTCCAGGATCGACAGGCCAGAGGTAGGAAAATTAGCAATCGAGGATGTTGCGATTAGGCCTACCTGATCCTGATGGAGCTGAATCACATGCATGACTAAAGCCTGGGCTGCGGTGTCAAATCCTCATCCGTGCCTTAGCCGGGCTGTGGGAAGACGGGCTATGTGGGGGAGATGTTCTGGTATGTACCTGAGGAGGTTCAGCATCCCAAGGGGTTGGATCGGCATCCGGGAGGTCTGTGTAAGAAGACGGTGCCTGTATTGTATGACCGCCAGCGCCATCTTGGTTTTGTGTCGCCGCCGTGACTGGCATCTCAAAGACGTCTGTCAGCTTCTTAGCGCGTTGTTCATCTTTCCTTTTGCGGGACAGCATCGGGTGTGCTCCACTCGAGTTGTGTGCCCTATGATGGCTGTCAATATGTGGGGAAACGATCGTTTAGCCGCTGATTCCCCGGATTCCTGACAGAGCTATCTGCTCAAGCGACCATCACGATCGTGTGCAAGCCACGCCCCCCATATTCCACAATCCTGATTTCCCACCCAGAATGGATATTAGAGCCTTCAAGTGGTGACTAGACAAAGAGCTGTACCGTATAGGACACTTCTTCACCCCCAAAGGCCCCTTCCCCCTTAGTCTCTGCATCAACAAACTTGAACTTCCGGATTCCGAGAGGTTCAGATTCGGGCAGATTTCAACCTTTCTGCAAAAATTATGGACAGAGAAACCACTCCCAACCAAGTTTACTGCTTATGAACTATGGTGTGGACAAGCCATGGAGCATGGGGGGGGGGGCATTTCTGTAATCTATTCGTCACTCTCGCTACCTACAGCTAAATCTCCCTACATGTCCTTATGGGAAGCTGAAATGCAATTCGAGTGGGACCTGGAGACCTGGCAGTCAGCCTGCACCAAAGCTTTCAAAGGGATACTTACCACCTCCCTAATAGAAGCCAGCTCACAAGATGGTATCTGTGCCCCATTAAACTCTCAGCCATATACCCAACAGCAGTTTCCATTTAAGGGCTGCCAACTCTGGGGTACAATGGCACATACAGTATATGGTGGGAATGCCCCAAAATCAGATCGTTCTGGAAAAAGGCTTTTAATCTGAACTTTAACCACTTAAGGACCGCCTCCTGCACATATACATCGGCAGAATGGCACGGCTGGGCACAAGCATGTACCTGTACGTCCTCTTTAAGTTCCCAGCCATGGGTCGCGGGCGCGCGCCCGCGGTGCGAGCCCGCGACCCAGTCCGATGCTCCGTGACCTCGGCCGCAGGACTCGCGGACCCGATCACTGCTGGAGTCCCGCGAGCAGTCCCCGGAGCTGAACAATGGGGAGAGCTGTGTGTAAACACAGCTTCCCTGTTCTTCACTGTGTCGCTGTCATTGATCGTGTTTTCCCTGATATAGGGAAACACAATCAATGATGTCACACGTCCATCCCCGCCCCCCTGCAGTTAGGAACACATATGAGGTCACACTTAACACCTTCAGCCCCCCTAGTGGTTAACGCCCAAACTACAATTGTAATTTTCACAGTAAACAATGCATGTATATAGCATTTTTTGCTGTGAACATGACAATTGTCCCAAAAATGTGTCAAAATTGTCCGATGTGTCCGCCATAATGTCGTGGTCACAAAAAAATCGCTTATTAATAAAAATGCAATAAAACTATCCCCTATTTGTAAACACTATAAATTTGGCGCAAACCAATCGATAAACGCTTATTGCGTTTTTTTATTACCAAAAATAAGTATCGGCCTAAACTGAGGAAAAAAAATGATTTTTTATATATTTTTGTTCATAGCGCAAAAAATAAAAACTGCAGAGGTGATTAAATACCACCAAAAGAAAGCTCTATTTGTGGGAAAAAAAGGACACCAATTTTGTTTTTTGGACCCACGTCGCACAACTGCGCAATTGTCAGTTAAAGCGACTCAGTGCCGAATTGCAAAAACTGGACAGGTCCTTTGCCTGCATTTTGGTCCGGGTCTTAAGTGGTTAAGGTTACCCTGTTTAACGCCCATATTCCCCAGACACCCAAAACCAGACAAAAGCTAATCCACTTTATTCTCCTCAGAGCCAAATTGACGGTAGCGCCAAGCAGCCCTCCCTAGCAGCTGCTAGATGCAAGATCTCCTGGATTATGTCTCAAGATAAATTAGCGAGCATCCTCAAACACACAACCCAAAAATTCAAGTGTCTGGAAACCATGGGCTTGCTTTCTGGGTATCTCGTTCATTACCGGAATTACCCAACACCAACCTCAATCCACCAACTAGGAACAGGCTCATACTCTCCGCCCTTCTTACTCTATCCTCTCTTTTCCTTTATTTTCTTTTATTCTCTATACTTAGCTCTCGTTATCTGTTTTAATTGAGGAGCAGCAACATCGAGCGCTATGAAACCGATCCTGGGCTACTCTGCTATTCCCCAAATGCATTGCCCTCTTTTCTAGGGAAATCTTATAGGAGGAGGCCCATAGTGTAAGCTTTCTGTTGGGGGCTGTGGCGTGGGGCGGTGGCGGTGGGGCGATCTGCCCCTGGCAGAGTTTGATCCCAGATGGGGTGCCGGGGGCAGGGATCTCCCTTCTCCTACCGGCTGCCGTTCCCCTCCCTCTCCCGAGACCGACTCCGATAAAACTGTGGAGTTTCCTACATTGCTTAGGCCAAGTTTGATAACACTCCCCCACAGGGGCTTGCCCAGGTTTCTTTGTTACCAACCATCTCCTCTACATTTCCCGTTATTTTGTCAGTTATTGTATTATATGCTTTTTTTTAAGAAATGTGTTGCTCTTTCTTTGTTATGCAAAATAAAACGTTTGAAAGTAAAAACAAACTAAATCCTGATCTACTTTTGAAAACATTCAAATGTTCTGAGAATTTTCATACAAATTTTCATTGGAGATCTTACAACTGTATGCCCAGCTTAAGGCAATCAGCTTTCAACTAATATTTTGTTTTTTATTATTTTTTCTTTTTTAATACATGTTTATACAAACCAGTGTCCACTTCTGTGGTTAGCATGTATAAATGCATATCGAATGTAAGTCAAAACTTACTGAAAGAGCGCTTTAGATTAAGCGTCTCTGCAAATATGAGTATCATGATTTGCAATGAGACAGAGGCGGTACCAAACCGTTATACTGTCGAATATTCGATATACTGGTCAGTCTTTTAACTTTTAATTTTTATTACCGTTTGCCCTATTTTTGATTCTAATGCTGTTCTTTGAGGTTGTTTTGTTCCATTCATATTGGCCACAATCATCTAGCGCCAGCATGTATTGTTGTTAGTATTCAGTCACGTATAGTGAGGGCAAGGATCCCATTCCAAAGATGGTGGATCCTGCGTCATTGATCCCCGGATGTCAGGACTGGGCGGTCTAAGTGACGTTGCAATTGTATAACTAGTGGCGAGTCAGCGCGCCGCTCGTGCCCCTGGAAGAAGTCATCTCTTTGACGAAACGGCGTAGGGAGGAGCGGCGTGCTGACGTCACCACTGTTCACCAACGACCATCCGGAAGGACGGGCGATAATTTCAGCCGGCCGGCTTTAACTACAACACGCTACTTATTTACAAATGCCATGTGAGTGCAACTGTTTACAAATAAATAGTTTTACTATTACTATACTGCTCTATGTTGGCTTTTCTGTTTTCACTCCCGGATTTGGAATCTGTGCGGGGAGACCGGTCAAGTCACCGTAAGGTCTATCCTGTTTGTGGAGGAGTACAGCAGAGGAGCCATTTGAATGATTTTGGCTTAGGCCGCGTACACACGATCAAATCTGTCTGCTGGAAACGGTCTGCCAGACCGTTTCAGCAGACAGATTCGATCGTGTGTACGGGCAAACAGACGGATTTGGCCAGCCGACAGATTTGAAAGCATGCTTTCAAATCTGTCGGCTGGGAACCCGTCCGCCCGACATGTCTGCTGGTTAGTATGCCAACCAGCAGACATATCTGCTCGCACACGCGTCGAATGGTTTCGACGCATGCACAGAAGTGTTTTACTTCCTGGTGCGGTGACGTGGCGGCGTCAATGTCACCGCCACGTCAGCGCGCTGTCATATACACGATCAAACCAATACGTCCCAGCAGACAGATCTGTTCAAATCGGTCTGTCCGACCGATTTGAACAGATATATTTACTCGTGTGTACAGGGCCTAAGAGCCACATGCGCAACTGATCTTTTTCATTAAAAGATCCAAGGGAGTCGGTAAGCAGATTTATCATTAGAGGTGGAGGTGTCTTTCTGTCCTGCCATCTGATTCTGCTCCCTGGATTTTTTCACAACACTCTTTGGGTGTATCTATGAATCGCATGGGATATCCACAATTGTTGCAGCTGTGAATGTCACAATTTTTGGACTTTATATTGTGTTCGTTTCTACTTTTGTTATTTCATGCACATAGTTTCTATTTTTTTTGTGAATGCATATTACATTAGATGGGATTAGTTATTTTGTTCACAATAATATAATTAGCAGCACAGCAAACCTCCTTTTTAATCAGCTTTCAACTGCCTCAATGCTGATTAGAAAGGCTTTGTTGGTCAATTTCCTTCCCAATTTTTATTATTCGCCCACTTGAAAGCAGGCAATGGTTTTTGTTGAAAGTCAATGTAAAACAATGAAAGTCCCAAATGAATGTCCTGCATAGCACCGAGGGAAGGATACTTCCCCTTTACACTTCATTCTACCAATGAAATCACAATGATATCCATCGGCTAAAAGAATACAGTGTGACTGATGCATAGTTGTTCAGTATCCCACTTTTGGAAAAAAAACAGTCCGCCCGTTTTGTAAATGATCCCACGCCCCCATTCTCATGTCCCGCAGAATGTCCCATGAGGCAGGGGCCAGCACAAATGTTGCCACTGCAGGCATTATCGTGAGAAAGGATTGTTTGAATCTGTGATTAATCAATCATTTATGGTGACACATATGGCCAACATTATAGAAAGAGAGTCCCATGTCTACTGATAGTTTGCTCTGAGCAGCACTAATAATAAACTTGTCAAATGTAATAATTCCCCAAAGTCCATACATAAATAATAAACTCTGCAGAATTCTGCTCACCCTGTAGTACACACAGCATGGTGTCATTACAGTATATATGCATATACATGGGCTGGAAAAATGTCTGTTTAAAGACCAAAACATTGTCATAATGTGCATATTAACCGAGTAAAGCAAAATAATCTATTTGGAAAGATAAAAAAAGATTGTCTTTTGTGCGCACATCCTTAGTAATTCCATGACATCACAGGTCTTTTTTTATGTAAAGCCAAACTCCAGGCAGATATAAAAGGCACACGTGCGCTGATGATGACCAGCTCCTGCTGTGATTTGTTGGGACCCGCAAATCGTTCCAGAGAGTGGCAAAATGGCAGTCTGCCTATGTAAACAAGGCAGATTGCCGTTCTGTGACAAGGGAAGACAGAGATTTTGTGTTTCTGCTAAGCAGTAACACAGATATCTGTCTTCCCATAGTTAAAGCATCCCCTACACCAGTGGTCTCCAAACTGCGGCCCGAGGGCCAGATGTGGCCCTTTGCTTGCCCTTACCCGGCCCTTGGGGAACTATTTCTCCTACTGATACAAGACACTATTCTACCATCCGACACCAAGAATGGAGCGCCATTTCTCCCACCGACACAAATAATGAGGGCTCTATTCTTCTCTAGGATACCAACAATGGGGTACTATCCCCCCCCCTCTCCAATACCAATTGTGGTGATGTTTATTCACACTGATGCCAGGACAATTTCTACTCCTGTTGGCCACAATTCGGCCCTCCTAAAGTCTGAAGGACAATAAACCGGCCCTTTGTTTAAAATGTTTGGAGACCCCTGCCCTACACAGTTAGAAAGCACTCCATAATGGACACATTTAACCCTTTTATTGCCCCTGATGGTAATGTGTCATTTGTACAATGTGACGGTGCAAATTTTTTTAGCACTGATCTCTGTATTAGTGTCACTGGTCCCCAAAAAAGTGTCAGAATTGTCACTCAGTGTCCGATTTGTCCACCGTTTTGTCGCAGTACTGCAATAAGCTGATTTCCAACATTACTAGTAAAAAAAAAAAAAAAAATCCGTAAAACTATTCCATAGTTTGTAGACGCTATAACTTTTGCACAAACCAATCAATATACGCTTATTAGGATTTTTTTATCAAAAATATGTAGCAGATGTGCCTGTCGGTGCCATTCTGCCGACGTAAATGTACATGCGGCGGTCCTTAACTGGTTAAGCAGTGCACAGTATAAAAAAAAATCTGTTTTAGTATACACTATAGCAATGTTTCTCAACCTTCTAGTGCCGTGACCCCTTGATAAAATTTCTCAAGTTGTAGGGACCCCTAAAGCCCCGTACACACGGTCGGACTTTTGCCCAACCAACATCAAAATTCGACACTTTTCGCATTTGTCCGACTGTGTGTAGGTTCCATCGGACCAACTTTTTTGGCTTTCATCGGACAAATAGTTGGGTCTGCGAACGGGCCAACTTTCAGGCAACAAAAGTCTGATGGTGCAAAGTCCGATCGTGTGTACAGCAAACCATCAGACTTTTGGACAAATTACAAATGCGCATGCTCAGAACCAATGTTAAAATCAACCAACAATAGCAGAAGTTAACCAAAGGTTGGCAGTAGACCCTGGCAAATCCAGCACCATCCGCAATCAACGGCACGACTTTTGGGCCCAAGACACATCCATCATGCATCCAGGGGCCCTCCTGAACAGGACCATCCTGGTCTGGTGACCCACGGCCGGCTGCCCGCCTTGTATTTGGTCCCGTGGCTACATACATACAAGAAGAAACAGCCGCCATCTTGAGGCCTACAAAGCCTCCGGGACCAGCGCTCTCGCGTACTGCGGGGACCACTGCCGGACACATCGGAGCCACAACGCACCCAGCATATATCAGGGAGCCCTTCTCACCAGGATTACCCTTGCCTGGAGTTCAACGGCCCGCCCTACTAGCGGTTCCGCGACTGCGCCCATCCACAGGCATACTGCCGCCATCTTGAGGCCTTTGGAGCTGGAGCCAGTCTTTAACACTTTGGGAGGTAAGAGACCACTTCCAGCCTTCACCCTCCTCCCCCTCACCTGCCCGGCGGCCGTGCTGAGTCCCGGAGTTGTCCACAATTGCTGCGGTTCCGGTGTGGCCTAGTTAGGCCCGAGAATCCCCGGACTTTCCTGGCGCTGTGCCCCGCGGAAGCGCACCCCGATCGAGTCCCCCTCGGAGGTACAGGTACCCACTGGCATCATCCCTACCACCCATCCTGAACGCTGACAAGGCCGCTATACAGAGCTACACACTTACCTGTGACTGGATACACAGCACACTTGCGGCGGCCATCTTGGTATACCCGAGGCCTGCAGTCCCCCTGCAAATTGAACCAGGACCTGCCCTACCTCCAGAACCACCAGGACTAATAAAACTACACCTATATCAGAGTGTGCTTGATCTTCATCTTAACAAATCCACATACCCTCCTCACCAGGTAGCATGTAGTCCCTTAAAAAATCTGGAGTACGATTGGGCATATATGATGTACTAGAAGACATGATTAAAGACATTACTAACAGGGTGCGCATGCGCGGGACCTCGGAGGACGATGTGCTCTGAGTGAGTTCCCGGCACCCCGACCAAGACAAGCAAGCATACGACCCGACGGCGGAGATTGAGACCCAACCAGCCGAAACCCCAACTTGGTTATGGACTGGAGAGCACGCGGGCAGCCAAAGCGGGGACAGCACAAGCGGCCTAAAGCCGAGAAAGAAACGGGGCCCTCCCCGGGTCATTCCAACATGGCGTCCGGCCGTCCCGACACTCGCAGCAGCATGGCAGCTAGATCAGGGAGCGGCACTACTCATGGGGGTAAGATGACTTTCCCAGACCCATTCTCCTGACAATCTTCGGAAGAAGCAGAGACGATCCAGCAAGGAGAGGCAGCGTCGCCGCCACATTCACAGTCCCCTGTCCTCTATGCAGGTGGGCCGGACTCAGCACACTCCCCAGCCTCCTCCATGGACAGAAATATGGCAGACATCACTGAGACCTTATTTAGCCAACCTAACCAGGAGGTCCAAGCCCCCCTCCTTGCCCAGCTCCCGCACTACTCTCCTGACACAGTCTTGCTGGCCAGGTTTTCCACCATGCTCCAGCAGGAACTCTCTAAGGCTTGTACCATAATAACAACAGATCTTAAGAAGGACATTGGGGAACGCTTTGACCTAATAGAGACTAAGGTTGATAGTACCGTTAAAAAAGTCAATCAAAATTACAGATCTTCAGGAAAGGTTAGAAGAGGCCTACACGAAAATAGAAGACTTGGAGAACTGCTCAAGGAGGTACAATGTGCGTGTGCGTGGTCTACCTGAAACACATACTGATTTGGAAAGTGCTATGAGGGACATAATGCGTGAATTGATACCAGATATAGCTCCACACCAGATGGAAATCGACCGTATTCATCGCACACTGGCGGCCCCCAGATCTGATGGTCTCCCACGAGACGTGATAGTAAAACCACATTATTATCGCATTAAAGAAAGGCTGATGTTAGCAGCCAGGAATCGACAAGATCTGAAAATTTACGGATCACTTATTCAGTTGTTTACAGACCTTGCACCCTCCACTGTGCAAAAGCGCAGAAATCTGCGCCCCCTGCTGCAACAACTGGTGGACAAGCTGGTCCTTCCCATTCAGACTTTCTTTCACTTTCAAAGGGAAGTCTCACTCGTTCACCACATTCCAATCGGGAGAAGATCTTCTACTCAGCCTGGGGATCATAACCCGTGATTCCCCAGCTCCGTTTTTCTTGCTCCGTTGTCTTTACTTTCACTAATGTATCTCTTTCTAACCTTCCCTCCCCCCCTTCCCACTTCTCTCAGCCCTGCACCTCGGTCAACATACCCGATCCACAGATACCTCAGGAGATTGAGGCCTGTCTCGATGGACGTGACCAGTACACTGGCTGTACAAGGTAAGAGTGCTCTGCCCTACCACGATGGCTACCTCTCATTCCTCTGATTACACTGTCTTAAGTCATAATGTTCACGGGTTTAATTCCCCAGTCAAAAGGACAAAGGCCTTCCAATTTTATCACAAACAGAAGGCTGATGTACTTTTATTACAGGAGACCCACTTTTCAAAGACTTCTGCACCCCGCTATCTCAGTGCTCGACATCCGCAATTCTACTTAGCAGGGGGTGCAGAAAAAAAGGGTGGAGTGGCTGTCTGCTTTTCTAAGCGGACTCTGTTCACACCAATCTCAATCATTAAAGACAGGAGGGGCAGGTATATCATGACAGTTGGTCGTCTTCATGACCAAGAAGTTTCATTTATCTCATACTATGCCCCAAATACTGACCAGACAGCATTCTTTAGTAGGATGTTTCGGACACTACTACCTAAGGTACAAGGACAGGTTATACTGGAGGGAGACAGCAATGTCCCACTTGACAACATCATGGATAAATCTAACCCTTCTGGCCCGACTCTTAGAAGACCGCCATCCTGTAGTGGTAAAGTGGCCCACCTATTTCATTCACAGGGGTTAATAGACACGTGGCGGGAGGTCAATCCATTGGTTAGAGATTACACTTATTACTCTCAAGCCCACCGTACTTATTCCAGGATAAACCACCTCTTAATATGTACTTCCCTACTCCCCTACATACTGAATGTAAAGATACTTAACACGCCCTGGTCGGACCACTCACCAATTAAAATGTCCACCACTGGCCTCTGGTCTAAGGCTAAGCCCTCACCTTTGAGACTCAATATCAGTTTATTAAAAGACCCTGTAATATGTGCAGAAATAGAGCAGGACACACAAAACTACTTTGAGAGCAATAAATTGTCAGTAGAATCACCAGCGATATTATGGGCGGCGCATAAGGCTACTGTTCGTGGCAAGTTAATACAAACTGCAGCTAGGGCGAAGCGAGTTCGGGATCAGGAAATTAAGCGCCTGGAGGCCACCTTGGAAGAATTAATGGGCAAACAGGCCAGTCACCGCACGGTAGATTTAAGACATGCGATAGACGAAGCTAGACTTGCACTTAACCTTAGTTTGACCACGAGTGCCGAAAAAAATATCAGCTGGTCCAAACACAAATTCTATACTATGGGAGATAAACCAACTACTATGCTAGCTAGAAAATTAGTTCCTCGGCCATACTCGCCAGCGTTACCCAAACTGCGCATGTCGACGGGGCCATACACCCAGAATCCTGATAAGATAGTACGGGAATTCTACAAATACTTTGCTAGACTGTATAGTCAACCGACTGGACTTGACACCTCCAAAATTGAAGAATTTTTTAGAGACATTCAACTGCCCAAATTATCCCAGGATCACGCTGATCTGATGGACAAGGTGATCACAGAATCTGAAGTCACTACACCCCAATAAGGCCCCGGGATCCGACGGCTTTCCGGGGTTTTATTACAGGAAATACCAGGACGTACTTACCCCTTACCTTTGTTCATATTATAATGCCCTGAGACAGGACAATAAGCTTCCTGACTATGAGAATGTAGCATATATTAATGTGATCCCTAAACCGGGTAAGGACCATGGCAACTGCGCCAACTACCGTCCGATTTCATTAATTAATGTAGATCTCAAAATATTGACTAAAATCTTAGCGCAGAGACTAAACACCTTCCTCTCGCGATACATCCATCCCGATCAGGCGGGCTTTGTACCCAACAGACAAGCATCAGATCAGACACGTAGGCTGATTAATCTAATATCGGCGGTTCAATCTAACTGGGATGGTGGTGGGGTGAGGATAGGGATGTTGCTCTAATTGGACATCTAGAAGGCGTTCGACTTTTTATTCGACGTCTTGACTCGTTATGGTTTTGGACAGCGCTTTTTGGGCCTGTTGAGAGCACTATATGATGCTCCGAGTGCTCTTCTGATGCTTCAGGGATATTCCTCTCAATCTTTTCCGATCAGAAGGGGAACTTGGCAGGGGTGCCCATTGTCTCCGTTGTTATTTGCTCTTGTAATTGAGCCACTAGCAATTAAGATCCGTTCGAGTCCAGACGTCAAGGGGATTGTTTGCGGGGGTTATGAGCACAAATATTTACTTTTTGCTGATGATTTATTGATGACAATGACTGCACCTCCCTGCCCAATCTCTTTGACATCTTATGGCCGTTCTCAGAGATCTCAGGATTAAAAATTAACCATAGCAAGTCCAGAGCTCTGAATCTATCGCTACCTGAACGTTCTCGGACAGTGCTGGAGCAGTCGTTCAGAACCGGTAGCTCTTTCTTATTTGGGGGTCCACCTGACTGCATCATATAGGACATTGTATAAGGCCAACTACCCAACTATATTTAAACGATTGACTGAAGACATGGCTAAATGGCAGATACATCCTCCATCGTGGTTCGGCAGACTCCACTCTGTCAAAATGAATGTATTACCTAGGTTATTATACCTGTTTCGTACACTACCAGTAGCACTGGATCGATCAAATCTCAAAACTTTTCAAAGGACACTGCTTAGATATATATGGGGGAACAAGAGACCCAGGGTTAATAAAAGCACTTTGTATACACCTAAATCTAGAGGGGCACTAGGTCTACCTGAAGTGCAGAAATATTTTTATGCTGCACAACTGGCACAACTGGCCAGATTCCACTCACAGAAAGCCCCAGCAATCTGGATGGCTATGGAAACGCATTCCTGTCGCCCCAGGCCTGTCTCACACATACTATGGCTTACGCCTAAAGAGAGACTGCTAATATTGTGCCCTTCTCTGTCCTTCTCGATAGATTTATGGGACAGAGTATCCCGCACCCGACACTTAAAATCGCCCCATTCTCCCTTGGCTCCACTGTTGGAGAACAGAACATTTCCCCCGGGCCTTGTTCCCCTAGCATTCGAGTGGTGGACCAATAAGGGTCTGCTGCGTATAGCCGACTTATATGACTGTAAGGGAATGCTAACAGTACAAGTAATGAAGGATAAATATGACATGCCTCCTAGAGAGAATTATAGATATACTCAGATTGCACACTATATACAGACCTTGGCCCGTGGGAGTGACGTACAGTCGCTCACACCTATGGAACAGGTGTGTCGACAGTATGACAAGATGAAAGGTCATATATCCTCGGTATACATGCTGCTGATGGGTGATTTGAAGAAGCTGGCCTATATGACCCAATGGGAGACAGATCTGCAGATAGACCTGGATCTAGCAGACTGGCACTCATTGGCCACAACGGCATCACGATCCCTCATCAGTACCTCCATAATAGAGGCAAACTATAAAGTCCTCTTCCGATGGTATATGGTGCCTACTAGGCTAGCTACCTTTGTATCTGGTGCATCCCCCCTGTGCTTTAGGGGATGTGGCCAGAGGGGCACTGCCCATCATATTTGGTGGACGTGCTCCAAGGTTAAACGGTTCTGGATTAGGATCTATAACTTTATTTACTCACTCATCCAGACCAACTTGCGGAAAACAGAAAAACAAGCACTACTGGGGGGCAGAGTTACAGATGCCTCGAAATCCACTAGACAGCGCAGATAACAATAGCCAGAAATTGGAAGACTGCAGCCCTCCCATTCGACCAGTTCAAACGGAAACTTACCTGGTTGATGCTAAATGAAAGATTATCAGCGTTGGCGCAAGACAACATGGAATTATTTGGTTAATTGTGGGATCCATGGATTTCATACCTTGCTGATAACCCTAACAGGATCATGCCTTAGTATGTCTCTAATTAGCCTTGCGGGTGCAGGACCGAGACCCCCCCCTACTCTCAGGTATTCTATCACCTTCTTCTTAACTTTCTATTGTCTCTTGCCTGTCCACTTACTCTCTTTCTTACCATTTTATATATTAAGTATAATTTGAAAGGTTTGTTGTTGGATTTGACAGATGGACTTGGGGCCTGCTCGGCCTAGGGGATAGGCTCCCTCCCCTTGCTCACCTGGGCGGGGAGGAGCCCCCTAGTGTCGGGGAGCCTCCTGCGAGAGCAGCTCTAGTCCAGGGTAGTATGGGTCCCCAGAGGACACAGATTTGACCTGGAGAGTTTGTTCGTTGCTGGACCTGGCAATGTGGTTGTGCCCAACGCTGTTTGTTTGTACAACTTGGGCTGTAATATACTGCTCCTGCAGGCCTAATGTTATATTGTTAAACAAATCTTGTGAATATAACGCATAACTTTGTATACTTGAAATTTCTTTAATAAACACCATTGAAACCAAAGGTTGGCAGTAAAGAGCAGAAAAGAGCAGAAAAACCACGTGATGATGGAAAAGTTTTAGAAAAGTTTGCAGAAAAGTCAGAGCGTGTGTATGCTATGGGTGTGATCGGACAAATCAATTAGTACAAAAATCCAAGGGAAATTTTGTTGGATGTCCGACCGTGTGTACGGGGCTTTACAGTAAAATAATTTTCATAGTGGAAATTTAGCTCCCCCCCGAGTCCCCTCCACTCGTACAATATTAAAACCCTCATATGGTACATTTTAGGATGTACCACTCTTTATCTTTGTTCTCCTTTATTTCCCTTTTATCTCTCTCCATCTTAATTTCTTGTTGTTTCCCCATCACTCTCTCTAACCGTCTTTCTTGTTCTTTCTCTTTATCTTTCTCCCCCTTTTTCTTTCTTCCTCCCCCTCTTTTCCTCTCCCTTACACGTATTCCCTATTTATATTCCTTCTCTAAGGCCGCGTACACACGATCAGTCCAAACCGATGAAAACGGACTGAAGTTCAGTTTCATCGGTCCAAACCGACCGTGTGTACGCCCCATCAGTCTGTTGTCCTTCAGTCCAAAAATTCAGAACTTGCTTTAAAATCGGACCGATGGACGCCTAGCGATCGGTCAAAACCGATGGTTAGTACGCAAAAGCATCGGTTCAAAACCTGCGCATGCGCAGAATCAAGTCGACGCATGCTCGGAAGCATTGAACTTCATTTTTTTCTGCACGTCGTTGTGTTTTACATGACCGCGTTCTGACACGATCGTTTTTTGAACTGACCATCAGTCTGTGAACCAATGAAACTAAACTTCATTCCTTTTTTATCAGTTTGGACTGATTGTGTGTACAGGGCCTTACTCCTTGGTGGAGGAGGAATGGGATGAGTGACAATGTTGGGGGGAGTTCTGATCAGCCAACTTAGGTGATCTTTATCAAGGTCATCTTCTGATCTGAGAACTGTAGTGGGGACTTCTAATGCCAACTATAATCGCAGTTTTACCCACTTTGTCTCCGACTTTGTGGTGTCTCGTAGTGGTGACAAAAAAAAGGTATATACCGTAGTATATATATCACCGCGCTGTTCAAATGTCACAAATGTAAGCAGCCAACACTACAAAATAGATCAATTTTGAAAACATACAGACAAAGAATAAGTGTAGCGCTAAAAATAAGAAAGGCTAATATTTGATATAGTCCTTTTAACAAATGAAATGTCCAAAATGTGAAAAAAAAGTTCATATTGTCAATCCAAAACCTTTCAATCACCCCAAGTAGTGACTCAATAAATAACGAGGTGAGTGTTAGAGGATCCGCCACCAGTGTAGTGAAACATTTGAGGCTTACCGGAAGACAAGGATCTGAGTAAGCATATACTCATCAGATCAAATAAGGCTTCAAACGATATTCGGAATCAGGATATAGTTATGGATGTTATATATTCAAGATGGAACTCCTGGGATATCCTCATAGATGGTACGTTGAATCCACGGAAACCATTGGATTGGTTACAGACGTGTAAACTAGCCACCGCCGCCCGGGGAACATCACAGCATAGTGGTGACACCTATGCTGAAATCAGGAGATAGGGTCTCCTCCAGCCTCTCCCACTTCACAATCCTCACCAGTAAGTGAACCTCTAGTCTGTGCCCCCAGCCATGCCGTGAACTTAATGGGCGGCTGCGAAAAGGCTGAGTGGGCTGAGTGGGCGGCCGACACATAGTGCCCCCTCACACTCCTGTCAAGCTCTGTTCTGAGCCACTTTCCTGTCTGAATAATGTGTCCGGTTTCAGGTGGACTAAAACCTAGACACATGATTCAAAACCTGAACTTTCCAGGTGAATCCCGAACAGGTGACAACCCTAGTGGTTGCCCTGTTAGGTAGGAGGATCCCAAGAGGCAAGAATTAAGGCTGCTGGGCAGGTTTTCCTGTGCTTCACAAGAGAATACTGCCCCTGCAGGTCATACTATAAAAATAGAGGCTCATTAAGTCCCAAGAGGGTTCAGCTGTTCAGGATGTAGACCTCATATTGCTGCTCTTCGCCCCTTGTGGGAGTCTACTTGGGGTTCCTGTGGGGACTTGTTGCAAAATCATGGATTTATTACTAGTTATGGATTATCTCCAGACGTAAACCCTATTGAGCATCTGTTGGGCATCCTCAAACGGAAAGTGGAGGAGCGCAAGGTCTCTAAGGCCTCGTACACACGAGGCAATCGATTTGTTCAAAACGGTCTGTCCGACCGATTTGAACAAATCTGTCTGCTGGCATTTTGGTTTGCTCGCGTGTACACACGAGCAAACCAAAATCCCCGCCAGCAGACAGCGCGCTGACGTGTCGGTGACGTGGCGGTGACGTTGATGCCACCACGTCACCGCACCAGGAAGTAAAACACTTCCGCGCATGCGTCGAAATCATTTGGCGCGTGTGCGAGAAGACATGTCTGCTGGTTAGCATACTAACCAGCAGACATGTCCGGCGGACGGGTTCCCAGCCGACAGATTTCAAAGCATGCTTTGAAATCTGTCGGGTGGCCAAATCCGTCGGCTTGCCCGTACACACGGTCAAATCTGTTTGCTGGGACGGTCGGGCCGACCGTTTCCAGCAGACAGATTTGATCGTGTGTACGAGGCCTAACATCCACCAGCTTTGTGCTATCATCATAGAGGAGTGGAAGAGGACTCCAGTGGCAACCTGTGAAGCTCTGGTGAACTCCATGCCCAAGAGGGTTAAGGCCGAGCTGGAAAATAATGATGGCCACACAAAATTTTGACACTTTGGGCCCAATATGGCCATTTTCACTTAGGGGTGTACTCACTTTTCTTGCCAGCAGTTTAGACATTAATGGCTGTGTGTTGTGATTTTCAGGGTGCAGCAAATTTACACTGTTATACAAGCTGTACGCTCCCTACTTTACATTGTAGCAAAGTGTCATTTCTTCAGTGTTGTCACATGAAAAGATAGTGTACTCACTTTTGTGAGATACTGTACATCAAACAACAGTGTGTGGTGACACAGGACAGCACTTTTCAGAAGAACTCTGTACTTTTACTGCACACAGTGACACGGCTCATCTCTAAGCCAAAAACTGCCTTAGACCCTTTCACACTGAGCCGCCCATAGCGTCAGCGGTAAAACATCGCTATTTTTACTGCCGACGCTATGGGCGGATTTGTGGTGCATTTTTCCCGCTAGCAGGGCACATTTAACCCCCACTAGCGGCCGAGTATAAGGGTTAAAACCACCCGCAATGCGCTGCTGAAGCAGCGCATTGCGGGAGATATAGCCGTGCTGTCCCATTGATTTCAATGGGCAGCAGCGGTGGAGGAGCGGTATACACAACTCCTTCACCGCTCAAAAGATGCGGATAGATGGAGACAATGGACCAGCTTTTTAAAGGCGGATTGCAGGCGCTATTTTTAACGCTATAGCGCCTGCAATACGTACTCAGTGTGAAAGGGGTCGTAATGTCGGATTTTCACATGGCCGCTATCTCCACCTGGTCCTGGGCATAAGACCCCTTTCACACTGACACGTTTTTCAGGCGGTTCAGCGCTAAAAATAGCGCTGCTATACCGCCTGAAAAAATGGTGCCCTGCTGGATTCAAAGTGAAAGCCTAAAGGCTTTCACACTGAAGCCGTGTGCTAGCAGGACCGCTCCAAAAGTCCTGCTAGCCGGGGTGTTTACCGCTCCTATATCGCTCCTTCCCATTGAGATCAATGGGAAACCGCGGTAATACCGCCTACAATGCGCCTCTACAGAGGCGCATTGCGGGCGGTATTAACCTTTTTTCGGCCACTAGCGGGGGTTAAAACCGCACCGCTATCGGCCGAATATCGCAGTAAATACGACGGTATAGCAGCGAGATTTTTAGCTGCGAAAGGGGCCTTATGAGCGCATGCACAGCAAAATAAATTTGCACGTGTCGAGCGAGTAGCCCCGTGCACAGATTGTTTACATTATGTACAATGATAAAGCATTTCCATGTACTGTAAGTGGTTATGCAAGCATATATCTGGTACTGTATGTTTCAGAAAATTTGAGAGCCTATATATGTCATTCTTTTTGATAATTATTAGAATTACAGACATCATGTGTATTCTATGAATGTTCTGTTATTGTTTAATTATCACAGTGATCAACCCATTCTTATAGCTATCATTGTGTAATCAGCTGTAGTCTATTTTTCTCCACTGCAGGTGGTGCTCAACTGCAGCGGCAGTGCAGAAGGAGAGGAAGTCAAGAGGACGATGGTTCCTCTATGGTTTTCTGGGTCACTGGGTCAACAATCCAGTTGGATGCTGACAGCCCATGGGACTCTGGCGACCACCTTGGGTCATGCAGAGTCAATTTAAAGGCCATGGCTCCTGAGTTTGGGCACATTTAGCATGTGGGTAGTGAAGGAACAGGTCCCCTGTCTGTCAGAGGTAATAATAGCAGCAGCAGAAAAAAAGTTCCAGATGGGTAGGGAAATATTAGGAAGCCACCGAATTAAGTACCTGTTCTGGAGAGCACCGAGCATGAGGCCGGTACACTCAGGGGAGGCCTGAACTTCATTGAAGGACGCACTAATACTGAAAGGCTGAGCAGTGGTCGCCTGTCAGTTTCCTGAATTCACAAGCAGTTGCTTCGAGAAGAGATCCGGGTGCTTAATCCTAAAGTGAGAGGATTCTGGACTGAACGTGTCTCCACCTTTGGGAAGGTCGGTGGCATAGACTTTACCAAAGTTCCATGTGACGCCCTGGCTGCTAGGACTAGTGAGAGAGGCCTATCCAGGTGCACAATACCCACTCTGGCTAGAGTGGCTAAGAGAGTTTGTGACTGAAAGCAGGAGTGCTTCTGATTAAGTTTTACACCTGAACCCACTACTTATACCCTATTCCACCTCTTCAACCTATTGTTTGTTCTTTTACCACATTTGGTAAACAAAGCAAAGAAAAAGGAATGCAATGTGTGGACATTGAATCTTTTCCAGCTCTCATCAAGTACCCTAGACGGCGGAGAAATAGAGGTAACATGCCACCCAAAACAAACCAGCAGCTCCTTCGGGGGTAGCGCTACACCTACATGTTACACCCTAAATACAATTTTAACTTGCATGTTCTTAAAGTTCCAAACATAGGGCCAGATTCACAGAGCAATTACGACTGTGTAACAGGAGATGCGCGGCGTTAGTCTAAATGTGCGCGTGCGTTTCGATGCACGGAATTTCCAGAACGAGATACGCAAGAAATCTACTTTTTTTTTTGTCCAGCGTAATTTCGTTAGACAGGCGCATCCGTCCGCGCAAAACTGCGCTAGACAGACCATTGATTTGCTAGTCAAATATGCTAATGAGGGACTTACGGGGATCCACAAAAGAACGTTGGGGCAGCGCAGGCTACGCGGTGTGCGCAACAGCAAAATGTCCTGTCTAAAATTAGACCACATAAAAGCTGGTCCAAAAAGAGAAAAATCGTCTACATGTCAGATAAAGCAACACTGTTAGTGAGGAGCTGAGCAGTCACACGTGTTGCACAACAATCTGTATGCCAACATGCCAGGGGCATCGTCGCGCATAGCTATACTACTGACTTTAGATGAGCAAAGAAGAAGGAGGGCACGGAGGATGGCACGGGAGAGGATATACCGCACACGCATAGACCTGTTTGGCATGAGTGATTGTGAGGTGTATCGCATCTTCAGATTCAGCCCTCATGCCATCCTGGAATTAACCACAACCCTGCAGGAGGACATCACCAGCCCAACACAACGCTCACATGCAGTGCAGCCACTGGTCAAGGTCATGGCAACACTCCATTTCCTTGCCAGTGGCTCTTTTCAGCGTACAAGTGGAGTGGTGCCTGGGATGTCACAATCCTCCATGAGCAGATGTGTGCACCAGGTTGTCCCTGCAATCCTCAGACGCATGGCCAACCAAATCATCAAACCAACCACTGAGGACCTGCGGCTGAAGGCAATGACAGATTTCTACAGAATTGCCAGATTCCCACGCACCGTGGGGGCCATTGATTGCACACATGTGGCACTCCAGCCCCTCCAGGAGACAGAGCACATGTACCGCAATCGGAAGCATTGGCATTCCATCAACGTACAGGTGATAGTCAATGCCCTAGGCCTCATATGGCACGTCCGTGCCAAACACCCAGGGTCCAGCCATGACAGCTACATATACAATTAGAGCCCCATCCGAATGGAATTCGATCAGAACGTGTATGGGGACACCTGGCTGGTTGGTGAGTGACATGGGTGGCAGGCATGACTGTACCCCCCCATGATGCACACATCACAAGGGGCACATGCATGACTAACATCCTCCTGTCTTTTCCCTTACAGGTGACTCTCAATATCCACTGGGACCCCATCTCATGACTCCTATCCGGAACCCCCAAACCCCAGGAGAAGAAAGATACAATCAAGCCCACGCCCAAACACGTGCAGTGGTGGAGCGCACCTTTGGCCGACTGAAGTCACGTTTCCGATGTCTGGATAAGTCTGGGGGTACCCTGTTGTATTCGCCAAACTTCGTGTGCCATATCATCGGTGCCTGTTGCCTGCTGCACAACTTCGCAGTGAGAAAGGGCCTGCAGATTGACCTACGTGATGACCTGACCCCTGAACCAGACAATCCCCCCCTAACCGAGGTTACCCCGTCTTCTGAGGGAAGAGCAGCCAGGAGCCAGCTCACATTATGCATCTTTGCACGTTAAACACACACATTAATCAAGGCACAATGAGAATGCATGCATGCACACCACTGTGGTCCCTAGCACACACACGCCACATCCTCATAAAATTGGATTGGCACCAGTCCACCATGCAGGACTTGTGAGCAGCAATGCCACGCCAAGGCTCCAATTATGTCACTGTACATTCATACACAATTCACACGGACCTGGGGATCACTTCTCCCTGGTCCTGGGGAACCCTTCTCCACCAAAATTGAGGGTGACACCCCTTTTCCGGCAGGAATGTCACCCCCACATTCAAACAGCATTCACAACCCAAAAAAAATAAAAAATAACCAGCAAAATCAAAAAATTTCCAGAAAAAAAAAGGCCCAAAAAAAAAGGGGAAAAACAAATTAGTGCCCTTGACGTGAGCCACGCCTGGGGCGCCCCCGGCCACAGCCCCGGCTCCTCTGGGGAGACTCATGGGGGAGGGGGTAAACCGGGGAAGGAGGAGCAGCCCCTGGTCTCTGCCCACCTGGCAGGCCTGCCCTCCAAGGCCACGGCTAATCTGTACAGGGCAGCACCTAGTGTTGCCGTGTTGGCCTGGATAGCCTGGGTAAGGGCCCTCACATCCTGCCCAATGCCTGCTGATGTAGTCTGCAGGTCGTTAAGGCAGTTTGTGAAAGCCCGGGAGTGGCAGTCCAGGTTCCCAAGCGTATCCTTGATGGAGGACAGGCTCTCCTCCATCCGCACCAATGTCTGGCTGACCTGTCCCAGATGGCGGGTCTGGAGGAACTGGTCCCTTCTCAGAGTGGCGGGCAGGAGATCGGCCACCCCCCTGGTCTTCTGGGTCGCCTTCCTGCCTCCAGCTGATGCTTGTGGCTGGGGAGAAGGGGAGCCCCTTGGGAGGGGAGCCATGTTGGGGGAGGAGGGGGGGGCTCCCCCTTAGGGAGGGCTGGTTGCTGCCAGCCAGAGGGGAAGAGTCCTCCAAAAACAATAGTCCAGTGCCTGACATGGACTCCTCCTCCTCCTCAAACTCCTCCTCCTCCTCTTCAACCTCCTCCGCAGACTCCGGCCTTGTCGGGGGGGCCTCATTAGGCTGCTGTCCTGGGGATGGTGCGGTCAGGCCAGATGGCCCAGCACCCTCCTGCACATCTGGTTGGAGGATCCACACACTTGCCACATATTCACTTTCACCCCCTCCCCCACACATGCTACACACCTAATAGAAAAAAAAACCTTACCTGGCATCACGCCTTCATGACTTGAGTCATAGCCGGGCAGGCCCTCCACTTCTTGCCTATGAAAGGTCTGGGCCACCGCACGCTCCTCCGCTGTCAGCCTAACACGGCACGGTGGGCCCCCTCCTGTGGCCCTGGCATGGGTAAGCATTTTGGCCAGCTTCTTTTTGACCAGACGCCGGAGGTCATTTATCTTTTTATCAATCCCAGACCGGTTCCGTGTCTCCCCCTCCGCCGCTGAATTCACCTGGTCAGTGATCATGTCCAAAATCTCTCTCCTCCTGGCCGGGGTGGTGTTGGCACTGTCCGGGCCGTGGAGGAAACGCCCATAGTCGGAAATGGCCCGGGCAAGAATTTGTTTCTCTTCCTCTCTGTCATACTCTGACCAAAAATCACTCCCAGTCAACAAAAATCACTCACAAAAACAAGCACGACCAATCAAGCAAGAAAACAAACAGAAAACTATCAAACAAAAATTCTCACAAACACTTATCAGAAATCACTTTCAAATATCTTCTAACAAACACTAGATCACACAGTACACAAATCTGACAAATACAAATTACAACGCAACTAACAACGGAACAAAAGCACTTTGCTATATGGGAAGGGAAACAAAGGGATGTACTTTTGCAATGGAAGTGCGTTTGTGTGTGTCTATTTATGCTGTCTGCGAAGTTCATGATTTTGCCCTAGTCCATTTCCAATTTCACTGATTGCGCCGTTCCCGAGTTGTGAGCATGCGCACAGAGGTGCTGACATGGTCTGCTTCAAGCGCGCATGCGCGAGCCGGCCGGCCATTCATTTGCATGGGGTCACGGCTCATTTCAATGTAACACGCCCACGTCCTTCCCAATTTGTATTACTCCGCCTTGAGCCTCAGAAATAACGTTGCGCAGGCGCTAATTTCTGCGTAAAAGCGCCGAGAATAGGGTGATTGCGCGGCTACATTGCGCAAGTCTAACGTAAAGGCGGTGCGCTACGCCGGTCCAATAATGCGCAGATGTACCTGAATCTGGCCCATAGCCTTTAAACAGTACAAACAATTTGTAAACATTAACTTTATTAACAATACACATAGGGCCAGATTCAGGTAGTCCAGAGCATCTTTGCTCTGGAGTAACGCTTCTCATTTGCGTTGCGCTGCCGAAATTTTAGGAGCAAGTGCTGTTATTCACGAAGCACTTGCTCCTAAAGTTGCGGCAGCGCATCACAAATGAGCCGGCGGAATTCAAATTTAGCGGGTACGGGGCGTGTAGTATGCTAACTACGCGCGATCCCGCCGCCAACGTACTGCGCATGCGTCGAGTGTCAAAACATCCCCGTGCGCATGCTCCAAAATCTGTGAATGAACGTCAATGACGTCACATTCCCATTCATGACCGTTTTACGCAAGCGACGTTTTTTTTTTTTTTTCCCGACGCGATGACGACGCCTATACCTAACATAGGATACTCCAACCCCATGTAGGTATATCTATGCGCCGCGTATCCCGTCCGGAAACGTCGTATCGTCATTGCGTCGCGCCGGATTTCGATTGTGAATTGCCGATTTCCGCTCATTAACATATTTTTTGAGCGTAAATCGGCGGGAACGCCCCCGGCGCCATTTTTAAGTTGAAGTAACGATGCGATGGCGAAACTCAGTTACGCTGCTCGCATCGGAACTTCAACCCGGCGTTTCTTGTTTTCTGGTTACAGAAAACAGAAACGCCGGCTCAAAGTCACAGTTAGGCTGGCGGATCACTCGATCCGCCAGCGTAACTGTTCCTGAATCTGGCCCATAATAGGTAATCTGACTGGCTTTATATTTAAAACTCAAAACAGCATGACAAAATGTGAGCAAGACTAGGATTATGAAATGAAAGAAATAGGTCACCCTGGGGATGAGCAAAAGAAAATTGGTTTCTGAAGGTCTCTGAATCACACGTAGTATGCCACGATGAACAATAGCCAGGGCCATTGAGAGGGCCCCAAAGTGTGATTTAACAGAATCTGTGCCTGCTTTTTTACACAGCACACATCACTACAGCCCATGTACCCACAAAATACTAATTACTATGCCACAACTTACAGTCTCACAAACCGGAAAGGTTTTACCCCCTTAATGACCAGAGCACTTTTTTCAATTTGGCACTGCACTAACTGGTAATTGTGTGGTTGTGCAATGTTGTACACAAACAAAATTTGTGTCCTTTTTTTTCCCCACAAATAGAGCTTTCTTTTGGTGGTATTTGATCACCTCTGTGATTACATTTTTGTTGGCGATATTAACGAAAAATATGATATTTTTATTGAGCCCATTGAATATATAATATATATATATTTTTTGTCACAAGTGATTGAAGAATGAAAAAATATCTCCTCACTACCTATAACATTTTTGGAGCCCATGAAATGCCAAGATAGCACAATTCCCCCCCCCCCCCCAAATGACCTAATTTTGGAAAGTATACATCCCAAGCTATTTGCTAAGAGGTATGGTCAGTATTTTGCAGATCTCGTTTTTTGTCACAAAGTTTTGACATTTGAAAAAAGAAAAGAAAAGAAAATCCATTTTCCTTTTCTTTGTTAATTTTTCAAAACAAATGAACAAATGAGATCTGCAAAATACTCACCATACCTCTTGGCAAACAGCTTGGGGTGTATACTTTCCAAAATTAGGTCATTTGGGGGGGTTTGTGCTATCTGGACATTTCAGGGCCTCTGAAACTGTGATAGGTAGTGAGGAGTAAAATCACAATTTTACGCCTAAAGGCGGTGCTTGGTTTTTCGGGGCCCCGTATGCGGCTAGGCTCCCAAAAAGTCTCACACATGTGGTATCCCTGTACTGTAGGAGAAGCAGCAGAATGTATTTTGTGGTGTCATTTCACATATAACCATGGCATGTGTGAGAAATATATCATTTAGTGACAACTTTGAGTTGAACGGAAATCCCCTCGGACTGAGGACACGGTGACGTGACGGTGACGTTGACGCCACCACGTCACCACTCAAGGAAGTAAAATACTTCCACGCATGTGTCGAATCATACCGGACATTGTATCATACCTATTGGGCTTGCCCCTTGATTGTATCTTACTGGCAGATGGTGCGCTCTCTTCTTCATTCCATCTTTGGCACTTGGGTGCCATTCGACTCTCAATTGTTCCTCCTAGGTCTTCCTCCCGCTTCTTTTTCTAAATTCTCGAAAAAACTCCTAGCCTAGGTACTAACGGCCCAGGAGATGCCTGGTAGCCCTGAAATGGAAGAGGAGGGAACCTCCTTCTCTGTTTGAGTTGCACTCCAGGATTAGGGATGTTAAGCAAATGGAATATTTGACAGCCTCCCTGAATAATTCCCTTGATAAGCACAACCAAATATGGGACAAGCTGGAAGCCCCTAATGCCGGCTGACGCACGATTGGCGCCCCCAGGCAGTGGGGAGGCCCTCGGTCAGGTGGCTGCCCTCTCTTCTTCCCCCTAACCTCTTCTGCTCTTCTCCCTACCTTCTCTTGTCTTCTTGGCTCTTTTTAGATTTTCTTTATTCTTCTTTCCCTCTTTCTTTCCCTTTTGTTTTTTGTTGTAACCGTTCCTGGCATGTTCCAGTACTGACTCAAACATAGTGGTAATATTGGAGCCTTGATGCTAACCTCATTGCCCGGCTCTGATACATTCTTCGCTTATTGCATATTTGTTTCCTATACATCAGCCCAGGGCCGGCCCTATGATGGGACCGGGTGGTACCATGGGTACCAGGCGGCACTTTTAGGGGAGCGGCATTCTGCCAGCCCGTTCCGCCCGCTGCCTGTGAGGACACTCCCAGCGGAAGCAGTCAGCGAGTGAGAAGGGCAGGCGCCGCTGCCTCTCAGGAGCCCGGCGCCGCTCTGTACATGTCATGTGCGACAGTGCGGGACGGGACAGATCGTATGGCGCGGCGGACATGAGGGTATGTGAAGGATTCGCCTTATCGCCTAGACTAAAGCCATAGCTCCTGGTCACATGTGGATGCAGGCAGGGCAGTCTGTGTCTGTGGATAATCATACCTGCCCTGCATGCTCCAGAGTCCTAACTCGCGCTGTGTGTCATTGTCTTCTGAGGTCTGTTTCTCATCTGCTCTGTCAGTCTCTCTCCTGCCCCTCTCTCTCTCTCTCGCCCCTCTCTCTTGCCTCTCTCTCTCTCTCCTGCCCCTCTCTCTCTCCTGCCTCCTCTCTCTCCTGCCTCTCTCTCTCTCCTGCCCTTCCCTCTCTCCTGCCCCCCCCCCTCTCTCTCTCTCTCTCTCTCTCCTGCCTCTCTCTCTCTCTCCTGCACCTCTCCTTCTCCTGCCCCTCTCTCTCTCCTGCCCCTCTCTCTCTCCTGCCCCTCTCTCTCCTGCCCCTCTCTCTCTCCTGCCCCCCTCTCTCTCTCCTGCCCCTCTCTCTCTTCTGCCCCTCTCTCTCTCCTGCCCCCATCTCTCTCCTGCCCATCTCTCTCTCCTGACCCTCTCTCTCTCTCTCTCTCCTGGCCCCCTCTCTCTCTCTCCTGCCCCCCCCTCTCTCTCTCTCCTGCCCCTCTCTCTCTCTCCTGCCCCTCTCTCTCTCTCCTGACCCTCTCTCTCTCTCTCCTGACCCTCTCTCTCTCTCCTGACCCTCTCTCTCTCTCTCCTGACCCTCTCTCTCTCTCTCTCCTGCCCCCTCTCTCTCTCCTGACCCCCCCTCTCTCTCTCTCTCTCTCTTTTTTTTTTGGTGGGCGTGATTTATTTGGCGGGGGGGTGGGGGGCAGCATTTCATTCTTGGTGCCAGGCAGCACAATGTCTTGGGCCGGCACTGCATCAGCCCTGTTTCCCATGTTATTCTATATTGTATGTGGATAGTTCACCTGTTGCCTACCACTTATTACAAAGAGTGTCTTTTCTTTTTATTTTATTTTTATATTTTTGTTCTGTATATTTTGTTGTTTTTTTGCTGTTGGAAAATTTGCAAACTCAATAAAACTTGTCAGTTTAAAAAAAAAAAAAAAGTTTGATTTTAAAAACTGATGTAGTGATCCCTACTGATACCAGCTTAGTACCCTAACCAGGCTGTTTATCTCATTGCTGTAGGACTAAATAAACCTGTACGCCCCAATAAGTTACTTCCAGGGATAGTTTTAGGATGTTGCCTAGGGTGGAATTGTTAGCGGCCGCACAAGTCATGTTTTTGACTCTCAGTGAATTATTCTCATGTATGGTGAAAGGTTCTAAACTGCCACCCTGCCTGCCAGTGTAATCCCATCCAGTTGCTGTTTGCTGATGTCCCAGTAGGTGTATCCTAGAACTTACGCGGCATATCAACAGATACGCCGACGTAACTTCTTTCAGAATCTGGCCCCTAGTGTGCAAGGCTGCTTAGGTGTACCGTGAGTGGTGATATTGGTGGTTATTTACGAAAAGTCAAATCCACTGTGCACTACAAGTGCACTTGGAAGTGCAGTCGCTGTAGATCTGAGGGGAGGATCTGAAATGAGGGGAACCTCTGCTGATTTTATCATCCAATCATGTGCAAGCTAATGTAGCACTCACCCCCGCAGGAGCTGCTGGTTAGAATTGGGATGGCATGTTACCTTTGTGACTCTGCCGTCTAGGGTAGTTGATGAGAGCCGTAATAGCAGAATGTCCAGAATGTCCATACAGCAGGTGTCTTTCTTGTGCTTTTATTTACCCAACATGGTAAAACAGTAAAACTTGCAGTGAAGGGTAAAGAAGGTGAATTAGAAGAAGAAAATAGCAGGTTCAGGTGTAGCAATGAGGAAACAATCCTGCTTCCAAAAACACTTTGTCTTCTTTGGGTTTAGTGTTTTTATCACACAGAAAAATCAGCAACCACCTCACCTCTTCAGAAGTCTTTCTCACTGCTCTCCTTAACTCAAAAAGCCTCAGGATGCAGCAATCAGTTGTCATCCTTTGGATGACTTATAGAGGCCTTAATTGCCTCATTCTGAACAGCTGAAGTTTTCCAACGCCCTAAACCTTTCTGGCTATTTCTGCAGCTGACACCTAATAGTAATTGGTGAATTGTTTAAACAAGGCAGAAATGTATCTCCCATCTGTGACAACACCCACAGATTTACCTGACTTCCTGTCACAATGGGCACTACACAAATATGCTGTTTTTTTATTTTCCTTGCACTTGCAGTGCACTTGTAGTGCAAAGTGGATTTTCCCTTTCGTTAAAAAAAAAACATTGTCTTTCTCTTTCAACCTGACGCCCCTCAGCCTTGCAGTCTCTTATGTACAAGCTTTGAATGTTTGTTGTTATTACTGTGAAACAGTGTCACACTAGCAACTTTGTAGCAGAGATTTGACTAATGCTGGCCATACACTATACGAAAATTCGGCCGAAAATCGGTCGTAAAGAAAGATCTTTCGTTTTTCGGCCAGTTAATGGGCACAAAATCGAAAATCGTTTGGACGTTTTTGAGCCGAAAAAACGAAGGACAAGTTTGGAAATTTTCTGACGAACGAACAATAAATCGGAAGGTTAATGTGTTTCCCGTCCGAACTTTCTGCACTAGGTATATGTAAAAAAAAAAATTATTTTTTATGTCCACTGAACGATTTATCGGCCATTACATGATGGCACTATCGTTTGCACTCACGAAAGAACTTTTGTTTTTCGAAAGTTCGTTCGGACGATTTTTCGTGGAGTGTATGGCCAGCATAAGTAGGAATACTTTCTGCTCATTTTCTCTGGCAATTTGTAGGTGACTGTGGAGTTTTTGCCATAGCTGACTACAGAGCTTATCTGTGTAACTCCAAATGGTTGTGTGTCATGATCATTGCCATCTGCATGGGATAACATTAGGGATGAGCCGAACACCCCTGGGTTCGGTTTGCATCAGAACCTGCGAAGAGACTAAAAGTTTGTGTGAACTTTGGAACCCTATTAAAGTCTATGGGACTCGAACGTTTGAAATCTAAAGTACTAATTTTAAAGGCTAATATGCAAGTTATTGTCCTAAAAAGTGTTTGGGAACTCGGGTCCTGCCCCAGGGGAGTGCTTGGGGACCCGGGTCCTGCCCCATGGGACATGTATCAATGCAAAACAAGTTTTAAAAAACGGCTGTCTTTTCAGGAGCAGTGATTTTAATAATGCTTAAAGTGAAACAATAAAATTGAAATATTCCTTTAAATTTCGTACCTAGGGGGATGTATAGTATGCCTGTAAAGAACTGTCCCTGCACAAAATGTAATTTCTGAAGGAAAAAAGTCATTTAAAATCACTCACCTTAGGGTCTGGTATGGATATTAAGGGGAACCCTGCATCAAATAAAAAAAAATGCCGTGGACCCCCACACATTTTTTTTTATGAATGACTTTTCTCTGTATTGCCGGGAGCCGACAATTCATTATAGCCACGAGTGATTTTAACCACTTGCCGACCGCCCACCGTCGTTCTACATCGGCACTTTACAGATGGATATCTCGGTAACGGCAGCAGCTGCTGCCACAACCGAGATATCCATCTCTTCAGTGGGCGGTCGGTCAAACGAAAATGGCGGTCTCCGCGGCGGATTCGCCGTGAGATCGCCGTTATCGGTGGTGGGCGAGGGCCCCCCCCCTCCCGCTGCCCTCCCGCGCCCTCCGCCGCTTACCGGAGCCATCGGTAGCGGCGGAGGTGATCGGGTCCTCTCCCGTGCTCAGTGGGGATGCGAGTGAGAGAAAAATTTCCCTCATCCGTCCCCGTAGCTCTGCTGGGCGGAAGTGACGTCAAAACGTCAGTCCCGCCCGGCGTCTTAAAGAGACATTTTTTTTTTAAGTCATTTGAAAAATGACATTTTACTTTATTTTTTATTTTTTTTGCATTTAAGCCTAAATATGAGATCTGAGGTCTTTTTGACCCCAGATCTCATATTTAAGAGGACCTGTCATGCTTTTTTCTATTACAAGGGATGTTTACATTCCTTGTAATAGGAATAAAAGTGATAATTTTTTTATATTTTTTTTATTTTTGTGTTAAAAATTGGTAAAATAAATACGAAACCAAAAAAAAAATTTTTTTAAATCGCCCCGTCCCGACGAGCTCGCGCCCAGAAGCGAACGCATACACGAGTAGCGCCCGCTTATGAAAACGGTGTTCAAACCACACAAGTGAGGTATCGCCGCGATTGTTAGAGTGAGAGCAATAATTCTAGCTCTAGACCTCCTCTGTATCTCAAAAAATGCAACCTGAAGAATTTTTTAAACTTCGCCTATCGAGATTTTTAAGGGTAAAAGTTTGACGCCATGCCACAAGCGGGCACAATTTTTAAGCGTGACATGTTGGGTATCATTTTACTCGGCGTAACATTATCTTTCACAATATGTAAAAAAATAGGGCCAAATTTATTGTTGTCTTATTTTTTAATTTAAAAAAGTGATTTTTTTCCAAAAAAAGTGCGCTTGTAAGACCGCTGCGCAAATACGGTGTGACAAAAAGTATTGCAATGACTGCCATTTTATTCTCTAGGGTGTTAGAAAAATATATATATAATGTTTGGGGGTTTTAAGTATTTTATAGCAAAAAAAATGTTTTAGTCTCGTAAACACCGAATCTGAAAAACAGGCTCGGGGCTTAAGTGGTTAAATAACTTTTTTCCTTCAGAAATGACACTTTGTGCAGGGACAGTTTTAAGCATGGGAAACAAGCGCTACTTTACAGGCATACTATACACCCCCCTAGGTATGAAATTTAAAGGAATATTTCACTTTTATTGTTTCACTTAAAGGAATTATTAAAATAACTGATGCCAAAAAAACTGCAGTTTTTTAAACTTTTTTTGCATTGATACATGTCCCCTGGGGCAGGATCCAGGCCCCCAAACACTTTTTATTACAATAACTTGCATATTAGCCTTTAAAATTAGCACTTTAGATTTCAAAAGTTCGAGTCCCATAGACTTTAACAGGGTTCTAAAGTTCACACGAACTTGCTGCGAACACCCCAAATAGTTCACTGTTCGGCGAACAGGCAATGTTCGAGCCGAACATGAGTTCTACTCGAACTCGAAGCTCATCCCTAGATGAATGAATGAATGAATGAAAACTTATATAGCGCGGCACATGCGAACTGAATCGCCTCTGGGCGCTTGTTGTTCCTGTCTCCTTTGGTATCAAAAGAGATGAGTCTTGATCTTTCTCCTGAATGCTAGGTGGTTCTCCTCCAACCGAATATTGGTTGGTAAAGCGTTCCATTGTCTGGGACCTTGGACCGCAAATCTTCTATCTCCTCTGGACTTGTAGTTGGCTTTCGGTATCTGGAGTAGATTTTGGTTGGTGGATCGCAAGATGCGATTGGGATTATGAACTTTAATTTATTTCGCACAGATATTGGGGGGCATTCCCATGAATACATCTGTGCGTTAGACAGAGTGCTTTAAAAGCAATTCTGTCTTTCACTGGCAACCAATGAAGCGTTCTCAGTGAAGGTGAGATTGCTTCCCAGGGTTTTTTCCCTGTCACAAGTCTTGCCGCCGTGTTTTGAACGACTTGCAGACGAGCGATTTGGTACTTGGGGAGTCCGAGGTAAAGGGCATTTGCATAGTCCAGTCTGGAGTTAACAATTGTTCCCACCATGACTGCTACGTCTTCTTTAGGAATGAAAGGAATAAGTCTACGTAGTACGCGCAGCAGATGGTGAGATCCGCTGACTACTGACCCTATTTGTGCGTCCATTGTCATGTAGGAGTCAAAAATGACCCCAAGACTTTTGACTTTGGCGCTAGGGGTGATGATTTTGCCCAGAATGGGCGGGGGGGGTCCAAGTTGTTGCTGATTGATTCCGTCGCTTGGAGTGAAACAGAAGTTCTGTTTTCGCTCCGTTGAGTTTAAGATAACTCTTGGTCATCCAGTCCTCTATCAAAGAGAGGCATGTCTCTAGATTGAGGTGGTGATCCTTTTTATTGCAAATGCGGAAATACAGTTGCGTGTCATCTGCATATGAGTGATAGAGCAGTTTTTGACTGCTGATGATTTCAAAAAGAGGACGCAGATAGATGTTGAATAACACAGGCGACATTTACTGGGGGGGCTATGGGGGGAGTTGTTTTGCTGAATGCTTTGCCGGATTCCCTCAATTTTATTAATGAAGTAATCCGATAATTCATTGCAAAATTCTTGTGTGTCCGAATTGGGGGCTTCAAGACATCCTGGATTCATGGTCTGAGTGACCAGCTTGAAGAGCTCTCGGGGGCGGTTAAGGGCGTTGTTGATGGCCTCAGAAAAATTATTTTTCTTGGCATCAAAGATTTCCTTGTGGTATTTTCTGGTTATTTCCTTGTAGATGGAGAGGTTCTCGTCTGAAGAGCTTCTTTTCCAGGCGGCTTCTGCCCTTCTGCGCTCTTGCTTCAGTAACGTCAGTTGGTTGTTGAACCAACCTGCGTTATTTTTCCGGATGTGGGTTTTACGTTTCGGCGCTATTAAGTCGGCTGACTGTAATAGGGCTGTGTTTATGGCATCCAGTGTTTCCTCAGCTGTTTGATGTGGCTGAATTGTTTTTATTTGTTTCCTTAACGTGGCTTTGAAGAATTCCGAATGGAGCTTCTTCTGACATCTAGTCCAGTGTGTTGTCACTGGATTTGATGTTTTTGTTAAGGGGGGGAAATCGGAAATAATGAATTTAATTGCATGGTGATCTGTCCATGGCAATGGTTCATTTCCCAAGATTTTTATTTCCAGATCGTGTCTGAAAATAAGATCGAGCGTGTGACCTGAGGCATGTGTGGGCCCACATACTTATTGCTGAAGGCCTAATCCTTCCAGGTAGTCAATGCAGGCGTCGGCAACGGGGTCTTGCGGGGAGTTGGCCCAGAGGTTGAAATCCCCGAGCAGCAAAAGGTGTTTGCTGTTCAGGGTATAGGTGGAGATAAAGTCCGTCAATGAAGGGAGAAGCTGCGATTTTGGGCCGGGTGGCCTATAGCAGAGTAGAATCCGGATGGTCTCCTGGGAGTTTGCTTGCAGTTGCAGAGTAAGGGTTTCCATGAATGGGAGAGGATTTTGAAGGACTGGTTTTGTGATCGCAAGATGCGTCTTATGGATCACCGCCAATCCTCCTCCTCTTTGCCCTATTCTGTTTTCCGTTATAATACGGTAGTTTTCTGGCACCAATTCTCCTAGAATGGTGTTACAGTCGGCTGTAAGCCAGCTCTCTGTAATAAAGAGGCAGTCTAAATCGTATTGTAGGATGAAATCATGGATTTCTAATCAGTGTTTTACTGCCGATCTTGTGTTGATCAAAGCACATGATATGTGCTTAGGTTGGGGCAAGCGGCTGAGACCTTTGACAATTGATCTTCGATCGATCCTCAATAGGCGCTCAGTTTGAAGGGCTTTTTTGGTGATGGCTGGTAGTATTGTGGCAAATCGCCTCAGACCCCAAATGGTCTCTGCCGAGTATTGCCGATTAACCATGGTCACCAAACACCGGGGGGGGGGCGGGGGGTGAAGGATTGTCAAGGATTAACTTAATCCTCTATCCTGGCTTGGTCCAGACACTAACTGCGCTCAGGTGGTATATAACACCACAGGTGCGGTGACACTAACTGCGCTCAGGTGGTATGTAACAGCACACGTACAGTGACACCAACTGCGCTCAGGTGGTATGTAACAGCACACGTACAGTGACACTAACTGCGCTCAGGTGGTATATAACAGCACAGGTGCGGTGACACCAAATGCGCTCAGGTGGTATATAACAGCACACGTACAGTGACACTAACTGAGCTCAGGTGGTATATAACAGCACAGGTGCGGTGACACCAAATGCGCTCAGGTGGTATATAACAGCACACGTACAGTGACACTAACTGAGCTCAGGTGGTATATAACAGCATAGGTGCGGTAACTCCAAATGCGCTCAGGTGGTATGTAACAGCACACATGCGGTGACACCAAATGCGCTAAGGTGGTATGTAACAGCACACGTGCGGTGACACCAAATGCGCTAAGGTGGTATGTAACAGCACACGTGCGGTGACACCAAATGTGCTAAGGTGGTATGTAACAGCACACGTGCGGTGACACCAAATGCGCTAAGGTGGTATGTAACAGCACACGTGCGGTGACACCAAATGCGCTCAGGTGGTATGTAACAGCACACGTGCGGTGACACCAAATGCGCTCAGGTGGTATGTAACAGCACACGTGCGGTGACACCAAATGCGCTCAGGTGGTATGTAACAGCACAGGTGTGGTGACACCAAATGCGCTCAGGTGGTATGTAACAGCACACGTGCGGTGACACCAAATGCGCTCAGGTGGTATGTAACAGGACACGTGCGGTGACACCAAATGCGCTCAGGTGGTATGTAACAGCACACGTGCGGTGACACCAAATGCGCTCAGGTGGTATGTAACAGCACACGTGCGGTGACACCAAATGCGCTCAGGTGGTATGTAACAGCACACGTGCGGTGACACCAAATGCGCTAAGGTGGTATGTAACTGCACACGTGCGGTGACACCAAATGCGCTCAGGTGGTATGTAACAGCACACGTGCGGTGACACCAAATGCGCTAAGGTGGTATGTAACAGCACACGTGCGGTGACACCAAATGCGCTCAGGTGGTATGTAACAGCACACGTGCGGTGACACCAAATGCGCTCAGGTGGTATGTAACAGCACACGTGCGGTGACACCAAATGCGCTCAGGTGGTATGTAACAGCACACGTGCGGTGACACCAAATGCGCTCAGGTGGTATGTAACAGCACACGTGCGGTGACACCAAATGCGCTCAGGTGGTATGTAACAGCACACGTGCGGTGACACCAAATGCGCTAAGGTGGTATGTAACAGCACACGTGCGGTGACACCAAATGTGCTAAGGTGGTATTAAACAGCACACGCACAGTCAGAGCGACTTGTGTTTCTGTGCAATTCAATAGCCCACTTGCATTAACAGCAACTGCCTTTTTGTGCAAATAAATAGCACACGTGCAGTAACAGTTAATGCGTCTATGTGCAATTAACTAGCACACGTTGACTAACACGTTAGAGCAAGCCCTCCAGCTGTTGTGGAACTACACATCCCATGAGGCATTGCAAAACTCTGACATTCACAGACATGATGGCAATTGTAGTTCCTGAACAGCTGGAGGGCTGTAGTTTGAGGACCCCTGCGTTAGAGCATCAAGCACAATCTCCTGCCTGACAGATACTAATAGCAGAACTAGCTAAGCTATACAGTTTATAAATATATTGACAACTCCTAGGGATGTCATCATGTCAATATATTCTCTACAAACTGTAAATTTAACTATACTAACTAGTAGCCTCCCTGATCTATCTATCTATCTATCTATCTATCTATCTATCTATCTATCTATCTATCTATCTATCTATCTATCTATCTATCTATCTATCTATGTGAAAAGACACTGTTGTGGGCCAGATTCAGGTAGATGGGCGAATCTTTATTTTAGAGTAACGTTTCTCATTTACGTACTGTTATTCACATAGCACTTGCTCCTAAAGTTGCGGCAGCGTAGTGAAAATGAGCCGGCGGAATTCAAATTGGGCAGGTAGGGGGCGTGTATTATTTAAACTAGGCACGATCCCGGGGATGAACGTACTGCGCATGCGTCGACTGTCAGTGCGCATGCTCCAAATTCTGTCAGTGAACGTCAATGACGTCAATCCCCATTCACGGACGTTTTACGCAAACGACGCATTTTTTTTTAAATTCGACGCAATGGCAACGGCCATACTTACAGTAACATAGGATACTCCACTAGGGGGCTGGTTTTTATTTACGCCGCGTATCTCTTACGGAAACGTCGGAAAGTCACTGCGCCGGGCCCGAATACGATCGTGAATTGCAGATTCTCGCTGATTAACATATTCTCGGCGTTAATCAGCGGGAACGCCCCGAGCGCCATTTTTAAAATTGCAGTTCTGATACGACGGCGAAATACAATTACGCCACTCGTATAGGAACTCCAACCCGGCGCTTCTTGTTTTCTGCTTACAGAAAACAGAAACGCCGGCTCAGAGTGAGAGTTAGGCTGGAGTATCACTGATACTCCAGCCTAACTCTACCTGAATCTGGCCCTGTGTCTCTATCTATCTATCTCTCTCTCTCTGTCTGTCTCACTTCTCTAAGCAAGCCGGAACACACTACACGAGGCCACCCGGGAGGCGGCCTTTTATAGTGTGGGGCGTGTGGTAAAGCCCTGAGCCCTAATTGGCCAAAGCATGCGGGGTCATGGTGCATGCTTGGCCAATCATCAGCGCGCAACGCCGCAGTGAATTATGGGTCATTCGAATTTGGCGCGAACGACCCGATTTGTTCGTTTTCGACGAAAGATCGAATGGCCAATGTTCGATGCGAACATGTGTTCGCATCGAACACGAAGCTCATCCCTAGTGGGTACTGCTGGTGGGTACTGCTGGCTGGTACTTACAGAAGAAAAGTAAGGAAATAGAATGCACACACAGCCAGCTCTGTGTGCCTTTGTTCTCCTGCTCGGAAAAGGAGGGGGCAAACAGAGAGCCTGCTCTGCCCGGAGAAGGCAGAGAGAACAGATAGCCTGCTCTGCCCGGAAAAGGAGGGGGAACAGAGAGCCCACTCTGCCCGGAGAAGAAGGGGGGACAGAGAGCCCGCTCTGCCCAGAGAAGGAGGGGGAACTGAGAGCCAACAAAGATAACTTTTTGGTTATTTTTATTTTTTTCTTAAATTCTAATGTAAGTATTATCACCCCTTAATATTAATTTAGAAGAGTCCCTTCTATTGCTCTCAGCCTCCTCTAAATCTCCAAATGACATTATTTTTTTTGAGGCTGTGATCTGACTTCCCAGAGGGTGAATACATTCGTTCCCCAGGGTTCCACTGTAGGTAGAAATGTAGTCACTCTTTATTGCTGACTCATGAGAACTATGGGATTTGTAGTGTTGCATTGAGCAGTGCATATGACCACAATTAACAAACAAACAAGTGATTGGGAAAGGAAGAGGTTTGGGAAATCACAGTGTTAGGCCCCGTACACACGACCGGTTTCCTCAGCCGAATTCAGCAAAAAAACTTGTATTCTGCCGAGGAAACCGGTCGTGTGTACACTTTTCGCCGAGAAAACTATTGAGGAACTCGTCAAGCCAAAAAGAGAGCATGTTCTCTATTTCCTCGATGGGCAATGGGAACATTTTGGCTCAACTAGTTTTTTGACAGCCGAACAAGGAACTCGACGGGGAAAACAATGTGTTTCGCCCGTCGAGTTTCTCGGTCATGTGTACGCGGCCTTACAAGGAGGTAGAAAAGCACAGTAAGAAACAATTACATGACAAATAGATTACAGGACTATTAAATTGTGGGTGTGTATATATTATTTTTGCATAATAAGGATATAATTGAATATCACTTTAACAAGCATTTAACTCCTACAGCGAGATTGCAGTGCATTGATGACTGCTAATTGTCCAAAGCATGCAAATGACCTATATGCTTTGGCCAATCACAGCGCGATGTACAGTGAGAGCCATGATTGGCCAGAGTGCAATGCAAAGAATAAAATACAGTGTAGTGCAGAGTATTTAGGGCAGTGCAGACTATATAATACAGTGCAGTGCAGACTATATAATACAGTGTATTGAAGTGGTTAAGGGGAACCCTATGGCAGAACTAAAAAAAAAAAAAAAGCCATGGGGTCCTCCCAAAATCCATACCAGGCCCCTTGGGTCAGTATAGATTTTAAGGGGAACTTCATGCCAAAATAAAAATAACTGGCGTTAGGCCCCCCTCAAAATCCATACCAAACCCTTATCCAAGCATGCAGGCTGGCAGGCCATGAAAGGGGGGGAGGAGCGAACGCCCACCCCCCTCCTGAATCATGCCAGGTCGCTTGCCCTCAACATGATCACATGATCTCAGAAAGAGGCAGGGTCCCCTGGTTATGTCACCTGTCACCCTTGCCTATGTAAGAGCTGTGAAAGCGAATAGAGAGCAGTCGGCAGGAGGCCTGCCATGGAGATGGAGTTTTCCATTTTTGCTATTTTTCAGGTCCCTTGGGCGTTGTGATTGATGGTGGACTTACTTTTTTATATTTTTTAATAAAGGATTTGTCAAAAACATTTTGGATGAATGGGTAGGGGTACGGTTTATCCGATACCCATTCACATAGGGGGGACCAGAATCTTGGTGCCCCCTTGTTAAAGGGGGTTTCCAGATTCTTCTGATAAGCCCCCGGCCCGCAGACCCCAACAACCACAGCCCAGGGTTGTCGGGAAAAGGCCCTTGTCCCCATCACCCACCCCCCCCCATGTTGAGGGCATGTGGCCTGGTGTGGTTCATAAGAGGGGGGATACTCGCTTGTCCCCCCTTTCCCTGACTTGCCAGGCTGCATTCTCTGATAAGGGTCTTGTATGGATTTTGCAGGGGACCCATGCCACGGGGTCCTCCTTAAAATCCATACCAGACCCGAAGGGCCTGGTATGGACTGGGGAAGACTCCATAACGTTTTTGGAAATCTGTATTGCCGGGACCCAGCAATACAGTTTAGATTACATTTTTTCCTTTAAAAATGTCATTATTGCTGCGGCATGTCCTATACAGTACATTGTACAGATGTACAGATGTGCAGGCAGACTAAGGGCACCCCTCTAGCACGATATTTAAAGGAATATTTATTTTTTATTGTTTTGCTTTAAGCATAACTAAAATCACTGCTCCTTTAACCTTTTTGTGCCAAACCCTGTGCTCCATTTTTACACTCAGGTGGCCAGGCCATTTTTGCAATTTTCTCATTGCTTTTTTATTTTTTCTTTACAGCATTTAGTTTGTTAACCACTTCCCGACCGCCCGGCGTCTAAATACTGCGGCACAATGACACTCTTGCGCGAATTGCTGTAGCTGTACGGCGGGCGCTTTACATAATATAGGAGGTGCCGTGTGACGTAGGAGCCAATGCTCGTGGTGGGCGGCCGCAATGGCTGATGGCTACCCATGATTGCTCCTGAGAAGGACCGAACTGATATCTGTCAATGTCTCTGTTCTGTCAGGGGTAAGGAGACTGATCTGTTGTTCCTACTGCTTAGGAACAACAATCGGTCTCCTCCCCCAGTCTGTCCCATGCCCCCACAGTTAGAAACACTCAATAGGGAACATATTTAAGCCCTTGATCACCCCTAGTGTTAACCCCTTCCCTGTCAGTGACATATACACAGTAATCAGTGGCTATTTTTAGCACTGATCACTGTATAAATGTCAATGGTCCCAAAATAGTGTCAAAAGCATCCGATCTGTTGGCCGAAATGTTGCAGTCCCGATCAAGATGGCAGATCGCTGCCATTACTAGTGTAGCACTACCCCCGGAGGAGCTGCTGGTTTCGGAGGTGGCATGTTACCTCTATTTCCTCACCGTCCAGGGGAATAGATGAGAGCTGAAAAAAAAAAAAAATTGATCACTTTTATTCCTATTACAAGGAATGTATACATTGTTCTCTATGGAGAGGCTGATGTGAATGAACATGTGTCCAATTACACCCGCCTACATCCGATCCAGTCCAGTCTTTTGTCATTGTTCCCAGGAGACATTGTGGAGGTCTGCCGCGAGTTATCTCAGGATTTAGAAAGAACTTGCTTCTCTTTTCGAAAAAACAAACAAAAAACATGCGGTTTAGTAATTATGCATATGAGCTTATAATTTTTTTTTGCTGTGGGAGTGGATCTTGGGTGGGAGTTCCCATACTTTTTCCCCCAGGACTTGACCCCTGTGTATATGGCCACCAGTGGGGCTTGTTCATTAAAGCCTGCGTGCTAAAACACATAGGCCGCGTACACATGATCGAATTTATCTGCTGACACCATTTCAGCAGACAAATCCGATCGTGTGTACGGGCGAGCAGACAGGTTTTTCCAGCAGACAAGTTTTAAAGCATGCTTTAAAACTTGTCTGCTGGAAACCCGTCCGTCCGACATGTCCGCTGGTTAGTACGCCTATCCAGCAGACAAAAATCTCCCGCATGCGCCGAATGGATTCGACGCATGCGTGGAAGCATGGAGTGGTGACGTGGCGGCGTCAACGTCACCGCCACGTCACCGCGCTGTCTGTCCGCGGGGATTTTGGTTTGATCGTGTGTACACTGATCAAACCAAAATAGCCCAGCAGACATATCCGATTAAAACGGTCTGTCCGACTGTTTTCATCGGATTTGTTTAGTCGTGTGTACGCGGCCATAGAGGCCGGTGTATGGTGTATAAGGCCCTTGTACACACGATCAGACATGTCTGATGAGACTTGTCTGACCGACCGTTTTCATCAGACAACTCTAAACTTGTCTGATGGTCTGATGTGCGTACACACCATCGGACCAAAATCCGATCAGACCATAAAGCGGTGACGTAGAACACAACGACGTGATGAAAAAACGAAGTTCAATGCTTCCAAGCATGCGTCGACTTCTTTCTGAGCATGCGCAGGTTTTTGGTCCGATGATTTTGTGTACTAACCATCGAACCTGTCCGACGGACAGGTTTCCATCAGACAGGTTTTAAAGCATGTGTTATTAAAGTGAATTCCGCGCCAACAGGAGTATTCTTAAAACTACCTAGATCTTAGAATACAAAAACTAAAAAAGTGAATATGCTGCTCCTCGGTGGTGCAGTGGGGTACTGCAATAGATAAAATGAAAAGAAATAGAGGGCGCTAGTGGGTGAAATGTGTATAGACTAGGTATGTACTTAGTGCGTCATCAGGGGGGCCATTTTAGGTTTTAAAGCATGTTTTAAAACTTTGGTCCGCTGGAAAACGATCTGATAGGCCGTACACACGATCGAACATGTCCGCTGAAACTGGTCTGCGGACTAGTTTAGCGGACATGTTCGATCGTGTGTACGCCGCCTTAGGGTGATGTGATGTTACCGTGTTTCACACTCTTTCCTTTTTTTTACTAAAGCAACATTTTAGCCTAATGCTGCATACACACGATCGGATTTCCAATGGAATAAAATCCGATGGATTTTTTTCTTCAGAATTCCAATGAAGCTGTCTTCCATCAGTCTTGCCTACAAACTATCAGACTAAATTCCGACCATCCAAAACGCGGTGATGTATAACACTACGACGAGCCGAGAAAAATTAAGTTCAATGCTTCCGAGCATGCGTCGACTTGATTCTGAGCATGCATGGATTTTTCTCCGATGGAATGCCACACAGACGATCAGAATCACCTATCGGTTTTTTTTTTCCATCAGAAAAATTTAAAACATGTTTTAATTTTTTACACCGATGGAAAAAAGTCAGATGGGGCCCACACACGTTCGGGTTTTTCCAATGAAAAAAGTCCATCTGACTTTTTTCTTCGGAAAAAACGATCGTGTGTACACGGCATTAAAGTTACATAACGATCATACCTCATTTCATGTATTAATAGTATCACATAGTCCATCCAGAACTAATCTGGATGACAAACCCCCCACTAACAAACACCATGACAAACGTTTTTTGAAAGAAGGGAGGGTGGGAGGGAGAAGCAGCGGTGCTGCGTCCGCCATATGCCTCTCCTAGGGCGGTACTCAGAGTGGGAAATTCACAATTTTTATACCCTAATTGTGCCACAAGCCCGCCCAAACTGGCCAATGAGGTGCTGTTTCCATGCACTCCCAGCCTCTGCCATCACCAGAGCAACCTGTAAGAGAAGAGAGGAGGAGGGGAGGAGAGAGCCAGGAGCCATTTGCACTGTCTCATGGAGCCCTCCTTGACCGCTAGGGGGCTCAATCATTCGACTCTATGCACTGCATGTTGTGAGGTGTGTTCACATGAGGTGGGGTGAGTTGTTATACGGTAAGGGCCAGATTTCCCACAAGGCCACCAAGGCCAGGCCTCGGGCGGCAGGGCACAGAGGGGCGGCATGGAGTCCCCCGACGGCTGGAACATACAGTTAAGGGTGGTGAGTTGCTTTTTAGCAGGACTAAATGTAGTGTGGGGGAATCCGCTCACTTTTTAACAAGTGATTGTTACGATGTCGCCGAAATCACTTGTAAAATGTGTGCTGCCCCCCCCCCCCCCACATACCTCTCTCTACTGGCTCTGTCTTCGGGACTCCGTCCTCCCCCCAGCCGCCGAGTCTGTCTCCTGTCCCTCCCCCAATGTACACAGTGAGAGGGGTGAGCTGTGCTCTTCCCATCTCAGCTGTGACAGGAGTTCTAGCACAGTGCTAGGACTTCTGTTTTGGAGGTGACAGGGTCAATAAAGAGAACCCGTCACCTTCAATTGCTATCACAAAGGGAATTGTTTTCTCCCGATGATAGCAATAAAGTTAAGTGTTTTTTTTTTTAAATAATTAAATAAAAAAATGTAATTAAAAAGTAAAGAATAAGAAAAATAATATTAAAAATAATAAGAAAATACAAAAATAAAAAAGTAAACGACAGGCTACAAATAAAATAAAAGAAAAAAAGTATAAAAGAAAAAGAAACAAAAAATATTTGAACTAACCGTGCCGCCCCTGCCATGCGGTTGCCATTCTCCGTTGATTTGGAGGGGTGGTTCGGTTGGCGGGGAGGGGGTGCATTGCGAAACGTGGCCTTGGGGCGGCAGGGAGAGAAAATCCGGCCCTGGGTACGGTGACATTTGATATAGTGGCATGCAGTGCAGTTAGTTGTGGTGTGATGACATGCGTTGTGGTGACACACTGTGTGGTGAATTTCTGTTTTGGGGGGGGTGACATGTGGTGAGGTGGGTTGTGGTGTAGTGTGGTGACACTTTGTACAGTGAATTGCTGTGTTTTGTATGGTGACATGCTATGTGGTGATATGCGGTGTGGTGATATGTGGTGTGGTGGGTTAGGGTGTGATGACATGTCATGTGGTGGGTTGTAGTGTGGTGACATGCAGTGTGGTGAGCTGTTATATGGTGACACACTGTACGGTGAATTGTTGTGTTTTGGTGTGGTGACATGCTATGTGATGTGGTGGGTTGTGCTGTGGTGACATGTGGTGAGTTATGGTGTGGTGGGCTGCAGTGTGGTGACATGCTCTGCAGTAAATTGCTGTGTTTTGGTAAGGTGACATGCGATGTAGTGACATGCGGTGTGGTGGGTTGCAGTGTGGTGACTTGCGGTGTGGTAACACTCTGTGCGGTCAATTGCTGTGTCTTGGTGTGGTGACATGTGGTGTGGTGACATGAGGTGAGGTGGGTTTGCGGTGTGATGACATTTGATGTGGTGACATGCAGTGCAGTGAGTTGTGGCGTGGTGACACTGTGCGGTGAATTGCTGTGTTTTGGTGTGGTGACATGCGATGTGGTGGGTTGCGGTGTGGTGACATTTGATGTGGTTACATGCAGTGCATTGAGTTGTGGTGTAGTGACACGCTGTGCGGTGAATTGCTGTGTTTTGGTGTGGTGATATTTGATGTGGTGACATGCATTGTGGTGGGTTGCTGTGTGGTGAAACTGTGCTGTGATTTGCTGTGTTTTGGTGTGGTGACATGCTTTGCGGTGGGTTGCAGTGTGGGAAACTTTGTGCTGTGATTTGCTGTGTTTTGGTGCAGTGGGCTACAGTGTGGTGGGTTGCGGTGTGGAGACGTGGTGAGGTCGGTCGTGGTGTGATGCAGTTGGTAGCGCTGTGGTGACATGCAGTGAAGTGGGTCTCGGTGTGGTGACATGCGGTGGGTTACTTTGTGGTGTGGTGACATGCAGTGCGGTGGGTCTTGGTGCGGTGACGTGCGGTGGGTCTTGGTGTGGTGACATACAGTACGGTGGGTCTTGGTGTGGCGACATGCATTATGTTGGGTCTTGGTGTGGTGACATGGGGTGCGGTGGGTCTCGGTGTGGTGACATGCGGGGAGGTGGGTCTTGGTGTGGTGACATGCGGTGGGTCTTGGTGTGGTGACATGCGGTGCGGTGGGTCTTGGTGTGGTGACATGCGGTGCGGTGGGTCTTGGTGTGGTGACATGCAGTACGGTGGGTCTCGGTGTGGTGACATGGGGTGCGGTGGGTCTCGGTGTGGTGACATGCGGTGCGGTGGGTCTTGGTGGATTACGTTGTGGTGTGGTGACATGCGGTGTGGTGGGTTACGTTGTGGTGTGGTGGCATGCGATGCGGTGCGGTGGGTTACATTGTGGTGTGGTGACATGCGGTGCATTGGGTCTTGGTGTGTTGACATGCAGTACGGTGGGTCTCGGTGTGGTGACATGCGGTGCGGTGGGTCTCAGTGTGGTGACATGCGGTGCGGTGGGTCTTGGTGTGGTGACATGCAGTACGGTGGGTCTTGGTGTGGTGACATGCAGTGGGTTACGTTGTGGTGTGGTGACATGCGGTGCGGTGGGTTACATTGTGGTCTGGTGACATGCGGTGTGTTGGGTCTTGGTGTGTTGACATGCAGTACGGTGGGTCTCGGTGTGGTGACATGCAGTGCGGTGGGTCTCGGTGTGGTGACATGCGGTGCAGTGGGTCTTGGTGTGGTGATATGCGGTGCCGTGGGTCTTGGTGTGGTGACGTGCGGTGGGTCTTGGTGTGGTGACATGCAGTACGGTGGGTCTCGGTGTGGTGACATGCGATGGGTTACGTTGTGGTGTGGTGACATGCGGTGTGGTGGGTTACGTTGTGGTGTGGTGGCATGCGGTGCGGTGGGTTACATTGTGGTGTGGTGACATGCGGTGCATTGGGTCTGGGTGTGTTGACATGCAGTACAGTGGGTCTTGGTGTGGTGACATGCGGTGCAGTGGGTCTCAATGTGGTGACATGCGGTGCGGTGGGTCTTGGTGTGGTGACATGCAGTACGGTGGGTCTTGGTGTGGTGACGTGTGATTGGTTACGTTGTGGTGTGGTGACATGCGGTGCGGTGGGTTACGTTGTGGTGTGGTGGCATGCGGTGCGGTGGGTTACATTGTGGTGTGGTGACATGCGGTGCATTGGGTCTTGGTGTGCTGACATGCAGTACAGTGGGTCTTGGTGTGGTCACATGCGGTGCAGTGGGTCTCGGTGTGGTGACATGCGGTGCGGTGGGTCTTGGTGTGGTGACATGCAGTACGGTAGGTCTTGGTGTGGTGACATGCAGTACGGTGGGTCTCGGTGCGGTGGGTTACGTTGTGGTGACATGCGGTGCGGTGGGTTACATTGTGGTGTGGTGACATGCGGTGCGGTGGGTTACATTGTGGTGTGGTGACATGCGGTGCATTGGGTCTTGGTGTGTTGACATGCAGTACAGTGGGTCTTGGTGTGGTCACATGCGGTGCAGTGGGTCTCGGTGTGGTGACATGCGGTGCGGTGGGTTACGTTGTGGTGTGGTGACATGCAGTGCGGTGGGTCTCGGTGTGGTAACATGCAGTCGGTGGGTCTTGGTGTGGTGACATGCAGTACGGTGGGTCTCGGTGCGGTGGGTTACGTTGTGGTGACATGCGGTGCGGTGGGTTAGGTTGTGGTGTGTTGACATGCAGTACAGTGGGTTTCGGTGTGGTGACATGCGGTGCGGTGGGTTACGTTGTGGTGTGGTGACATGCGCTGTGGTGGGTCTCGGTGTGGTAACATGCAGTCGGTGGGTCTTGGTGTGGTGGGTTACATGCAGTACGGTGGGTCTCGGTGTGGTGACATGCGGTGCGGTGGGTTACGTTGTGGTGTGGTGACATGCGGTGCGGTGGGTCTCGGTGTGGTAACATGCAGTCGGTGGGTCTTGGTGTGGTGGGTTACGTTGTGGTGTGGTGACATGCAGTACTGTACGGTGGGTTACGTTGTGGTGTGGTGACATGCAGTACGGTGGGTTACGTTGTGGTGTGGTGACATTCAGTACGGTGGGCTACGTTGTGGTGTGGTGACATTCAGTACGGTGGGCTACGTTGTGGTGTGGTGACATGCAGTACGGTGGGTTACGTTGTGGTGTGGTGACATGCAGTACGGTGGGTTATGTTGTGGTGTAGTGACATGCACAGACTTGCACTGTGTAAAAATCCAGCCATGCTGCAGCACATGTATGGTAAGAATTCCTGGTGGTGACATGGGGTGCGGTGGGTCTCGGTGTGGTGACATGCGGCACGGTGGGTCTTGGTGTGGTGACATGCGGTGCGGTGGGTCTCGGTGTGGTAACATGCAGTCGGTGGGTCTTGGTGTGGTGGGTTACGTTGTGGTGTGGTGACATGCAGTACGGTGGGTTACGTTGTGGTGTAGTGACATGCAGTACGGTGGGTTACGTTGTGGTGTGGTGACATGCAGTACGGTGGGTTACGTTGTGGTGTAGTGACATGCACAGACTTGCACTGTGTAAAAATCCAGCCATGCTGCAGCACATGTATGGTAAGAATTCCTCAGAGTAACATGAGATGTTAGCAGAGAATATAGAGTTGCAGTTATTAGAATGCCCTGTAGAGGGGGCGGTGTGCTGAGCTCCCGGATTGGCTCCCCATAGTCCGGCACAGCCCAGACTACAAACAGATGTGAGATGTCTATCTGCTCCGCACATTACTCACACTCCGCACTGAGAACAAGCAGCTGTGGGAAAGGAAGCTCATTGACTTGTAGCTAAAGAATAACCCGCCGAGCACAGGAAATCCCCGACAGACACAACGTGTTACTTTCCAGTACGATGAGTGAGAGTGCCGAGTCCTCTCAGCACACTGCACGCTCGGCTCTCAGGACTCTCTATACATGATCTCCATCCATAAGGGGGCTGTTCGCTGGGATTGGGATTAGAAAGTTCCTGGTGTGTTCCCATCTCTATCCTCATTGAGGGTTTCCCATCTCTATCCTCATTGAGGGGTTCCCATCTCTATCCTCATTGAGTGTTCCCCATCTCTATCCTCATTGAGTGTTCCCCATCTTTATCCTCATTGAGGGGTTCCCATCTCTATCCTCATTGAGGGGTTCCCATCTCTATCCTCATTGAGTGTTCCCCATCTCTATCCTCATTGAGTGTTCCCCATCTTTATCCTCATTGAGGGTTTCCCATCTCTATCCTCATTGAGGGGTTCCCATCTCTATCCTCATTGAGTGTTCCCTATCTCTATCCTCATTGAGTGTTCCCCATCTTTATCCTCATTGAGGGTTTCCCATCTCTATCCTCATTGAGTGTTCCCATCTCTATCCTCATTGAGGGTTCCCCATCTCTATCCTCATTGAGTGTCCCCATCTCTATCCTCATTGAGTGTTCCCATCTCTATCCTCATTGAGGGTTCCCCATCTCTATCCTCATTGAGTGTGTGATCTGAAGATCTCATCTGTGGACTTGTATAGAGGAATGATGGATAGAAGCAGCCTGGTCACCCAAACTATGACCATCATCAGGACTGAACCCTTCAATGATAACTACAGAGTGGTGGGCAAGGAGCTGGGAAGGTAAGAAGGGCACTGGGGGTCATATACACTTTATATACAGTCATGTGTCACTTTGTTCAGTTTTGCATACAGTAGTTGGTCACACCTGGACTATCACAAATGGCGGCCATACATAGAACGGTTTTATATAAAATCGTATTGTCATTTGAATTACTGTTCAGGAGAAGGGTAGGATCAGCAGATCGAAAAGATCCTTCCATGCACCATACACTTAATCATATTGATCTATCTATCTGTTCGAACCGATCAATGTTGATTGATGACTAAGTACTGTATGTGTCTTTTCCATAATTCAGAGATTTGATCTGTGTCTGATTCTGTGAAGAATGTTGTGTGTATGGCCACCATAACAGGACATGTTAGATCTGCTCTCATGACAGATAACTCAGATCCTGGCTTTTCTTAACAAGGTTCATCCAGATGTTGCTCAGGATTTTTTGAGCAGTGGCTTTCCCACCCACCATAGATGTTAGGGGCAGAATTTACCCCTGACTTACAATGTAAGGTCTCACTTTTGCATTGCCCACCAAAGTAAAGGACACAATAATGACCATCAATGCAAGGAGGGGACATTATAATCACCAACAAAGTAAGGGGGCTCTTTTATAACCTCCAATGCAAGGGGTCACTGTAATGACCACCAATGCATGGGCACAAGAGGGGGTTCACTATAATGACCACCAAAGCAAGAACATATGACTACCAGTTCAAGGGGGTAATATAATGACCACAAGGAAAGGGGGTACTAGAATGACCACCAAAGCAATGAGATATTATAACGACTGCCAATGCAAGGGGTACTATAATGACCACCGAGGCAAGGGGTACTATAATGACCACCAAGGCAAGGGGTACTATAATGACCACCGAGGCAAGGGGTACTATAATGACCACCGAGGCAAGGGGTACTATAATGACCACCGAGGCAAGGGGTACTATAATGACCACCGAGGCAAGGGGTACTATAATGACCACCGAGGCAAGGGGTACTATAATGACCACCAAATCAAGAGGGACTATATTGACTTCCAAAGTAGAAGGGCACTATAATAGCCACCAAGGCAAGGGGGCACCATAATGACTACCAAGACAAAGGGCACTTTTCTACTGATCCCCAATATAAGGGGCCCTTTTCCTATTGACTGCCAATGTAAGGCGCTATTCTATTGACCTCCGATGTTGAAGGACATTTTTCCACTGACCTCCAATGTAAGGAGACATTTCCTCACTCAATATTAGTGTTCTTCATCTGACCTCGGTGTAAAAGGGACATTTCTCTACCAATCACAAGGATAAGGGAGCATTTCAAGTTTCTTTACTGGGTCTTTTTTACAGTCTATTACTCTTGTAATGAATATTACTGCAAATCATTTTGTCGTATAGAGCAAAGGGGCGTTAAATACTAATCCGTTCTGGGAGTCGAATACTCTACGGACCCCACATACTTTATTATTTCCTTCACCTTACTGATCACGCTAATGTGCCCTGAGCTACAGATATCATTTTCAGCAGGGGCTCCCTGAGACCAAAAGGTTCCCCTGGGGTTAAAAAGATAGAAAAGCATAGATACTACAATCATCTGGTTAGATCGGGGATTTTTTCTTTGTATTATTTTGTTGGAGAAATCCCAAAACATGCAAAGTTTTTAGGCTACAGGTCACACCTTTCTTGCCAATATTTTACAACACGCCTTCAGGAGATCATAGTTTGCTTCATAAACAATATTATGTTACTAAACCCGGTAATATGAAAATAGTTCATCTGCCCCCCCCCCCCCCCCCCCCACAGTGCCCACAGACTATAAATCTTCTTTTTACATTAAAGTACTGTCACTATAAACCTTTTTGTCTCATCTTTATACCACAGTCAGTGATTAACTGCACAGTTTCTCCAGTGCTGAGAGTTCAGGTTGGAGGAGTTTTCCACTGCAGCCTGTATACATGCCCACGTGAGTGATGTCAATATCATGTGATCTGGCTAGCTCTGAGAACAAGTAAATGTTCTCTCCAGCATAAAAGACACAACTGAGCATGTGCAGGTCGGCTACCCTGCCTGTGTTAGCTGGCATTCCCCAGATAGACAGTACAGGAGGGAAGGATCTATGCATACAGGATAAAAAAAATCCTTTTTACACAATGCAGAGGATTAACCCCCTAAAGTGGTTGCAAACCCTCAGAATTTTTTTTTAAATAAAAAAACCCTGTAAGACAATGGCATAATGAGCTAGTATGGATAGCATACTAGCTCATTATGAACTACTTACCTTTGATCGAAGCCCCAGCAGCAGTCCTTGTCCCCCCCTCTGGCGGCGACATCTCTCCCGGGCGTTACTTCTAAATATCGCGGCTCCGGCGCCGTGATTGGCCGGAGCCACAATGACGTCACTCCTGTGAATGCGTGCGGGAGCCACAGGTAATGGCACATGGACTGAAGCAACGGGACATAGGCGCATGTGCTGATGACATCAGCACATGCAGGGGACAGGGGATATTTCGTGAGCTGTACAGGTTCAGGAGATATCCTGGGTAGCTACAGGAAAGCATTAATATAGGCTTATCTGTATCATAAAGTGGTTGTAAAGGGTTTACAACCACTTTAAGTTCCACAGTGAGTATAACAAGCATGCTATGCTGCATATACAGACTGATTTTACTGTTGTGGGGTTGGTAACACTTTGAGCTCATTCACACCAGCATGTTTTATAAAAATTAACCCCATCTGACTTTTTGGTGAACTAAATTAATAGGATAGGAGATATGCCTTGTCTATGTGTTGGGATTGCACTGGGCAATGCTGCCCAACAGAGCTGCCCAACTGGTATGAACAAAACCTAAATGAAAAATGTCCCAATCTGAAGCCTCGTACACCCAACCGGTTTTCTCGGCAAAAACCAGCAAGAAAACTGCTTCTTGCCGAGATTACCGTTCGTGTGTGCGAGGCATTCAGGTTTCTGGTCAGAAAATCTGGCCAGAATCTCGACGAGAAAAAAAGAGAACCTGCTCTCTTTTTTCTCGTCGAGATTCTTCCGGACGAGAAACCCAAAAGTGTGTATACTTACCTGTCACCGTGGAAACCCGCGCCTGCTCAAAATGACTTTGACGCATGCGCGGTAGCTTCCACAGCATAGGTAGGGTAGCAAGATGGCGGCGACGGCATCAAATGTGACGAGCGCATGCTCGTCGTACCCGATGACGTCACCGCGTTCTTTCCTTTCAAGAGAACCGCGGTTCTTTTGAAACGAGAGTCTGTACACTCTGGCGGCTGATGAGATTCTTGCCCGTGTGTACAGGGCCTGAGAGTGCATAGATGACCAAAGACTGACTCCTACATGCAGAAAAGGAGTTGTCTGGGTATACTTTTTAGCTGTCCAGGCTTGGGAGCAAACACTAAAACAATGGGGGTTATTTATGAAAGGCAAATCCATGCAACGTGCACTTGAAATTGCACTAAAAGTGCACTTGGGAGTGTAGTTGCTGTATATCTGAGGGTAAGCTCTGCTGATTTTATTATCCAATCATGTGCGAGCTAAAATGCTATTTTTTTTATTTCCTTGCATGTCCCCCTCGGATCTACAGCGACTGCACTTTCAGTGCAATTTCAAGTGCACTTTGCACTTGCAGTGCAAAGTGGATTTGCACCCAATAACCCCCAATGTTGTTAATATCTGGGACTGTATGGGGGTTATTTACAAAAGGCAAATCCACTTTGCACTACAAGTGCACTGCAAGTGTAAGGCCGCGTATACACGATCAAATTTATCTGCTGAAACTGGTCCGACGGACCGTTTCAGCAGACATATCCGATCGTGTGTACGGGCTAGCGGAAAGGTTTGTCCAGCGGACAAATTTCAAAGCATGCTCCGTCCGACATGTCCGCTGGTTAGTACGCCTAACCAGCGGACAGAAATCCCCCGCATGCGCCGAATGGATTTGACGCATGCGTGGAAGTATTTTACTTCCTGGATTGGTGACGTGGCGGCGTCAACGTCACCACGTCCTCAGCCCGAGGGGATTTTCGTCCGATGGTGTGTTCACGCCATCGGACCAAAATCCGATGAGACATGTCTGCTGGAAACGGTCCGTCGGACATGTTTGAGCGGACATGTCTCATCGTCTGTACGCGGCCTAAGTGCAGTCGCTGTAGATCCTTGCATGTCCCCCTCAGATCTACAGCGACTGAAATTCCAAGTGCAAAATGGATTTTCCTTTCGTAAATAACCCCCTATGTGTGGACAGATTCTTGCTCAGCATTGCCATGATCAGGGACTACTGTCCTTCCACACAAGTTCTCTAGAAGTGATTCGCTTCTGAAATATAAGGCTTACTAGAAGGGTATTTTCACACTGAGCCCCCATTCCCCCCCCAAAGAAGCGCGGCGGTAAAGCGCGGCTATTTTTAGCGGCCTTTTAACGTTGTGTTTGCCGTGATTTGGAGGCGCTACCGCATTGATTTCAATGGGCAGGGGCGATATAGGAGCGGTATTTTTATCGCTCCTACCACGCCTCAAAGATGCAGCTGACAGTACTTTTTTAGCTGCTCTTTCAGGGCACATTGCAGGCGCTATTTGTAGCGCAATAGCGCCTCCAAAGCGCCTCAGTGTGAAAGCAGCCGAAGTGTGAAGATATTTGATGATAAAGGGTGTGGTTTTCGGCTTTCCCTGATGTCCACTCAGATATTGTATGTGAGTGATGATGATGTTAGAAGGGATTACACAGAGAACACAACACTATTTGTGGTGACTTTTCACTAGGTTGATGCACATTGTTTACTGCTGCTTGATAGACGATGGTCATTTCTAAACTGTACAGCTATTGGCTGTGTGTCAAGTTATTTTGAGGGGACAGCAAATTTACACTGTTATACAAGCTGTACACTCACTACTTTACATTGTAGCAAAGTGTCATTTCTTCAGTGTTGCCACATGAAAAGATATATTGAAATATTTACAAAAATGTGAGGGTTGTACTCACTTTTGTGAGATAGTGTGTACTGGGGTATGTCAAACATAGGGGAACAATGGACTGAACAGAAGGCTGCATCAGACCTGTTGAGGGATGCACTTCATCCCAAAAATGTTATAGCCCATTGGTAATTGATAAAAACCACAATACCAAAACCTGGATGAAAACCTCAAAGCTGGCCAATTATCAGGCCATTGGATTCCTGTTGGACCCCTAGTAAAATCAATAGAAGGAAGCTTTGAAAGGCACATTAGTCCCGTAACATATAACAAGCTAGATTATTCCGTGTCCCTCTTTGCTCCTGATTGCTATTGCAAAGAGGCAGGACTTTTGGGAGCCGTACCTATCCAGTCTGGGAGGGGTGACTCAGGACATTGCGATGAACAAGGACACCCTTGTTTGTTTGGGTTACACAATTTCACAAGACAATTTTATTTCCAATTTTGTAACAAAATAAAAAAAACATGTGAAGAGTGAGTACACCCAAAACCTGTATGTAATTTCTAGATGAGGTGAGAATGAGCCTCCGGTTTGTGTTATTTGGCTCTGGTGGTAAGGATTTCCTCATCTGAATCCTAGACCTCCACATTTTATTCAGCATGCAATAACAAGCTATTCATTTACCTTTCTGCTATCCATCCATAACCAGAATACCAGTTTTGGGTGGATTGAGAATTCAGCATCAGACTTGGACTTTGCATTTTTGTGTATTAAAACATTATTAAAACCAACAAACGCGTCAAGTGTTTCTGGTGAATGCTAATTGGTTTGAGCAGATTGCCTGGTATGGTACTTTAGTATATTGTTTAGAAAGGATGTGTTATTGATGTTTGGAAGTGGTAAGTTGCATAAATCTACCAAAATTCTGAAAATGAGTTTATCTTTAGTATGTGATCTGTTCAAGAAAGCAGTATTGCACTGCCATGGGTGGTCCTGTCCGTACCCCAACCCTCCGTCAACTTTTGTCGAAGGAGCCGGTCCAAAAATTCTTGGCCAAACAACGCTAACATCCAAACGGATAATAGCTGCCAGCGGGCATTCTTCTTGACATTATGCACAGCTCTCTCTCACTCCAGAAAGGAGGGAGGATGTATCATAAGAGGACCAATGAGAGCTGCACAGCTGGAGGTGTATCTGTGTAAATCCAGGAAGTGAACTAGCAGCAGCTTCATCTGCCCACAGTTAAAATGGCTGCATCCAGACTCAGTAAAGGGAGACATCTGCAGCATATTTGCCAAGTACAGAATCACAGTATATAGAAAATGATATGCAAAGTGGTTGGAGGGAAGCTTCAGAATGCCAAAGATGATTTTATTACAAATTATGTGAGCAGACTGCAGTTCCTCTTTAAGCATGGCAGATTTAATACACAACAAAATAAACACCCCTCCCCAATACAAATAAGACGTGTCTGTCCTGCAGCTTTGCCAGTCATTACCCTCTGCGCCTCTACAGCGTAGTAATAGAGCCTTGTGTAATTTATTGTCACATACCTGCTGTGTGCATTTCTTAACTAATCATAAGTAACCACGATAACATGTTTACATAAGCACTCTAGCCAATTATAGCCTTTCTTCAAATAGGTTAGGATAATAGTGACACTCTCTTCCCAGGCATTCTTTTATGACTACCCTAAGCAGATGTATACTTACTCTGTAGAGATTCCTTGGAGTAACATTACTCTTACTGAAAACATACTCCGTATCTGGGACTTGTACAGAAAGGTGTCATCATCCATGTGTTATTCCTGTGTTGTGTATTTTATTTTTTCAGTTCTCCTATGCTAATTACCTTACTATCCAGGCTAAAGCTGGTCATACTCTATTCATTCAATTTTCGAATGGTTAGTGGGCTCAAATTGATGATCCTTTTCCACTGTGGTGATGAGAAGATTTTTTTTTTTTTTTCAAATATTTTTATTAGTTTTTCAAAACATACAATCACATATTGATGTAACAATTTGAATACACGTTTTTTACGTAAAGCTGTATTGTACAATGGGAAATTATTCATGCCCTAAAAAGGGGAGAGGTATAAACAAGACATTGTCGTACACCTTAAACAAAGTGGAATATGACAAGGATACATTAAATATTCACTTAAAAGATAAGAACAGTAAAGAGTATAAAATTCTAGTAAATAAAGACCAATACAATTAGTCACTAAAGCTGTAAGATTGCTGGAATCAAGAAGATAATATATAATAAAAAAAAAAGAAAAAAAAAAAGAAAAGATAAATAAAAATAAAGAAATAAATGGATATATAAATAAGTAAACAAGGTGGATTGGTTCAAGATAACATTAGCCGTCCATTAAAACTCTAAATTCCCTAGACTTCGTAAAGTGCGACCAGCATGCCCATCTGCTATGGAATTTCTCGGAGGAATCATGAGATTGGTGGATTAAATCCTCCATGTTTGCTATGTGTTGGACCTTTCGCAGCCAATCAGAGACAGAGGGGGGAGAAGGTTGAAGCCATTTAGCTGGAATGCAAAGCTTTGCAGGTGATGAGAAGATTTTAAAGCGGAGGTTCACCCTAAATATAAGCCCTCCCATGTGATCCAGCATACTGGCGTCAGCGCCAGTATGCTGTTTTTTTTAAATCCATGTACTTACTGTCTTATGCAGAAGTTTTTCGGAGGGCGTGACACGCCATAGCCGGAGAAATACGGCGCCTGCGCAGTCAGCTCCTAGGTCTGTGCGCAGGCGCCGCATTTTCGCCGAGATTACCCGAGTCCTTTTCGGGTACTTTCGTAAGATGTGACGCGCTATACTGGCGCCGTCCACCGCGGGGTAAAAAGAATAAAATTCTGCATAATACAGTAAGTACATGGATTTAAAAAAAAAAAACAGCATACTGGCGCTGACGCCAGTATGCTGGATCACATGGGAGGGCTTATATTTAGGGTGAACCTCCGCTTTAAGGAGCAGAATCTCCAACAAATTCTAAAGCTGGCCATACATGGATTGAAATTCAGCTGGTTCAGCAGGGACAGCCAAATCTCAATACATGTATGGCCACCCTGGTTGTCCAGAAGTCAATCTAACAATTGACTTGTATACAACTAGCCTGTTGGGTTTGTCCTGAATGATTAGTGCTGTGGGCTATAGCAAGGTTTCCTGCTGGCAGAACACAAAAGCGTTGCAGGAGAGATTCCCCAATCAACAATGACTGTGTTGATGGGAGAATCAAGCATATTTCTTTCCTTCCATCCATGGTCACATAATCTTTGGCCTGCCTCAAGCCAGCCATACTGTCACCAGGTACCGGCCAAAATGCGATTCATCTATGGGCAGTCTGATTGTACCCAAGTCAATCAATCTATCGATCAACTTGGGTACAACCAGCCGGTCAGATTTCTTTTTACAGGCAATTACTGGTACTGCATGTGGCAGTAATTATTGTGTTCTGCCAGCTGGGAAAGCCCCCGTGCTTCCTCCATTCTTCTCACCAGCAAAACACAATAGTGCTGTGGGAGGCATTGCCCCATGTTTTGATGGGGGAATCAAGATTATTATTTTTTCTTCCACCCATGGAGATAGGAAAGAAAATCAAATCATCTATGGGCTGCTTAACTGTGAATGTTCTGTGAAAATGTGAACTTACACTTTAACCACTACAGATCCGCGCTATAGACAAAAGACGTCCACAGCGCGGACCTGAAGTGCCAGGATCACGTCTTTGGACGTCATGTTATTGTAATTCCCCGCGCGCGCCACTGGGTGGCGTGCAGCAGGGAAAAACAGTGCCGTCGTATCGCTGAGGATTCGATGCGTGTACCCGGCAGGCCGCGGTGTCCGTCGGGTACACGTGATCGGCGGTGACAGAGCAGGGACGTGGAGCTCTATGTGTAAACACAGAGCTCCACGTCCTGTCAGGAAGAGGAGACAGATGCTGTTTCTCTTGTACATAGGGACACAGCATTGGTCACCTCCCCCAGTCAGTCCCCTCCCCCCACCCAGTTAGAACACACCCAGGGAATACATTTAACCCCTTCCTCACCCCCTAGTGTTAACCCCTTCAATGCCAGTCACATTTATACAGTAATTAGTGCATATTTATAGGACTGGTCGCTGTATAAATGTGAATGGTCCCAAAAATGTGTCAAAAGTGTCCGATGTGTCCGCCGTAATGTCGCAGTCCCAATAAAAATCGCAGATCGCCGCCATTACTAGTAAAAAAAAAAAAATAGTAAAAAAAAATCATAATTCTGTCCCCTATTTTGTAGGCGCTATAACTTTTGCGCAAAGCAGTCGCTTATTGCGATTTATTTTTTTAAATTGGGATATTTATTATAGCAACAAGTAAAAAATATATATATATATTTTTAAATTGTCGCTCTTTTTTTGTTTACAGTGCAAAAAATAAAACCCGCACAAGCGATCAAATACCACCAAAATAAAGCTCTATTTGTAGGGAAAAAAATACGTCAATTTTGTTTGGGAGCCACGTCGCACGACCGCGCAAATGTCGGTTAAAGCGAAGCAGTGCCGGAAGCTGAAATTTCGCCTGGGCACGAAGGGGGTTTATGTGCCCAGTAAGCAAGTGGTTAAGCACTTTTGCATGCAGTATAAAGCTGGCCACATATTGAGCATATTTTGGCCAGTTCCTGATGAATTGGCTGATATTTGAGCCATGGGTGGCCCTGTCAGTATCTTTCTGCCTGACATCCTTTGATCTGAACATCAAAGGAGCCAGCAGAAAGTGGACTGCTCCAGTAAGATGCAGGTATTCTGGAAGCAGCCAGAATGTATGAAATACTATAGTATTAGTACTCTAAACTGAATGTGGCAGTTCAGCACCAATATCAGCGGATTCCTGCTGAATCTAATACAATTTGTGCTGTGTTGGTTGGGCCCTGTCTGCACCACCTGGCTCCACAATTTTCAGTTGTAAAACTGAAGGTGCTGCTGGAAAATCATCAGCTGATCAAATCAACCTATCTAGATGCAATCGCTGTTTGAGTATTCAGGCAGCCATGGGCGTTGTGGCTGTCTAAATAAAATAGCTGGCAGGGTAGATTCCTTCCTCCACACTGTTTAGCATGGATAGGGAATCAAGTGATCAATCAAGTGATTTCTCTCATTCAGCCCCTGAAACATATTGTATATGGCTAGTCCAGCTGACTGTTCACATTCATGAATCCACCTAAATCAGTTCTTCTTAACTTTAAATGATAAACCCCTTATAGCCCAGATGTTTATCCTAAATAAGCCATTCTGCGGATTTTACTTATCTCAAAAAATTCTTGGCATGTCCATTATTATGTGCGCGTTTCCTGTTTGTGTATAAAGGTTTTCAAATGAATCCCATCTGCTCTTAAATACATATATTAAATTGAAGTTGCCTTATGCCTCGTACACACGACCATTTTTCTCGGCAGGAAAAAAAAAAATTCCCGACGTGATTCTTCTCCAGCCTGACTTGCATACACAAGTTCATGCAAAAAAACATCCGACCAAAGGGTGGTGACGTACAACACGTACGACGGGATTATAAAGGGGAAGTTAATTTCAAATGGTGCCACCCTTTGGGCTGCTTTTGGGCTGTATACTTGATTCTGAGCATGCGCGTTTCCCACCCCCTCGGAAAAGCATACACATGACCGTTTTTCACAACGAGAAAAAAACTGAGGGGAAAAAAGAGAGCTGGTTTAAGGTTTTTTTTGCAGGCAGTTTTTTTGTCGAGAAAACTACTAGGGAGCATACACACGGCCGTTTTTCACGACCAATATAAAAAATGCCAGTTTTCTCGTTGTGAAAACTGGTCGTGTGTACAAAGCATGAAAATGTATATCCCAAAATGGACAATACTTATCTCAATTACAACAAGTATAAGCATGTTAGGGCTAACACATACACAGCCCTTGTATATCCTAACATGGACTTAGCAACAATAAACCCATCTCTGGTGCCATTTGCTTGAGTGGGATATTCAGTTATCACAAGATGCAGTCTTAGTTGTCCCACATTAAAGGGAAAACTTAAATAGTCTTCTGATACAGATCTGGCTGCTAAGTGAGCATTGGACCGCTGTCTCAGGATGTCAGCGATCACAAGTACATGGCCAGGTAGCAGGTCTGGAAGTGATAGAAATCAAGGGGTTAATTCCACTGGTGATCCTTCAGTCACACTGCTATGCTACTTCTCATGCACAGTAACTTAATGAGTAACACCAACCTTACAAATTCATCTCTAGGTTTAAATTCCAAAACCAAGAGTTGCTAATAGGTGTTTGCTCAGCCGGGAGGCCACACAACACAGTTCATGGGATGATTTGACAATACAGTTGTGGAAGATATATTCAAGAAAAGTCCAGCCAAAGCTTGCTTGGGTGGACTTCTCATGTGGATCACAGGAGTGCAATTAGTTTTGCACACCTATGACCCGTTTTCAACAGAGAGCGGGCTGAAGTCTGCTCTCTGCTCACATCACAGAAATCAGTCCAGGCACTGTATCATCCTGTAAATAATGGTAACATAGATGAATCTGCCCTTTCTGTGTTCCCACCACTGCGATTATGAACAAATAGTGATAATCAAATTGGCAAAAAAGTGAAGCAGCTACTTTAAAAAAAATTAAACTGTGAAAAACATATTCACAAACCCTAAAATTAGTGTAATAAAATATAAGCAGCGCTGTAAACAATGTAAGATGAAATATCCGTTTTCACAGGTATTCAAAATACCATGTGACAAAAGTGAATATGTGCACAAATTCAAAAAAATATATATAAATGTGTTTAAATATTAATTAAATATAGATCCATATATCACATCAAGTAGGTTTGTGAAAAAATAATGATAATAGCTTCCAATCGTCCACCACACCCGGTGTCAGCGAATCCTCTCCCGTCAGATGCAAAACTCAACAATTCAAATTGCATTACACTCTCGTGTTCGGCGTGTAAACGTGTACAAAAAGACCTCACTGGTAGGTATAGCAGATAATCCCAGTTCCAACCAATTCACTGCCATATATACGTTGATTTTAGTACCCAGCGGCGCGCTCCCGTGCAGTGCGGCGATCCGTCCCTGGAGCTGAAGAACGGGGAGAGCCGTGTGTAAACACGGCTTCCCCGTGCTTCTCTGTGGCCGCAGCATCGATCGCGTCATCCCTGTAATAGGGGGACGCAAACGATGACGTCACACCTACAGCCACACCCCCCTACAGTTGTAAACACACACACACACAGGGAACACTCAAAGTCACAGCGCCCCCTGTGGTTAACTCCCAAACTGCAACTGTCATTTCCACAGTAAACAATGCAATTTAAATGCATTTTTTGCTGTGAAAATGACAATTGTCCCAAAAATGTGTCAAAATTGTCCGAAGTGTCCGACATAATGTCGCAGTCACGAAAAAAATCGCTGATCGCTGCTATTAGTAGTTAAAAAAAAAAAAAAATAATAAAAATGCAATAAAACTATCCCTTATTTTGTAAACGCTATAAATTTTGTGAAAACCAACCGATAAACGCTTATTGCGATTTCTTTTACCAAAAATATGTAGAAGAATACGTATTGGCATAAACTGAGGAAAAAAAATGTTTTTTTATATATTTTTGGGGGATATTTATTATAGAAAAAAGTAAAAAATATTGCATTTTTTTTTTTAATTGTCGCTCTATTTTTGTTGATAGCGCAAAAAATAAAAACCGCAGAGGTGATCAAATACCACCAAAAGAAAGCTCTATTTGTGGGGAAAAAAGGACGCCAATTTTGTTTGGGAGCCACGTCGCACGACCACGCAATTGTCAGTTAAAACGACGCAGTGCCGAATCACAAAAAGGGGCAAGATCCTTTACCTGCATTTTGGTCCGGGTCTTAAAGAGGAGTTCCACCCTAAATTTTAACTTTTTTTTAATCCCCTCCCCCTTACATGCCACATTTGGCATGTAATTTTTTTTGGGGGGGAGTGGGGGCTTCAGTAGGAGTGGGACTTCCTGTCCTAAACTTCCTGCTTCCGCCAAGGGGCTGGTTAGGTCCCATGCGATCGCCTCTCCAATCAGCGGCGAGCCGCACGCGCATGCGCAGTGCGGCTCGCGCATGCGCAGTGGGTGCCCGGCCGTGAAGCCGAAGGCTGTCACGGCTGGGTGCCCACAGTCGAGATGGAGACGCCGGCTGGGGAGGGGGGGAGAGGAGCGGAGCCCCGGTCGGCGCGTCGCTGGAACGCAGGAGCAGGTAAGTGAGTGTTTATTTAAAGCCAGCAGCGACACTTTTTGTAGCTGCTGACTTTTAATAAACACAATTTTGGGCTGGAACACCCCTTTAAGTGGTTAAAGCTTAAAAAAATCTGCCTTGTTACATTGTCTCTATAGGCTAACTTCACCTAAAAAAACATAAATGCACCGATATTTGTAGCAAAAAGTCTGCATTTATTATTTTTTGTGAGCCTCTTCCTCCTGCTCCTATGTCCATCAAGAGGTACCAACTTTCAGTTACTGAGCTAGAAGAGGTCAATGGGTAGCAAGTGCGGTGATCACTGAAGGTGAGGGGTACATGCAAATTATAGGTGTAATATGGTCTAAAACCGTGTTTCTCAAACGATTTTGTCTTTCGGCGCACCAAAATGATCTAAAAAGTTTCACAACACACCTAACAAGATTTAGCATTTTTTGTGGTAAAGAACTTATTTATTTTTACATATATATTTCATTTTAAATTTAATGTGAAGGATGTGTCTGCTTTCGAGAGCAAAAATAATTAGAACGATCGAGTTCTCCCGAAATCTCGCACAAGTCTTGTGTTACGAAAGGAACCAATAAATGACAGACTGACAGATTGCGATTTTATATATGTTACTTTTTTACCTTTTGCAACATTGATTTATCATTATATTTTTCAATTAGTTCAAGGTTTTAAAACGTTAGCAATTTTCAATATTTTTCAAAACTCCAACAGCTCACCTGCAAATCTCACGCGGCACACAGTTTGAAAATTACTGATCTGAAAGATGGATTCAGCCTTTAATAAACTTTTTACATGTCAGAACTTTAGACTGATGCCATTAGGACTGTAACATCACCCTGGCATCAGGAGGCCTACAATCTGCCATCTTGCCAGCGCCGAGAGGGAGAGCTGAGTGGTACACAGACTTTGCTACAAACTACAAACTGCAGATGCTACACTGCTTTGAAGTAAAAAATAATGCTAAACATGTATGGTATGATGTTGCTGTTAATGTGAAGTTGCCTCTGGGTGTAAAGTTATGCTTTAATAAGAATTAAGAATACAAGGTTAATGTGGTCCTTCACTCAGTTTGTGGATATATACAGCATGTGGCCTTTGGGATACCACTGACCTGCACTGCAAAACCAGCGTTTTGGAGCAGCCTGTATAATCAGGATCTATGCTAAATGATAATAATTGAACAGACACATCCCTAATACAGTTGATATACATATTTAAACTGCCTTATGTGCACAGGATTTGTGATTATGTCAGTTCAGTTTTGTAATCATACACCTCTGCCTGGCAGCTCAGCCAGGAGGGTGATCTGACTTTCTCTGTTAGCATTTGTAGATCAGTGGTGTCACCACTTTGACTGCGCTGTGGGGACAATGAAAGGGCAGCTCCTCCCCCTCGCTCTCTCCTGCTATCTGTATGTTTCTTGTCATATTCAAGCAGCAGAGTCTGATTAGCTCCTAATGGACCTCTTCCGCTCTCAGGAGCCCCATATTTAAATGTAAAAATGCATTCAATTATTTTTAAAAGAATATCCAAATACCTGAAATTCAGCTAATTTAGTAGACTGGGTGGATATTTGCAGCAAACGATGATATTGTTTTTTTATAGATTTTGCTTAATAGGTTTTCTTATTATTGTTTCAATGTGGTATTACTAATGCAAGCTAATCAAATTGGGACAGATTGTGTTTAACGTGAACCTGTACTTACACTACACAGTGCCAGGCATACACAGCTCAGCAGACTCTCCTCAACTGCCAAATGTTGAGGCTCCAAAAAAAGGGGCGCACACATGACTATTCCCAGAATTAAGTGACAAGAGGCACCAAGAAGCTTCTAGGCCTTATAAGTGACAGGAGTCAGCAAGAAGATCCCATAACTAAGTGACAGGAGTCATCAAGTAGCTTCTAGACCTAAGTGACAGGAGGCAGCAAGAAGTTCCCAGAATTAAGTGACAGGAGGTAGCAACAAGCTCCCAGATTAAGTGACAAGAGGCATCAAGTAGCTTCTAGACCTAAGTGACGTGAGGCAGGATGGAACTCCCATAATTTAGTGACAAGAGGCAGCAAGGAGCTCCCAGAACTAAGTGACAAGGGGCAGCTAGAATCTTCCAGAATGAAGTGACGGGAGGCAGCAATGAGCTCCTGGAACTAACTGACAAGAGGCAGTAAGGAGCTCCCAGAACTAAGTGACAAGGGGCAGCTAGAATGTTCCAGAATGAAGTGACAGGAGGCAGCAATGAGCTCCTGGAACTAAGTGACAAGAGGCAGTAAGGAGCTCCCAGAACTAAGTGACAGGAGGCAGCAAGGAGCCCGGAACTGACAGGAGGCAGCAAGGAGCTCCCGGACCTAAGTGACAGGAGGCAGCAAGGAGCTCCCAGAATGAAGTGTCAGGAGGCAGCAGGGAGCTCCCAGAATGAAGTGACAGGAGGCAGCAAGGAGCTCCCAGAATGAAGTGACAGGAGGCAGCAGGGAGCTCCCAGAATGAAGTGACAGGAGGCAGCAGGGAGCTCCCAGAATGAAGTGACAGGAGGCAGCAAGGAGCTCCCAGAATGAAGTGACAGGAGGCAGCAAGGAGCTCCCAGAATGAAGTGACAGGAGGCAGCAGGGAGCTCCCAGAATGAAGTGACAGGAGGCAGCAAGGAGCTCCCGGAACTAAGTGACAGGAGGCAGCAAGGAGCTCCCAGAATGAAGTGACAAGAGGCAGCAAGGAGCTCCCAGAATGAAGTGACAGGAGGCAGCAAGGAGCTCCCAGAATGAAGTGACAGGAGGCAGCAGGGAGCTCACGAAACTAAGTGACAGGAGGCAGTAAGAAGCTCCCTGAACTAAGTGACAGGAGGCAGCAAGAAGCTCCCTGAACTAAGTGACAGGAGGCAGCAAGGAGCTCCCAGAATGAAGTGACAGGAGGCACCAAGGAGCTCCCAGAATAAAGTGACAGGAGGCAGCAAGGAGCTCCCGGAACTAAGTGACAGGAGGCAGCAAGGAGCTCCCGGAACTAAGTGACAGGAGGCAGCAAGGAGCTCCCGGAACTAAGTGACAGGAGGCACCAAGGAGCTCCCAGAATGAAGTGACAGGAGGCAGCAAGGAGCTCCCGGAACTAAGTGACAGGAGGCAGCAAGGAGCTCCCAGAACTAAGTGACAGGAGGCAGCAAGGAGCTCCCGGAACTAAGTGACAGGAGGCAGCAAGGAGCTCCCGGAACTAAGTGACAGGAGGCAGCAAGGAGCTCCCAGAACTAAGTGACAGGAGGCAGCAAGGAGCTCCCAGAATGAAGTGACAGGAGGCAGCAAGGAGCTCCCAGAATGAAGTGACAAGAGGCAGCAAGGAGCTCCCAGAATGAAGTGACAGGAGGCAGCAAGGAGCTCCCAGAATGAAGTGACAAGAGGCAGCAAGGAGCTCCCAGAATGAAGTGACAGGAGGCAGCAAGGAGCTCCCGGAACTAAGTGACAGGAGGCAACAAGGAGCTCCCAGAATGAAGTGACAGGAGGCAACAAGGAGCTCCCAGAATGAAGTGACAAGAGGCAGTAAGGGGCTCCTAGAATTAAGTGACTAAGAGCAGCAAGAACTATATGAAAAGAGGCAATAGGAATCTACTAGAATTAAAGAAGAGCTTCATGCTCCCCAAATTTTTTACTGTAACTGCTGACTCCCCTGTCCGGGGATCCAGCAATGTCCTCACCCGACATGATTCTTCAGGCTGTATTCACACTGGTGCACATCACATGTGATGTCTGTGGGATGCAAAATCAGCCGCACAGTGTATGGCTGAAATCACATCGCATTCGCACCAAAATGGTCCGCACTGGAGTTGGATGGCATGGGTGTTCAGACCCTTGCGATCGGATTTCTATTCCATTCCACAGTTTGCACTGCTTTCTGCAAACCAATTTGGGGGTGTCATTAACCTTATATTGACACCTGCAGCAGAGAGCAGTGATTCAGGCGCAATGCAGGAATCTGCACAGGAATCAATGTGTTTCCTGCATCGCACTGCTTTGAACCCAGCCTCAATCAGCTTCAGGTCCAGACGTTGCAGTGGAGTTCCGCTTTTACCACTTAAGGACCGCCTAACGCCGATATACGTTGGCAGAATGGCACGGCTGGGCACAATCACGTAAGGGTATGTCCCCTTTAAGTGCCCAGCCGCGGGTAGCGTGCGCCCGCAACTCGGTCCGAAGCTCCGTGACCGCGGGACCCGATTACCGCCGGTGTCGAGCGATCGGTCACAGGAGCTGAAGAACGGGGAGAGGCAGTGGCAGTGTCACTGATCGTCTGTTCCCTGATATGGGGAAAGGCGATCAATGACGTCACATAATCAACACATAATCAATGCATTTTTATAGCTCAAAATTGTCCGATGTGTCCGCCATAATGTCGCAGTCACGAAAAAAATCGCTGATCGCCGCCATTAGTAGTAAAAAAATATATATTAATAAAAATGCCATAAACTAGGGCTGCAACTAACGATTATTTTCATAATCGATTAGTTGGCCGATTTATTGTTTTCGATTGATCGGATAATAGACTTTAAAAAAAAATAGCATTTAAAAAAAAATTTGGGCCAATTTGTTGTTGGGCAGATTACAAAACACAAATTGCCACAAAAACACATTACATGCTTTTCTGCAGCTTCTCCATTGATGTATATTGAACCAAAAAAAATAGCACTGTTTTGCGTTAAAAAGTCCTTGCCCTTTCCAAATACGCAGCAGCTGAAAAAAAAATCATGGATGTGACTGTGTCCCATAGGAAACCATGTAAATGAACTGTAGTGTGTTTCTGCAAAAAGCACCAAAAACAGAGGTGTGAACCCAGGCCTGAGATGTTTCGTAACATAATGAGGTTAAAAAAACAAAAATAAGTACAAAGAGCAAATAATCGCTACTGTAAGGGGTTAATTTTTGTTACCGTGGGAAAGTGAAAGTAATATTTACAGTAGCGATTTTTTCTTTTTTGTACTATAAAGGGCTAATTTTAGTTTTTTTAACCCCATTATGTTACTGGCCGGTTTAATCGATTATGAAAATTGTAATCGATTCATTTCATAATCGATTAGTTGTCGATTAATCGATTAGTTGTTTCGGCCCTACATAAAACTATCCCCTATTTTGTAAACGCTATAAATTTTGCGCAAACCAATCGTTAAACGCTTATTGCGATTTTTGTTTACCAAAAATAGGTAGAAGAATACGTATCGCCCTAAACTGAGAAAAAAACAATTTTTATATCTTTTTTGGGGATATTTATTATAGCAAAAAGTAAAAAATATTGAATTTTTTTCAAAAATGTTATATTTTTGTTTATAGCACAAAACAACCCCACAGAGGTGATCAAATACCACCAAAAGAAAGCTCTATTTGTGGGAAAAAAAGGACGAAAATTTTGTTTGGGGGCCACGTTGCACGACCGTGCAATTGTCAGGCTGCATTCACACCTGAGCGTTTTGTCGCCTGAAGCATGAAGCTCCAAAACGCTAGAGGGGAAAAAATACATTATTCTCAATGGAGATGGTTCACATCTCCACTCCACTCCTTTTTTTTCTCTCGAATTGAGCGTATTTGGGCATTTTTCTGTTTTTAACATTGGTGACCCTAGACCTGTCCAAATTCGCCACAAAACGTGGTAAAAAAACGCCACAAAAATCGCGGTAAAAAATGCTGCAAATATCGCGACAAAACATTGTAAAAAACGCTGCAAATATTGCGACAAAATGTTGTAAAAAACGCTGCATAATCGCGGCAAAACGCTATGCTCAGGTGTGAATACAGCCTTAAAGTGACGCAGTGCCGAATCGCAAAAAGGGGCAAGGTCCTTTAGCTGCATATTGGTCCGGGTCTTATTTTGTTTGGAAACCACGTCGCACGACCGCGCAATTGTCAGTTAGGCTGCATTCACACCTGAGTGTAGCGTTACAGAAGCAATACTGTGACAAGTGGCAGCAAGTAACTTTGTGACAATCCTGTTGATTCTGGGTAAAACAGTAGATTAAAAAGTGGATCTTTAGCTAAACAACTCGGTATACAGCTTGAAACAAAGGTGTGAACTGTTTTAACTGCCAACATATTTGTACTGTATTCTGTTTGGGCACTCCTGTGTGACGTTAGGGACCGATGATCACTCTTGAATGCAAGCTGTTTGGGTCCAGGGGTGATCATCTGTCTCTATTCCACATGTAATACTGCCTGTCAAACTGTCACTGCAAAAGATCAGCTCCATTCACCTTTACATGCAGCCACTGGATTCTTTCCTCAGATGGAGCTTTATTGTTGTGAATGAGACAAGTCAATACTGTATCGGTGTAACATACATTGTCCCCCTGCTCTCACCTTGGAATGTGTCATCACACAGCTGAGTTTCCTCCTGTTCCATCACCTCCTATAAGCTGCTGCAGGTTTTATTTTACACCAGTCATGTATGAGAATGTACTGACAATGTTTTCTGGTAGGAGAAGATTTGGCAGAAAGCCTCTGACTTTAAATGTGAGCAGTTTCTCATAGAATTTGTGATTTGTAATTCTTGCCCCATGTTTACCCTTGCCATAAAAATAGAGCCGGACTTCCTCTCTCAAGGTCCCTGCGGTTTTGCCGGAGCCTTAGTGAGTATATAAGTGAACCACATAATGAGAAAACATGACCTGCAGTCTGAGAATGCTAGCACGGGATCAGAGACTGGTCAGGTGCTGTGAATGTGCCCTTGGAGTTTTAGCTATACATTTACAGCTGCAATGCTATCCTGGCCTGTTTATACCAGAGCTGTGAGCTGATAGATTGGAATTCCAAGCTGCCTGCCCAGGTCAGAAGGCAATGATTACGTGACCTATCCTTGTTTACTGTTAGGAAGCAGCACTCCTACTTTGTGGTTGGTGTACCTCACTATAAAAGCTCTCAGAATTCTACATTGATCCTCAGTGCACAAATGGATGGATACTGAATCAAGGCAGGTAATGATGTAAAGTAAAACATATATTCCCTGGACTATGCAAGACCTCTAAGCACATCAACACATTGGGGGTTATTTACGAAAGGCAAATCCACTCTGCACTACAAGTGCGCTTGGAAATGCAGTCGCTGTAAATCTGAGGGGAAGATCTGAAATGAGGGGAAGCTCTGCTGATTTTATTATCAAATCACATGCCAGCTAAAATGCAGTTTTTTTCTTTTCGTTGCAAGTCCCCCTCGGATCTATACATCGACTGCACTTCCAAGTGTACTTTCAGTGCAATTTCAAGTGTACTTTGCACTTGTAGTGCAAAGAGGATTTGCCTTTAATAAATAACCCCCATCGGCTCCTGTACATTACTGGGAAAGTCTTGAGGTGAAGTATATTTTTCTTAAAAACACCATACTAGAAATGTCCATGGATAGTTAAAAGGGTCCAGCAATAATTTCCGACTGCTCAAGGTGCAAAACATGGGTAAGATATGTTGTCTTCACACCAACTAGCTTGTTTCAATGCGCTAAGCTCTTTTATTGTATGATTACGTAGAGAAGCAACATTTCAGGACCATGCAAGAACCTTTCATCAGGCTTATTAAAGGAGAAGTACAGCCAAAGCTGGTTGGCTGTGCTTCTCCTGTGGATCGAATGAGTGCTGTTTGTTTTGCACTCCTGTGACCTATTTTCAGCAGATAGTGGGCTAAAGTCCCTTGTCGGCTAATGCCACAGAACTGGTCCAGGCTGGGGACAATATGCGACAATATGGACCGGGGGGGGGGGGGGGCAGAGCAGACAGTCACCAGATCTCTGCTCAGGGAGCACTGAGAACCGATCAGTAGCGTTTGATCCCTCAGGTCTCAGTCTTAGGCCTCGTACACACGATCAAATCTGTCTGCTGGAAACGGTCTGCTAGACCGTCCCAGCAGACAGATTCGATCGTGTGTACGGCCGAGCCGACGGATTTGGCCACCCGACAGATTTCAAAGCATGCTTTAAAATCTATCGGGTGGGAATCCGTCCGCCCGACATGTCTGCTGGTTAGTACACTTACCAGCAGACATGTCGTCCCGCACCGCCGCCGAATGGATTCGGCGCATCCGCGGAAGTGTTTTACTTCCTGGTGCGGTGACGTGGCGGCGTCAACGTCGACGCCACGTCACCGACACGTCAGCGCGCCGTCTGCTGGCGGGGATTTTGGTTTGCTCGTGTGTACACGCGAGCAAACCAAAATCCTATCAGACAGATTTGTTCAAATCGGTCGGTCCGACCGATTTGAACAAATAGATTGCCTCGTGTGTACGAGGCCTTAGAGACCGCGGGGGACAGATGCAGCATCAACCATTGTTTTCTTATACTTCTCTTTTAAAGGGTCACTAAAGGAAAAAACATTTTTTTGCTGAATTGACTGTATACAGGGTATAGAGACATAAAAGTTAACTGATTCCTTTTAAAAATTATTAAAAATAGATAAAAAACAATCATATAATGTGCCTGCAGGTTAGTTTCACTTTTAAACTGGCTTCATGTTTCTGTGAAGAAGAGAGACACACAGAACAAAAACAAACAAATCCAGGGCAGTGTTTATGTTTTTAAAATGAATCTGACACACAGTAATGACAGCTTAGACCACCGTGAGAAAGCTCCCAGCACTGTGGTTATAAGGAAACAGACAAGCAGGAAGTGTGGAGATCAAAGCAGGATTACAGCAACATCAAAGCAAAAAAAAAAAAAAAAAAAAATGAACAATGAGGACATGAAACCAGTACTGCAGTTAGGTAAAGGAAGCTATTTAGCTAAAAAAAAAAATCCTTTAGTGATCCTTTAAGGGTAAAGTCCACTCAAAGCTGGATTGGAAGGCAGTATAAATATATGGAGGGGGAGGGGTTATATGTAAAATGTGTAATCTCATTGCTTGGCATAAATGTGAGTAAGCTACGCTATATGACTATAAAGGTGTCAACCCTCAGATTTTTTTTTTTTTTTAAGCCAGTGAGTAAATTGAGATTTTTTTTTACCTTTAAAACCACTGTCTGATTTCAGATGCACTTTTTTTTTTATTGTTCTTCAACTGTGAAAATACAGAACCAGAGTACACATGGCAATGCTAACAATTATTGGTAAAGATGGCCATAGATGGATCAAAATTCAGCTATCGATCAAACTCTGTTCAATCGTCTTGTCGGAAAAGAGCCGCTCAATCAGTGGCTGCAGTGCTGATCTGTGTATTCCTACAAAGGGGGGACTCTCCCCGCTGTCAGAATACAGTAGCACGGTGGGAAGGATTCAATTCAGTTTTTTAATGCTGCCTGTTGTCTTTGTTGTGCAATGTGGCTTTGTTGAGTAACAGTTTCGTTTAGTTGGTTGAAAATGAATACACTCAGATATCAATTTACATAATTTTACAAGGTAAAACACTAAACCCAAAAACAAATATCTTCTAGTACAGTGGTTCTCAGCGTTTTGAGACCAAGACTTTCATGCCACAACAGAAAAAATAGGTATGGGAATCCAATGATGTATTGAAATACTGGTAATCTCAGGGTGGAGCTGGGTGTCAATTTAGGGCTGTGGAGCTGCTTAGGAGAATCTGCAACAGATTTGGTGGCCCTGTAGGAGATGACATTTTTATAGGGGTCTGGGGGGCACTGTGGGACACTGTTGGAGTTTGGGGGCACTATGGAGAGCTGGAGACTCTGAATCAGGCTGTGGGAGGCACTCTGGGAGGTTAAGGGGCTAATGCCCCGTACACACGATTGGAAATTCCGACAAGAAAAGTCTGATGTGAGCTTTTAGTCCGAAATTCCGACCATGTGTATGCTCCAATGGAATTTTTCTGTCTGAATTTCCTCCAAAAGAAATCTGAGAGCTGGTTCTCAAATTTTCTGACGGGCTTGGAATCAAGACAAGTTTAAGCCAAAATTCCGTTGGAAAAAAATCAACAGTTTTCTTGTCAGAATTTCCAATCGTGTGTACACGGCATCAGGGCTCTCATCGGGTCTTAAGGCACTGTGGTCCACTGTGGGAGTTTGAGGGGCACTAGAAGGCACTGTGTGAGGATGAGGGATCTGCAGCTGGCTAGAAGCCAGGGAGAAGGGAGGCCAGGCCCAGCAGTAGGTCACATTCCTGTGCTTTAGAATGACAGATCTAGTATATTGCTGCACAAGCACCCACTAATATTTACTGCTGGGTGATCTACAGTTATTTTTTTTTCTTTTCTTAAAAATGTAACTGTTTATTGTAACATTCTTGGCAGTTTCTTTTTCGTAATAATAACACTCACGGACTGCCCTAAAATAGGGCAGTGGTGGCGTTGTCAGCCTGTCATGCACATTCCCACTGTATGGCTTGAGTTAAACAAGTGTTGTCACAAGAAATAACGCATTTACAGACACTCATCCTTCACCTCCACTTCAGCCAGTGCACACTTTCCATTTTTCCAATTATTATGGGCTTGTATTATTATTGTATCATTATGATTGTAAGGCTGAGAGGACTGAGCTTACCAACCTCGTAGGCGGTATATGAATAGGATGAAAGACTTGCTCTTTGAAACAGGCATCTCTATCACTCAGGCCACGTACACACGTACGAGAACCTCGTCGGGCTAAACCCATTGTTCCGCCCGACGAGGTTCCCGATGAGCGGTCGGAAAAGCTCGTCGAGCCAAAGTCCTCATTAAACAACGTGCTCTCTTTTTTGGCTCGACGAGCTTCCCAACGGGACGCTCGTCGGAAGTGTACACACTATCGAGCTTCTCGGCAGAATATGGATCCCAGCGAGCTTCTCGCTGGATTCTGCCGAGAAGCTCGGTCGTGTGTACGGGGCCTCAGAGGCATCAAGCAGCCATGTTCTGTAAAACAGTAGTCTTGGAATTAATACATATGTAGCGGTACCCCCACAGGGGCTGCTAAGTGTTGTGGCCCACCTGTCTCCTAGCCCGGCATTTACTACAGTCCATGTGCTTGTTTTTTGTTATTTTTATTAAGAAATTTAACTTGGATGGAGTAAGGAGATTATGAGATGCCCAGCATATTATATATCAGTCAGTTGGGACAACTATGTACAGAACATTTCTCCAATCTCCTCCTGCACAACTCTTGCTTGCATACTATTGCTCTTTCTCTCTCTCTCTTTCTCTCTCTCTCTCTCTCTCTCTCTCTCTCTCTCTCTCTCTCTCCTGCACAACTCTTGATCTCTCAGGAGCATTTATCACATTTAGGTCTGACACTGGCTCAGCCAGGCCCAAGTAACTTGCCCTTTGCAGGCAGAGACTGTGGGCCCCTATGGTGTAGCAAAAAAATAGAAAGTCTCTTAGTGCTAGCTGTCCTACTGGTGGACTTCTGCTCCCAGTCCTCTTCAGGCCCTGCCAGCCCTCCTGGCTGCTGCAGCTGCCTGACTTAACTGCCGATGACATTGCAATCCTCCCTACTGGCATCACACACAGCTCTGATTGTTTCTTCTCAGTCCTTTCTGGCATGCCTCTCCAGTCCTCCTGACTGCACATGTCAATCACCAGCCCTCCAGGCTGTAACCAGAGGTTCCCTCCTGAAGACTAGCTCCTGCTGTTCTCTCTTGCTCCTCCTGTGCCTCCTGTTCAGAGCCTCCACAATTTCTTGGATGACTCCATCCAGCACCCAAGCCCAGGCCCAAGCCCCCCCCCCCAGACTGGGGTGCTTCCTCCAAGGCCCCGATAGCCTAGTACTCCTCCTCAGTTCTTCCACTTGACCACTTCTCCCCAGCTTGGCTGACTCTGGGTTTTTCAAAGAGGCCTGCCCCCTGACAATCCTAGCTGGGGATTGGTCAAAAATGGTTCCCTAAGCCATACAAACAAGGTGGATGAAGGAATACCCCCACTGTGCTATTGGTTTATGACAGCAAGGACTCTCCGTGTCAGAATACTCTGATCAGCAGCCTATTGGTTGCAGCCGCTGATCGAAAAAATGTTTCCAACAGTTCGCTCAACAAAAGTTTGTCATTCGATAGGCTGCTATTGAGCAGGAGCAGCAACACATGGATAAAAATTTGTCACTGCTGAACCAGCCACATTTTAATATATCAATAGCCAGCTGCCCTACATTCTTACTAAAGATAAATTGCAGTGCATTGACCGGTGCATTGCCATGAATTGAGATTTGCCATAGAATGAGATGGTCCGCCTCCATCCCATTCTATTGGCTCACTAATGTCACGTGACATATTTTAAACGTCAAGTATTGACTCAAACATCAGTCACAGCTAGGCTATCATAGGGAGAGGATCTCCTCTCCCTGTGATAGCCCGATAGCGCTGTCAGCAGCGTGCCTCCCGCCAGCGCTAAGTACACCCCGCGCCCGCAGCTCTACTCCCCGCACCCCGCGCCCGCAGCTCTTCCCCGTCCTACGCGCCCGCAGCTCTACTCCCCCGTTAAGAATCAGGGAACGGGCTGCAGCTGCTCCAGGTTATGTGGGCTGGTGTTGTAAATACTGCGCATGCGCAGGTTTACGCTACTAACGTAGCCAACGCTAGGTCTACGCTAATAGCGTAGACTCTCCCCGTTCCCTGATTCTTAACGGGGGAGTAGAGCTGCGGGCGCGGAGGACGGGGAAGAGCTGCGGGCGCGGAGGACGGGGGAAGAGCTGCGGGGTGCGGGGAGTAGAGCTGCGGGCGCGGGGTGTACTTAGCGCTGGCGGGAGGCACGCTGCTGACAGCGCTATCGGGCTATCACAGGGAGAGGAGATCCTCTCCCTATGATAGCCTAGCTGTGACTGATGTTTGCGTCAATACTTGACGTTTAAATATGTCACGTGACATGAGTGAGCCAATAGAATGGGATGGAGGCGGACCATCTCATTCTATGGCAAATCTCAATTCATGGCAATGCACCGGCATTTTATTACAATGCACTAAAGCCTCACACACACACAATCCAATTGTTGGCCGGTACACAACAGGACACAATTTCAGCTCACAAACACAAACTTGAATTTCAGCTCTTGAGCGCCACCCTTTGGACCCCTTCTGCTAATTTTGTGTTTCGTGAGCATTGATTCCGAGCATGCGTAGTTCTACTTTCGACTTTTGTGTGACGGATTTGTGTACTGACCAAGCAACGGAAATTTACTGTCATGTCAGCCATCATTTGTTGGTGGAAAGTTTGACAACAATTGTCAAAAGGAGCGTACTAATGGTCAGATTTTAGGACAACAGTCAATCCCCTGCCAACAATTGGATCGTGTGTACGAGGCTTTAAGTGCCCTGGTGTTGGGCCTGTGTTGATCGATGCAGATCAACTGAAGAAGTGTGAATGAGCCCCTACGTATTTTTGTTTATTATGGCAGAGTTTGAACCATTTCTTATCTTTATTGGAGACAACAACCTTGAAAGGAGAAAATAGTTTACTTTCTCTTCTGTCATGACTGATAGGTCTCTGCACTAAATATCCTGGTTCCTCTTTGATGTGTAATCTCTATACATTCCTATGGAGAATGGTCAGTGACATATAGAAAATGTACTCCAGAGACCAGGACCTGTCTGCTAAGCTCTGGTTACCACAGCAGGATCAGCTAGTTCTTGAGAACCTACTGAACGTGTACAAGGAGCATAATCTATTTTCTATTATCCCTGGTCAGGCAGTCTGCAGACATGGACCAGGAGCAATGAAAGATTAGAAGCTTGTTAAACATACCTGGCTAGATTTCTCTGGCTCAGCACGTAGGCTTATGGCCCATACACACGATCCGAATATCGGCCGACGGATAGTACGACTTTTTTCGCTTAATAATCGCGAGTATAATAAAATAGGTTTTTAAACTCACGAAAATTCTCGTACGATAGAAAAAAACGATCGGAAGTGATGTCACGTGTTGTAATGTATTTGTATTGTATTGTCGGACGATGGCTGTACTGACTAAACGAAAATCGGACATCGGACGAGAACATTTTTCGCGCTTGTCCGATCGAATTTAATCGGATGAACGGTCGTGATCGGCTGTCGAAAGTAGTGTACACACGATCCGAAAATCGTATGATCCATCATCGGACGATCGTTTTCGTCCGATATTCGGATCGTGTGTATGGGCCATAAGACTGAGCAAGAGACAATCAAACAATTCCCCAATCCATGATAACCGCATGGATGGTAGAATCTCCACTACTGGTTATTGTATTCAGGAAGCCATGTCACCCTTTCCTCTCCCTGCTGAGCACAAGACTTTATCACATAACTTCAGAGTTACCTAGTTACGTTTTATTATTTAAAATTTTAAAATTTTAAAAATATGTATTTAAAATTTTAACTTTTACAAGTATAAGTGTGCTTGAAGTGTTTTTAATCCAGAAAAACCCTAGCTACAATAAGCATATGTGTAAATATGTGTATCAGCAAAAGTCCAGTAAAGAATCATTGTACCAAAATTCAATACATAATCTCCAAATAAATAGATAACAATGCACATATATTTAAAGTGGAAGTGCAACAGGTTTTATATATGGTACTTGTTAAAAACAATTCACAAGCATAGGTAGTAATAGCGCATAGGTAGTGATAGTGACAATCAGGTCACTCACAAGCATAGGTAGTAATAGCGCATAGGTAGTGATAGTGACAATCAGGTCACTCACAAGCATAGGTAGTAGAAGCGCATAGGTAGTGATAGTGACAATCAGGTCACTCACAAGCATAGGTAGTAGAAGCGCATAGGTAGTGATAGTGACAATCAGGTCACTCACAAGCATAGGTAGTAATAGCGCATAGGTAGTGATAGTGATGATCAAGTCACTCACAAGCATAGGTAGTAATATTGCATAGGTAGTAATAGTGACGATCAGGTCACTCACAAGCATAGGTAGTAATAGCGCATAGGTAGTAATAGTGACGATCAGGTCACTCACAAGCATAGGTAGTAATAGCGCATAGGTAGTAATAGTGACGATCAGGTCACTCACAAGCATAGGTAGTAATAGCGCATAGGTAGTAATAGTGACGATCAGGTCACTCACAAGCATAGGTAGTAATAGCGCTCATCAGGCCACTCTCTGTGACTTTACACTTCCAGATTGACAAATGACCCAAGCATAGGGGGGCCTCACAGGGGTCCCTACAGGCTGACACGGGCTCTGACAAAGAAGGAAATCCCTTTGAAACACGTCAGCCTTCAGGGAAACCCGGTGAAGGAGGTCCCCTATGCTTGGGCCTCGGTCAGCCTGGAAGTGTAAAGTTATGGAGAGTTGCCTGATGAGTGCTATTACTATCTATGCTTGTGTGTAGTTCTTTTAAATGTATTTTTAGTAAAAAATTTAGGATAATGCACTAGGCCAGTGCGCCCTATCTTGTTAGTTATTTCAGTATCTCTGCTGTGCCATGTGGTTCCACCACCCCTAGCCATTATGTCACTAGTGTGCCCCTTCAGTACTGCAAAGACATCCTTGGGGCCCATAAAAGGCTTTAGTGGCATGTACAAGAAGAATGATTTAACTAATACAGGTGGTTGGGGGTTCCAAATAGCAGCTTTTGCTGTTGACTCTGTGGCACATGAGGTATTTTTTTTTTTAAAGAGGTTTGCTATAATGTGCCAAAAACACTATCAGGTCTTTCTTATCCTTTTTACCAGAACCTCCTAAGACACTTTTCAGATGTCAGGGAACCTTAGGCTGGCCATACACGGAGCATATTTTTTGGTTGTAGGAAAATTGTTAGATTTCCCCATCAATACAGAGATGTGGGAATCCCTTCTGTTAGTGTTCTGTCAAAATAGCAAAATCTCCAGTTACCGGCAAGTGTGTACACTTTGGTACATAAAAAAGACTTTGCTGTTTTGACACAACACCGGGTAACGAGGAAAAAGTTGTCGCCGCCCCAGAGGCGGACATATTCTTGGTTAGTATTGGAGCAAACTAAAACTATCCGCTCATAATACCATGTACCGGAGTGTACACGCTTGCCAGTGTCAAAACGGCAAGTCATCAAAATCTCTAATTAATGAGGGTTTACAGTAACGAAGTGAAATCATTGGAGATCTTGTTGATTTAGCTATTTAGACAGATCACATGGCCATTGTCTTCTCCTGGTGGGGGAAGTTGTTCCTGCGGGGAGAAGACAGTAATTATTACTAGCGGCTATACAAACCACTAGCGATAATTGCAGGTAAAACTCGGCATGCTGGTTGTACCCAGCTTGGTACATTCAACCTGCCCATATTGCTGCATTGCTAAAAGCAAATCATCAGGGGTTCGGTGGAAAAAAACATTCTTTTGGTGCTTGATTGGTGTTTAGTAGGAACAATTTAACCCTTAACCCTGGTAGACATGGGCCGAATATTGGCCGGTTCAACAGAAACCAGTCATTTGGCGCATATGTACACGAGCCTATCCGAAAGAAGCCAGTCGAATGGCTTACTTCTGTCGATTAAGCATGCTAGAAACCAGTGTCAGGTCAGCATGGTGTTAATATTATTAACACCATGTATGTTTATTAAGCTCTTAAATAGCGGACCAGTTTCATCGGACATGTCTCCTCGTGTGTACAGGGCCTGACAGTGGGGGAGAGGAGATGTGGATATTACAGTGGGGGAGAATTTTTTTAATTTTTTTGCCGATCTGAAAAATTATCCGATTCATGACTCCTGATCCGAGGAACGATCCAAACCGTGAGTTTTTTGATCCGTTGCACCCCTACCATCAATCAAGGCACCCGGCGGATCCATATTTGGGAAGTCCGGATGATGCGCTACCTCGATTGATGGCAGTGACATCAGACCGCTCTCCTAAAAACAGGTCACAGGAGTGCAAAACGAGTTCAACTTATGTGACCCAGAGGAGAAGCCCAGCCTAAAAATCTCAGGCTGGACTTCTCCTTCAAGAAAGGTTCTCACATTTTCAGGTGCTACCAGCACACCACTCTATATACGCTAAAATATATATAATCTTGCTCTCCTTAAAAGTTCCGGGTGCCGTACTGTCCAGTTGCCCCTCCCTTACACTTTACATCACAGGGTCTCGTGACTTCCTCCATGTTTAATTTGATTTATAGATATTTGTTTACTTTTGGAAAAAAAATTGAACACACATAATGAGGCTGTGCAGTCGTATTATTGGAACAGGATTTATAGCGCGGCACATAGATTTAATGTAGGTCACCGTGGTGTGTTCTGGCGGGGGGGGAGATTGTGGTGCTAACATTGAATAGCTCAGCCCAGAGATAGCGGTGCTAACTTTGGATAGTTAGTACAGTGAGCTCCATGTTTTTTTTTGTTTTTTTTTTCGTTCAGCCTGCTAGGTTAAAGGAAGTGGGCAGAATGCCATTTTTACAGACCACTAGACAGGTAATTGGTACGGCTTTGCTAAATTACATTGGTCATGGAGCTGCAGGCACCACATAGAGGGAGGTCAGTTAGCCACAGTTCAAGGAACCCCCAGTGACTTCTGGAGGAACCCTAGGATTTAATAGAACCCTGGTTGAGAATGGCTACTCTAAAATGTATGCAGGGTCCTGTGCCATGTTTATTCTGGATAATTTCAACATGTGCTATTTTGTTTTTATCAAGGCGTTACCAATGTAATTTGGACACCTAAAAATCTGCATTGTTTAATTGTGGAATTATTTGTGGTTTAACACTGACTGCAGATCAAGGCACAACCACATTCCTAATAAACTGGTAAACTTGTAAAAAAAAAAAAAAAGAAAAGAAAGAAACCCTGAAAATATAAGTATCCATGGTGCTGTGAGGAGAACACACAGCTTTTCATTATCAGGCTAGAAGGAGGTTTGGTGTAGAGATATGTGGGTTAAACCTTTTATGACCTAGAAAATGACCACTTTATCAAGAAGTGGGGACATTTGTATACAAACAGTGTATCATGTAGCCAGCATCAAAGCAGAAAAGACAGACCTACTAAATATCAACTCACCACACTCCCTATGATTTGCTTACACAAGATAAAGACAGCTCACACAGTAGTAATGTCATTTTACACAAAGGATCAGACCCTCAGATCATTGTTAGTCCTTTCAAAATGTATATCCATGGGATATTACTACTGTAGTTATACTAGTAAGTTAAAGTGGAATTCAAGTCAAATTCTACTTTAAACCAGCCATAGACAGATCGAAATTCGGCCAGAGCAGCAAGAACAGATCAAATTTCGATCCATCTATGGACAGACTGGTTCTACTGAAGGTGATCTATTGATCGACTTCAAAACAACCAGCCTGACTTTTTTTTTTTTGTGATCACTGCTAGGGGCTATAGCGAGAATACAGAAGCACAGCTGGGGTATTCCTCCATCAACACTGACTACGTGGATGGAGAAATTGAGCGCTATTCTTTCCATCACCCCGTGCTTGAGTGGGAGGAAAATTCCTTGACCTATGGCAAGTCCAAGGCTAAATCTACTTCCACCCCCATTCTAAGACTATTCTATCTACCCTTTAAAAAAAAAAAAAAATTATACCTATACTTAGGCCTAGTACAGGGGTGGCCAACCAGTGGCCCGGGGGCCACATGTGGCCCGCGGAGTTCTCTGATATGGCCCGCGACCTCCTTCTCTGGAATGCAGGGTTGGCAAGCCCAGATCGCAGGTTGCAGACCCGCCATACCACAGCATCAGTATTGTGAATGAAGCTGGTGGTAGAGGAAGAAAGCGGCTGCAGAGCAGAGCCCCATAAGCTGATGCTTCCTCTACAGTGCCGGCTTTTGCCACAGGTGGAGTCTATGGCCAAGTTCAGCTAACTCGTAGGATAGACACAGGTGCACTACAATGCACCCACGGTGTGGGTATACCGCAGCACATCAGTGTGAAAGCAGTCTTATGCCCTTTTCACATGATCGGCCCAACCAAATGGGACCCTTAATTCACCCCTATAGAGCGACAGATGTCTGTTCATGCCCACCTACCTCCAGGTGGGTGACCTGTCTTCCGCCCGCTCCGCTCATAGTGGCCCTCAAATGGTTACCAAGTTGCTTAAGTGGCCCTCGCTCTTCAAAAGGTTGGGCACCCCTGGCCTAGTACATACAGGCCAAATATCGGGCGGCAATAGTAACCGGTCAACATTTGGCCCGTGTTTACTGGAGTCGGCCAAAAAGGGTCTGTCGATTGGCTCCTGATCAGTGAATGGGTATGAGGGCAGACCAGAGTGTTCTGGCGGGGGGTTCGTCCCCCTGTCAGAACACAATAAAACAGCTGGAGAAATCGCTGTACTAACATCAGATAGTTAGCACAGCGGCTCCTCCTGAGCCCTGCTGGGTTGAACGAAACAAAACTACTAGTGTGTACAAGGTTTTACCTATTCTGAAGCTGCTCTGATCTGGTCACATGATTGGGTCCCAGCACCGGCTTCAATATAAAGGAGAGGCAGCGACAATGGCTGTAGAACCTGGGTGATGACGTCAATCTGAAATCAACTATTACATGATAAGCTCTCTACAAAGTTATACATATTTAATTGTAAAATGCTTTCAGTCCATGCTGTGTGGTCACCCATATATGGGCCTGGTTAGTTAGATGGCCCTGAACAGTTCAACCTGCCTCAAGCTGCTGAATCAGTCTGGGAATAGTTATGTATGTTAAGATTAACAAAAACATATTCAGTACTTCTCTCTAAGGGTCCTTTCACACGGAGCGGACCATTTTTCGGTCCGCTCCGTGTGTGTCCGTCGGCTCAGCGGGGATCCCCGCTCAGCTGACGGCGGACAGGGCAGTCCCCGCACACTGTGCAGGGACCGACCTGTCTCTCCTCCGCTCTCCCCTATGGGGAATCGGATGAATACGGACCATTTGTCCGTATTCAACCGATCCATTCCGCCGAACGGAAGAAAAATAGGATTTTCTTCCGTCCGAATAACCAAAAAATCGGATCCAGACAGACGCGGATCTTTGCGGACGTTAGCGGATGCATCAAGTGGGTTGGGGGGGAGAGGGGAAGGAGTACTTTCTAAAACAAAACAACAAAATAACCTACAAGAAGTCCACATATGATGCAAAACGAGTCGAGACGGAACCATTGAACATAACCATGAGTAGGTCTCAAGCTATGGTTAAGTCTGAAGTGGAAAAGAGGAAAAAAAAAAGGACCAAAGTTTTAAAACATGCTTTAAAATCTGTCCGACAGACACCTGTCCGACGGACAGGTTTGATGGTTAGTACATAAAAGCATCGGACCAAAAACCCGCGCATGCTCAGAATCAAGTCGACGCATGCTTGGAAGCATTGAACTTCGTTTTTTCATCACATCATTGTGTTCTACGTCACCGCGTTCTGGTCTGATCGGATTTTGGTCCGATGGTGTGTTCGCACATCAGACCATCAGACAAGTTCAGAGTTGTCTGATGAAAACGGTCCATCAGACAAGTCTCATCAGACATGTCTGATCGTGTGTACAGGGCCTCACAGGGGATATTGCCAGGGTGACATAAGTACATAGGAGCTTTGTATTCCAGCACTCGGGACTTATAATGCTGATTGGGAATTTATTGCTGAAAATGCACTGGGTTGTCATTCTAGAGAGACGGTTTGGTGCACACTGGATTTCTAAAAGGTCGACAGGTACTTTCTGTACTTGCATCAACATAAAACGTTATTTTTCTTCTTTTTTTTTTCTCTTATGTTTCCTGACCTATATTTTAAGGATGATGTTATGATTTATTTAATCAAGCCTTTTCTATATAATGATTTGGAGAATTCTTTAAATGCTGACGTTTGGAGATTAGATTTGTAACTGGAACGTCCCTGCTCCGTGACACCTCATAAATACACAGTGGACTCATGAACTATATGGTATTTGCAGACATTTTGTACATTCCATGTGTAAAGTATGGATCAAAACATCATAAAATAATCAAAATATGTTAGATTGATGCAGTGGTTTGGTACAGGCTATGTTTTTTTACGGCCAGGTTAGCAATGAAAGGATTGTGTGATCATTTCCAATTGATCATGAGTTGTTATGGTGCTTGGCGAAGATGAGCCAATATTATAGTGAGCTGCAAAATCTGTTCACCGATTGGGCTGCCTAGAGACCTCAGATGGCAGCCAGATGTGCTTCCAAAATTTACCTGAATGATCATTCTTGGGGAAGATCAGACCTGTTCACAGGCAAAGTTTATGCTTGCCACGCTTGGAGAGGGAAGAGCTAAGATCTAAGGCCGCGTACACACCATCAAATCTATCTGCTGAAAACGGTCTGACAGACCGTCTCAGCAGACAGATTCGATCGTGTGTACGGGCAAGCCGACGGATTTGGCCAGCAGACAGATTTTAAAGCATGCTTTAAAATCTGACTGCTGGGAACCCGTCGGACCGATATGTCTGCTGGCACATGCGTCGAATGGATCCGGCGCATGCGTGGAAGTAATTTACTTCCTGGTACGGTGACGTGGCGGCGTCAACGTCACCGCCACGTCACCGCGCTGTCTGCCGGCGGGGATTTTGGTTTGATTGCGTGTACAGCGTTCAAACCAAAACAGCCAGCAGACAGATCTGACCAAATCGGTCTGTCAGACCGATTTGATCAGATTCATTTGCTTGTGTGTATGGGGCCTTAGAGATCATTGAAAAAACAGAAGTAAAATGCAGTAGTGAAAAAGACTAAAAAAATGTTTTAGCTCAAGGGTGAACCAAGGGTTTCAAGGGTGAACCAAGGGTTTCAAGGGTGAACCATTTGGCTGATTACACTGTTTTTTGTTTTCGGAATGTAATGTATATACAGGGTCTTAATGTTTTTTTTTTTTTATTATTGGACTGCAATATATCTATGGATATATTTTGAAATAATGTTTAAAAAACGTGCAATTCTCTTTTAAGATGTTTTTCGTTTTTATCTGGTTAATATCCGATTTAACTCTGTCAGTAGGCACAGATAAAGTTAACAAGGATCATCTGTATCCAATATATGTCTTGGCTTGCTTCTTGCATTTGTAAACTACAAGTCTAGCAAGTGTCAGCAGCTGAATTTATCTGGCAGTCACATAAATCTGTCAAACTGGGTAGAACCTAAAGCTGTCTGTAATTGAATTATATCATTTATGTAACTGGAGTTCCAGGTACAAATAGAGGAGGGAATGTTTTGGTAATATAAATTGTTCCATAACAATACCACAGCAGGTGAAAGGGTTGGAAGGATGCAAACTCGTAACCAACGTCTATGTGCGTAATCGGACATTTTTCGCTTGTGTTATAAATGTCACTGTTTTATTCTTGGCATAGGTTCAGGTACAAGCCAGTTCCAAATATGAGACAATATGCCCAGCTCTCCACCTCTGCTAGGATGGAATTTGAGGAATCCCACCCTATTTGTGGAATACGTCTTCACTGTCCCTCTGACTGACCACCTTCCAGCTTCTAACAATGAACCCCTTGTCTTAGCATTTTTCTTTGTCTAAAAAAAAATCCTTCCCTCCACAACATTATTGAATTCCTATGTGAAGGAAAAGGTCTATAAAACAGCATGTCCAGTCTGTCATCTAGCATAGAAATGTGTTGGGGTTGATTAATAGAAAACAAATTGCCTGTAGCAGCCATTCAGGCACAATGCACAATATTTATGGTAGAATCTTTGTTTATTGTGCGATAAAGAAATGTTACAGATATATAAAAGATACTGGTGACACGTCAGGAATAGACATAATAGTCATCAGTAATCAAACAAATGTTGTGGCAATAAACTCTTATGCCGCGTACACACGATCGGAATTTCCGATGAAAAAAGTCAGATGGACTTTTTTTCATTGGAAATTCTGATCGTGTGTGGGCCCATCAGACTTTTTTTTCCCGTCTGTGTTTAGAAATAGAACATGTTTTCTTTTTGGGAAAAAAAAAAACAATAGGAATTTTTTATCGTCTGTGTGCAACTCCGATAGAGAAAAAACCCACGCATTCTCAAAATCAAGTCGACGCATGCTCGGAAGCATTAAACTTAATTTTTAGTGTTGTACGTCACTGTGTTTTGGACGGTCGAAATTTGGTCTGACAGTGTGTATGCAAGACAGCTTGAATGGAATTCCGACGAAAAATTCCATCGGATTTTAGGCCATCGGAAATTCCAAAAGTGTGTACGGGGAAATTAGGAGGGAAACGCAAATAATGATTTTAGTCTGCATTGTACATGGTAATTGGTATATTCTTCTGATGTGATGTTAAATATTAGATTAAATTTAGATTAATATAAGGCATCACTTGTGTAGGAAATCCTTTATTGTTGCAGAAAAATAGAAAAGAAAAAAAAGAATGGGTTACATAAAGGAAAAGGAAGAAGATTAGAATAAGGGTTCCACCAAGGGGAAAGAGTAGAAATATAAACATGGGAGGAGGAGATGTAGGAGAGTGCCATCTCGTAAAATTGCATTTGTTTGAGTTGTAAAGAGAGGTTTTGAGAAAGCCACCCCAGCAGACCATTGAGTATAAACATTTACAATTATCTAATATTTGTTTGTCTATAGCTAATAATTCTTCAATACAGTACACATAATGTCATCAACTGTACTGACCTACTGGGGATGGGAGGGTGGTAGTGGTGTCGTCGTGAGATTGTTTGATGGGCCACCACCAGGAAAAACCTTGGTAAAGACTGTGTCTTGTATCTTTTAGGATTTAGGAAAATGGACAGAGCTATCTCTTGTGAGTAGGGATGAGCTTCGAATTCGAGTCAAACTCATGTTCGACTCGAGCAATGTTCGGCGAACAACGGACAATTTGGGGTGTTCGCTGCAAATTCAAAAAGCCGTGGAACACCCTGTTAAAGTCAACGGGAGAAATCTTAAGTGCTAATTTTAAAGGCTGATATGCAAGGTATTGTCCTAAAAAGTGTTTGGGGACCCGGGTCCTGCCCCAGGGGACATGTATCAATGCAAAAAAAAGTTTTAAAAACGGCTCCCGGCAATTCAGTGAGAATTCATTCATATATAAAAAAGCGTGGGGTCCCCCCAAATTCAATAACCAGGTCCTTCAGGTCTGGTATGAATATTAAGGGGAACCCCGCCATCAATTTAAAAAAAAATGACGTGGGGTTCCCCCCAAATATCCATTCCAGACCCTTCAGGTCTGGTGTGGATTTTAAGGGAAACTCCACCCCAAATTAAAAAAAAATGGCATGGAGCTCCCCCAAAAATCCACACCAGACCCCTTATCCAAGCACGTAACCTGGCTGGCCACAGAAAAGAGGGGGGGACAGAGAGCCCCCTCTCCTGGACCGTACCAGGCCACATGCCCTCAACATGGGGAGGATGTCCCCATGTTGATGGGGACAAGGGCCTCATCCCCACAACCCTTGCCCGGTGGTTGTGGGGGTCTGCGGGCGGGGGGCTTATCAGAATCTGGAAGACCCCTTTAACCTCCCTGGCGGTCTTCCCGTGTGTGGCACGGGGTGAGATTTTTAAGCTACGATCGGTAACCCCCGTGCCACACACGGACTTGCCTCGCTGGATGCAGAAAAAAAGTTTACTTACCTTTTCTCTGCGATCCAGCGATGAATCTCTGCAGTACATGGCGGCCGGATGTCCGCCTGATGCTGTGTGTACCGCCGATTCCCTTCCCTGCGAGCGTCGCGACGTAGGGGGGGGGGAACAGCGCCAAATTCAAAAATGTAAACAAACACTATACATACAGTACACTGTAATCTTATAGATTACAGTACTGTATGTAAAAAATACACACCCCCCATGTCCCTAGTGGTCTGCCCTGTACACTACATGTCCTTTTATATAATAAAAACTGTTCTTTCTCCCTGCAAACTGTAGATTGCCCATAGCAACCAAAAGTGTCCCTTTATGGCAAAAATTGTTTTAGAGCAGCTAAAAAACAGCGATAATAAATCAGAATCACTTGCAGAATTTAGCGATAGCGATTTATGGGGAAATTCGTCATAAAAAAAAAAAAATAATGACAGCAAAAATTCTGCAACTGAGCAAATTTCAGTGATTTTGATTTGATTACATTATTGAATAATTTTTACTATAATTATATTATTATTTGTTTTAATTTTTCATAATTATTTATCATATTATAATTTTTAATAAAAAAAAAAAAAAAATCATACCCGGGATGCCTATTAGACTCTTGTTTGGATAGATTTCAGTGAGTTATTCCTAAGAATTACAAGCCTACAGTATAAAACGCCAAATTCCCTTGCAAATAATGGTACCGCTTTTAGCACCTAAAATCTGAAAGAATCATACCGCCAGGGAGGTTAACAAAGGGGACCCCCAGATCCTGGCCCCGCCCATGTGAATTGGTAATGGGGTACATTGTACCCCTACCATTTCACGAAGGAAGTGTAAATAGTTTTAAAAAACACACACACACACACTGTGAAAAAAAGTCCAGCGGTGGTAATCCACTAGTTCCCGGCTCCCCGCTCCAAAAAGTTGTCGGTATCTAGCAACGGATGATCTCCGCTCCAGCGATGGAAAGATCGTCCGGGATCCAGAGCGCAGCATCGCCGGCCCTGCTGAAGCTGTGACATTTCTTATATTGGTGAGGCGGGGCCACCCATCACGTGACCCCGTCCCCCTCTGACGCACCCTCTGCTACGTCACTGGGGTAGACCAGGCTTCCCCCTTGCGTTAGAGGGGGTGGGTCACGTGACGGTGGCCCCGCCTCACCAATAAAATTAAATGTCACAGCTTCAGCAGCGTCATTCGCTGGGCTGTCTAGGTGGATACAGGCAGCCGGCGATGCTACGCTCTGGATCCCAGATGATCTTCTCATCGCTGGACCGGAGAGGCGATCACCCGTCGCTGGATACCGACAACGTTGGCGCAGGGAGCCGGGACCGAGCGTGGATTACCACTGCTGGATTTTTTATTTATTTTTTATTTTTAATAAAAACACACGGTGTGTGTGTTTATTTACAACTATTTACACTTCCTTCGTGAAATGGTAGGGGTACAATGTACCCAATTACCAATTCACATAGGGGGGGGCCAGGATCTGGGGGTCTTCCAGATACTGATAAGCCCCCTGCCCGCAGACCCCTACAACCACCGGCCAGGGATGTGGGGATGAGGCCCTTGTCCCCATTAACATGGGGACATCCTCCCCATGTTGAGGGCATGTGGCCTGGTACGGTTCAGGAGAGGGGGGGTGCTCTGTCCCCCCTCTTTTCTGTGGCTGGCCAGGTTACGTGCTCGGATAAGGGGTCTAGTGTGGATTGTTGGGGGAACTCCACGCCATTTTTTTTTTAATTTGGGGTGGAGTTCCCCTTAAAATCCACACCAGACCTGAAGGGTCTGGAATGGATATTTGGGGGGGAACACCACATCATTTGTTTTTTTTAAATTGACGGCGTGGTTCCCCTTAATATCCATACCAGACCTGAAGGGCCTGGTTATTGAATTTGGGGGGACCCCCAGGTTTTTTTTTTTTTTTTTTTTATGAATGTATTCTCTCTGAATATAATGAATCGTCGGGAGCCGACGATTCATTATAGCCGCGAGTCCGGTTTAAATTACTTTTTTTCTTTCAGAAATGACACTTTGTGCAGAGACAGTTCTAAGTACGGGAAACATGCGCTATTTCACATGCTTACTTTACACCCCCCCCCCAGGTACGAAATTTAAAGGAATATTTCACTTTTATTGTTGCACTTTAAGCATTATTAAATTCACTGCTCCTGAAAAAACGTCTGTTTTTTAAACATTTTTTTGCATTGATGCATGTCCCCTGGTGCAGGACCCAGGTCCCCAAACACTTTTTAGGACAATAACTTGCATATTAGCCTTTAAAATAAACACTTTAGATTTAAAACGTTTGAGTCCCATAGACTTTAATGGGGTTCTAAAGTTAACACAAATGTTTGGTGTGTTCGCAGGTTCTGCTGCGAACCGAACAGAGGGGTGTTCGGCTCATCCCTACTTGTGAGGGGTAATGGTTCTCCAGAGATTTCATTGTGTATATTGAATGTCTGAGACCAAAATTTGCGGATTGAAGAATATTACCACCAGATATGTAGGTACTTCCTATTTCCTCTCTTCCTCTCCAACATGTTTCTGTTGTTGTTCGGTAACAATGTAGTTAGACTAGGTCTCTATACCATCTAGAGTAGATATCATTTTCTAGTTTATTTCCTGTGAATAGCAGGAGATGTTGAACTTATGTGTGAATAATGCCCTGTACACACGATCAGGCTTTTGCCCGACCAAACTAACATCGAAATTCCGACAGAGTAGAAGAGAACATGTTCTCTATCTAAACTCCGATGGAATTCATGGAAAAAGTCTGTCTGACTTTTTCCAAGCAAAATTCTGATCCTGTGTATGGGGCTTAAGGCAGTATCCCAATATTCCTTAGTTAGGGTGCTGCCGAGATCTTTTTCTTGCCTATTCACCCTAGTTAAAGCAAAATTATTTTAGTTTGCATTTTTGGTGACCTGTAGTAAGGTTTGTCAAAGAATACTTAAATAAATAAAGGTATGTGAAAATAAAAAAATAGCCCAAACATTTTTTTAGTTTCGAAAAATGTAGGGTAGGGATAAGGCCACTCAGTGGATTATGACCATACACCATATTCAGGGGATTCTTGTGGCTGGAATGATAGGTGTATGCAATCAGCTGCAATCACTCAACCTGTACAAATGAATGATAGACCAAATGGAGTCATCGCTGCTTATGTGTATCCACACAACCAGCGGTTACCTGCGGTTAGGGAAGGGGGGGGGGTGACCCTGGATGCCAACAGATACTTACAGGGTCAGACATCTGTACCTAATTGCAGGAAACCACTAGTTATAAGGTTAGCTGCAGTATGCACATAATTGCCCATGAAAAGGAAGCCTAAAACCACTGCTAGTTATTTTATTGTTGCCCGTGTACTATTGGAGACATTTCCTTGTCCCAGGGATGCAACAGTAAGTTAGAATCTCCCAAAGTAAGGGGAATTCGCCTTCTAGACAGTTGTCCTTGGAACAAGTGTTCTCATTGGAAGATGTATTTATTTATTACAGGTACTTATATAGCGCCGAAAAGAGGAAGCTCTACTTGTTTGCCTCCACAATTGGCACCTTTCGGGGGGGGGGGGGGGAATGGGAACGGGTACCTTGTGACAGGTACCTGCTCTCACTTCCGGCTAACTTTGCAGTGGCCACCTCAGCCAGAAGTTCGGCCCGCTCTCTTCCTTCCCCCACTGCCGGGCCATTCACAAATCCACAAGGCTTCACTGCCGGTTTCCTGTTGGCGAGGTGGCAGCAGTAGCATTGAAAAATCGGCTCTGGTGAAGACGCCGCTGAATTTGTGGATAGGTAAGTGTCCAAATATTAAATGTCAGCAGCTACAGTATTTCATTTTTCTGAAGGACACTGGAGCTCCGCTTTATGCACTTTACACATGTATTGTACATTCACATCAGTCCCTGCCCTCAAGGAGCTTGCAATCTAAGTCCTTAACTCACATTCATACATACACATACTACCGTGTTTCCCCGAAAATAAGACACTGTCTTATATATTTTTTTCCTCTAGAAATCACACTATGGCTTATTTTCGGGGGGTGTCTTATTTTTATTACAGAAAATAAAGGTTGCCTACCTGAACCACACTTGCGCTTCTTAGCATTTCCTCTGTCCACCTGTAGACTGAGATTATCGTATTCTGCACGCCATTTTTGGACCATTCGGATATCCAACTTCTTCTCTTTGCACTCATCTTGTCTGGCTGTACAGAAAGATAGGCCAGCAAAGCTGATGTGGAGCAAAGTGGAGCTGGGATGATCTCTTTGGGCTCAGTAGCAGCTTTTCCCCCTATCCCCTGGTGTTTGTGTGGGGTGAGAGAGGGGTTTGCTGGTCAGTGCTGGGAGAAGCTTTACAGCTTTACACATCGTTCTTCTCCTCACTTCAGTTCCAGTACAGTACTGTACGCCTATCACGTGTTGTTTCCCGCGCCGCGCCGCGCCGTTACGCATACGACACTACGTCTTATTATCGGAGATTCGCCACGTCTTATTTTCGGAGATTCGACACTACATCGCTATGTCTTATTTTCGAAGGGTTGTCTTATATTTCGATCTTGTGTCGAAATCCCGCTACGGCCTTTTTTCGGAGTACGTCTTATTTTCGGGGAAACACGGTAAGAGCCAACTAATCTGTGGTGTGTCAGAGAAAACCAGAGTACCTGGAGGAAACCCACACATGCACAGCGAGAACATGCAAACTCCCGGCAAGTAGTGCTGTGGTTGGGATTTAAACCAGTGACCCCAGTGCTGGTAGGTGGAAGTGCTAACCACATAGCCAGTGTGGCAGATTGCCCTTTACCTCCATTTTCTTGGTCATTGTGTTTTTGGATGCTTGATCAATGGAGTCCTGACATGGACAAAGTGTTGTATCTCATCGAGGTTCCAATTACATACAGTATGTGTAGGAATGAAATTCTTCAACATATGGTTTGCACTTGTTGGGTATTACAAATGTCTCCTTCTGTTCATGGCTACAAAGACAGTTTCTGAAAGAGGCTTCTGTTCTATCTAGTCAGCAGACATTAGAGTTGAATTGTTAATAAGGACGTAAAGGGGACTGAACCAGGTAAACTTCATCTTTTTAATTAAATTAGGAAAACAACGTGTTTTTCGTGGTAATTACCCTTATGTTTGCTTGTATTTCCATTGCATCAGAATTTGTAAACCAGACCCATTTTATTACTGTCAGTAGCAGAAGAAATGGATTGATATATTATCGTTTCTGCAAAAGGCCACATTAAAGAGCTTCAGGCTGATGGAAGTAAGCCGTTTTAGGCCTCTTAGGCGGCGTACACACGACCGAGGTTCTCGCTGAAAACCAGTGAGAACCTTGCTGGAATGTGCATTCCAGCGAGGACCTCGGCCGTGTGTACGGTCTCGGCGAGCTTCCCGTCGGGAAGCCCGTCGAGCAGAAATAGAGAGCACGCTCTCTATTTGCTCGACGGCCAGCCTGGAAGAATGGCTGGTTGCCATTCCCGACGGGCGGGTCGCCGATTTCGACGGCCGGCAGAGAGCCTCGACGGGCGGAACGATGTGTTCTGCCCGTCGAGGATCTCTGCCGTGTGTACGCGGCCTTACACACTATCAGTTTTTCTTCAGGTTTTTCTCTTCAGGTTTACCAAATCCATCTAATATGAGGTCAAACCTCAAGAGTCTCAATTTGTATGCAATCAGGCAGGCCCTTGTACTACATAGTTTTGGTAAACCTGAAGAGAAAAACCTGAAGGAAAACTGATAGTGTGTAAGAGGCCTTAGAATAGTAAACGTACAGCATTTTCCGTTTAATTATTATATTCCTTTTAGCAACAACTGAGACAGTTGTGTAATTCGGGTCATTTGTGTGATGAGTTATGATAAGGGTGGTCATTGACAGGTCTTAGTGCTTCTGAGTGCTTGTACTTTCAAGCACTTTAAAATACCTGATAATGATACTTAAGTATAAGATACGTATAAGATGTCAAGCCAAAAAGAGACTTGTACATCTCTTTCTGTCCTGCTAAAAAAACAGCTTCTCCAGACAGAAATTGAGGAAAAATCTGCAAGAAATTAAAATCTAACAGGGGTTCTTGCCTTCCTTTACTCTCCAACAACAAATAGAGCCCCATATAGCCCTAAAACCCTGACAGGGTTTACAACTCTTCCCCACTGTATTCTAAACTGGGGTAAAAAGTTTTGTCTGACCATACATATGATCCTTGAGAAGAACTTTCAATGTATTGTTTGAAATCTGAAAGTATTTTATGAACATTTATGACTTTGTTTTGAGGTGTATTATATGTTCTTGTCTGTAAAATCTGCTGTAGGATGGTTATCAGAATGCTACAGGAGTGGAAATCCTGTTGAAAATGCTTAAATCGTTTGTTAACTTAAAAAAAAATGGATCCTGTCCCCTTTAAAGCAAGTTATACAGTGCCTGTGTTGTGTCATTTTTGCTCCCTATGTTACGCAAAATACCTGGTTGATCCTGCCCGTTTCTACCCTCCCCTCTGTAAACTGACCACAGTTCATCGTGGCTGACACTGTGGTCAGTTTACGAGCCTCTGTCATCTACAGCTTTCCTCTCTGCTCTCCCCCATCTCTCTCCACCTACCTGTCAGCTTGTGACAGTGCCCAACACCCGCTCCTCCTGCTGCTGAAATAACAATGTTATTTATTTACCATTCCCTCTCTGTCCTAATCCTGTATCCCCCTGTTTGTGTGATTTATAAAATAAATGCTGATTTATACCTCATCTCAGAGAGCCGCTCGGCACTCACTAGAGCTGCGTGATTCTGGCCAAAATGAGAATCACAATTTTGTTGCTTAGAATAAAGATCACGATTCATGATCTTTCACAGTATACCAAAATCTTAGGATAACTTTACTGTTTCGTTTTTCTTAAATTCATTCAAGTGTATTTTTTCCCCCAAAAAATGCATTTGAAAGACTGCTGCGCACATAGACTGCTGCGCAATACAGTGTGACATAAAATATTGCAACAACTGCCATTTTATTCTTTAGGGTGGATGTAGGTGGATGCAGCATCAGAACGATGTTCCTTGGACTCTGCACTGAGAACTAGGGTTGTCCCGATACCACTTTTTTAGGACCGAGTACAAGTACCGATACTTTTTTTCAAGTACTTGCCAATACCGAATACCAATACTTTTTTTTAAATGTGTCCCCAAATGCAGCCATGTCCCCCCCATAGATGCAGCCATGTCCCCCCCATATATGCAGCCATGTCCCCCCATATATGCAGCCATGTCCCCCCACATATGTAGCCATGTCCCCCCACAGATGCAGCCATGTCCCCCATATATGCAGCCATGTCTCCCATACCTAGATGATGCCGCCGCTGCATAGTTAATACGGGCGGGGAACATTACAGCTTTCATTTGAATAGCTGTAGTGTTTCCCCCCGTGCCACGTATAGACACTCCCCCTTGCTCGGGATTGCTCGGGAAAGCTTTAATGTTCCCCGCACGTATTAACTAAGCGGTGGCGTTGCGGTATGCGGCGGGGGGGGTGGGGGGCGTTAGTATTTGGCCAGGCATCGGGGGCATTTGCGGGAGTACAAGTACTCCCGCAAATACTCGGTATCGGTCCCGATACCGATACTGGTAACGGTATCGGGACAACTCTACTGAGAACTGAGCCATCAAACATCGCCGATGGCTCAGTTCTCACAGATCCCCCAATGGAGAGCTGCTGACTGTCATTTAGCAGCTCTCCTGCTCTGCTCTCCATGCTCACTGGAGCACTGAGCTAAGAGGCTGAGACTACCATCAGTCTAGGCACCTGACGGATCCAGACTTCCAGAGTCGGGATGACGCAGTGCCTGGACATGATCCTTGTGATATCAGCGGAGAGTCGGCTCCAGACCAGTCTGCTGAAAACGGGTCACAGGAGTGCAAAAACGATAACATATAAACATATAAAGAATCAGAAAAAGCTTTGTTAAGATCCCGAGGGGGAAAAAAATTACAATCTCGATTCTTAACGATTAACAATTAATTATGCAGCGCTATCGCTCACATAATCAGACAGCTCTCTCCTCCTCTTGTCCCACCTGGCGTCAGCGGGAGAATCTTGGCCCTGCCCACTGCAGCTATCAGACAGGGAGAGGAGAGAGCTGGCCGGTCATGTGAGAGCCGATTGGCGCTCTAAAATGAGGTATAATCAGCATATTTTTTTTAAATAAACCACACACACACAGGGGGTATAAATTAGTCAGAGTGCTAGTACACAGCTGTCGTCGGAAATTTAACAAAGAGATAAACTCAAAAATCTTTTTATTTAGTCCGAAAATACAATACAAATACATTACATCAATCCCGATATTTGATTCTGTCGTACGAGAATGTTTGTACTTTAGTATCCTATTCGTTTTCCATATGGAGACTAGCATTCAAATAAAAAATAAAAAAAACATATGATCATTCGTCCAATAATCTCATTGTGTGTACTACAGTATGTTTTAGACTAATTTTTTAAGCGCTCTTTGATTGATACAAAGATATTATCACAAAGATAAAACCGTACTTATAGTGTGATTAAGGCTGAAGTATTTAGAACAAATTAGACCATACTTTATAGTATTTTTTATTTATTTTTTGCCTTTCTCTGAATCAACCAACTAGGTAATTTATTACAAGCGGAATTTTTTAAAAAACAGTGAAAAATCTATATGACCAGTAGTGGAATATTCAAATTTTCTTCTGCACTTTACTAAAGAACTTGCCAGAAATTTCAGCAAGTAACAGCAGTTTGAGAGAGGACGAGAAGACGGTTCATCTAAAAAGTTTGAATTCCCTCTCTGCAAACACAAAACAAACACCATTAACATCCATGTTAAATATTGGACAACATGATATTATTACCCGGGACACCTTGTTAAAACAAAACTGCACTGCGGTGGTATGTTTTTGTAAATCAATTGTGGCAGGTTACTTTGAAGCCAGTATGTAAAGAACAAGGTCTATGTTTGACCTCTTATAGAGACATTAATAAGAAATACTGGCTTCTAATCTGTTCAGAGAACTCAAGAGCGCATTTGTGTTAGATGAGTAGAAAATGGCACATTAGAATGTTCCTTATCTACTGGGGGTGCATTTGAGAGAGCAAACTTGGCCCTCTGCTATTCACTAATATCGCCGGAAAAATGACCTCTAACCCCTTAGCCAATAGTATACAGAGCGTTCCCTCTCTAAGTGCTAAAGAAGAAATTCTGGTTTGCTAGCTAGATGCAATTAGTTAGTTATCCTGTTAAATAATTACCTATGTATCATCGAAACATGACATGACATTAACAAATCTACGTGGATTTTATTACCCACGATATACTGTAGGTAGCAGAACTCAAATACAAAATTCATAAAACAAATTAACAAGACAGCCATAGTTGTTTTTCCACACACTACTTATCACTATACCAAGGCTGAAGCCTTTGATGCCATGACTGTCTATAAACCTGAGAATGCATGTCCTAATCAGTTGGGGTTTGTACCTAAACACAATTTCAGCAATCAGCCTGCTGAACTAAACACAATCAAGACATTTGTATTCTACTATGCAATTTTTCCTTTGCTTTTTTTTATTTTTCACTTATAGCTTTTAGAGTTTGTAAAATACCCCTCAAACCATATATTTTCTGAAAGCACATGACCAGTAAAAAAAAAAAAAAAAAAGGTGCTACTGATTGTTAAGGTCCCACGATATTTTCGCAAATATTTATCAAAACAACATTTTTGCTAAAAATCCACTAATATCATTAGCAGATACAACGCAGCAAATTTTAGAAAATTCCTACTAAATATACAAGCTTAAACTGTAATGAGTTAATTAATAACAAATATGTGTAACTTTTAAATTGCGCTTTTTAGTGAAATGGTGAAAATCTAACATACGCAAAAATGTAAATATCCAAACATCTCGAAAAATCTGAAAATTTTCGCCTTACAGCTTTCAGAATTTGTGAAAGACAAAAAAGTTGCGTTAGTAAGACCACTGCACAAATACAGTGTGACATAAAGTATTGCAACGACTGACATTTTATTCTTTAGGGTGTCTGAAAAAAAAAAATAATGTTTGGGGGTTCTAAGTAATTATCTGATTTTACTGATTTTAACTACTTAAGGACCAGGCCTAGTTGTCAAACCTGTTGTTTACAAGGTAAAATCTGTGTTTTTTGCTAGAAAATTACTTAGAACCCCCAAACATTATATATAGGGTTGTCCCGATACCAGTATCGGTACCGGGACCGATACCGAGTATTTGCGGGAGTACTTGTACTCCCGCAAATACCCCCGATACCAGAATAGAATACTCCCTCCGCGGCTGCCGCCGAACGCCGCCGCCGCATCAAAACCCACCGCCGCATGGGGTAAACATCGTGCGGGAACATCACAGCTTTCATTTGAATAGCTGTAGTGTTTCCGCCCATATAGACACTCCCCCTTGCTCGGGATTGGATGGGTGATCGTGATCTGTCCAATCCTGAGCAAGGGGGAGTGTCTATACGGCAGGAACACTACAGCTATTCAAATGAATGCTGTGATGTTCCCCGGGCGACGGTGGCTAGGTATGGGTGACATGGCTGCATATGTGGGTGACATGGCTGCATATGTGGGTGACATGGCTGCATATGTGGGTGACATGGCTGCATATGTGGGTGACATGGCTGCATTTGTGGGGGACATGGCTGCATTTGTGGGGGACATTTAAAAAAAGTATCGGTATTCGGTATCAGCGACTACTTGAAAAAAAAGTATCGGTACTTGTACTCGGTCCTAAAAAAGAGGTATCGGGACAACCCTAATTATATATATATATATATATATATATATATATATATAGATATATATATATATCTATATATTATATATATAGATATATATATATTTTTTTTTTTAGACACCCTAGAGAATAAAATGGCGGTCTTTGCAATACTTTGTGTCACACCGTATTTGTGCAGCGGTCATCCAAGTGTAAATTGATACCCAACATGTCATGCTTCAAAATTGCGCCTGCTCGTGGAATGGTGACAAACTTTTAAAACTCTTAAAAATCTTCATATGCGACAAGAAGACTGTATATTTTATGAAAGGATAGGATCTCTAGAATAAAAAGAATGTGCTACAGATTTCTTAAACCCGGCGATATTTACGCAAATGTTTATCAAAACAATATATTTGCAAAAAATACATTATCAGATAAAAACACACAATTTTTCAAAATTCCTTAAAAATTCCTGCTGAATATAAAAGCGTATCCTGTGTTGAGTTAATAAATAAGAAATATTTGTAAATTTTAAATTGCACCTTTTTGCAAATTGGTGAAAATCGAACGTACCCAAAAATTCTCAAAAAATCTAGAGGTTTTCATTTTTTACTTACAGCTTTCAGAATTTGTGAAAGACCCCCCCCCCAAACCCTATATTTTCTGAAAGCACATGACCAGTAGAATAAAAAGAAGGTGCAACAGATTTTTTAGGCCTTGCGGTATTTGCGCAAATGTTTATCAAAACAATACTTTTGCTAAAAAAAAACCACTAAAACCATTATTACCGGATAAAAACATAGCTAATTTTACTTACTGCCAGATCACCAGGTTGAAAACAGAGGGAAAAAGTAAAAAAAAAAAAGAAAACTAATACTACCACCTAATGATTGACAAGCTGCAAAATATAAAAACAATTATTCCAGCTTTCAGCAGACTTGGGTCCACCTATACCCAGTCAATGAACGCTGACCTGAATGTACACTTTTTTACCCAACAATAGGGATGCATTGCTGTTCCTTTAATCTGTGTACACAGATCAGTAATGGACAAACGGAGCACTTGTGTGAAATAGATTTAACACATAATTAAAGTTATATAAAAAAAATAACAAACATGTCATACTCACCTTCACAGAGCAGCCCTGATCCTCTTCTTCTCAGATCACTCTTGGCCCCTGCCTCCTGCCCACTGCCCCCAGAACGAACCGGTTGCAATGGGATCACCGAAGCAGGCTCGTTCCCAAACCGTGGCCCAAACCATTCACACACAGAGCCACGACTCGGAACTGCCCCCTCTCTCTCCTAATTGGTTCACTGGCTGTGGTTGACAGCAGCGGGAGCCTATGAGGAGGGGGAGTGCCCGGAGACCCGCTGCTCTTGTGCACATTACTGGATCGAGATAGGGCTCAGGTTAGTATTGGGGGGGGGGGGGGGGGCAAAAATTCATGATGGTAAAAAACCTTGAGCCTGTAGAACCACTTCAGGGAAAAGAGAACAAACAAATTAAAGGTAAAGATTTTGATCTGCTGTTCAACAAGATTAAACCATATTTTAGTGAACATAGATTGTTGGAAAAATAAAATTGTGCGTTTTGAAAACAACCATATTGGAAATTTAGAACTACTGCAGATAGACTAAGTAAATATATTCTCACCTAAAAGAACTCTGATATGTACCTATACTGTGTTTCTATATGTGTTGTCTCAGTAATCAAAGGTTGGGTTTCCAAAGTGCATAAAAACTCATTTTATGACTGTATCTTTTTCTGACCATTTCTGAAAATCTTTCAGACTGTTTCGATAATGAATTAAATACTGAAGAAATTTTTTGGACTTCTTCCCAAATGTGGTTTCCTGCTATTTTCAACATTTTAGATTCCCAGCATACCATAGACATCTCTAAATCTGTAAGAGTACCTAGTGATATACAGACTGAATGATTTTATACATTTAAAGATTTTTTTTATTTTTGGAGTAAAAAATGTTCAGAGCCTCTGCCAGGATTTTTTTTTTCTGTCTGTGTGCAATTGTGGAGTTTTCTTCTCACTTTACACCCAGGATACATAACAGAAAGACAACTGCCAACCGAACAAGTCTCTACATTGGAAGTTTTTTTGCCATATCCTTTTCTGGTGACAACTCTAAAATTGTGGATGTCTCTTTATTGTCTTTAATAGCGACAATGGCTACTAGGGCCAATTGAGAGGCTGAATCTTCCCAGCGGGGACATACCCATGTAGAATTGATGGGGGCCTGATGCCTGTAGATAAAGAATGTTGAGGGAGATAGGGCAAGTAATACCAACTGGTCACTATGGCTTATAAGCACTGTAACTAACTAAACAATGTAGATCCCCATCAAGGCCAACCTTTTCTAACTCCAGCACTTCACTTAAAGGGGTTGTAAAGGTAAAAACTGTTTTCCCTAAATAGCTTCCTTTACCTTAGTGCAGTCCTCCTTCACTTACCTCATCCTTTCATTTTGCTTGTAAATGTCCTTATTTCCTCTAAGAAATCCTTACTTCCTGTTCTTCTGTCTGTAACTCCACACAGTAATGCAAGGCTTTGTCCCTGGTGTGGAGAAAGCCTCTTGAGGGGAGAGGGGGTGAGCAGGCAAGTCAGGACACCCTCTACTTTGCAGATAGAGAAAGGAGCTGTGTGTTAGTGGGCGTCCTGACACTCCTGCTCGCCCCCTCCCCCGTCAAGAGGCTTTCTCCACACCAGAAAGAAAGCCTCGCATTACAGTGTGTAGTTACAGACAGAAGAACAGGAAGTGAGTATTTCTCAGAAGAAATAAGGACATTTAAAAGCAAAATCGAAGGTAAGGTAAGTGAAGGAGGACTGCACTAAGGTAAAGGAAGCTATTTAAGGAAAAAAAAAATCCCTTTACAACCCCTTTAACCACTGTAGCTCTCGGATGTTCAGCTAATTTCCCTGTATATAGTGTGAAAGTTTTGAAGGAGATATGGATCATCTTATGTCATTAAAGCCTACATTTATTCAAAGTAAAAGAAATAAAAAAAAACAGCACAAGGAATGGTATATACAGTCAATGCAAGGTGTCCCTTGTGCTGTTATCTGCATATTTGGTTGAAATCCTAAATCCTCTGATTCCCCCACCCCAACAGCCATAATCTTCAGGTGCTCTGGGGATTAATATGAGATGGGTCCTCATTTCAAGGTGCTAACTATGCTCCCTCTTTCTGCCCCCTCCTCATTTATAAAAGCTATAGTATAGCCATTGGCGTGAGCAGCCTTTGGCATTAGGGTGTGCACCCCAAAGCTCAAACACACTCTACCGATCACTCACAATGTTTATTCAGAAAGGGAAGGGGGCGATAAATGGCATATTTACTAAGCCCTTCCCCCAGTCATCCTAAAACATCCACAGCAACAACCGTTGGGAGAGGGGGGAAGCCGGAGTGATGTGGGGGGGAAGGAGGAGGAGCCAGGTCAGTAGGGGGAATCTGTTCTGCACAGGGTGATTAGGGTGTGCCTGGGCACACCTGGCACACCCTGTGCGCACACCTATGAGTATAGCTTCTACCATTAAAAAGCAATCTATGACTAGAGGATGGGTGGATGAATGAAAGGTCTGCCTCCTTCCTTTATTAGCTTTTCGTTCATGGAAGCTACAGCACAGCTTCTATGAATGGAGGAGGGGTGGGGGTGCGGAAAGGGCAGGCCAATTATAGCTGTGGGGGTAGGGAGGGATCATAAGATGTTGGTTTTCAACCAAAACTGCTGCCAGCAGATCAGTAGACACCCTGCATAGAATGTAAGTACCATACTTGTGCTGATTTGTTTTGTTTTTAGCTTTTTGTTTCAGTTTTACCTTCTGAATATATACTTTTTGTAAATGGTATATTTTAAGAGAGATATTTTAAATAAAAGTTTAAAGCCCAACACCTTCCTTTGCAGTGGGGCTGTGCCCACATTGCAATGGTAAACTGCTGTTTTTTGTCTTGGGAATGGAAAAATACTTTTACTTACCTAATCACTTTTAATTACATCTGAGTAGATATTAGGCTTTAATATATACTTTATTAATAGCTAGCTGTTGTAGTACATATTGGGCTGCCAGGGCTGCATTAGGAATCCCAGTCCATACACAAAGGGCCATCCTACTGCTAACACTAGACTTTGTATAAATGCATGTTTTGTTAAGTTAAAATTAACTTGTGTTCCATCAGGGAGCAGTGACCTTTGTGTACTGAAAAAGAATAGACCTATTCTTCTAATAGAATTAACGTGTTTGGTGTCTGCAGATAAAGTGTAGCCCGGTCTCAGGCGCGACATGGCTCGGTTACAGCTTAGTACTAGCACATAGTCACCTCTGGAGGGATATGACGGGAGTTTGGGATTTCATTCTACATTCCTGTCTATCTGACCTTGAAGATGAAGTCCTCTGACTTGGCACTTACAGGGCACAGGTGGAAAACATTAGCACTTGCTAGACATCCCTGCCGTCCTTGATGGTGTTTTCTTTGCATTTGTTAGTCTACAGATGTCTTCAGTTAACTTATAAGATTAATTTGTTTAGTTAGCGACCCCTTTCAGACAAACAGTTTTCTTTGTCTTTTGTATACAATAAAATGAAGGAAAGGCATGCAGGTTTGTCTCCCAGCTGAAATGGAGCTTTCAGTTGTCAGACACCTGGATGAAACATGATTGCTCAAGGGTAACTGGTATGTGGGGGCTCTAAATAGGATCTGTCTTCCATTAAACTGTTATTTGAGACATAAATAATGCAGGAATTGACGAATTAAAATTCACCTGTTTGGAGTTAACAAAACAACTTCACTGAATATGTGAGTATTGCGTTTTTGTATAATTCATTCAAAAGAACTAATAAAGAGTGTCTAAGGCCGGTTCACACTGGTGCGACATACGGTCCGACATTAAGAGCACATGTCGCATGACGTGTATAAATCAATTGTTTGCTATGGGAGCCGTCTTAACTGGTCCGTCCGACACAGGTAGGTCCAGTGGCGGTCCAGAATTTTGGGAAATATCTTCAGAAGTTAGAAGAATCAGAAGGGTGGGAGAGGTGATATAGGAGTGTGACTTATGTGGGGGGGACACGTCCCAGCGTGTTAGAGGTTTTGTTGGTATGTGGGTTCAGAATTAGCAAAAACTGATGGGTGCAGTAATAAAGTAGAGACAGGAGTGAGGGTGATATATATAAGCTGTAGGGTGGAGAAGAGGTGTAAAGGAGAGAGAGTTTAAGGATATATATATATATATATATATATATATATATATATATATATATATACACAGATAATTGAGAGAAGGAAAGGGAAGTGTCCCTATGTATCCTATATTATATTTGTATACAGTATATACAGGTACATAGGTGTATGTGTGTGTATATATATATATATATATATATATATATATATATATATATATACACCTATTATATATGGCAGTGATAAGCATCATGTTGTGGGGATGATTTTCTTCAGCAGGGACAGAGAAACTGGTCAGAGTTGATGGAAAGATGGATGGATCCAAATACAGGGCAATCTTAGAAGAAAACCTGTTAAAGTCTGCAAAAAACTTGAGACTGGGATGGAGGTTCACCTTCCAGCAGGACAATGACCAAAAACATACAGCCAGAGCTACAATGGAATGGTTTAGGTGCAAGCATATTCATGTGTTAGAATGGCCCAGTCAAAGTCTAGACCCAAATCCAATTGAGAATCTGTGGCAAGACTTGAGAATTGCTGTTCACAGACGTTCTCCATCCAATCTGACAGAACTTGAGCTATTTTGCAAAGAAGAATGGGCAAACATGTCACTCTCTAGATGTGCAAAGCTGGTAGAGACATATCCAAAAAGACTTGCAGCTATAAATGCAGAGAAAGGTGGTTCTACAAAGTATTTACTCAAGGGGGCTGAATACAAATGCACACCACATTTTTTAGATATTTATTTGTAAAAAAAAATTGAAAACCATTTATCATTTTCCTTCCACTTCACAATTATGTGTCACTTTGTGTTGGTCTATCACATAAAATCCCGATAAAATACATTTAAGTTTTCGCTTGTAACATGACAAAATGTGAAAAATGTTAAGGGGTGTGAATACTTTGCTACCTCTGCGGGGTTGTTATGACAATATTTAAAAATGTGTCCCTCAGTCGGTTCACACTGGGGCGACACGACTTCCAGCAGCAACTTCAACACGACTTGAGCATGAACCACAGGGCGATCTGGGGCGATTTACAACACGACTTGAAGTCCTTTTCAGGTCAGGAGACATTCCAGTGGCCAATAAAACAACAATCAGCTCTGGGAGAGGGAAGGGGAGGGAGGGGTTTGCCTGAGAAATGTATGTTATCTTGCTGAAAGGTCGCTTCAATTAAAACAGTGATCAGACTTGGAAGCGACTTCCATTGAAATCAATGGGTACAAATCGCCTAGAAGTCTGATTAAAGTAGTACAGGAACCTTTTCTGAAGTCTGAGCGACATGAGTAGTGTGTATTAACACCGCTCCCATTCACTTACATTGCTTTTCTGGACAGCACGACTTGGGACGACTTGAGACGACTTCAAGTCGGATCCCAAGTCGCCCCAGTGTGAACCGACTGGAGTGCTGCTATTGTCAGGCGATTGTATTTAAGGAGACCTGTGGTATATTTGCAGACTTTTTTTAGGTGAATGTGAATTAGATTTTCTGCTCACTAAAAATATTTTTTATGAGTGTAAATGTTTTAAAAACTTGTTACTGTCTGTAGCATTTAAAGATGTATGTATGTTGAAGCAGCTGTATTTGCTTATTACATACCGTATATAGATTTTGTTTCCTCATTAGCATTACTGCTCAGTGATGGTGGGTCTGTGGCCTTCCTCTTATCTCTTTGGAAGTAACAGACTTCAAAGAAAGCTAATGGGGGAGAAAGATAAATGTGAAGAAAGTGTTGCATAACGCAGACTCCAAAAAGTTCCTGCATACACCATAAGTTCTCTAAAGAGACCTGTTGGAGCCTCAATGGAGCCTGTTGAATTTAAACCATAGATTCTAGCTTCAAATAGTAAAAAAAAATAGGCATACCCTAAGCTGTTAAGCTGGATACACACTATTATTTTTTAATTTTTAATTTTTTTTTTTCATTCAACCATCAGATTCCTGGATCCACAAAAGTTAGGCCACTTTCACACAAATGGTCAAATCTGGTCTGCCTGTCCGTTTTTCAGGTGGACTCATTCGGAACCTCCATTCTGCTTTTTGGAGAATGTGTCCATTTACACCCGCCTACATCCTATCCGATTCGTCAAAAACAAACTAAAGGGTGATCTGTTCCCCCTCTGTCTGCCTGATCAGATGGTCGACCCATTTACCGTCGACTGCCTATAGAGGAGAGCTGTGTCTGTGTCCGCTCTGCATAAGTGGAGTGGGCATGGGCCTGTCAACTGGGGGATAAGCAAACACATCCTCCGCTGAGCAAGTGGATCGCAGGCAGAGTCTGCCCTATGTGAAAGAGGCCTAATGTGGGCAGGGAATCCTTCCTGCTGTGCTGTTGTATTCTTGCAGCCAATTGGGATCAGGAATCCAAAATTTGTTATCAAATTTTCTACTGACATTCCGGGATAGTTAAAGACCAACTGAACTTGGGCGCTTAATACATTCCAAGTGCATGAAAACAAAATATGTTCAAAGTCTCGAAGTCCCATACACACCATCAGATTTTCTACAGATTTTTGTCTTCAGAGTTACCAAAATCATGAAAAAAATGTTTTTAAAAACGTAATTTAAAATGATCGTGTGTGGGCTTCACATCGTTTTTCATCTTCTGAAAAACTACAAAAAAAAAATTATGAGACGGGAGCTTGAATGGTGACGTACAACGTGTTGTACGTCACCGCTCTTTGCTCATCATTTTTTTAAAACGATGGTGTGTGGGCAACATCGTTTTTAACGATGAAGTTGGAAAAACTTTTTTTTCTACATGCTGAAAAACAACGTTTTTTTTTTTCCACGCTGAAAATTGATCGTGTATACATGGCATAAGAGTTTTCATTTGTATGCAATCAGGCAGGCCTTTGCACTACATGGTTTTGGTAAATCAGAAGACCATAGGTGTGCGTAGCCGTTGGCATTAGGGTGTGCACCCCAAAGCTCAAACACACTTTACCAATCACTCACAATGCTCATTCAGAAAGGGAAGGGGCTGGTAAATGGCATATTTACTGGCCCCTTCTCCCACTCACCCTAAAACATCCACAGCAACAACCGGTGGGAGAAGGGGGAAGCCGGCAGTGCTTTGGGGGAAAGGAGGGGGAGCCAGGTCAGTAGGGGGAATCTGTTCTGCACAGGAAGATTAGGGTGTGCCTGGGCACACCTGGCACACCCTGTGCGCACGCCTATGCAGAAGACAAAAATCTGAAGAAAATCTGATGGTGTGTATGGGGCGTGAGAGCCAGTTCACACAGGGGCGGGACGACTTTGGGGGCGACTCGGCAAGGCGATCTTAAGATGACTTGAGAGGGGACTTGCAAAATGACTTCTGTATTGAAGTCAATGCAAGTCGCCCCCAAAGTCATACAAGAACCTTTTTCTAAGGACTTGCGTCGCTTCTATTAGAACGGTTCTATTGTACTTCTAATAGAACGGTTTTATTGAATAGAGCGAAGCGCGACTTGTCAAGCGGCAGAGTCGCCTGACGAGTCACCCCTGTGTGAAAGCTCTTAGGCTTTATTTAGACAGCCGTAAAAAGACGCATTTACAAGTGTTTTTTTATTTATGGATCTAAACTCGGCTGCATTGTTTTCAATAGAGACATTAACACAGGTGTGTAAAACATGCACTGAGTTTGGATCTGTAGCAAAAAATCCAGCATCTGAGGACATACATATCACGTATGCCAGATTTTGTATTCACCGATCATTATGCAGGAATTTTTGTGCTAGAAATAAGCATGCATAATAGGGTCAGTAAAATTGTTATACCCATGTGAATTTTTTCTAAAACAGCCACAGCAGTAGAAAAGCCTCTCTGCTGTCAGCACGCTGCTGAGGAAGACCATTGTAGAAAAGCAGAGGTCTCTCTGCCAACTTCCACCAGGCTCCCCAATCAGCAGGGAGCTTTAGCTTTGATCATTTCAGTTATAGGTCTGACTCAGTAGGGGGAGTGTTGGACCCCCTCATTGATTTCTCACAGAGAGCAACTCCTTTGATAAACAAGTGTGACCCAGGGGGTATTTATCCCCTTGTTGGCCATCTCCTGTTTGTGATTTGTTGACAAATGATTGGATTTGATTGGGCTGTGTCTAGCACCTGTACCCTTTTTCTACACCTGGAATGTATTTTCTTGCGTTAAAATGAAAGCCCAGTTTTTAAAATGTTTTTATGGTACGCATTGACCTGTTTCCTGCACTTGTGACACTTTTTTCCACTGGTTAAGGTAAAATCGAATGACATTCACTGTTATAATTGGTGCCACTAGAGGGAGCATCTACAAGTTTGCATACAAAATCAGCAATCAAATTTTGGGACAGCAAGATTATCGGGTAAATGTTCTGTAATAAGAAATGTGCATTTACTGTAAAAGGAAACTAAAAACCAAACAATATCATTTTCCTTTAAGTGATCTTTATCTTGCTAATAGGATTATGGCAATAAAGGAAAAGGTGTTTTGTTGAAATCCTTTTCTCCTTCGGAGCACCTGTGTCTGTTCCTTAATGGAATTGGCTCCAGTTAAAGATAAAGTCTGTTGTGGAGTCAGTCTATGGCCTGCCTTGACATCTCAAGGTTATCTATAAGCACAGCGCCTGATTTTCAGCCAATAGCCAGGTAATGCAGGTAATCACTTTGAAGTGGAGGATTACAGGTAGAGCGTTGAGCCTGATAAAACCAGTTTTGTCCAATATAATCCAACATCATCTTTTTGCAATCATTGTAATACCTGAAAATACATTCCCATATCTTATATGTTTACCTTAATTGTTACCAAAAGCTTGAACTGTTAAAATAGGTCAAACGCTATAATTCATTGGAAGGATATAATATAAGCAGCATTTACTGTTAATTCCTTTCATTTACTTTGTTATAAAGCATTGATATGTTTCTGCGGTACTGTACTGAGAAAATTCAATACTAAGGCTGCATTCACACCTTTGCGGCGACAAAAAATAGGCGTTTTGTCCCGACAAAACGCGTTGTATTTAACCGTGTTTTTTTTCACAGTCATTGTCGGCTATGCCGAACGCCGAAGCCGCCCGATACGCGCGTCGAAAAAGGGTCCGGGACTTGTTTGAAAATCGTTGTTTGGCGTTCTATTGACGTACGACGTTCTGCGTTAGGAGATGTGAACAGTCTCCATAGAGAACAATGTAAATTCGACCCTCCGGCGTATTGTAGCATCGCGCTTCAGGCGTAAAAACTCCTAGGTGTGAATGGAGCCTTAAGAGTTTACAATCCAATGTCACTATCAGAGTCTTAATGTTGTAAACACAGTAGGTTCAGTGGGGGTTGAAGCTTAGTAACCTCATGCTGCCCACGTAACGTATATGTGCGTTGGTAAAAAGGGTGAGTTTTAACATCTACATGCTGCCCATATGCAACTTCAGGCAGCATAGGATTCTGTGCTTAGCGTGTACTTAGTACACACTTCCAGCACAAAGACAGCTCACCGTCTGTACTATATATATTGGGAACCGCCGTGACCTTCTCCCGATCTTGTGACTACTATGACAGCCAATCCCAGTGGTCACATGACCACTAAAAATGTTCTTAGCTTTAAAAAAGACAACTAGTACAGCCACCACAACTATGGAATGGCAAGCTGCAGTATATTATATTTCATTTTTTGGGGTTTGGATACACTTTGAGTGAAAATGCAGGGCAAATCAGCAGGTTCACTTAAAGCAAAACTAAAGTCCACTATACTTGCCTCCTATCGAGTGATGCAATGTCTGGAAGTCAACGTCTTCCACCAATCTTCTGGGTTTGGCATCTTCAGGTATCTTGAGTGGCTATCCCAGGATGACTTACCTCCCCGGTTTGTGCACAGGAGTTAATACATCTTGGCTATGGTTGTCCCGATACCGATACCAGTATCGGGACCGATACCGAGTACCTAAATAGAATACTTGCCACCCCCCCCCCCCCGCTGCTGCCGCCGCATCGAAAGCCGCCGCATGGGTTAAACGGCGTGCGGGAACATCACAGCTTTCATTTGAATAGCTGTAGTGTTCCTGCGCATATAGACACTCCCCCCTTGCTCAGGATTGGATGGGTGATCGTGATCTGTCCAATCCCGAGCAAGGGGGAGTGTCTATACGTGTGGGCAAAACAGCTATTCAAATGAATGCTGTGATTTTCTCCATGCGGCGGCTTTCGGCGGCAAAGGTATGGGGGAAATGGCTGGAGGGACACGGCTGAAGGGACATGGCTGCATATGTGAGGGACATGGCTAGAGGGACATGGCTGAAGGGACATGGCTGCATATGTGAGGGACATGGCTAGAGGGACATGGCTGAAGGGACATGGCTGCATATGTGAGGGACATGGCTAGAGGGACATGGCTGAAGGGACATGGCTGCATATGTGAGGGACATGGCTGAAGGGACATGGCTGCATATGTGAGGGACATGGCTGGAGGGACATGGCTGCATATGTGGGGGACATGGCTGGGGGGACATGGCTGCATATGTGGGGGACATGGCTGGAGGGACATGGCTGCATATGTGGGGGACATGGCTGCATATGTGGGGGACATGGCTGGGGGGACATGGCTGCATTTGGGGACACATTTAAAAAAAAGTATCGGTATTCGGTATCGGCGACTACTTGAAAAAAAGTATCGGTACTTGTACTCGGTCCTAAAAAAAGTGGTATCGGGACAACCCTAATCTTGGCATGCCTTGAATTTACTTTAGCTGTGCAAATGCAGCTTAGTGTACATTGTGAAGAAAATTGCGAGCTGGAAGGTAGTAAGCATGGTAAAATACTTTTTTGCAAATTTTTTTTTTTTGTAAATATCTGCTTTAAATGTCAGCTTTGCCCCTGAATATATTTACTTTCTGGTCTCTACTCCATTGCTTAATTTGCCCATCTGAAGAAAGGATATCTGTGCTACCAGATATAGGGAACATGCTACAATGCAGGCTCGATTTCCTAAAGCCTTGTACACACGACCGTTTTTTCCGGCAGGAAAACTGCCAGGAGAGCATTTGGCCGGAAATCCCGGCCGTGTGTATGCTCCCTAGCAGGTTTCCCGACAGGAAAACTGCCCAGGAAAAATAGAGAACCTGCTCTCTATTTTCCCGGCAGAGTGTTTCCTGTCGAGAAAACCAGTCGTCACTCTGTATGCTTACCTGTTCCATTGGAAACCCACGCATGCTCGATAAAAGTTTGTAGCAAGATGGCGGCGACGTCATCAAATAAGACAAGCGCCAGCTTGTAGTCGATGACGTCACCACGTTCTTGCTAAAAAAAAGAATGTCGGTTCTTTTGAATGGCCGTCTGTATGTACGGCAAGCTTGCCAGGAATCACGTCAGGAAAACCAACGTTTCTTTCCTGACGGGATTCCCGGCCGTGTGTACAGGGCTTTAGAGCCCATCACCAGGCACTAGCAATGTCACATGGAGTTGGGAAGGGAGTCTTTAGCCCTGGGTGAGCTATGACCAAAGCAACGTGGAGCTTACGCAGGGCTCTTAGAGCTTTATCTTTGCTCTCATGGACGTGGATATAATTAGGTGGTATCCTGGCATTTGCTTTTCCATGTAATGTCATATTTCTTTCTGGTAATGACACTGACTGGTGTACAGTGTAAGCAGGCCTTGTTTAGTTGACCTTTGACACTAAAGGGCAGATAAAGATGTATTTTTAAACAAAGCAGTTTTTCAGCATTGCTGTGTTGTCAGGTGATCACAGTCAAATTACAGTAATTATCAAATAGGGGTCATTGGGTTCATCTCCCAGAATCTTCACTAAAAACCTTGGCTCTTTGTGGTCAAGAATACAGTATAAATGAATGTGCAACTTTACCCCCTTTCCCAGAGATATGCCAGCACATACTGTACAGATCTTTAAAATAACTTGGTTTTATATTGTTCTTAATGGGTCATTACATCAAACACTGATAATTAAGATTTTGGTGGATGATGCAGACTTAAAAACGCAAATTTCTCTTATTCAGCCCCATGGACTGATAAGTACCTGAACAGTGCTTGTATCTTATTGGATGCAAGCCTCGAACATCCATACAGTTTTTGATCAGATTCTTCTACAAAAGTGTGGGGTTATCGGATGAAATTCGGGCAGTATATGGCCAGATTTACATATCTAATACCTCATGCACACATAAGATATTGTGGACGTTATTTCAGCACTTTACTTATGCTGGCCATACACTCCACCAAAAATCGTCCAAACTCCTGCCCGAAGTTCTTTTGTAAATGCAAACGATAGTGCCATCATGTAATGATAGATAAATCATTCAGTGGAAGGGTTCTTTTTTTTTCATATACCTAGTGCAGAAAGTTCGGACGGGAAACGCATTAACCTTCCTATCTAACCACTTAAGGACCCCCGCACGCACATATACGGCCACAGAATGGCTCGTACAGGCACAAGGGCGTAAATTTACGTCCCCGCCTTCGTGCGGTTCGGGGGTCCCATCGGGACCCCCTCCGCGGCGTGCGGGGGTCCCCCTGGCTCCGGGAGCGATCCGGGACGAGCGGGCGGATGTCGGTGTTTACCCGCCCCCCCGCGATCGCTCCCAGCCAATGCGCGCGCTCCAGGTTCTGTCACTTCCTCCTCCTGTGTAAACACAGGAAGGGGGAAGTGATGTAATCTCCCATCGCAGCGGTATTTCCAACCGCTGCGATGGGAGAAACACCTCACAGTAAGTCCTGCACCAACACTACACTGACATACACACACATAGGCATACTTAACCCCTTGCGATCTGCCCCCCCACCCCCCCTGTCACAGTGTCACTGAATGCAGTGATCTAATCACTGCATTTAGTGTCAGTGTGACAGGCAGTGTAAAATCAGTTAGTGTTAGGTTCAGGATAGCCCCCCCACCCCCCCTAATAAAGTTTTAACCCCCTGATCACCGCCCTAGTTAACCCTTTCACTCCCTATTGCCAGCGTCACTAAGCGATCATTTTTCTGATCGCTGTATTAGTGTCGCTGTTCCCACTAGGTAGCTATTTTTTTTTTTTTTTATTGCGATTTTTTTTTTTTTACTAAAGACATGTGGCTAAATAAATTTTGGCCTAAATGTTTGACTAAAATTTAGTTTATTTGATTTTTTTTTAACAAAAAGTAAAAAATAGTGTTTTTTTTTCAAAAATGTCGCTCTATTTTTGTATATAGCGCAAAAAATAAAAATCGCAGAGGTGATCAAATACCACCAAAAGAAAGCTCTATTTGTGGGAAGAAAAGGACGCAAATTTTGTTTGGGAGCCACGTCGCACGATCGCGCAATTGTCTGTTAAAGCGACGCAGTGCCGAATCGCAAAAACACCTTGGGTCATTTACCAGCGTATTGGTCCGGGTCTTAAGTGGTTAATGTTCGTTCGGCAGAAAATTTCCAAACTTGTCCTTCATTTTTTCGGCTCAAAAACGTCCAAACGATTTTCAATTTTGTGCCCATTAACTGGCCGAAAAACAAAAGATCTTTCTTAACGATTGATTTTTGGCCGAATTTTCGTATAGTGTATGGCCAGCATTAGAGTTATTTTGGACTTTTTATTGCTTAGTTGCACAGTCATTTTGACATTTTGTTTATTTTGCACAGTTGGATATATAGCTTATGTTGCGTTGCTCATCTTGCACAGCAGATATTTGCATATGATTTATTAGTCAGTTTAGCACATACATGTGACTTTTTACTATTAGAAAGTTGCGCTGATCACTTTTTTACTCATATAATTGGCAGTGCCTCCACCCAGAACATGGCTCCAGCGTTTGTAGAGATGATCCCTTTCTAGGACAATAATTAGTAACTCACCCAAAATAACTGACAGCAGTAGTATTAATACACCCAGCATAGATTTCTAATGCCGCGTACATACGATCATTTTTTGTGATGAGAAAAAATGAAGTTTTCTGTGAAGTAAAAAACAACGTTTTTGAAACGTCACTTTTCAAAGACGATGTTGCCTACATACCATCGTTTTTTTCCACAAAAAGCGAGGTTACGTTCACCACTCTTTTCCAATGAAGCTCGCTTCATAACTAGCTTCTGGGCATGCGCGGGTTGAAAAACCTTGTTTTAAACGACGTTTTTGCTACACACGGTGACTTTTTGTGAAACAAAAAACGACGTTTTGAAAAACGACACAAAAAATTCAAGCATGTTGGAATTTTTTTTTGGTCGTTTTTTTTTTAAGACACAAAACAACGTTTTGCCCACACACGATCAATTTAAATTTTTTTTTCATCGCAAAAAACGACCGTGTGTACGCGGCATTAGAGTTATGCCGCGTACACACGATCACTTTTTGTGATGAAAAAAAACGACGTTTTATCCAATTTCATCATAAAACACGATGTTGCCCACACACCATAGTTTTTTCAACATGCTCTAGCAAACCGCGGTTATGTACAGTACGTATGACGGCACTCTGTTCTCAAGCTCCCATCTCATAACTTGCTTCTGAGCATGCGCGCGTTTAAAACGTCGTTTTAGCCCATACACGATCATTTTTTACAACACAAAAAACGAAATCTTCAAAAACGACATAAAAAATTGAAGCATGTTCGAAAAAAATGTTGTCGATTTTCAGAAGACGGAAAACATTGTTTTATTTTTTAAAAATGTCATTTTATTTCATCACAAAATGACCGTGTGTACGTGGCATAAAGATATGCAGACATTACAGCAGGAGATTAGTGTAACTTTATCTATGATAAAGTGATGGCATTACATACAACCAAAGCAATAACCGGGAGAAAGTACATATGTCTGAGAAGAATCGTGTATATACAGTATCTTACAAAAGTGAGTACACCCCTTACATTTTTGTACATTTTTTATTATCTTTTTATGTGATAACACTGAAGAAATTACACTTTGCTACAATGTAAAGTAGTGAGAGTACAGCTTGTATAAATTTGTGTAAATGTGCTGTACCATCAAAATAACTCAACACACAGCCATTAATTAATGTCTAAACCGCTGTCAGTGAGTATACCCCTAAGTGAAAATGGCCAGATTGGGCCCAAAGTGTCAATATTTTGTGTGGCTATTATTATTTTTCAGCACTGCCTTAACCCTCTTGTGTATTAACCTCCCTGGCGGTGTTCCCGAGTCTGACTCGGGGTAAGATTTCTGTGCTACGATCGGTAACCCCGAGTCAGACTCGGGCTCGCCTCGCAGCATCCACAGAGACAGTTTACTTACCTTCTCCGTGGATCCAGCAATGCATCCGCGCTGTGTGAGCGAGCGGGTGCTCGCTCGATTCACACAGCGTCCCCGCACGCCGCCGATCTCCGTTCCCTGCGACGTTACGACGCACGGGGACGGAGAACGGTGCCAAATTCAAAAATGTAAACAAATACTATACATACAGTACACTGTAATCTTATAGATTACAGTACTGTATGTAAAAAATACACACACCCCCATGTCCCTAGTGGTCTGCCCTGTGCACTACATGTCCTTTTATATAATAAAAAATGTTCTTTCTCCCTGCAAACTGTAGATTGCCCATAGCAACCAAAAGTGTCCCTTTATGTCAAAAATGGTTTTAGAGCAGCTAAAAAACAGCGATAATAAATCAGAATCACTTGCAGAATTTAGCGATAGCGATTTGTGGGGAAATACGTCATAAAAAAAAATAATGACAGCAAAAATTCTGCAACTGAGCAAATTTCAGTGATTTTGATTTGATTACACTATTGAATAATTTTTACTATAATTATATTATTATTTGTTATAATTTTTTATAATTATTTATTATATTATAATTTTTAATAAAAATAAAAATCATACCCGGGATGCCTATTAGACTCTTGTTTGGTCAGATTTAAGTGAGTTATTCCTAAGAATTACAAGCCTACAGTATAAAACGCCAAATTCCCTTGCAAATAATGGTACCGCTTTCAGCACCTAAAATCTGAAAGAATCATACCGCCAGGGAGGTTAAGTGTGCCAGAGATTCACAGGTTGCCACTGGAGTCCTCTTCCATGACCACATCATGGAGCTGGTGGATGTTAGAGACCTTGCGCTCCTCCACCTTCCATTTGAGGATGCTCCACAGGTGCTCAATAGCGTTTATGTCTGGAGACATGCTTGGCCAGTCCATCACCTTTACCCTCAGCATCTTTAGCAAGGCAGTGGTCGTCTTGGAGGTCTGTTTGGGATTGTTATCATGTTGGAATACTGCCCTGCCCAGTCTTTGAAAGGAGGGGATCATGCTCAGCATCAGTATGTCACAGTACATGTTGCCATTCATGGTTCCCTCAATGAATTGTAGCTCCCCAGTGCCGGCAGCACTCACGCAGCCCCAGACCATGACACTCCCACCACCATGCTTGACTGTATGCAAGACAGACTTGTCTTTGTACTACTCACCTGGTTGCCGCGACACATGTTTGACATCATCTGAACCACATAAATATATCTTGGTCTCATGAGACAACAGGACATGGTTCCAATAATCTAGACGACGTTTAAAAAAAAATTCTACAGGTTGCTTGTTTTGAATTAGAGGAGGGCTAGGGCTAGACGTATTGCTCTCGCTCTAACGATCGCAGAGATACTGCACATGTGTGGTTTGAACACCGTTTTAATATGCGGGCGCTGCTCACGTATGCGTTCCCTTCTGCACACAAGCTCGTCGGGACAGGGCGCGTTTACATTTTTATTTTATTTTTCTTATTTTACCTCTTATTTTATTTTTTTACACTGTTCTTTTTTTTTTTTTTTTTTTTAAGTGTCACCTTTATTCCTATTACAAGGAATGTAAACATCCCTTGTAATAGAAAAAAAGCATGACAGGTCCTCTTAAATATGAGATCTGAGGACCTCAGATCATATATTTACACTAAAATGAAATAAAAAAATACTTAAAATTCCCTTTGAGAGTTTTGGGCAGAAGTGGTATGAAGACGGGTGGGGGCCATCTTCCCCTCACTCATCTCCATACCACACAAGAACACAGACGCAATCGCATCCGGAGAGCGGCTGCAGAGACCACTTTTAGCTGAAACCGGACCATTCGCTCTTGAAGAGGATACCGGGGTTATGGTAGCTAGCTGCTGTCATAACATCAGTATTCCTCTTCAAAGTAGCGACGTATAACGAAGGCAGGCCGTCCGGAAGGGGTTAAATTAGGTATATGCGGTTAACCAACGATTGACAGAGTTAATACAGTCTCAAAATTTATTAAAATTGTCATGCAAATATAAACAACATGAATCATAGTCAAACCACTAAAAGGAAACATACAGTGTTTCGCAAGACCATGCTCACTTCATCAGGGGTAGATGCGTGTGTAGTACATCTGTAGGGGGTATAATGAACCAAATAAGTATCAAGTATGTTGATACTTATTTGGTTCATTATACCCCCTACAGACGCATCTACCCCTGATGAAGTGAGCATGGTCTTGCAAAACGTGTTGGATTACTTTTAATGCCTGTGTACTTTGCAATTTCCATTTTATACCACGATACATGTAATGATATGTTTTACTGTATGTATCATTTCAGTGGCTTGGCTATGATTCATGTTTGTTTGCATGACAATTGTAATACATTTTGAAACTGTATTTACTTTGTCAATCATTGGCTAACTGCATTCATCTCATTTAAAGTACCGGGGAGATTTAGTAAAAAATTTAACAATTTATCTTATGCCCTGTTTACACGATCGGTTCGTCTGATAAAAACGGAACGATGGACTGTTTTCATCAGACGAACCGATTGTGTGTGGGCCCCATCATTTTTATTCCTATCGGTGAAAAAAAATAGGACCTGTTTTAAAATCTTAGTATGGTTAAAAAACCGATAGAACAAAATGATCGTCTGTGGGGAAATACATCACTCAAAAATCCACGCATGCTCAGAATCAAGTCGACGCATGCCCCGAAGCATTGAACTTCCTTTTTCTCAGCATGTCGTTGTGTTTTACATCACTGCGTTGGACACGATCTGATTTTTAACTGATGGTGTGTAGGCAAGACTGATGAAAGTCTGATGAAAAAAGTAATCGGTTCGTTCGCATTAAAGTTCTATGGTCACAGCATACACTTTATTTTTTTAATATCAACATTGTAATCACAATACAAACAATAGCTATATGTGACAATTCAGTATAAGCTTACTTATGTAGCGCTAACCCCGAAGGAGCCGCTGATTGATTGTTGGGATCGGCACATTAAGTTACCCCAGCGTTGTCTAGGGGTGTGATGCAGGAACAAAGTAGTGAGCGGAGGTCCAGACAGTCAATAAAGGTTTTTCAATGCTTTATTTCCAGGCCAACACAGCCAACATCAACTTCAGTTAGGAAGGAAAAAAGGTTGATGAAAGAAGAGGAGAACTTTGCGGTGTCAGGCCTGGATAGGTACAGGGCAGACCTGCCCTCAGTAGTACCAATTTCGAAACTCGTCGCCACTTCTGCTAAGTGGGTGAAGTGCACACAGACAGGTCCTTCTCGCAAACCTGGCAGCCGAGTCGTCACTTTGGATCCCTGGGAGGAACAGGCCTCTCACACAGACCCGGCTCTAGTGTCTCTGCCACAGGCCAATTACTTTAAATGAGATTAGGTGGATGAACAGAGCAAATCCTCCCAGTAGATTCTAGCACAGGTCGCCGGGAGACAGTAAAGTGTACCTGTCAGCATCCCGGTCACCAGATCCCCGATTGGTTTGTTCAAGCCTTGTTGGACAACCTGCCTCCGGGTTCCCCTCAAGCCGATCCCCCAATTGCACGGCACCCAGCCTGGGATCCTTTCAATAGAACTGGGAACCCAGTAAGTCACTGGGGTCCCCTTTCGCCTCTGGTTGAGGCTCGGTGAAGCCTGTAAGCTTAGCCAGGTGGGCCACACCGGCGGGGTCAATGGATGCGCGCACCCTGAAGGTGGATGCCGCACCTGGAACCGGGACCCCGCGAAGATTTTAGAACACATGACACCCATCACAGATATATCCCTCCCCAGCATGCCCTGCGAGGCAAGAACTCCTCCAATTGGCTGCTGAGGAAAACTTGCTCTGCCAGAAACCCCTCTGGCGCCAACTGCCAACCAGAGATGATACCACATCCCTAGAATGCAGGCTGACCCAGTGGACCTTTCTGGAATGACAGAGGTCACAATTTAGGTAAATCATGAATGGGAGCAATGTAACTCTCCTATTTCAACTAACTTTAGCGCAGTGCCCATACTGAAAGTAAGGGGGCGCTACACTTAAAAATGTCCTTGTTGTGAATGCTGCCTCTCTGCTGGCCCTCTCTTGCTACAACACATTTTTCCCAACGTCTCCATGGTAAGAAGTGTCACCAAAGCTGGTCATAGATTCATCAAAATTCAGCCAGTTCAACATGATTGCAGTTCAAAACAGGTTAATGACTAATTACTCCCATAGCTTGTAAGCTCTGTGGCTAAGGGACACAATTCATTTGGGTCTCCCTGGGACCATATTAAGATATCCATGTTTGGCTTTTAAGCATGAAAAAAAGAATGCCACAAAGCAAGAATACATAAAGTATCTCTATCTTATATATCATATAATGCTGCGCTATCATGTGGTTTAACCACTTCCTTACTGGGCATGTATACCCCCTTCCTGACCAGGTGAAATTTCAGCTTGCGGCACTGCGTCGCTTTAACTGACGATATTGCGATATGGCTCCCAAACAAAATTGGCGTCCTTTTTTCCCCACAAATAGAGCTTTCCTTTGGTGGTATTTGGTCACCTCTGCGGTTTTTATTTTTTGCGCTATAAACAAAAAAGGACGACAATTTTGAAAAAAAATACAATATTTTTTACTTGTTGCTATAAAAAATAGCCCAATTTAAAAAAAAAAAAAATTCAGTCTAGGCCGATACGTATTCTTCTACATATTTTTGGTAAAAAAAAAAAAAAAAATCGCAATAGGCGACTGGTTTGCGCAAAAGTTATAGCGCCTACAAAATAAGGGACAGAATTATTATTTTTTATTATATTTATTTTTTTACTAGTAATAGCGGCGATCTGCGATTTTTATTGCGACTGCGACATCATGGCGGACACATCGGACACTTTTGACACATTTTTGGCACCATTCACATTTATACTGCAATCAGTGCTATAAATATGCACTAATTACTGCATAAATGTAACTGGCAGGGAAGGGGTTAACACTAGGGGGTGAGGAAGGGGTTAAATGTGTATCCTGTATAGTGTTCTAACTGTGGGGGGAGGGGGGGTGACTGGGGGGTGACCGATCTGTGTCCCTATGTACAAGAGACACAGATCGGTCTCCTCTCTCCCTGACAGGACGCTGTCATTGTGAGAGCCGGCAATGAGAAATGATCTCATATGTTTACATATGAGATCATCTCTCATTCGCCGCACAGATCGCATCGCAAACGGCCACTCTGATTGGCCATTCGCGGCGATCTGTGATTGGCTGTGTCCAAGGGACACGGCCAGCACAGAAGTTCCCCGCTGCGCGCGCTGGGAACGCTGAAAGGGGCTGCCGTATAAACACAGCGCCCCAGAGAATTGGAACCACCCTGCGGCCGTATATAGTCGTACGGCCGTAGGGAAGTGGTTAAAGGCTTTTTCTATGTCCAAACTTATGTGCAACTGATGGGTCACTCACATCTGATTGGGGACAGCAATAAGTTGGTGGTTGATTGCTGTTTAATGCGCACAAAGATAAAGATGAAGTGGGAGTTTTGTGTATCTGTCTGTACAACCAAAAACGTAAATGTTTTTTATTGGGATTTTATGTGATAGACCAGGGGTCTCCAAACATTCTAAACAAAGGGCCGGTTTATTGTCCTTCAGACTTTTGGAGGCCCAGACTTTGGCCAGCGGGAGTGAAAATGTTCCTGGCATCATTGTTAGTAAACATCTGGTATTAGGGGGAGGAATAGTGCCACATTGCTGGTATCATAGGGAGGAATAGTGCTCTATTAGTTGTGTCAGTGGGAGAAATAATGCGCCATTGTCAGTGTCAGATGGCAGAATAGTGTCTCGTATCAGTGGGAGGGATAGTGTCCCAAAGGCCGGATAAAGCCAAGCAAAGGGCCGCATCCGGCCCTCGGGCCGCAGTTTGGAGACCACTGTGATAGACCAACACAAAGCGGCACGTAAATGTGGAGTAGAAGGAAAATAATAAATGATGTTCAATTTTCTTTACAAATATTTATCTGAAAAGTATGGGGTGCATTTGTATTCAGCCCCCTTTATCCTAATGCTCCTAACTAAAATCTAGTGGAACCAATTGCCTGCAGAAGTCTCCTACTTAGTAAATAGAGTACACCTGTGTGTAATTTAATCTCAATATAAACACTGCTGTTCTGTGAAGCCCTCAGAAGTTTGTTAGTGACCCCTTAGTGAACAAGCAACATCATAAAGGCCAAGGAACATACCAGACAGGTCAGGGATAAAGTCTTAGGCCGCGTACACACGATCAAATCTATCTGCTGGAAACGGTCTGCCAGACCGTCCCAGCAGACAGATTCGATCGTGTGTACGGGCGAGCAGACAGATTTGGCCAGCCGACAGATTTTAAAGCATGCTTTAAAATCTGTCGGCTGGGAATCCGTCTGCCCGACATGTCTTCTCGCATATGCGTTGAATGGATTCGACGCATTCGCGGAAGTAATTTACTTTCTGGTGCAGTGACGTGGCGGCGTCAACGTCACCGCCACGTCACTGCGCTGTCTGCTGGCGGGGATTTTGGTTTGATTGTGTGTACAGCGATCAAACCAAAACGGCCAGCAGACAGATTTGTTCAAATCGGTCTGTCCGACCGATTTGACCAAATCTATTTGCTCGTGTGTACGGGGCCTGACAGATACAACCGGCCCTTTGTGGACAACCATAATGCTGATGCAGAAATGGAATTGAATTTGACACCCCTGATCTATAGCATCACAAATATATTCCTAAAGAGTCAGATCTTTACTGAGAAGAAAAGGCTTATTTTCTTTATTTTGCCTGGTTCCCTTTAGCATGCCACAGACATGATCCAGGTATTACCCTGCTGAGGAAACCTTACTCCAGAGGTAAACCCATGAATCAGGATACGGTTGGATCTGGTAGAGAACTGCAAGTTTCACGGTTCATTGGACAACTGGGAGTTGTGTTTAGTAATTTGTAAGCTATGGCTTAAGGTAAAGTCAAACATGGCTTCAGCATTACTGCTGATACCATTTAGTACGGAATTACAGGCTTACACTTATGGCCTTGTTATTTATCTGTAAGCGGAAATCGCTTATTTTTCTAAGGAGTAAAGATAAAGACTTAGCTGTCATTCTATGTTTTATTGCAGATATCTTCCGTGAAGCATTCACAAGGACAGCTAAGCTTAGCTCTAATTGCTTTCATTTATTAGTTGCAGGCCCATATTTGTTGACAAGACAAACAAGTATTTAAATGTACTATGGGCAAATTTAATCCCACTATAGCTCATTTAACTTTAACCTCATTTAAACAACCCTTTTTGTTAAGACCCACAGCTCCTGGGGGTAGAGGACTGTCCCATAGAAGAGAGGAACAATGGGAGTGGGCAAGGGCCTAATCAACCAAGCACATTTGTTTTATTAGCTGATCACATTCCAGGACTGGAAAGGTACAACAATAAGAAATTCCAGTAGAATACACTCATTGACATATATTTGGGATTCTAGATTGGACTGCTTCTTGTTTTTGTTTTTTGTCCCTTTTTTCCCCCAAACATGTGCTTAGATTTAGGCCTGGTTCACACCTATGTAGTTTTCTTTCATAGTTTTTTTTGGTTGGATAGATTAAAAAAGTGCCAAACGTGTCAAAAATGCATGACATGCTTTTCTGCAACGTCTCCATTGAAGTCTTTTGAACCAAAAACACACCGTATTGCATTTACGAAAAGTCCCTGACCCTTTCCAAAACTGCTGAGATGTGAAGGTGCCCCATAGGAAACCATATTAAATGGACTGTAGTGTGTTTCTGCAAAAATCATCAATAAACGCATAGGTGTGAACCAGGCCTTAGTTAAGTATGGTCAGACTGGAGCAGGACCAGGTACGATTTAACCACTTCCCTACCGCCCATTGTCATATGATGTCCACAGATGGGATCTCCCATCCTGGGTGGATGTCATATGACATCCTGGGCTTCCCGGTCATCTAGGGGACCTGGAGCGCATGCCCGCGATTGCTCGCAATCACGGCAGGAGTGTGGATCTGTGTGTTAACACTTGTCAGAGAAGAGGAGACCAATGTGTGTTCCAAGTACAAAGGTGTGTCCCCTCCCCCTACAGTTAGAATCACACACTAGGGACCATATTAACCCCTTCAGCACCCCCTAGTGAATGGTCCCAAAAATGTGTCAAAATTGTCTGATATGTCCGTCGCAATGTCACAGTCACAATAAAAATCGCAGATCGCTGAGATTACTAGGAATAAAAGAAAAATAAATAAAAATGCAATAAAACTATCCCCTATTTTGTAGACGCTATAACTTTTGCGCAAACCAATCAATATACACTTATTGCGATTTTTTTTTACCAAAAATATGTAAAAGAATACGTATTGAACTAAACTGAGGAAAAAACATTTTTTTATAGATTATTTTGGAGATATTTTTTATCACAAAAAGTAAAAATTATTGATTTTTTTTCAAAATTGCCGCTGTATTTTTGTTAATAGCGCAAAAAAACATAAACCACAGAGGTGATTAAATACCACCAAAAGAAAGCTCTATTTGTTGGAAAAAAAAGGACATCAATTTTGTTTGGGAGCCACGTCGTACGACCGCGCAGTTGTCAGTAAAAGCGACACAGTGCCTAAACGCAAAAAGTGCTCTGGTAAAGAAGGCGGTAAATTCTTCCGGGGCTGAAGTGGTTAAAGCCCAACTGCAAGTACCCCCTGCCCTATGTGTGTTCCTCTGGAGCCCCCAACTCCCTGCTTTAAAAAAAATGTTAGTATACATACCCTCTTTCGTTTTAATTTCTCTGTTGGTAAAAGGTCCTGAATATCACATATGAAGCATGCGTGATGTTCTCTGCATCATTCTCCTGTGAGCCCAAGCCTTGGTAATGATATTCCCAATGGTGGGTGTCCAAGGTACCCAGGGCTCAAGTCCTGCGGAAACGCATGGGAACGGAGTTCCTGCACTTTTTTCACAGCAGAAACTCGGTTCCCTTTGCAGGACTAGAGCAGCCAAGCCGCCCAAGCCAATTTTTCACTAAGCGGCGATGCCCAGCTCGAGTTATCGCAGGATTTGGAAAGAACTTGCTTCTTTCTAAATCCTGTGATAACTCGCGGCAGACCTCCGCAATGTCTCCTGGGAACAATGACAAAAGCTCCCAGGAGACATTGCGGCATCGAGGAAGTGACGGAATACCCGCACACTACCCGATTAATCCTTATACAGGAAGCGGGCAGTAACATAAAGGATTACTAAGGTACAGTGGATCGAAAAAAAAAAAAACTTGCGGTCTAGTAATGCATATGAGCGTATTATATATATATTTTTTTGGTGGGGGAGTGGATCTTGGGTGGGGGTTCCCACACTTTTTTCCCCAGGAATTGACCCCTGAAGGTACCCTTTACAAGAAGTAGGTTGCATGTAGCTGTCATCATTTAGTTCGAAAGAGAGCTCAGGACAGAGGCCACGAGGGCCAGCGCTGGATCATGGAGAGTAGTGTTGGGTGGCTATGGCTATTTAATCTTTGCAGAAATCCATATGTAGAAAAAAACATGACAGTAAAAGGGTTACTAGAAATTACCGTAAGAGTATAGAAATCTAGTGATGAAAAGTATTTGCTGCAGGGGCTGATTCTGTATTTTTGCTATTACTGGGCTATTGATTTTGTTAAATTGTAATGATTATATTATAAGTTGGAGTTTAGCTTTTATGCTGTTATGCTGGTCTATGTCATACTCTTTCCATTTTCAGATGATAGATCCCGAGATATTCAAAGCTTGGGATATTTTTTTTATAACCTAACCCTGCTTTAAATTTCTCCACAACTTTATCCCTGACCTGTCTGGTGTGTTCCTTGGCCTTGATGATGCTCTTTGTTCACTAAGGTTCTCTAACAAACCTGTGAGGGCTTCACAGAACAGCTGCAACTATACTAAGATTACATTACACACAGGTGGACTCTTATTTACTAATTAGGCGACTTCTGAAGGCAGTTGGTTCCACTAGATTTTAGTTAGGGTTATCGGAGTAAAGAGGGCTGAATACAAATGCATCCCACATTTAGTGAATGGGAGAAGCCCATTCAATTCACAAAAGTACCTGTTTCCTGTCTTCTGAATGTTCCTTCCTGTTACTAAGGCCACGTAAACTAAACAGAAGCAGTTGCTATGGTTGTTGACTGTTGATGGTTAAATATTATTATATTGATAGAGCTTGTACAGTTTGTGATTTCAATTGTCATTTAGGGCTCATGTACACAGGACCTTAAAAAACGCCAGCATTATACGTGATGTGTTTGAAGAGGAATATCGTTGTTATGCTAGCAGCTAGATACCATAACCCCAGTATCCTCTTCTTCAGTGGGCAGTCCTCTACAAGATAAAAGTGGTCTATGCGGCGGACATGCCTCAAGATAACTTTTATTAGCGGCGGGGGAGGGCTCCCGCCGCTCTCCGGTGCCCTCATTGTAATAGGAACAAAAGTTACCCTTTTAAAAATAAAAAAAAAACAGTGTTAAAATCAAAAGTAAAATAAATGAGATTTTTTTTTTTAAAGCTCCCCGTCCCAACGAGCTCACGCGCAGAGCGAACGCATACCTGAGCAGCACCCGCATATGAAAATGGTGTTCAAACCACACATGTGAGGTATCACCACGATCGTCAGAGCGAGAGCAATAATTCTAGCCCTATACCTCCTCTCTAACTCAAAACATGCAATCTGTAGAATCTTTTAAATGTCGCCTATGGAGATCTATAAGGGTAAAAGTTTGACGCCATTCCATGAGCAGACGCAATTTTGAAGCGTGACATGTTGGGTATCAATTTACTCGGCATAACATTATCTTTCACAATATAAAAAAAAAATGGGCTAACGATACTGCTTATTTTATATTTTATAATTAAAAAAAGTGACTTTTTCCAAAAAAAATGCGCTTGTAAGACCGCTGTGCAAATACAGTGTGACAAAAAGTATTGCAATGACCAGCATTTTATTCTCTAGGGTGTTAGAAAAAAAATTATAATGTTTGGGGGTTCTAAGTAATTTTTTAGCAAAAAAATATGTTTTTAACTTGTATTCACTAAGTCTGAAAAACAGGCGTGGTCCTTAAGTGGTTAAAAACAGTCCCTATACAGTAAAAATACCTAAGAACCTCAAACGCGGCTTGGCGCGTTTAGCGGTGTTTTTTGGAGCGTTTTTCACTTTTACAGCAATTTTTTACTGCTCCTGGAAGCACAGGTTGTCGTTTTTCTCTACTGCCCTAAACGCTTATGCCTTCAAACGCCTCAGTTTATGTGTGCATGGACACATTGGGGGTTATTTACTAAAGGCAAATCCATTTGCACTACAAGTGCTAAGTACAAGTACAAAGTGCACTTGAAATTGCACTGAAAGTGCAGTCGCTGTAAATCTGAGTGGCAGATCTGAAATGAGAGGAAGCTCTGCTGATTTTATCATCCAATCATGTGCAAGTTAAAATGCTGTATTTTATTTTCCTTGCATGTCCCCCTCGGTTCTACAGCGACTGAACTTCCAAGTGGACTTTCTGTGAAATTTCAAGTGCACTTTGTACTTGTAGTTTGCACTTGTAGTGAAAAGTGGATTTGCCTTTTGTAATTAAACCCCATAAGCTAACAATTTTGTTCAAAAATGTTCATTGTAAAAACATTTGAGTTTCTAATGATTAGTGGGGTCAACCCAAAGCTAATTTTCAAAGTTTTTGGAAAACTTTTCTCGAATAAAAACATGTCTAACAATGATGAATGTGGTTTTTGAAAGTCCATTCATTTCAAAACTGATTGTTAGAAACAAATACAATTTTGAGGTACTTATAATATAAACGTCTTTTGTCAAGTCATTAAATGTGCTGAGAATGTTTGTAGGAATGTTCTTACAAATGTTTGATGGAAAATTTACTAGCGTATGGTCAGTTTACAGGTAGTGAATACTGTATGACCAGCACAAACTATCATCCAACAGTGTAGTCATTATTAATTCCCCCGAGGTTAGTCAGATTAATGCATTAACCATGTGCAGTCTGAAAAGTGCTGTACTGTGGACTGATGGCACTCTCATGTCACTATATACTGCTACTAGCACAAAAATAATTATATAATAAAATAATAATTCTTAATGGAGGCACCAGTCCTCTTGCTGGTTCAGAGTATAGCCCTTCCTGCTTTAATGCACCTTTGGGATCCATGGTGAGGGATAATCAACAGGCCTACATCCTGAGGAAAGCCTCCCTTCCACTGGCATTTGCTTTTAATGGAACATAGCTCCTGCTGAGCTCTTTAAATGTGCTGGTTTAATAGTGTTTATTTAATTTGACGTGGCTGTTGATTGTAGCTTTGTATACTGCAGTTAATGCAAAAGCAGAAGAAAAGAATACCTAAAACGACGTGTTTACAGATGCTTGTGGCAAGCGTGGGATGGGTATGCTTCACTGAAGACAACTTCACTTCCTCTCCGATTAGGTGAGGGCTGTATAAAGACTTCCTGTGAGCCTTTGATGTCATGGCTTAGTCTGCTGCAGTATCATTAATCTTAACCCTACAGCAGTAGGAAAGCTGGTTATAGATAGAACATTATGTTGTCAGAGATGACAATAGATCCAATATACTATCCATTCTCCATATCTTCTCAGACGTTTGCTTCATCGCACACGTATGTTTGTAATAGCTAGGGTCATCGATTCTAATCCCAACCACAACATTATCTGCATGGAGTTTGCATGTTCTTGTGCTTGTGTGAGTTTCCTCTGGGTACTCTGATTGCCTCCCACAATCCAGACATGCTAGTAGGTTGGCTCCTGTCTAAAGATGGCCATACACCAGTAAAATGTTCAAAATTTATTTTCAGGCATTTATTTGATATTTCAATTGTCAGTGGGTCAGTTCGATGTTCGCTTTTTTTTTAAAACAGTGATGAGAGCATTTGAAGGAACACATTTCTAACACCGTTTGTGGTTTTTGCGCAAAAAAAGTCAATTTATTCCAAAATCCTTCTTTAAAGCACAGTCAATTTTGAAGTACTTTTGAATTACATTCGATACAAGTTCGAATGTTCTGAGAACTGTTGTAGGAATGTTCATATAAATATTTGTTCAGATATTTGTAACTGCTCTATAGCTCCCGAAAAGCTGGGTATACACATAGCAAAAGTGTCCCCCACAGCTCTCACTGGTTCCTCCTTCTGACCTCAATGTCCCTGTAGGACACAACTGTGATGTGGAGGTCAGTGGGAGGAACTGTGGGGGGGCCCAGAAAATCAACATTCCTGGAGGTGTTGATTTCCCAGTGGACTGTGGACCTCTATGGATGACAACCTGTGAACTGTGAAGTATTTATTATCCTTTTTTTTTTTTTTTTTTACGGCATAACACCAGTGTTGTCTGTATAGTACACTAACAAGTATTGTATGTGCCTTTTGGTGGGCTGAGACATTGTTTGCATGTTGGATTTTTACTGATTTTAGTCTGATACCTGTAGCCAGCTTTAAGGGTCAGTTCACACCAGACGCAGTTCCGTTCAGTTCTGTGTGCTTTTTTTCTGCACAAAATGCATGCACAGTGTTTTCCATGTATTCCAATGGCTCTAGTTGGCTCTAGTTCACACCATGCAGTCAGTTTCCAGTCGGTTTCTGCACCAGAAACTGACTGCATGGTGTGAACTAGAGCCATTGGAATACATGGAAAACACTGTGCATGCATTTTGTGCAGAAAAAAAGCACACGGAACTGAACAGAACTGCGTCTGGTGTGAACTGGCCCTCATGCCGCATACACACGATCGGTTCGGCTGATGAAAACGGTCTGATGGACCGTTTTCATCAGTCGAACCGATCATGTGTGGGCCCCATCGTTTTTTTATCCATCTGTGGAAAAACTAGGAACTTGTTTTAAAATTATCTAATGGTTAAAAAAACGATCGTCTGTGGGCACGTCCATCGGTTAAAAATCCATGCATGCTCAGAATCACGTCGACGCATGCTCAGAAGCATTGAACTTCATTTTTTTTAGCACGTCGTTGTGTTTTACATCACCGCGTTCTGACACGATCGTTTTTTTTTTTTAACTGATGGTGTGTAAGCAAGACTGATGAAAGTCAGCTTCATCGGATATCTGATGAAAAAATCCATCAGACCGTTTTCATCGGATGAACCGATCGTGTGTACAGGGCATAAGACTTTCATAAAACAGAACATCTAATCTGTATACACAGAACGTTGTCTTCTCTGAATTTACAGATCACTTCTAGGAGAATGTTCATAGCTCTGATTTTTTATGTTTGAACTAGATGGACTTTTTTCAACCTGACTAACTATGTAACTATGATCAGTAAAACCTTAAATAAATTATTTTCTTTCATTTTCTTCTAGGGGGAAGTTTGCAGTGGTCAAAAAATGTGTAGAATTAGTGACCGGGAAAGAATACGCAGCAAAATTTCTGAGAAAACGCAGGAAAGGGGAAGATTGCCGCATTGACATCATCAATGAGATTGCTGTATTGGAAATGGCCCGCTTCTCACCTTATGTGGTGGATCTTCATGAGGTCTATGAGACAAACAATGAAATCATTCTGGTTATGGAATAGTAAGTGGAAACACAATACACAACTTACCTGCTGTATATACTGTAGATACTAAGAAAATCACTGGTCTGTGACTGTAGGGAAAGTATAGTAATGCCACGTACACACGATCGGGCTTTTGCCCGACCAAATCGCATCGGAAATCCAACAGAATTCCATCGGAGAAAAAAAGAACATGTTCTATATCTAAACTCTGATGGAATTCATCGGAATTTCCGATGAAAAAACTCTGATGGGGCTACACACGATTGGAATATCCAATGGAAAAAGTCAGTCAGACAAGGCATTAGCCATATCAACCAATCCATTTAACCAGTGTAGAGTGATCAGTGAATGGATGCTGTGGGTCACTGTATATAGTGTTTTATGTTCCATTAAAAGTGAATGACAGATTTTATTATAGCCCAGCTCTGGGCCAATAAAAATATCCCTTGTAGGGGTCCAGGGGAACAATAAAAGGAGATTTACTCACCCACCCACCTACCACTTCACAGCTAGACCAATTGCTAGACACAGTATTTGCAACCCCCCTCCCCCTGCACTTCATTGGTCTAGAGTCCTGTCATCATCAAGACCAGAGCAGCGACCATAGCAGGAAACTGAGGGAAAGTCCAGCGGTTGGAGCGTGAGGGAGCACTGCATGCCAAGGGAGCCAAGGATTAGGTAAGTAAACCTGTCACTTTGCCCATGATGCATTTCTGAGTGACAGAGGCGCAACTAACCCGGCCTAAGCATTGTCTCACTGAGCCAGGGGGAGGCTCATTATCACTGTGTAAGCTCTGAAACAGACCAATACATTCTGCCTATGTCAAGATGTAGGCACTAGCTTTGCAACGCAAGGGGTAGATGTCTGACTGGTCTCGCATTATATTGTATGACTTACAAAGGAGGCCAGTCACTAGTAGGCAATAGGGTCCAGACTGATATGTGACTAAAGCTGGCCATACATTGATAGACTTTTTTTACCGACACTGATCATTCAGCCTGCTAATAGCGCAGATGGACAAATTTCTTCTATTGTATCCTGCCACCTGTGTCAGATTACACAAATAGCAGCTAATCTTCAACCAACAGTTGTTCTAACTTTCTCCCCCCCCCCCCCCCCCCCCCCCCCCTTATCAACATACTTTTTAAAACCTTTTTGTTTTCATTACTTACCATATTTTAGACTCAGTGACATCATCATCTCTGTTGGTCTCTATGTAATTCAGACAGATCATGACTGGTGGGAGGGGTCAGCAGGGTGCTGTACATAGCTTCTTGAAAGCGTCACAGCAGCCTGCCTCAGAACTCTTCTCAGGAGCCCACAGTCCTAATACAAGCAGGAGGAGTTATAAAAACATCAAAATGCCTTAATGGGAGGTTGTCAATCTAGAGGAGCTGATAAAAGCTTGGATCTGCATTTACCAGCATTCAGTTGCAGCCTGTCATTGATTTGTACTGGCTGCTGTATGCAACACCTGTCATCCTCAGGCACCCAGGAAATGTGTTCGCGTTACACAGTGTCGGGTCCTCTGTGCCTGGGTGAATGCTGGCTATTTCTTGTAATTGAGTTATACCACAATGTCACAATAAACTGATAATCCAAGCATTGGGCATATGAGTAAAGTGCTGGATGGATAGGACAGTTAGCTTGTTAAAACTGTCTAGGTGTTATTTACGAAAGGCATATCCACTTTGCACTTCAAGTGTACTTGGAAGTGCAGTCACTGTAGATCTGAAATGAGGGGAAGCTCTGCTGATTTTATCATCCAATCATGTTCCAGCTAAAATGCTGTTTTATTTTCCTTGCATGTCCCCCTCGGATCTGCAGCTACTGCACTTCCAGTGCAATTTCAAGTGCACTTTGCACTTGTAGTTTGCACCTTTTGTGTCTCTATCTGACAAGCTTCAAAACAATGAGCAAAGGGAAATTCTCTCATTGAGGACGCACACAGCAATGAGCACAAAGTTCCCAGTACAATAAGGGAAGTATACAACTGTCTCTTATAGTATTTAAAGCGGAGCTCCACCCTAAAGTGGAACTTCCACTCATTGGATACCTCCCCTCCTCCGGTTCCCCAATTTGCACATTTTGGGGGGAGGGGGGACAGGATACCTGTCTTTGACAGGTATCCTTTTCCACTTCCGGGAGTCCGGCCATGGCTGTGACGCGGCAGTGACATCACCAGGGGGCTCCATCCTCCTCCTCCCCTGGCCGCCGGGCTAATAGGCAAGAGGAGCAGGGCCTCACGCATTCACAGTAGGGTTCCCGGCGTGAAGCCGAAAGGCTACACTGCCGGGTTCCCTTATCCTCAATTGTGGCGGCAGCACCCGACAGCTGAGGTGCCGACATCGAGGGACACCAGGACAGGTAAGAGTCCATTTATTAAAAGCCAGCAGCTTTTTTCCCCGGATCTCCACTTTAATTGCCATTGCCAAGAATCTGCAGATCCCTGTGGCCAAAATTACAGGTGTTTTGTGAAGAGCTGTAGCCGCTCAGCCCATACAGTGCAATGGCCAGCTTTGTGCCCTTTGTGGTTAGGAACAAATGATCCTGGCTGAACGCACTTTGTGTGATCATCGCAGGTAGTCGCTGGATGCGCAAACACTAGAACATAAAACACTATAAACACTATATACAGTGACCCACAGCATCCAGCATCCATTCACTGATCACTCTACACTGGTTAAATGGATTGGTTGATATGGCTAATCCGCCTACATTGCATTTTTTGGGCTGAGCGGTCACAGCTCTTCACAAGCACCTGTTATTTCAGCCGCAGGGATCCACAGATTCTTGCTGCTGGAATTTGCAGGGTGTGCATTGTGAATGTAGCCTAAAGCGTTCAAAACTGTGTAGAAATTCCTAGTAAAACACCTTATTAAACCTGCAGTATCTTTCTGAGAATCTTGCATGTCAGTCTATGTAGATCACACACAGGTGACCACATCCTAGCCAGCTGACAGACACTGTCTGTAAAATATGTTCTACATTGAAATGTCACCTTATAAGGGGATTGTGAAAGTATGTCAGTAAACCATGCAAATAAACCTTTACATTTGTGGTTTGCTCTTACAGAAAATCCTACCACTGCTGACAACTTCTCTGAGCTGTTTGTGTACCACATCAACCATAAAGAATCAATTTACATATCAGTCTTTGACAGTAATATATAGTTCATCATTTGTTGTTGCAGAGGAAGCTGTGAAGCCAAATTTAGGTTTGGTGAAGTCATGATGGTTCAGGGATATTTTATTATTCTAGTGAATTTAGTACCCATTTACACTAAAGCGGTTTTTTTTTTTTTTTGTGGTGTGTTAGTGCATACATGTTAACATGCCACCCAACAGTCTCGTGTAAAGGGTTCTGGGTAGGATTGCAGCAAAACACTAACTTTCAGTGTTTAGAAATCAGTGCTGGCAATTTTCAGTGCAGTGTCTTCAGTGTAGATCACATTGCCATTCTATAAGGAGCAGTAATACGTACCTCTTCTGTTGGAAGGACAACAGCATGTAATGTAAATTACTGTGAAGAATACTTTGTGCATTATACCTATCTTATACCAGTAGGTGGCACTGCAATGATATAATGTGTATTCTATGGTAATGAATTTAGAGAAAGTACCTAAGTTCCTAAGTGTGTGTGTGTGTGTGTGTGTGTGTGTGTGTGTAGTTGTATCCTCCTGTTTCCTGTTTTATTATAAAAACATGCTTTGATATCCTCCACGAAAGCTTCCAGCACATGATTTCATGTTTTACTTCCTCTTTATTCCCCTGCAAAGTAAAAGCATAAAGGGAAAGCATTGCATACTTGCCCATTATGTGCCACTTACCTGCAAACAAAGCTCGAAATGTCCCTGTTGGTGGCCACGTCCATCTTCACCCCTCTTCCTTCGGGGGTCGTGGACTTTCGCTCTTTGACTGTCCGGAGTCGCATTACGTCACTCCCGCACATACGCCCTATAGAAATGTCACTATCATGCCGTATGTGTAGCTGATGGCTTTTAACCACTTGACCACTGGGCACTTAAACCCCCTTCCTAACCAGACCAATTTTCAGCTTTCTGTGCTCTCACAATTTGAATGACATACAACATTGTACCCATTTGAAATTTTTGTCCTTTTTTTCACACAAATAGAGCTTTCTTTTGGTGGTATTTGATCGCCTCTGGGTTTTTTATTTTTTGCGCTATAAAAGAAAAACGACTGAAAATTCTGTAAAAAAAAAAAAACTTGTTTCTGTCATATTAGTGGGTTATTTCTCACACACAGCATATGCATACCACAAATTACACCCCAAAACACATTCTGCTATTCCTCCCGAGTATGGCGATACCCCATGTGTGAGACTTTTACACAGCGTGGCCACATACAGAGGCCCAACATGCAGGGAGCACCATCAGGCGTTCTGGAACACCCAGACCAATTCTGACATTTCTCTCCTACATGGAAAAATCATCATTTATTTGCTAGAAAATTACATAGAACCCCAAAACATTATATATGCTTTTTTAGCAAAGACCCTAGAGAATACAATGGCGGCCGTTACAACTTTTTATCTCGCACGGTATTTTCGCAGAAATTTATTGAACGCGTGTTTTTTAAAAAAAAACTGTTTTGTGCTTAAAACAAAACAGTAAAGTTAGCCCAATTTTTTTTCAAAATGTGAAAGATGAAGTTACGCCGAGTAAATAGATACCCAACATGTCACACTTCAAAATTGCGCACACTCGTGGAATGGCGCCAAACTTCGCTACTTAAAAATCCCCATAGGCGGTATTGCAGAGTATTGGGGTATTGCAAAGTATCATGCAGGGTATTGGGGTATTGCCGAGTATTGGGGTATTGCCGAGTATTGGGGTATTGCCGAGTATTGGGGTATTGCCGAGTACTGGGGTATTGTTGAGTACTGGGGTATTGTTGAGTACTGGGGTATTGTTGAGTACTGGGGCATTGCTGAGTATTGGGGTATTGTTGGGTACTGGGGTATTGTTGGGTACTGGGGTATTGTTGGGTACTGGGGATTGCAGGGTACTGGGGGATTGCAGAGCTGGGATGGATTGAGGGATGGCTGGATCTGTGACTGCATTTGTCACAGATCCAGCCACAGCTCAGCTGCTGACACCCCGCTCCCCCCCCCTCTCCTCGCGCACTGTACCGAACGGTACAGAGAGGAGAGGGAGGAGAGGGAGGAACCGGCGTCATCAAATGACGCCGGTTTGTTTACAAGTGATCGCGCCGTCATTCGACGGCGCGATCACGTGGTAAACGGCCGCTATCAGCGGCAATTTACCGTGATCCGTGATGCGCCGGGTCTTCTAGACCCGGCGAGCACGGACACTTTCACATTGGGGCGGGAGCCGGAATTGCCGCGGGAATCGGCCGCTAGCGGTGCAGTATTAACCCCCGCTAGCAGCCTATAAAGGGTTAATACCGCCCGCAGAGGCGCATTGTGGGTGGTATTGCCGCAGGTTCCCATTGCTTTAAATGGGAAGGAGCGGTATACACGCCGCTCCTCTTACCGCTCCAAAGATGCTGCTGACAGGAGATTTTTTTCTCTGACGCCAGCGCATCGCCTCAGTGTGAAAGCCCTCAGGCTTTCACATTGAGGATGCAGTGAAGGAGTTTTTCAGGCGGTATAGCAGCGCTATTTTTAGCGCTGTACCGCCTGAAAAACTCCTCAGTGTGAAAGGGGTCTAACAACCAATTTGTTTATTGAAAGGGAACCTAAGTGAGAAGTACCTGTAAAGCAGCTTTAGATATATACAAATGTAGAAGGAATATTTCTGAACCGTAATGGCCATTTAGTTTGCACACCACAGCACACTGGGAAAGATAACCTAAAAAGAGAAAAACGGAAATAAAAGAAAGTGGTTTTGGATGGATACAAATGTGTAGAGAGAATGGTAGAAAAAAAGAATAGTTTTGGATAGATAAGGATGTGTAGAGAGGTAGATAACTGAAAGATGAATCACTCAAAATAGAAAAATAAAATTCATGGAATTTCCTATCCCCATAAGCAGTGTTGTCAAACTGAAATAAATTGGGCAGACTTTAAAAGTATTTAGATAAAAGTTATCATTTATTCTGGATGATTGGACAATTATTAAGAATAATATACGGTACATCAGTTATCTTATTAATCCTGAATATTCCTTTTGGGTGGATTTGGTTATAAAAGATTACATTATTCTCCACCTGTCAAGTGATTTGGTTGAGACTGGGAAAAAGAATATATGTAATTTTAGATAAGCAGGCCAGGGTTGTATAGGGACAAGATTTGGTGCAGCCAGTGTATTCAGTCGATAAAGTTTTTATTCATTATTATAATGCAGGATTTAAATAAAAAAAAATTTTGAGGCACTATAAAACAAAGGGAGACAGTACATTTATAAAGGAATTGAATAATGCACAGCCTAGTTTACCTAATGTTTGGCAACTTACACCAGCCCACAATGCTTTTTCAGATGCCAAACTTTCTGGAAAATACCGGAGTCGTTATCCCTGGCCTGATTACATTGTTTAACAACTCTGAACAGATATTTAAAATTAAACTCTAGGCCAGCAGTGAAAAGCACACTATACAAATAGAGTAGGTGTACTGCTTTACCTTCAGAAATGATGTAAAATTCTATTTAACTAGTCTTGCGATCCAGGCACATGTGTCAGGCAGGATAGCCAGCTCCTGCACTACCGGATGTTCCACATTGCACCTCAGATAGTGAAGGAGAAGCAGCATACTGATGAGGCCATCTCTCTGTTCTTACATCTTCTCAGGAGGCTCTTAGGCTGCATTCACACTATAACGTGCGTATTTTGCCGTGACAAATTGCGGTGTATTGTACCGCGATTTGTCGCGACAAAACGGGTCGTTTTAACTTATTTTTTTTACATAACATTGTTGTCTATGCCGAACGCCGAAAGCCGCCTGAAAAAAGGGTCCAGGACTTGTTTTGAGCTTCAGGCGTACATCGTTCGGCGTGTAGATGTGAACCATCTCCATAGACGACAATGTAAAATCACCCCTCCAGTCGGGCGTAAGGCGTAAAAACGCCTAGGTGTGAATGCAGCCTTAGGGTAGGAGGCACCAGAGTAGAACCCGACTGGTAAACAGTTTTTCCCCTTCCTCAACCAAAGCAGGCTAATATCAAAACACATTCAAGTACATAAAGCATATCTATGGTCAGAATGTAAAATCCTATATTCATTTTCACATTGTACTTCAATTATTTCTAACCATCTCTTATTAATCTAAACAAACTTGTAAGTTTGTAAACTTACTATGTAAACGTACTCACGCATTTACTATTTTGAATTCTGTAAAACATATTCACCATGCCCTGCGAGTAGGCACTGCCGTGTCACACATTTCATAGAGTCTGCCCTTTGAAAGACTGAGGTACTGAGAGGAGGAGTTTTAGGAGGCAGTACATTAATCAATATTTGCGAGCAGCAAGGTACCATGGGATATGTAGTCCTTAGAAATTTAAAGTAAACAGCAGAGGAGACGCTGCAAAGTATGCAGGGAATCCAGGAAGGTGTGGGAAGAGATGACCAACAGACAGGCACAACTCACAACATGAAAGGAGATTTTTTAATGCAAACTTATATTAGAAGAGGCAAGGCCTGATGTCAGTGTACACATATATATATATATATTGTGAAGCGCTTTGTAAATTGACAACATTATTTAAGTAACTGAAATAAATAACTATTGTTTATATTGTTATTACATTGCTGATGTTATAAAATGAAATGAATGGTGAAATGAATGGTCTGACCATTGACTCCCTATAAGACAATTTAATGTGAAAACACAGTTTAAATCAGCTAAGTACATTCCAAGTGTATCACAGCAAAAGGTGTTTAAAACCAATTACCTACCAGGCCAATTCTGCCAATTCTCTCATAGATGTAAAAATGTGTTGTTTTTGTTTTGCTAGAAAATTACTTAGAACCCTCAAACATTATATATTTTTTTTGTAGCAGGGACCCAGGAGAATAAAATGCAGATAAAAAAAAAAAAAGAAAAATCGATCTAGTGCTTTTAAAAAAAAATTGCCTTGTTTACATTGGGTCATAATCGAAAGTGATGTCATAACATCGCTCTGCTCCTCCTAGACCAGGGATATGCAATTAGAGGACCTCCAGCTGTTGCAAAACTACAATTCCCATGAGGCATAGCAAGACTCTGACAGCCACCAGCATGAACCCAAAGGCTGAGGCATGATGGGACTTGTAGTTTTGCAACATCTGGAGGTCCGCTAATTGATTATCCCTGCCCTAGACCATAGTAATGAGCATAGGCCATCTTTCATCAGCTCATCTATGTTGCCAGCCTCCGCAACATCCGGATCGGTTCTTGGGGCTACCGATCATCCAGGTAAGCCTGAGATGCGGCGGGAGGGGGAGATCCCTCTGGCCACTTCTAGAAGTGATCCAGTGATAATTCTGCTGCTCTGACCACTTTTATCGGTTAGAGAATCGCTGGCTGAAAAAAAAAATACCGGGGTCATGGCATATTGCTGCAGCCATAACCCCTGTTATTCCACTTCCGACTGGAATATCTTTTGTCTATGGCCTGGTTGGCAAGTGGTTAAAGAGGAAGTAAACCCTGATGGGTCTTACTTCCTCTGTTTCCCTGTAAAGGTAAAACATAATGGGCTACTATGCATCGCATAGTAGCCCATTATGTGACACTTACCTGCAGGAGAATCCCGCAATGTCCCGTCTTCCTCGCTAGTAGTGAGCGGCCATTTTTCACCCCTCTTCCTTCCGGGGCCGCGAACTCCAGCACGGTGACTGCCCGAAGCCGCGTGACGTCACTCCTGCGCCCTAAGGTGATTTGCAAAAATCTCCTAGACCGTGCAGGTCTGTTAGATATTTCTTGCACCTACAAATAAGCCTTAATCTAGGCTTACCTCTAGGCTAAAGTGGTTGTAAAGGGTTTACAACCACTTTAAAGTCGTAAGGCTTATATATTTAATTATTATAACATAAATTAGATAATATAAAAAATATTTAGAAGGTAATTTACCAGGGTCTTTTTCCAAACTGTATTTTGCTTTTGTATCAATGCAAAAAAGAACCAGAGTAAAATTATGTGCAAATAAATATGGAGACTATATTAGACACTTCAGAGAGATAAAATTGATAACCATAAAGTAACCTCCTTCATTGAAATTAATGCAATGCAATGCAAAAAGGGATTAATTGCACAATTCTTTTAGCAGAGCTACTGAAAAGCATCTGACATTCTAATTTTAGCTGTCAGGGCAGGCAGGTAGACAAGATTAAGTCTAAGATTAAAACCGAGATGTCTGGAAGACAATCAGTGTGACCAAAATGTGTCATGTTTGTCTGGAATGTTCCTTCAATAAAACGGAATAAAAAAATCTATACAGTAATATGTGTGTAAAAGACAATCATGTGGAAAATAACCGGAAACTACTAAATAGGATTATAACTTTCCTCCCCCAAAGCATATAATGGATTTTTAATGTAACATGCACAGGTGACTGGATGTTATAAATGAAAAGCCAGGTGCTGTTTAAATTCTACTACAGATTACCCACAAAGACTATTCTTGGCCTATTATTTGATCATTTTTTTTCCATGACGTCCATAAAGCAGCTGGAGTCACAGAAGAGCGCTGCTGTTTTCAGTCCTTTGTCTGTTGGCCTTGTGCTTCATTGCTCATTAGCCGCTCGTGTAGACAGCAAATGAGTCTTGCAGGCCCCTGAACATGGAATGCGCTGAGACAATAAATTCTCATAAAGGCATCTTATCGAAGCCAGGGAGACAATTAACCCCTTCAGTTCACGTTTGATGGCCCTTATGTAAATGAGGGCAAAATGCGTCCAACAATTTACGGGTGGACAATTCGAAATCATTATGAATGGGAACATTTCCCTCTGACATAAATCGCGGAGTCAAACATTACACAAGCTGTATAAAATAGAGTGGGTTTACAAATTTTGTAACAAACTTGCTTTGTTAAGTAAATTTAAAAACTAGAACAGAACTGACAGATCCTATAGGCCTAAAATAGTGGGGGATAAATCGTGTGTACCCCACATGGAGGGGATTGAATTAGACCAGAAATCTCCCACAAAGAGAAACCAAGTGGATTAAAAAAAAAACACACTGGGCCAGATTCATAGAGAATTAGATTATCGTAGCGTTTCCCAAATACACTACACCGCCGTATTTTACCTGGCTCTACGTGGAATCCAGGTAGATTTTGTCCAGTAAACGACGGCGGCGTAGTGTATTTCTCCCGGCGCAATCCATCTACGCGATTAGGGGGCGTGAAGCATTTAAAATAGGCGCGTTCCCGCGGCGATCGAACTGCGCATGCTCCGTTCAGAAATTTCCCGCCGTGCATTGCGCGAAATCACGTCGTTACGTCATTTTTTCTTGAGTAGCGTCGTTTACGGACATTCCTATTCCCGAACGAGTTACGTAAAAAAAAAAGCTGGTCTAACAGTACGTAGAAAAAAATAGACGAAAGCGATTGCGAAGACCGCTCGTATCTTCGTGGATCGCCGTAAAAACTCATTTGCATATCCCGACGCATGAAAACGACGCAAACTCCTCCCAGCGGCCGCAAAAATATCGCAGCGTAGATCCAAAGGCTTACGAAGACGTAAGCCTCTCGGATCGAAGCCCGAAGCCGCCGTATCATGGTTTCAGGATTCAAACTAGTGATACAGCGCGCGAAATTTGAAATTACTCCTGTCTAACACCAGTTAGACAGGCGTAATTGCTCTGTGAATCTGGGCCACTGACTCCAAGGGGACTTAATATTTAATTGGATTTAAATGGTTTTATTAGTGATTAATAATTTACTTCTTATCAACCTTTTTTTAATCTAGTTTTTTAATATCTCAGCTTATTTTAGACTTGCACGGGGTACATTTTTACATTCCTTATGCAGGGATCTTAGGAGAAAGCTTTGTGCTTCCTGATAATCCTTTCAGTATTCAGATTATTGCTTAAATTTGTATAACATAGTTGCATCATTTATAGGTAAATGTGCTCACTTTCAGCACGTGATTTACATTGACACCTGTGCAGAAACCTGCACCCCAGTGTGAACCTGGGCTCAAATGGAGTTTGCCCTGGAGGTTTTCTGGTTTAGATAGCACCGCTCTTTACCTGTTCTTTATGGAGACATTTAGATAAAAATATATGTTGTAGTCTGATGCCGCGTACACACGATCTGAATTTCCGACAACAAATGTTCGATGTGAGATTTTGATCGGATATTCCGACCGTGTGTAGGCTCCATCGGACATTTGCTGTTGGAATTTCCAACAACAAATGTTTGAGAGCTGGTTCTCAATTTTTCCAACAACAAAAGTTCTTGTCGGAAATTCCGATCGTCTGTGTGCAATTTCGACACACTAAAATCCTACACATGCTCGGAATCAATTCAACGCATGCTCGGAATCATCGAACTTCATTTTTCTCGGCTCGTCTAGTGTTGTACGTGACCGTGTTCTTGACGTTCACAATTGTCTACAACATTTGTGTGACCGTGTGTATGCAACACAAGTTTGAGCCAACATTCAGTCGGAAAAAAAAACCACGGTTTTGTTGTCGGTTTTCCGATCGTGTGTACGCGGCTTTATACTTAAATTTAGCGAGTGAGGTTTAACGTGGAGAAGTACAAGTCAAGGGAGAGGCGGGAGATTGACTCTCGCGCTGACTAGGAAATAACAGGGAGGGAGAGGGGAGAGACTCAGTACACACAGCGAAATGATGAAGACACATAAACTGACCACAGTATCAGGGATCAGCAGCCATGATTATCATGCACAGCACACACAGGGGGACACAGGAACAGGCAGGATCTACCAGGTATTTTACAGCATAGAATCGGACAAATGACACCACAGAAACACTATGCTATAGATCAGGGATATGCAATTAGCGGACTTCCAGCTGTTGCAAAACTACAAGTCCTATCATGCCTCTGCCTCTGGGTGTCATGCTTGTGGCTATCAGAGTCTTGCTATGCCTCATGGGAATTGTAGTTGTACAACAGCTGTAGGTCCACTAATTGCATATCCCTGCTATAGATCATGCTTTAAAGAAACAAGATAATTTTTTTAGGGTTAAAACAACTTTAAAAGCTGTTTCAGTAATAAAGCTTACCTCGGTTTTCATTTATATATGTAAGGCCCCCTTCACATGAACATTTTGATCAGGTCCGCCTGTCTGTTTTTCAGGCGGAACCGATCGGAACCTCCTACATCCGAGCTAAAAAGCTAGCGAATCGATTGGGATGGCAGTTTGGTGCAAACGGTCAGGGAGTCCATTTACATTCGACTCCCCTAAGGCCGCGTACACACGAGGGGATATGTCCGCTGAAAGCGGTCCGATGGACCGTTTCAGCAGACATCTCCGCTCGTGTGTATGGGCTAGCGGACAGATTTTTCCACCCGACAGATTTCAAAGCATGCTTTGAAATCCATCCGGTGGGAATCTGTCCGCCCGACATGTCTGCTGGTTAGTACACTTACCAGCAGACATGTCGTCCCCCACCGCCGCGCCGCCGCCGAATGGATTCGGCGCATGCGCGGAAGTGTTTTACTTCCTGGTGCGGTGACGTGGCGGTGACGCGGCGGCGTCAACATCACCGCCGCGTCACCGCCACGTCACCGCGCCCGCTGGCGGCGGGGAATTTGATCCGATGGTGTGTACACGCCATCGGATCAAACTCCCGATCGGACATATCCGATGGAAATGGTCCGCGGACCGTTTTCATCGGATATGTCCGATCGTGTGTATGGGGCCTTAGAGGAGGGTGGGCTGTGTCTGTGTCTGCTCTGCATGAGCAGAGCAGACATGGACCCATCATCCGCCTGCTCATCGGACAGATTTCCTGCTGAGCAAGCGGATCGCAGGCGGCGTCCACACCGACCCTTACTCGCCTGGAACATGTTACAATCCAGACATAGACAGGTAAATCCTATTTACTGTTCAGTCATTTCTCCTTTGGGATCCTTCTAAACTACAAATGGCTCTGTATGAAAGTACAGAAACTTTGAAGGATTTTGTACGGTAACCCCGGTAACCCCTTTTGTCAATTTACTATAGTGACACAAGCATGTTAAATACTTTCCTCTGGCTATAATGCTGTCAGTTTGTAGCTGTAATGGGATAGCAGGAGGAGACCTTTGTGACCACAAACATAGAAATATCTGGTTGACCTTTTAACCTTATATACAGCAAAGAGATTATCGGGGCTGGTAAAGCCCAAAGTGCCTCAGGGATACCCTGATTACATTCCATATATACTACACAAAACATCACTACACAAACATCTTACAGATCTATCAACTGTTTCTGCCTACCTGACCATCTGCATACATTGATGAAAGTGTAAGCGTCTCCCTACTATTTTGTAAAACAACCTTTGGACAGCAGGAATTTAAAGAGGAAGGAAAGTCCCATGCATATATTGTACCTATAGGTAAGCCTATAATAAGGTGCGCCGTTTAGGAGATATTTACTGTATATGCAGCCGATTACATCATCAGCACATGCGCTCTGCAAGAGTGGCCACCTGGGCTATGCCCGGCGGCTCCCACTCGCAAGTGTAGGAGTGATGTCACAGGAGTCACAGAGCCGGAGCCAGTGGACCCGGAAGGAAGACAGGTGAAGATAAATGCAGCCTCCAACGGGGATGACAAGGGCTTTGTTTGCAGGTAAGTTTAACATAATGTGCTAGTATGCAATGCATACTAGCACGTTATATCTTTCACTTTTGCAGGTCAGGAAAAAATAAATAAACAGGGTTTTACTTCCACTTTAAAGCAAATGTCAAACCTACCTAAGCAATATATGGTACTGCAGTGCTGACTCTGCTTAAAGCCCAACTGAACGTTTAGTTTAAAGCGGAGTTCCACCCAGGAAAAAAAACATTTGTTCAAAAGTCCTAAAAAATAATAATTATACTCACCCGTATTGCTATGCGGAAGTCCGTAATCTGCCTCATCCACACCACGGTGTGTTTTCTTCTTCTCCTTCTCCTAATGAATGGGACGCGCTGCTTTCTGGGAACTGTGTGTGTTCTCAGAGAGCAGCCGCCCATTCACAATCCGGCACGAGACTCCCACAGGCGCAGTAAGAAATGGGCAGTGAAGCCGTACGGCTTCACTGCCTGTTTCCCCTAGTGTGAATGGCGGCACGGGACCTGCATCAGTCGTGGGATCGGCATAGGGGAGGGCCATCAACGCGGGCAAGTAGGACAGGTAAGTGTCCTTATATACAGAGCCATACAGCTACACTGTTAGTAGCTGCTGACTTTTAAAAAAAAAAAATTGTGGGTGGAATCCGCTTTAAGGCTGGGATCACACTAGAGCACAGAGCTGCTCAAAGCAGGGGGTTTGGTCCATTGAGAGTCGGTCACAATCTCCTGTTATGCAAAGAAATCTGTATCCAATTCGCAATCGTGTGAACGCAGCCTAAATCAGCTATACATGCCAGCTGTAATAAAACAATAGATGTCTTATAGCGTGTTTTCTTTACAAAAGAGACACCTCCTGAGCAGAAAGGCCTATCCTTTGCCACCATGCTACAGTGTGAGACTCTTGCTGTTTGAGTGGAAGCAGTGATCTCTTTACAGAGGTCTGACACACCCCCTCATAGGATGCATTAAGGTGAAAAAACCTGTCACTGACTGTAAAAAAAAAAAAGGTGTGAAATGCAAATCTCCGGTGGGTGTAACAAGATATCTGCTTACCACCTTCTCAATGTATCCTTACTATGGACAAGTGTGGGGTGTAGCAAGATGGCGGCAACAAAACTGCACTTCCGTTACATTTTTTGATGTGTCGCCATATTTGATGAAACACCGTCTCTGTTACTGGCCGGAGTCACATGTACGTGAGAGCTGCCATTTATGGCATGACCCCTTTAGAAACAACATGATTGCGCCCTTTCTAAAGTGCGCATGCGCCGAAGACATCGACGTGCGGTTTTATTGTAAATATCTCCTAAACCATGGAGGTTTAGATCTTTCCAGCACCTACAGGTAAGCCTTAATATAGGCTTACCTGTAGGTAAAAGTGGTTGTATAGAGTTTACAAACACTTTGAGCTCTGCTGCAGCTGGGGGGCTATGGTCCTTCACAACAGAGGAGGGGCAGAATTGTCAGTTAGTTAATGCAGCTTCCTGAATGTAGTCCATGTGGTCTGATGCCGCGTACATACGATAATTTTTCAGCATGTAAAAAACAACGTTTTTAAAAAATGTCTTTCAAAATGATCGTGTGTGGGCTTCACATTATTTTTTGGGCTCTGAAAAACGACCAAAAAAAATTCGAACATGCTGCATTTTTTAACAACGTTTTAAACAATGTCGTTTTTCATTGTGTGTGGCTTAAACGACGTTAAAAACCTGCGCATGCTCAGAAGCAAGTTAGGGGATAGGAGCGCTTGTTCTGGTAAAACTACCATTCGTAATGGAGTAAGCACATTCATCACGCTGTAGCAGATAGAAAAGTGCGAATCGTCTTTTACTAACACAAAATCAGCTATAGCAGCCCAAAGGGTGGCGCCGTTTGAATGGAAATTCCTCTTTATAGTGCCATCTTACGTGTTGTACGTCACTGCGCTTTGCTAGATAATTTTTTTTTTTTAACGATCGTGTGTGGGCAACATTGTTTTAATGATGAAGTTGGAAAAAAACATTTTAAATTCTAAATCCAAAATCTTTTTGGTTGGTGGGACTTTAGATGAGGCCGTGGCCATCCGGCACACAGGTCTCCATTCCCGACCGTATGAAAGAAGAGGGACTAATGGGGACAAAGGGAGAAGGTGGGACTTTATATGAAACATAACACTAATGCCGCGTACACACGGTCGTTTTTTGTCTTGTAAAAAAACATAATTTTAAAAAACGACGTTGCCTACACACCATCGTTTTCTGAAAATGCTGTTGCAAAGCACGGTTACGTACAACACGACGGCACTCTGTTCCATTCAAGCTCGCGTCATAACTTGCTTCTGAGCATGCGCGGGTTTAAAAATGTTGTTTTAAACGTTGTTTTAGCGTACACACGATCATTTTTTATGACACATAAAACGACATTCTGAAAAACAACATAAAAAATTGAAGCAAAAATTGAAGACATAAAACAACGTTTTGCCCACACACGATCATTTTAAATGACATTTTTAAAACATCGTTTTATTTCATCACAAAAAACGAGTGTACGCTGCATTTGAGCAGAACGATCATAATGTTCCATCCAGTTCTTATTTCGTGTTATGTTTCATATAAAGTCACACCTTTTCCCTTTGTCCCCATTAGTCCCTCTTTCATACTTGGGATGGTCTTTAGTGGTTCTGCAAACTCCTCACATAGGAAGGAATGGGGCACACTGAAGAAGGCGAAGATATTTGTGAAGAAGAACTATGTGGTTTTTCAACGGGGCCAAACAGGAAAGAACATTAAATAGAAGATCAAATCAATTCTAAGACCAGGTGGGCTGCTTTTAGTGAAGGGGGGCTGCGTTTGTTAGTAGACGCCTTGTACCAATTGTCATTTGTCATTAGCTTTAAGGCCCCGTACACACGAGCAGACAGATTTGTTCAAATCGGTCGGGCCGACCGATTTGAACAAATCTGTCTGCTGGGGACATATTGGTTTGATCGTGTACAAACGATCAAACCAAAATTCCCGCCGCCAGACGGCGCGGTGACGTGGCGGTGACGTTGACGCCGCCACGTCACCGCACCAGGAAGTAAAACAGTTCCGCGCATGCGTCGAAACCATGCCCGTGCACACGGTCGAATCTGTCTGCTGGGACGGTCGGGCCGACCGTTTTCAGCAGATAGATTTGATCATGTGTACGCGGCCTAACAGTTTTGGAGATACTGACCAGGATAAAAAGTTTAGTGATGAAGAATTCTGATACTTTTCTAATACCTATTTACAGGATTCTTGTTCTACATCTGTGAGTCAGAGATAGTCAGCCAATTAGCATTATCAGAAGTAGACATCTTCTACACTCTGTTAATGACAGGTGCACTTTAACCACTTAAGACCCGGACCTTTAGGCAGCTAAAGGACCCAGCCAGTTTTTGCGATTCGGCACTGCACCGCTTTAACTGACAAGTGCGTAGTCGTGCGACGTGGCTCCCAAACAAAATTAGTGTCCTTTTTTTCCCCACAAATAGAGCTTTCTTTTGATGGTATTTGATCACCTCTGCAGTTTTTATTTTTTGCGCTATAAAAAAAAATTGAGCGACAATTAAAAAAAAAAGCAATATTTTTTACTTTTTGCTATAATAAATATTCCCCAAAAATATATAAAAAAAATGTTTTTTCCTCAGTTTAGGCCGATACGTATTCTTCTACCTATTTTTGGTAAAAAAAAATCGCAATACGTGTGTATCGTTTGGTTTGTGCAAAATTGATAGTGTTTACAAAATAGAGGATAGTTTTATTGCATTTTTATAAAAAAAAATATTTTTTACTACTAATGGCGGCGATGAGCGATTTTTCTGGGATGTAGAGGGGTCAGAGTGCTGGAGGATATCTGGGGTGTAGAGGGGTCAGAGTGCTGGGGGGATATCTGAGGTGTAGAGGGATCAGAGTGTTGGGGGGATATCTGGGGTGTAGAGGGGTCAGAGTGCTGGGGGAGATCTGGCGTGTATAGGGGTTAGAGTGCTGGGGGTGTATCTGGGGTGTAGAGGGGTCAGAGTGCTGGAGGATATCTGGGGTTTAGAGGGGTCAGAGTGCTGGGGGGATATCTGGGGTGTAGAGGGGTCAGAGTGCTGGGGGGATATCTGAGGTGTAGAGGGATCAGAGTGTTGGGGGGATATCTGGGGTGTAGAGGGGTCAGAGTGCTGGGGGGATATCTGAGGTGTAGAGGGATCAGAGTGTTGGGGGGATATCTGGGGTGTAGAGGGGTCAGAGTGCTGGGGGGGAGATCTGGGCTTTAGAGGGGCCAGAGTGCTGGGGGGATATCTGGGGTGTAGAGGGGTCAGAATGCTGGAGGATATCTGGGGTTTAGAGGGGTCAGAGTGCTGGGGGGATATCTGGGGTGTAGAGGGGTCAGAGTGCTGGGGGGATATCTGAGGTGTAGAGGGATCAGAGTGTTGGGGGGATATCTGGGGTGTAGAGGGGTCAGAGTGCTGGGGGGATATCTGAGGTGTAGAGGGATCAGAGTGTTGGGGGTATATCTGGGGTTTAGAGGGGTCAGAGTGCTGGGGGGATATCTGGGGTGTAGAGGGGTCAGAATGCTGGGGGGATATCTGAAGTGTAGAGGGGTCAGAGTGCTGGGGTGATATCTGGGGTGTAGAGGGGTCAGAGTGCTGGAGGATATCTGGGGTTTAGAGGGGTCAGAGTGCTGGGGGGATATCTGGGGTGTAGAGGGGTCAGAGTGCTGGAGAGGCATTAATCTAGCAGATATATTATATGCACAGTACAGCTTTGTTACTTTATGTACAGTATGTAGTATTTTCTTTGCTGTACAGAATGATTGTTTATGTAGTTAATACGGAGCTCCACCCAAAAAAGGAAGCTCTTGTCTGCCTCCTACCTACTTTATGTCTGTTCACCTGTGCTGTCTCCATTGTAGGCGCCCCAGAGCATTACTTTGCCCAGGGGCCCATAATGCTATTAAGACGGCCCTGGACGCAGGCGCGGGCAGCGGGGCCAAGTCATACACTCGGCAGCTATGCACGCTGAGTGTATGACACGTGTGCCCGCAAGGTAACCCCATCGGAAGAGAGCTTCCCAGGGGGGGTTAGCTATTGCGGGGAGGAGCCGCGACAGCCGCCGTCGGACCCCAAAAGAGGACGATTGGGGCCACTCTGTGCAAAAAACGAACTGCACAGTGGAGGTAAGTATGATATATTTGTTTTGTGTGTTTTTAAAGTGAACCTTTAGTGTCACTTTAATATGATTGATTTAGTAAAATAAAAAAAATTGATCAGACGTACAAAAGCAAACAAATGATAAAGCATTAGAACACAAGTATAATAACGCTTGTAAACCTTTCATGGTAGAAAATCGCTGGGTCTTGCTATATCACGGCTTGGGTTATCACCTCAAATACCCTTTGTATAATCCACCATGGATGGCAAGGATTATTACATTTGTTAGACTTGTCACAGAACATAGGAGAGCTCACCTTTTAATACCATAACAAAACGTAGCAACAAGATTGTACTTGTCCATTTGGGATGGTTGGGAGTGACATGGAAACAAGTCTCTCTGTACTCTCCCTGAATAGGGAGAACTTGCTTACACTGTCATTTAATGTGAGTGAGTAAACTGTATTAATAGCCAGAAGCTACATGCTCTCAGGAAGGAGATTGTCAGGGTGTGTATTAGAAATAAGAACTGGATGGAACATCATGATTTGTCTGCCCTTTCATGCTTCCTTCTCTTATGTATAACAGTCTTAAAGGGTTTGTAAAGAAAACGTTTTTTATCTTAATAGCTTCCTTTACCTTAATGCAGTGCTGTTTTCATGTCATCATTGTTAGTTTTTGCTCTCAAGTTGCTGTAATTCTTCTCTGATCTCCACACTTCCTGGTTGTCTGTTTCCTGATGACCACAGTACTGGGAGCTTTCTCTCTGTGGTCACTAACTTCAAGGAGGTGTTATTACTGTGTGTCTAGTTTCTAGTTTTGTTTTCCAAACCATCACTGCTCTATGGCTTTGTATGCTCTGTATAGCAGAGGCAGGAAATAACATGCAAAAACAAATCTAGAAACTACAGGCACATTATATGATTGATTTTTATCTATTTTTAATCGTTTTTAAAAGGAATCAGTTAACTATTATGTCTCTATACCCTGTAAACAGTCATTTCAGCAAAAAAAACATTTTTCCTTTACAACTCCTTTAAGGTTTCTGTCAGATAATATTTACTTGTTGAAACTTTGTAGTCCTGAAACCGTAGCTTAGAATTCTTTTTCTGATCTCCTTATAAGGCTTGGGTTGGGGGGTGCAGAAAAATAGGTAGCTGAGCCTTGTTTTTTGTTATACTACATAAAGTGGAGTTCCACCCAAAATTGGAATCCTCCCCCCCTCCGGTGTCACATTTGGCACCTTTCAGGGGGGAGCAGATACCTGTGTAATACAGGTATTTTCTCCCACTTCCGGGCATAGATCACCTCGGTGATCGAGGTAATTTACACCACTTCCAGCGCCTACTCTGGCCTCCCCCGCTGTCTTCTGGGAGACATACAGGTCCCGGAAGACAGCAGGGACCAGTGAGGACGCGCAGTGCAACTCGCGCATGCGCAGTTAGGAACCAGGAAGTGAAGCTACAAGGCTTCGCTTCCTGATTCCCTTACCGAAGATGGAGGCGGCAGCAGCCGAGAGCGAGGGAGAGATCGGCTTCGGCTGCCGACATCGCGGGCGCCCTGGACAGGTAAGTGTCCATATGTTAAAAGTCAGCAGCTGCAATATTTGTAGCTGCTGGCTTTTAATAAAAAAAATGTAGGCAAACCTACGCTTAAAGCCGTATGGGGGTGTGCACAAGCCTTCTCCTTTGCTTTGTGACATGGCAAAAATGATCTTCCCTGTCACTTTCAGAAGGCACTACCCCCAGCAAATGCAACATATTCAAGTTGAGTTGCATGGCAACCGCAAGCCAAATGCCAGACACATGGTTACAAACAGGTTTTCCCATTCAAGCAGCCATTTCGGCTGTCAAAAAATCAGGCATTCAGGAGACAGTAATATTGCCTCCTGAATGCCTTTCAGCCATGCCTGCACTACTCTGAAAAGCATTCCACCACCTGATCGCTCTTCACAGAGAGACTGTTTGGGGTGATGTCTGTGACAGCTGGGCATTCCCCCAAAAAACAGACAGGTAACAGGTGCCCTATAAAGAGTGGGGTAGATCACAGGATGCATTTCATTTTGGGGATTACAATTCCAGTTTTACACTTAGCCTTGATACAATCTGTCCTTACAGAATAAAGGATCCTACATTGATTTTTGTGTTTGCAGTGCGGCCGGTGGTGAAATCTTCAATCAGTGTGTAGCAGACCAAGATGAAGCTTTCACAGAAAAGGATGTCATTCGGCTCATCTGCCAGATCCTGCAAGGCGTGTTTTACCTTCACCGAAATAACGTTGTCCACTTAGACTTAAAGGTAACATTTGTGCTCAGAGAGATTATTATTTATACACCACCAAAATAGATTTGACAGTTCCATGTTTCCCAGCCACAGGCATCAAGCTGTGCTGTTCCTTCACTACTACAAAGATCCAATGTCCTCTGTCTCCAATCTACGTCTACTGGACCCAGAGTAGGGGTGTCTGGCTACTTTTGTATACTGTCATGTGGAGACATGTCAGCCCCTTCACGACAGTAAAAAAGATTCATCAAAATAAGCCAACATTATAAGGGCTCGTTTACATTTCATGTGCCCTAAGCAATTATCGGTGGATCGCTTTTCAGAAGGCATTTGACTGGCAGAGATGGTGTTATGTTGCCTCCTCACCACTAAAATCCCACACCTTGCAGGAGGATTACGGCCACATACAGTTGACGTGATTTGTTAAGTTTGAGATGTCATTTTTGGCCTGCTTCAAAGCAAAGCATCACTGCCCTCTACACCCACCTTTACTGCCTTTCTACCTTAAGATGGAGTGGTTGAGGGGGCATGAATTTTTACTGCCCATCCCCAAAGTGTAAACCTAGCCTAACTGAATAAATAAAACCCACACACTTGATAAACTCATCTAATAAAAATATTAAAATTCTGCACGTTAGGGGTCAAATATTTACGCATCATTTCTGTTTAACTCTAAATTGTTGAGTGGTAAAGGGGGGGGGGGCATGTCCCTTCCTTCCAATCAACTCTCAGAGCTCTCCTCACTGAGCTCTGCAGAGTGTAATTTCAGCTCTTCGCCCCATGTTTTCCAAACTCTCATGCCGCGTACACACGGTCGTTTTTTGTGATGAAATAAAACGACTTTTTAAAAAACGTCATTTAAAATGATCGTGTGTGGGCTTTACGTAGTTTTTTGTCTTCTGAAAAACGACCAAATTTTTTTTTCAAACATGCTTCAATTTTTTATGTCGTTTTTCAAAACGTCGTTTTTTGTGTCATAAAAAATGATCGTGTGTGGGCTAAAACAACGTTTAAAGCAACGTTTTAAACCCGCGCATGCTCAGAAGCAATTATGACGCGAGCCTGAATGGAACAGAGTGCTGTCGTACGTGTTGTACGTAACCGCGCTTTGCAAGAGCATTTTCAGAAAATTATGGTGTGTAGGCAATGTCGTTTTTTAAAATGAAGTTTGAAAAAGTCCTTTTGTTTTGTGAGCTAAAACAACGTTTTTTTACATCACAAAAAGTGATCGTGTGTACGCGGCATAAATTGATGAGTGGTAAAAGGGAGGGCATGTCCCTTCCTTCCAATGAACTCTCAGAGCTCTCCTCACTGAGCTCTGCAGAGTGTAACTTCAGCTCTTCGCCCCATGTTTTCCAAACTCTCAGACAACCTTTATAAATTCTGCACTTTGAATGGATGTAGAGAGGATTGTAGATAAACAGATACAACATATGTAAGAGGATTTGTTTTATCTCTGTGTATTACCAGAGGCCAGTCAATAGACTGGGTATATGGAAAGGTTTACAACCATTTTAAATCATGTTCCTAACTTAATTTGTAACACTTATTTAACCTAATGATTTGTGGTGTCTAAAAACAGATCATCATCATCTGCAATCTGTTACTGTGCATTGACTGAGTCTTCTGCCCTTTTCTTGGGTTTATGAGTTTACCTAATGCTCTCTGTTCTTGGACTCTGTCTGTTGTAGCCACAGAATATCTTACTTACCAGCAGCAATCCGCTGGGCGACATCCGTATTGTAGACTTTGGCCTTTCCAGGCACGTGGACACCATTAAGGAGGTTCGAGAGATATTGGGCACACCGGAGTATGTAGGTAAGTGTAAAATTGGCTTCCATCTCTTACCAGTTGACATGACTAGTAAAGAATTATCATTTAAAGATTCTAGGAATAGACTCTTTCTAAACATAATAAGGATCAGATTGCTCCTTCAGCAACTAGTAGAAGAATTCGGTACAAGAGCCCTGGTTCACACTGAATGTGGCTTTGAAATCTCGCAACTTCAAAGCCGCTGGTCAGTGCGATTTTATGTGCAGCTTGCCGACATCTGCGCAGCTTCATACACAGATCAATGCAAGTCACACATGAAATCGGCAAAAGTAGTGCAGGAACCTTTTCAAAGTTGGTGCAAGTCGGAGCACAACGATTTCTTAGCCAAAAATAGGGTGTGACTTGTCATGCGACTTTGATCTGTCAAAACGCTTGACAAGTCGCACCGGTGTGAATGGGGGCAAAGGGTGTTGGTATGGTGGAGATCTCATTGTTATTGTATAGAGTTGTCAGATTCTGTAATGATGATGAATCATCCTGTAAAAAACATTCTACCTGAGAGAATGTCTCCAGCTGTAAGCTTTCTTATTTGCTTTCTTATTTGTTTTAGCTCCAGAAGTGCTCAGCTATGAACCAATCAGCACAGCAACTGATATGTGGTAAGTAGTCCTTTGTCAAGAAACAAGTGCAATGCATTTTAAAAGAGCAGTAAGGCTTTTAAAAAAAATAAACACACTCACCTAGGATGCAGCATTGATCTGATGCTGCGTCTGTCCCCTGCCACCTCCAAGACCAAGAACTGAGCGATCAAAGTCAGCAGAGAGCCATTGACTGTAAGTCGGTGCTCTCTGCTCTACCCCTCCAGCTAGGGTTGCCACCTCATCCCTTTAAAACAAAACACATATGATTTACACAGGTTCTGTGGCTGATTATGGTGGTAATTAAACTCACTCGGTGCCTAATCTGCATTAGCCTGAGCCTCAGAACCTGTGTAATTCATATGTGTTCTGTTTTAAAGGGATGAGGTGGCAACCCTACCTCCAGCATTCCCTGGAGCTGGACCAGGCTGTGCAGGGAACAGGAGTGGCTAGCTCAGGTTCTCCGCGGGGCGTTGAGTGGCTGAGACAGCTGCCGGTCAGGAATCTGGGTGGATCCTGATATTAAAGTCGGGATCCCATCAGAGCCTGGACCTGCTCAGTAACATTAGCCGACAGAGGGCTTTAACCCCATCTTGGCTGTGCTGGCAGATCTCATTATTAGTTGTAAACTAGATTTGAACAATATCTGTCCTACCAGAGGGTTAAAGATCCCAGCGCTTGAATTCTGCATTGTTAATGAGAGGAAACTCGGACTCTCCCTACACTATAACTTTCAAGTAGTTTTGCTTGCAGTCTACCCAAAGCCTGTCCCAAAGAAACAACTAGAAAGATTTGAAATATTGTTTTTATTATTTGTAGGTATGCTGTGTAAATGGGAACACAACAGCTATATAGTGGGATTTTCTCAAATCTCAGTGCAAAAGTTGAAATACCCTTCAAGTACTTAATGTGTCAAAGATGCATTCTAGCTGCAGTCTGATGCTGTTTAACTTTTATCTTTTAAAATGCAGGAGTATAGGAGTGCTGACATATGTCATGCTTACTGGAATTTCACCATTCTTGGGAGACAGCAAGCAGGAGACATTCCTGAATATCTCAAAAGTGGCCATTGAGTACCCCCAGGAGGATTTTGAGGGAATCTCTGAACAAGCGATTGACTTCATTAAGAGTCTTCTAATCAAGAACCCAAGGTGAGCAGCTATGAGACTAAATAATATGACTTTTAAAAATGTTCCATTACTTTAGTCAGGTAAATCAGAAATATTGCATATACGTATTTCATAATCACTATTACTGCGTAGCTGATCTATATGCATCTTTACACATTTACCAGGCTATGCTTAACTGCTTTGTTGGAAAAATCGAACCCTTCCCCTTTTAATCATTTCTCTGTCTCGCTGTATATAGAGAAAAAATCTGCAAGCACGCAGATTTTTCTGTGCTGCCTCTTTGGAAAACACATTGCTTTGTGACACCAGTATGATGGACGCACCCTGCATTAAAGTGGTTGTAAAGGCTGAAGTTTTTTTTTACCTTTATTTATTCTATGCATGAAGATAAAATACCTTTAGGCCGGATTCACACCTATGCGAATTGAGTGTGGCTTAAACCGCATCCAATACGCAGAACATTTCTAAATACATTGTTTTCAATGAGGCTGGTTCACATATGTGCGATGCATTCGCACTGCGCATTGCTGAAAAATGTGTGCGTATTTTAGGCCTTGCGGTTCGGTTCAGGTGCGAATTCAGGCCCATTATCTTCTATGGGTACGCAGCTGTTTCGCAGATGTGTTGATTTCTCTTCAGGATTTGTCTCATTCAGCCCAATACACTTCCCCACCACTCTCCTCTCCCCTGTAACCTCTCCCAGGTCTCTAAATTTGCAGCTAAAACGGAGCTACTCTGCTGAACACTTCTGTAATCTCTCTGCAAAGATAAGAGAGCTGAAATTTGCACCGCACAAGTGTGATTCCGGCCTTAGTGTACTGCTCCCCTCACAGCCCCCTCAATACTTAAATATAGCTCGATCTCCATGCAGCGATGTGCATGAAAGCCGAGACTTTTCCTGGTCTCTCCCTCTTCATTGGCTCAGATGCAGCAGCAGGATGGGTGTGGGGGCGGAGCTGAGCCACGCTCTCGGAAACAAGGGGGCACTCAGCAAGGAAAGGGCAGGAGTGCCAGCGGGGGACTCAAGAAGAAGAGGATCTGGGCTTCTCTGTGCAAAACCATTACACAGAGCAGGTAAGTATAACATGTTTCTTATTTAAAAAAAAATGTTTTCCCTTACAAACACTTTAGGGATTCATTTAAACAAAGTAATATTTTAGTTAAGTGAGTCAGCCTCAGGGTTCTTAGATGTATTGAGTACTCCAACAGGGAGCTCTCTATTCCATTATTTCCAACTCCGTTCCTTTTTATCTGAACATTTTGGGTGCTCTTGCATACTCCTGCACTCCCTGGTACATTCTGCATAATTTAAGACAAATTATCATTTAGGATGGAAAGTGGAACCTGCCCATAATGGCCACAGCCGGTGTGCAGACCCAGAACTTGAATGCAGAGAGTCCCCCAGAGCCCTGATAGTTTTCAGGTAGAATAGCTCTTCAACATCTATGAATGAATGTATCAAGTTTGAGTGGATTGACCCTTTTAAAGTGCTTTCTCAATGAAAAGATAATTTGGCACAATAAGGATCTAGAGATTTTTCTTTATATTCTGTATTTAGCTTGGAGCATCTGCTGCCGAGGGTCAGGCAGTGTTGCATTTGTTGAGAGCCAGTCATCAAGCCAGAAAGGATTTTGTTAGAAGTAAAGGATGCCAAAGACTTATATAAACTTTCAGACAAGTATATCTGTTTAGTGATCTAATGACAGATTTCCTTGCTGAAGCTTAATTTACATCTTGCTCATTGTTGACTTGTACAGCTGTAATAAGAATCCATAAACTTAATTCTCTACTATTTAGGCAGACCATAGACGATGCAAATTTCTTTCCTGCAACCTCGGGTTGCAGGAAAGAAATTCACACGATTCTCCCATCAACACAATGTCAGCAGGGGGGGGGGGGCCGTAACATGCGGGGGAAGCCGTCCCTGCTAGAAGAAGACTGTGATTATCACTAGCGGTTATAGCAGCCACTTGCGTTAATCGCAAGCCAATCCGGCAGGTAGGTTGTACCCAAGTTTATCAATCAATTATTTTGGTTCATTAAGCCTGCCCATTAATGGTTCCAATCTTGCCCACGTCCTGCTGAACTGGCTGAGATTTGAACTGTGTATGGGCGGCCTTAGGAAGAACTCGGATGGAAAGACCCTGCTGTCTTATTGGACTTCAGGGGTGGGGAGTGGTTTGATTTCAGAGGAAATATCTTGCTGCTCTTGTACTGGAGAGATATAGGCAACCAGTGGGTAGTGTATGTTGGTGTCCAACATGTAAGGACTAAAATTCCTGGCAAAAGAAGTATAAGCCCTGACAAGTTCAGGCACCAGGAAGAAAGGCCAGCACATGTGAAGTAGATGGACAAACTCATTTTATTGAAATACCTGTTAAAATGCTATGCCCAGAGTTGATGCAGATTTTTTTTTTAATACTTTCTATGATCCCTCTCTCCACAGAAAGAGAGCCCGTGCCGACCAGTGTCTTAAACATGCGTGGCTGATCCCATGTCAGGAACCAGAGTTGCAAAAAGACCAAACTTTTGAGCCAAGTGAAAGCCAAGTGGAGACCCCTGAGACAACAGAGAAAATTATGTTGTTGGCCTCCTACGCTGTGCACTGTCCATGTAGAGAAACCATAGAGACTGACCTGAAAAGTACGAGGAACCAGTTTACAGCTCTGAAGGAAATTCATCCAGAGGTTGTGTGTTAATAGAGAATTGCACACCAAAAGTGGGACTAATCTCCAAGTTTGGAGTGCCACACGCACCAGGTTTCTGCTCTGCCATGAATGAAACGGGTACCTTTTGAAAAATAATCTGATCTGTCTGATTTTTAAAACTTGGACTTGACTCTTCAGTTTCTGTGGCCTTGTTACCTGTGGAAATACTTGAGCATAGAGCTGTGCATATAAAGGAGTCATCACTGGCTTTTTCAGCACTTGTTATATATTTGAAGGCTAAGACACCCTTCTATGGAAATTAGAAAGAACAAACATTGTTCATGAAAGATTTTTCCAAATGGCTTGGACATGGCACAGAGACATAGTATTTGTACTGATCTACCTATACTAAGCTCATTATAGGTCCATGATCCAGGCCTGAACACAAAGGCTGTCGCTTGCCGATATTTTATGACACCCAGTTATTTACAGATAATACTTTTATTGCACTCGGGAATATTTCTGTAATTGTGGGACAGGGAAAGCTTGTTTGTACTGTAAAAGAGTAACTTTCTTTTAAAAAGAATGACATTTAGAGTATGTGTTGAAGCTAGAATTATAACGTTTAGGTGATGATCTATTCTAGAATCACTGCTTTTGGTTTTCTGTGTAGTAATAATGAAAAGTTTAAGGACATGTCTGTTTTCAGTATACACCTATTCTGTATAATTACTTGTCCTAGGTGTCAAGAAGTGGGAGATTATCCATTGTGTATCTAAAAGGCACACTTGTGCTTTGTTATTTATTTGCACAATGCAACCAAGATTGAAATGCATCTTGAGTTCTGGACAAATATATAAGAGACCATGTCAGTGTCTAATTAGAAATTCCCGGGACATCAACTGGCTCATTAACCGTGTTACATGGGGTGCCTAGAGATATTTGTAAAGTGCATGTTTATTGGTTCCATGACTAGTTCCAGGTAATGAGTACCCTGTAAGATTATATTTTTTTAATGCTACATAGCTTTAGATTAGACTATTGGTTAATAGGCCAGTAAACCTAAAACAAAAAGTGACCTTATGTAGAAGAGCTTCAGCTGCAGATATATATACTATATCAATAAATGTAAAAGTGTTCATAGTTGCACTGATAATGTAAGTTTGACACTGTATGTAGCTAAATCGGTTACACCAAAAACTTTCATTCAGTGGTTCTGCCCACCATGCCAGTCAACAAATAGATAATGTGTGGAACTGTAATCCAACCGATGTGCATTTACTGTACACACATCTGCACTTTCTGTGTGGTCATTTGCACATATATTGCTGATTTGATTCAACAGTTGGGCAGCTCATGCATTCCCACTCAAAACCCTCCTATGATCACTTATTTGAAATCAATTCATTTCTCCAGATGGTTTTAGTATTTTTTTTACTTTCAATAATAATTCTAGTATTTAATGATAATGAGTTGAGGCCATTCTAGTAAGTGATACCTGTTTATTAATGGAGATGGTGGGTAAAACCACTGACTAAAGGTAATTTTAGTATAAGGCCCTGTACACACAATCAGACATGTCTGATGAGACTTGTCTGACGGACCGTTTTCATCAGACAACTCTGAACTTGTCTGATGGTCTGATGTGCGTACACACCATCGGACCAAAATCTGATCATACCAGAACGCAGTGACGTAGAACACAACGACGTGATGAAAAAAACGAAGTTCAATGCTTCCAAGCATGCGTCGACTTCATTCTGAGCATGCGCGGGTTTTTGGTCCGATGCTTTTGTGTACTAACCATTGAACCTGTCCGACGGACAGGTTCCATCAAACAGGTTTTAAAGCAGGTTTTAAAACTTTGGTCCGATGGAAAACGGTCCGATAGGCCGTACACACCATTGAACTGGTCCGATGAAACTGGTCTGCAGACCAGTTTTATCAGACATGTCCGATCGTGTGTACGCAGCCTAACAGTTTTGACGATAATCATGACTTAGTGCTCCCCAGGTATTTGCATGTTGAGCACCTGATAATTTTTTGTGGACTATATGTAACAATGTAATTCTCTTTCACTGGGCATCTAAGGCTTAGGCTCCTTTGACACCTGCGGACCGTATGTCTACTTTTTTATCCATCCGTTTACAGATGAAAAAGGGACATACATTGATCCCTATGAGATAGCGGGTGTCAGCGAATGAACATCCGCTGACACCCGATCTCATCGTTGTCCGCAATCCTCCGATTCTGCAGGTAGAGGAAAATCCTATTTTTCCATCCGTCTGCAGAGCGGATCGGATGAACACGAACAGACGGTCTGTGTTCACCTGATCCCCCCATAGGGGAGAGCAGAGTTCTGACAGGGCGGTCCCTGCACAGTGTGCGGGGACCGCCCTTTCATCTGCTGGCTCAGCCGGGATCAATGGAGTGATCCCCGCTGAGCAAGCAGATACACATGTACGGATCCGTACATTGAATAAGGTTTGGCACCAGGTGACAAGTCAGGGGGGTGGATTTACTAAAGGCAAATATACCGTGCACTTTAAGTGCAGCTGCTCTAGATCTCAAGAGAAGACCTGCAGATTTTCAATCAAGTGCGAACAAAAATGCAATTTTTTTATATCCCTTGAATGTGATTCAGTATTCACTGCAAAGTGAAGCTTTACCTCATTTACCAAGCTCTGGAGCAAGTGTACTCGCAGTGCAGTGTATATCGTCTTTAGTAAATCAACCACAGTGACTTCCTAAGGCAGAAAGTCTACTAGGTCTTATGGAAGAATTGCAGCCCCTTGTCCTCTGTGCAACCTGCTTGTTATATTGCAGAGACAGGGCCGTGTTGGAAGCGGAAACACAATTACTTTTTTTTACAAGATCACATTTAGGAACATTTCAGAAAATGAGGATACAAGCAGAAATATGGATTTTGGCAAGGTGATATGATGAATTAAAAATACAAGTTTTCAATGCAGTCCACCCAGATCTTGGGATTATCTAGAAAGCTGGTAAAAACAAGGTAGCTTAGGTTGTTTTAAGTCCACAGTGTGATGCCAGTCAGATACAGTATCACCTTAAAATTTGGACAGTGCAATACAATCTAATTATAATTCATTCACCAAAATCGAATGCTGGATATTATTTTTGGCAGTTTCCCTGTCGGCACTGACATCACATCAGTGCTTTTTGGTGCAATGGTTGTGAAAATAGATACCGTAAGTCTACCAAAACATATTGTAGAGGTTTATAATATTCAGCAGTCATGGAGGATGTATATTGTATTTACATGAGATAACTGACATTTCCAGAATAATCAGATTGCATTTGTATTCTTAGCCCTTAAAGGGAGTGTGTGCCTGCTGTAGCTTTGTCTTATCTATTGCCAGTAGCCTTGGCACATAAAGTATTCCAACATGTGTAAGCATAACCACTAATTCATCTACAGTATGGGCATGGAGAAAAAAAAAGTTACAACACACTAGGTACACTGGCAAAGGATGCATGAAGAGTATGTATTGGCTACAATCAGTTTTTCTGTTTTATTAGAACCAGACTAATTGAGCTTGGGCAGTTCTAGAAGCTGCCGAATGGCTACTGTGCCCCCAGGCTTCCTGCCATATCACTGCTGTTGATCTAAGTGTCTCAACAAAGGTATCAAATTCAATGTATACTATATGTACAAAACATTGGGGTTTACTTACTAAAGCTAGAGGGGGCAAAAGTAGTCACAATTCTGCAGAGAAACCAATCAGCTTCCAGGTTTTATTGCTAAAGCTTAATTAAACAAGCTGAGGTTAGAAGCTGATTGTTTTCTCTGCAGAACTGTGACCACTTTTGCGCACTCTCTAGCTTTAGTAAATAAACCCCATTGTTAACATCGAACCATCACACCTGTATCAGCTTGTTGAACAACCTATTTTTAAAACTGTGGGCATTAACCACTTAAGGACCCCTTCACGCCAATATACGTCAGCAGAATGGCACGGCTGGGCACAAGCACGTACCTGTACATCCTCTTTAAGACCTGTGGGATCGCGATCGGTTACAAGAGCTGAAGAACAGGGAGAGGTGTGTGTTAACACACCTTTCCCGTTCTTCATTGTGGCAATGTCCGTGATCGTCTGTTCCCTGATATAGGGAAAGACGATCACTGATGTCACACGTCCAGCCCCGCCCCCCTACAGTTAGAAACACATATGAGGTCACACTTAACCCCTTCAGCGCCCCCTAGTTGTTAACTCCTAAACTGTAATTGTAATTTTCACAGTATTCAGTGCATTTTTATAGCACTTTTCGCTGTGAAAATGACAATGGTCCCAAAAATGTGTCTAAATTGTCCGTAGTGTCCGCCATAATGTCGCAGTCATAAAAAAAAAAAACGCTGATCGTCGCCATTAGTAGTAAAACAAAATATTAATAAAAATGACATAAAACTATCCCCTATTTTGTAAACGCTATAAATTTTGCGCAAAACCAATCGATAAACGCTTATTGCGATTTTTTTTTACCAAAAATAGGTAGAAGATACGTATCAACCTAAACTGAGGAAAACTATTTTTTTTATATATATATTTTTTGGGGATATTTATTATAGCAAAAAGTAAAAAATATTGAATTATTTTCAAAATTGTCGCTTTATTTTTGTTATGAAATACCACCAAAAGAAAGCTCTATTTGTGGGAAAAAAGGACGCCAATTTTGTTTGGGAGCCACGTCGCACGACTGCGCAATTGTCAGTTAAAGCGACGCAGTGCCGAATCGCAAAAAGGGGCAAGGTCCTTAACCTGCATAATGGTTAGGGTATTAAGTGGTTAATATGGAGCCAGTTCTCCTCTCCTAGGAAAGCCTTCCATATGATTGCTGGGACAAGGACCTTTAACACGTAAGGCAAAAAGGCCAATGTTCATCTCCAGAATGAACTGTGAGCTACTTCAGCAGCACAGGTAATAGGTCCTGCGCTTTTTGCTCCTCCTTCTGCTGAAGCACCCAAGGCAGCCACCTCTTTTGCCTACCTCTCAGCCCAGCCCTGGTTGGACAAGAAGACATGTTGGCAACCATCTAAAAATGTTAAGTAAAATTGAGGTTAATCCTTGCAGTCTACTTAAATTCCTTCACACCAACCTCTTTGTAGACCTGGCATAGAGTACAGGTTCACAGTTATGCAGGAGCAGAAAGAGGCTTTTCCCAAATTGTTGCCAAAACGATGGAAGTCCATAATTGTTTAAAATGTCACGGTATGCTGTAGTGTTAACAGGACCCTTACTGGAAATACCAAAACTCAGCAGGTTGGTGGTTTGTCCACATACTTTTTTACCACATAGTGAGGCGATGGTCAAGTGCCCACAAACATGTTGCCATATTGCGTATTAAAGGGATATTATTGTTCACTTTCAGCACCATTTTGAGTTAGGGCTGCCATAGACGGTTTAAATCTTGGCTGGTTAAGCAGGAACCGGCCGAGATACTAACCATGTATAGGCAGGCAAAATGTACTCAACTGTTCAACTTTGGTACAACCAGCCTGATGAATTTTACATGCAATGATCGCTAGCATTTGGTATAGCCGCTTAGCAATAATCAATGTCTTCTTGCAGTGGAGGGGGCTTTCCCAGGAGAATACAATGGCTCAGCGGGAGGGATTCCCCTGTCAACACTGTCTTTGTGTTGATGGGGAAATCAAGTACATTTCTTTCTTAGAGCGAATTTCTTTCCTGCAAGAAAGTTCTATCTATGGCCAGGTTTATTATTGCAGCTCTGTAGTTTAATGCAGTCACTGTGCCTCCATGATTAATAACTGTTGTAATAACAGCCACATTGGGAGTGCAAAGCTTTCCCTGGGTTTGGTCAGAATCATTAGACTACATACACCCTTAAGACCATGCTTACCTGATATGTGACTGTTCAACTAATCATTTGTTTGAAAGCTCTTTTCATTTACAGTAAGCAGTTTATCTACCAGAAGCATTGTTCTGTCACAAAATACACATGCAACATTGACAATTAAATATCTAATTGGCCTTTAGAGGTATAGGCATTGCACATGTGTTATATCAATAGTACACTACCCATAATTTGGAAAACATTGCATAAATGCAAAAACTGTGATAACTGAGACTCAAAAACACCCCACCCTATTCTAGTCATTCTACTATGGCTAAATGTACCCATAATGCTCCTTCTCCATAACTGTCCACACTGCAACTCAACATTACCACCCCCTCCTCCACCCACACCAAATCAAAATGCTGGGGCCTCATTGTAATGAGGCTGGGGGTTTGTTCACCCATACCTAGAAGTACCGGGATTTTTTAAATCAGCAGGTTGGGTCAGAACAATATGGAACAACGATAAAGGTGAGTTTAGACCCCAGGGACCGCCTAGCACAGCGTGCAGGAATGGGTCTGGATTTTAATGTTTATTACAGTGGCATAGGATTGTTCTTACTATACAGTTGGAAGACAAGATATTACTTGTTGGTTGGACATCCCCACTAAATGGCATACCATAGTGTGTTCTGCCCTAATTGTTTGGCTTGTAACCCACACAGTATTACTTTAATGCATTGTAAGATATTCACAGTACCCTATATTATCTATGCACTTGTAGAAAAGCTAGTTTCTTGTACAACAGATCTCGAAAACCTCTGTCCTCACCAGATTTACTGCTGTAAATGTGGGGAAATGGTACAAGTGGAGTCCAGCAGACCTGTCATTTTGTGTTGTACTGTATCATAGAACTTTACTTTATAATGGTGTCACTGTAATATCATATGCATTTGTTTTGTAAATAAAGTCTTTCATATTTATGCACTGTCCGGCTTAATGATTACTAAAGTTCCAAGAAAAATGGATTGAATATTGAATACTACCAGTATTAATATAATGTGTAATTCTCATGAATGAAAGTAAAATCACTTTGCACCTGACATACCTGTTAACTCTTGGTTAAGCACCTTGCTTAGGACATTCCACCTTTATGCGTCTGCTTGCCTCCAGTCTTCCACTTGATTTCATTGTCCTTTACAGTACATCACAGTGAAATGGTTTGAAATGATTATATAAAGATGCACAACAGAAGAAAACTAATATAAAAAAGACCAAAACAGTAGGACACCTACCGTATTTTTCACCGTATAAGACGCTCCGGCATATAAGACGCACCCAATTTTAAAGGAGGAAAATGTAGAAAAAAAAGATTCTGAACCAAATATTGTAGTAAAATATTTGCCCCCCACTCGACATCACCATCACACCACCCCCACATTAGAAATAGCCAGTAACATTGCCCCCACATTAGTAATAGCAGCCAGTAACATTGCCCCCAGATAGTAATTATAGCCAGTAACATTGCCCCACATAGTAATTATAGCCAGTAACATTGCCCAGCATAGTAATTATAGCCAGTAACATTGCCCCACATAGTAATTATAGCCAGTAACATTGCCCCACATAGTAATTATAGCCAGTAACATTGCCCCACATAGTAATTATAGCCAGTAACATTGCCCCACATAGTAATTATAGCCAGTAACATTGCCCCCATAGTAATTATAGCCAGTAACATTGCCCCCATAGTAATTATAGCCAGTAACATTGCCCCACATAGTAATTATAGCCGGTAACATTGCCCCCATAGTAATTATAGCCAGTAACATTGCCCCACATAGTAATTATAGCCAGTAACATTGCCCCACATAGTAATTATAGCCAGTAACATTGCCCCACATAGTAATTATAGCCAGTAACATTGCCCCCATAGTAATTATAGCCAGTAACATTTCCCCCATAGTAATTATAGCCAGTAACATTGCCCCCATAGTAATTATAGCCAGTAACATTTCCCCCATAGTAATTATAGCCAGTAACATTGCCCCCATAGTAATTATAGCCTGTAACATTGCCCCCCACAACTCACTGTTGCAGATGCAGGGCATGGCGCGCGCTCTGCTAGGGATAAACAGATCCACGAGCAGAGCAGTGATGACGTCAGCGCGCCGGGTGTACTAAGATGGCCGACTGCTCCGGAGCTAGGCCAAAGCCTAAGGCCGGGGCGGCGGTGTGCTCCGGAATGCGGATCGGTCAGGCGAAACCGTGTATTCGCTTTATAAGCCGCACCATTTTTCCCCCCCCAGTTTTGGGGAAGAAAAAGTGCGTCTTATAAGGCGAAAAATACGGTAAGTCTAATTAACTACAACCATGAAGACATGGTAGTAATAATCCACATTAAAAAACAAACAATATTACAATGAAAATTGTAAATGAAACAGAGGCATTGTATAGGATCCTCAAAAAATCTTTATTGTTTAAAATAAACATATTGTACTCACAAATGTGATACAAAGACATGCTTCTCACATAATTTCCATGAAGAATGTCTCATCCATCCATTAGTGCTTCATTTGAAGACCGATCTCTAATATCTGGTCCAACACATTTCAAGGCAGCGCCTCTGAATCAAAGCCAGCTCCGTACAATCAAAATTGAAAATTGTACTTAATGAAAGTGAATCTAAAAAAAAGATGTAATGAACAGCATAGTTCTAAATCTGATATTGCTGCCCTCATTAACCACTTAAGACCTGGACCAAAATGCAGGTAAAGGACCTTGCCCCTTTTTGCGATTCGGCACTGCGTCGTTTTAACTGACAATTGCGCGGTCGTGCGACGTGGCTTCCAAACAAAATTGGCGTCCTTTTTTCCCCACAAATAGAGCTTTCTTTTGGTGGTATTTGATCACCTCTGCGGTTTTTATTTTTTGCGCTATAAACAAAAATAGAGCGACAATTTAAAAAAAATAATAAATATCCCCCAAAAATATATTAAAAAAAAACATATTTTTTCCTCAGTTTAGGCCGATACGTATTCTTCTACGTATTTTTGGTAAAAAAAATCGCAATAAGCATTTATCGGTTGGTTTTCGCAAAATTTATAGCGTTTACAAAGTAAGGGATAGTTTTATTGCATTTTTATAAAAAAAAAATTTTTTTACTACTAATAGCGGCGATCAGCGATTTTTTTCGTGACTGCGACATTATGGTGGACACTTCGGACAATTTTGACACATTTTTGGGACAATTGTCATTTTCACAGAAAAAAATGCATTTAAATTGCATTGTTTACTGTGGAAATGACAGTTGCAGTTTGGGAGTTAACCACAAGGTGGCGCTGTAGGGGATGTGTGACCTATGTGTGTATTTACAACTGTAGGGGGGTGTGGCTGTAGGTGTGACGTTTACACACGGCTCTCCCCGTTCTTCCGCTCCAGGGACGGATCGCTGCACTGCAGCGGCGATCGGGTCCGCGAATCCCGCGGTCCTGGTCCTGGAGCTTCGGACCGGGTCACGGGCGCGCGCCCGTGACCCACGGCTGGGTACTAAAATCAACATATATATACGTTGATGTGCCCAGCCATGCCATTCTGCCGACGTAAATGTGCAGTAGGCGGTCCTTAAGTGGTTAAAAAAAGAACCTCAAAACAGATAGAAACCCAGGAATAGATGATCAAGTAGACCTCATGCACACAGGATGTTTTTTTTTTTTTTAAAACAGCAGCATTAGCAGTAGAAAGCTGTAAAATTAGGTTTTCAGCATTTTTGCAGTAGAGTTTTTCGGCTGTTTTTTTAAACAAAATCATGCTCCCACAAGAGCTTTTTTTAAGCTTTTTCAGAGTTAGGAGTTTTTTTACCTGTAAAAATGCTCTATCAAAACCCACTTGTTCTGAGTTTTTTTTCCATCCAGAAAATGCCCCTGACAAAAACTGCTGAGAACAGCCTATGGGCCAGATTCTCAGTGGCGATACGATGGAGTATCTCAGATACCCCGTCGTATCGCCGTTTTTTTTGCCTCGTATCTATGCGCATGATGCTTAGCATCACTTTTGCATAGATACGCTTCTACATCCGACAAGTGTAAAACCATTACACTTGCGGATCGTAGTTGTAATGACAACTCCGGCCACTAGGTGGCCTTTACGTTGTTTTCTCATTTGCATATGCAAATGAGGCTAGTACGCCAATTCCCGATCGATTTTACGCTGCCCCGTCGTCGCGTACGTCGTTTTCGTCCGCGTAAGTTTACCCCAGCTTCGATGTGGAGTAACCTTACGAAGTACCGTCGGGTGCCGTCGGATGCCATGTTAAGTATGGTGTCGGGTCAGCGTCGGCTTTTTCCGTCGCTTACGTCGTTTTACTAACTCGTTCGCGAATAGGGAGTTGCGTAAATGACGCTCACGTCGTTTTGACGTCGGTTTCAACGACGCTTCCGACGTGAGCTGGAGCATGCGCACTGGGCTTTTTCCCCGGCCGGCGAATGCGCAGTTCGTTCGACGTGGGGGCGCGCTTAATTTAAATACAAGCCGCCCCATTTGAATTGCGCAGGTTTACGCTGGGGAATTTACGCGACGCAGGCGAAACCTACGGAGCAAGTGCTTTGAGATTAAAGCACTTGCTCTAGTACGATGCGGCGGTGTAGTGTAACTGGCTTACGCTACGCCGCCGGAATTCTATGAGAATCTGGCCCAAAGTGTGCATGGACACATACGATAACATGCTTGGAGTTTATTAACAGCAGAAAAAAAAAAACGTCTGAAGCCAAAAACAGCAGCTGTAAAAATGTCCAGTGTGCATAAGGCCGTAATGCCAGTAGAGAATATTGGAAACTATATGATATCAGATATACGGTATATATGAGATACGTTTGATTCAACTACTGAAAACAGTCCCAATGTCAGGAACAACTATACAAACCATACAAATACCATCACATTCAGATAGTTCATCTATATCAACTACAGTAGTTCTTTTTTAATGTATCAAAAAATTCTGAAAAAAATGAAACTTCCACAATTCCAATATAAAAGAAACCCTACTGCGACCAGAACAGAAAATGTAAGGGAAAAAGAAAAAACAAAAAGAAAAAAAGGATCATGTCACAGACATAATAAAAGTATTTAATCTTTTCAATGATGTATTAACTTCAGGTGAATTCTACCTTTAAAAAAGGGGTTGGTATTCTACCCATCACAATCTGCTAATATTTATCAATATTTATCAACTTTTTGTAGATCTACAAGCTTATATTTGCAAAGTGATATTACAAGGATTATTTGCGGGGAAAAAAAGCAAAAATATAACATGGAAATTGTAACATCTCTAATCACTATACGGACAACTGCCTACAGCTATAGTAAACCAGATCATAGCCACATCTCTGTTACATAGGGTATGGAGGGGGGGGGGGGGGTTGTAGTTCACAGAAGATAGCTAGTGAGGCTAATGCCGCGTACACACGGTCGTTTTTTGCGATGAAAAAAAACGACGTTTTTTAAAACGTCATTTAAATTGATCGTGTGTGGGCAAAACGTCGTTTTATGTCTTCAAAAAAACGACCAAAAAAAAATTCCAACATGTTTGAATTTTTTGTGTCGTTTTTCAAAATGTCGTTTTTTGTTTCACAAAAAGTCACCGAGTGTAGCAAAAACGTCGTTTAAAACGACGTTTTTCAACCCGCACATGCCCAGAAGCTAGTTATGAAGCGAGCTTCAATGGAAAAGAGTGGTGAACGTAACCTCGCTTTTTGTGAAAAAACGATGGTGTGTATGCAAAATTGTCTTTGAAAAGTGACGTTTCAAAAACGTCGTTTTTTACTTCACAGAAAACGTCGTTTTTTTTCATCGCAAAAAACGACCGTGTACGCGGCATTAGAACCTTGTTGGAGGTATCAGTGGAAGTCACAAGGACACCTTTGATTCTGCCAGGATCAACCGGTATTTTCTGTGCTTACAAGAAACATACTTGACCTGAAAAAAGAAAAGCATTAGGGCTGTTACTGATTAAAATTTCGATTAATCTATTTTTTTTAATCGATTAATTATAACGCACATACAGATTCAACTACTTTTAGCTGATCTCCTTGCAGGCTGATTCCCAGTGCAGCTACCAACCACTGGAAAAATGGATAGCAGGATACAAAAAACACACAAAGGCAGCGCTCCATGGGAATAGCATTAAAACATTTAGGCCGCGTACACACGATCAAATCTGTCTGCTGGAAACGGTCTGCCAGACCGTCCCAGCAGACAGATTCGATCGTGTGTACGGGCGAGCCGACGGATTTGGCCAGCCGACAGATTTGAAAGCATGCTTTCAAATCTGTCGGCTGGGAACCCGTCCACCCGACATGTCTGCTGGTTAGTACGCTAACCAGCAGACATGTCTTCTCGCACACGCGCCGAATGGTTTCTTTTTGGTTTTACTTCCTGGTGCGCCACGTCAGAGTGCCATCTGCCGGCGGGGATTTTGGTTTGATCGTGTGTACACGATCAAACCATTACGTCCCCAGCAGACAGATTTGTTCAAATCTGTCTGTCCGACCGATTTGAACAAATCTGTCTGCTCGTGTGTATGGGGCCTAATAGTCTTCGAATAGGTAACAAAATAAATAAAACAAAAGATATCAAGGCACAGCAAAGGAGCCCTTCAGATGGACACGGCAAGCCCCGTCGGTGTCCGTGACATCACCGGATCTCCGAGGGAACTCCCTGAAGACCCGGAAGCCGTCAGAGAGGTGAGTACCGATCAAAACAATTTTTATCGACCAAATTTTTTTACGATTAATCAAGGAATTAATAGTTCATTTCCACAGCCCTAAAAAGCATCCACTGCATCTAAGGGCTGGTAAGCTGCAATTTATTACATTTGTGTTCTTGGGTTTAGGTACCCTTATACCCAAGTTCATATATTGTAAAAGTTAGTCGAACTCCAGGGAATCATTTTTGGTTTTGCCTGCTCAGAACATAAGGAAAGTACTTTTTGGGTTCACTTTTTCAGACACCTAAAAAGCCAGTAAACAAATACTTAGTTCATCTTTCCTTGTCCAAAAAAGGAGGAGCGCAGATTGAGATGGGACCTAGCTGTATTGTTCAATTTGTCTGACATGCTGTTCCTTGCAACATGAAAGGTGTGCACTTCCCCTATAAGAAGAGCTCCGGTTATTACCTATTAAGGTAGCACTTGGGGGTTCTATCGTCGTCAATGTGTCACACTGCAGTGTTTAATCAGGGGATGGCATTTAGCTGTTTATGGCCATCCTATATCCCATCATATTGAACTTGGCATAAGAAACACATGGGGCTCTGTCTGCTTTTGGACACATTTAGGCAGGGCCGCTGACAGGGGGGTACCACCGGGCCTCCTGTAGGGCAGCAGGGGGATCGGTGCGGCGGGATCGGAGGACAATTACAGAATGATGCACAACAACTGAAAGCTGGTTACTTCCCAGTTCCCTCTCGCCGGCACTCAGTAGCTTTAGGGAGAGACACAGGGCATTGCTCTGTAATTATTCTCCTGTCCCGCTGTACTGATCTTCCTTCCTGTGCTGCCCACATTTGACCCCCCCGATTTACTCCTGTGTCTATTGAACTGCATTTGCTATGCTTCAGTTTATGAATGAACACAGGCCTCTGTCTTCTGTTCATTCATCTTCAGTGCTGAGGCTACAGAGAAATAAATTGAAGAATCAGTGTCCTTAATTATTTTCCTCTGTCTCAAAGGTGAGATGTCAGGGATCTGTTAAGACCTCTAAAATTTCACCCAAGCCACCCCCTCCCCCCCACCAACAGCATTGAGGGACAAATCTATTTAACAAATGTAAGAAATAAATGCAAAATGATATACAGTATTTTTCAATTGGTGAAAAAAGCTGTAAAAAAATTGAAAATGTATTTTTACAGGCTGTCAGATAGGAAACAAAAAACAGAAATGTTTGCGCTGTCTACAAAAGGTGCGCAGCTACAAAACCAATAGACCAGTGGCGGTGCGTCCATAGAGGACGCTGGAGCGCCGCTCCCTCTGGCTACCGCACACAACATTGACAATATACATAGATTCATGCATTACATTGCATGAATCTATGTATTGCCGCTGAATATTCAGATGGCCGGCCCCCTGGTGAGCGCCAGCCATCTGAATAACGGCGGCTGCGGAAGTGCCTAACAGAGCCGGCGGCTCTGATAGGCTTTCCGATTACAGCCCTCAGGCTGTAGTCGGCTTCCGGATGCTTATCCTCGGGACGCACGGTATGTGCGTTCCTTGGATAAACGTAACCTGATTGGATGAAGCGTCAACGAGGACGGAAGAACACATCGAGGGAAAGAAGAAGAAGCGCGGCTGACCCCAGGTAAGTGCCAGGGGGGGGGGCGCATTTTACGGGGCTACAATGGCAGGGCACAGTGGCGACAATGGCAGGGCACAGTGGCTACAATGGCAGGGCACAGTGGTTACAATGGCAGGGCACAGTGGTGACAATGGCACGGCACAGTGGTGACAATTGCAGGGCACAGTGGTGACAATGGCAGGGCACAGTGGCTGTGTTTGATGGGCACAGTGGCTGCAATTGTTGGGCACAGTGAGGCTGCAATTGTTGGGCACAGTGAGGCTGCAATTGTTGTTGTTTTTTTGTTTGTTTGCGCCCCCCTCCCAAAAATTTGAAACACCAGCCGCCACTGCAATAGACAAATGGAAAAACAGTATATAAAATATATAAATGTAGCGCTGTAGTGAAACTAATAAAGAGTACACCATACTAAATACAATGGGGTAGATTGACGTAGAGCGGCGTATATTTATTCCGGCATAGGGTATCGTCTTTACGCTACGCCGGCACAACGTAGAGAAGCAAGCCTGCTATTCACGAAGAATATGCGCTCCACGTTGCCCTGGCGTAGTGTATAGTTGTCGGCGTAAGCCAACGTAAGTCAAAGTAGGTGGAAGTGGGCTGGAAGTGGGCGTGATATATTTAAATGAAGCGTGACCCCATGCAAATGATGGGCTGAGCTTCAAAAAACGAACTGTGCATGCGTCGGCTCTTGGACGCATCCCAGTGCGCATGCTCACAGTTACGCCGAAATAGCTGCCTAAGATACGCCTACGACGTGAACGTAACCTACGCACAGCCCTCGCGTAGTACTACGTAAACGACTTACGCGACGTAAAATTCAACGGCGTCGTTCCCTGGCCCATACCTTTGCATTACCTGCGCCTGCTGTATGAGGGGTAACTTTACGCCGGACGTAAGCCTTACGCAAATCGCGTATATGAAGCGGCTGGGCGTATCTACGTTCCTGAATCGGCGTATCTTACTAATTTGCATATTTAAAATGGGAACGCCGAATGCTGAAGCCTTGCTTTTCGACGTAACTAGCTTTGTTAATCGGCGCAGAGATGCGATAGCGCACATTTGAAATTACGACGGCGTATCTTTTGATACACCGACGTAAATCGTTCCTGAATCCGGGCTTTTGTACATATATAGGTGATTGAATATTGAAAAGTGCACCAAACTAAATACAATGTACATAAATAGGTGAATATATGTCCAAAAAAATCTGTATAGATACAGTCTTTGTGACAAGTAATATTCCAAATAGCGAGTGAAAAGTGCTCCCTTGATCCAATCGTGAAAAACACCAGGGTAGGAAAAAGCCGTCACCAAATAAAGAGAGGCTTACCGGACAGATTGAACCCTAAGGAACATATGTTCACAGGGTCAATCAAGCATATGTGAATCTGATAGACCAATTGGACTCCAAGGACTCCAAATGGCAGTAACCAAGAGTGAATGATATGCGCATTTATGTGATGACTCAGCAAGAAGGTAAAAAAAAACAAGGCCAATCGGAGGATAACCAGAAGAGAAAAAATAAAAAAAACACATAGCGTAATACTGTGTAGCAAATGTATTTAATGGCCGGTGTCCCCCAGACGATGCACGAGGCTGCGAAACATGTCTGGTACCCTATCTGATCAGCTCATATTTCTACTTATAATGTAAGTGTTTCCAACCTACATTAAATACATTTGCTATACAGTATTACGCTATGTGTTTTTTTTCTTTTTTCTCTTCTGGTTATCCTCCGATAGGGCTGTCAGAAAGGCCCCGTGATTTTATTGAACAGCAGCTCTGCAAGTAGGAATGCTCGGAAAGTACACTGAGATGGGAAAAGAAAGCAAAACCTGTTATAGACCAAGCTAAAGGGAAAGTATAGTATATACTATATCTGTAGTAAGCACATATTTTTGTGTTTGTTGAGATTTGTAGATTACTAGAGGCAGATAATACACAAAACTGACTCTCCACTAAATAATGGTGCAAAGTTCAGCAGGGTACAATGTACAAAAAAGGAATATGGTGTCAGTGGGGAGAAGGGGGCGGTAACACGTTTTGGAGCATGTGCGGCTCCTTCGTCTGACAAAAGAGCTGCACATGCCTTGAAACGCGTTACCACCCCCTTCTCCCCACTGACTCCATCAGCCTTGTGTGTCCCGCAGTGATCCCGGAATACAGGCCTCACTGCTGCCTCCTCTCTCCAACGCATATGAGAACTCTTTACAGCTGCTGGATGGCTCTACACTCCTCTCTACCACCATGCTGAGGATGGACATATGCCGCAGATGAGGACTCCTGATTTTATCATGTCTTTTAACATTCAACGATCTTGTAAGTGCTTTTAACCCTTTGTGCACTTTATTAAATGTTGCATACTGCACTTAGAGGTGCCTTTCTTTTCCTTTTTATATCTTCAGAGTTTCTTCTCCTCTAACCAAAGTGCTGCCAAAAGTACTATATCAGTGTTTTTCAACTCCAGTCCTCAAGGCACACCAACAGGTCAAGTTTTCAGGATTTCCCCCAGATGAAATGGCTGTGGTGATTACTAAGGAAGTGAAACTGATCAAACCGATGAACACAGAACAGAAATGGGAATTCTTCAAAAAGACTCTTTGGAACCTCACTGCAAAGTATATTCCCATGGGCAATAAGTTTAAAAGGCTAAAGATAAAACCTATGTGGCTCACGGTCAAAGTTAAAAAAGCTATAAACAATAAGAAAATAGCTTTTAAAAAATATAAAAATGAAGGAACACTAGTGTCGTTTAAATGTTACAAATAATATAATAGAATATGTAAAAAGGAAATCAAGGATGCAAAAATTCAAAATGAACGACAGATTGCAAAAGATAGTAGGACAAACCCCAAAAAATTCTTTAAATATATTAATAGTAAAAAGGTCAAATCTGAGCATGTAGGCCCTTTACAAAATAATCTAGAGTGGGAGACTGAGGACATAGAGAAGGCAAATTTATTAAATGCTTTCTTCAGCTCTGTGTATACAATGGAGAATGGGGGAGCTCATGTCCATAATGGGGGTGGGAGTGACACAGCCCCAAATCCACAATGGCTCAAAAGTGATATGGTCCAGAAATATTTAGACAGAATAAAGTTGGATAAAGCACCTGGACCAGATGGCATCCACCCACGGATCCTAAAAGAATTGAGCTCTGAAATTTCAAAGCCACTGTATCTAATATTTAGGGACTCATTAATGACAGGAATAGTACCACAGGATTGGCATAAAGCCAATGTGGTGCCCATATTTAAAAAGGGAACAAAGTCTTCACCAAGTAACTATAGACCTGTTAGTTTAACTTCTATAGTTGGGAAGATACTGGAACGCTTAATAAAAGACCACATGGATGAGTTCTTGCTGGAAACAAACTATTTAAGCAGCAGACAGCATGGATTCATGAAAAACAGAAGTTGTCAGACAAACCTGATTTCCTTTTATGAAGAGGTAAGTAAAACCCTGGACAGAGGCGTGGCAGTGGACGTGGTATACTTGGATTTTGCAAAAGCGTTCGATACAGTTCCCCACACACGGCTCATGTGTAAAGTAAGGTCTACACAGGATTGGATATATCGGTTTGTAAATGGATAGAAAACTGGCTGAAAGACAGAATTCAGAGAGTTGTGGTTAATGATTCTTACTCTGAATGGTCCAAGGTTATCAGCGGTGTACCCCAAGGTTTGGTGTTGGGTCCCTTACTTTTCAATATATTTATCAATGATATTGGGTCTGAGATCCAAAGTAACATTTCTGTCTTTGCAGATGAGACCAAGCTATGCCGTGGAATAACGTCCTTGCAGGATGTCTCCAATTTACAATCCGACCTCAATGCTCTGTCTAAGTGGGCGACTAAGTGGCAGATGAGGTTTAATGTTGATAAATGTAAAGTTATGCACTTAGGGGCTAAGAATATGCATGCATCATACATGCTAGGGGGAGTTCAACTGGGGGGATCTGTAGTGGAGAAGGATCTGGGGGTTTTAGTTGATGATAAGCTCAATAATGGCATGCAATGCCAAGCTGCGGTTTCCAAAGCGAGCAAAGTCCTTTCTTGCGTTAAGAGAGGTATGGACTCCAGAGATAGAGATATCATTTTGCCCCTGTACAAATCATTAGTAAGACCTCATCTGGAATATGCAGTCCAGTTTTGGGCACCAGTTCTCAAAAAGGATATCGGAGAACTGGAGAAAGTGCAGAGAAGGGCAACCAAACTGATAAGAGGCATGGAGGAGCTCAGCTATGAGGAAAGATTAGAGGAACTGAATTTATTCACTCTTGAGAAGAGGAGAATAAGGGGGGATATGATCAACATGTACAAATACATAAGAGGTCCATATAGTGAACTTGGTGTTGAGTTATTCACTTTAAGGTCAACACTGAGGACAAGGGGGCACTCTTTACGTCTGGAGGAAAAGAGATTTCACCTCCAAATACGGAAAGGTTTCTTCACAGTAAGAGCTGTGAAAATGTGGAACAGACTCCCTCCAGAGGTGGTTCTGGCCAGCTCAGTAGATTGCTTTAAGAGAGGCCTGGATTCTTTCCTAAATGCACATAATATAAGTGAGTACTAAGTTGTGTAGGTAAAGTTGATCCGGGGTAAATCCGATTGCCTCTCGGGGGATGAGGAAGGAATTTTTTCCCCTCCTGTAGCAAATTGGATCATGCTCTGCTGGGGTTTTTTGCCTTCCTCTGGATCAACTGTGGGTATGGAGTTGGGTGTATGGGATTGTACTGTGTTTTATTTTGTTTGTTTATTTTTTTATTTTTTGGTTGAACTGGATGGACTTGTGTCTTTTTTCAACCTGACTAACTATGTAACTATGTAACTATGTAAATCACCTGTGCAAAATAATGGAAAGCCTGAAAACATGACCTGTTGGTGTGCCTTGAGGACTGGAGTTGAAAAACACTGTACTATATCATCCCTCTGACCAGCTATCCACCTCCACCAGAGCGCCCTTATCTGCTCTCTATTTTAGCATAAGTACAGATGGCTGAAAGGCCTCTCAAAACGGACACATAGACATCCTCCCTAGAGGCCAAGCGAGAAGGCACATCATACTTTGGGGCTCCCTTCTCAAGTCTGTGCCTGTTATGTGCCCACATGGATCTTCAGCCTCAGCACCTTTCTCTTTCTCTATACAGGTCCCCTGCTCTCCTTGCTGCTCGTTTTGAGCACCGCAGTCTCCTGCTGCCTGGGTTCTCATGTCCTCTCTCTCATCTGCCTTTCCTCCTTGAGTTGCTCCCAGGTTCGCCAAAGTCTGGTTGCCAATCCAGCAAATCCCCATCTTCCTCTCTTCTCCTCTTTGATTCCCCTTGTTTTACTTCCCAGTCCAGGGGTTGAGGACAGAAAATTATGTTTGGTATGGCCAAGAATGCTCAAGCTGTGTGGCTCTGAGTTAAAGGGGCTGCTAACCAGGGCTACACCATACACTGTTTTCAATACATAAATTGGTCAATGCTTAAGCCAGGTACACATCACAGTTTATTTATTTTTTTGCACAAAAAAACCCTGACAGCTTCATTTGGAAGCCGCTAGACTAACCATGCAAGGTTAGTCCAGTGATCTCCCCTGCTGAGCTGTTGTGTTCTGGCAGGGAGACCTTCCTGATCCCCCAGGAGGCAATTGGATATTCCCTGGATCAACTCTCCCTGGTGTTACCTATAAATGTAAGTATCCAGTTATATTTTGTGCATAGGAATGCATCCAGATTTTTTTTTAAACAATATACTGAGCTGACCAGGACTACAATAGTTCCATATTTACAAGGCTTTTACCGTGAAGAAGCCTTTTCTGTATCTGGAGGTTAAACCTCTTTTATAGAAGTCGTAGAAAGCATCAGAAGGGTAACAAGTTTCCCCTATTGTCTTCACAGATAGAGATGTATGGAACAATACCAGGGTCTGGTTTAGCCATTGGGACTTAAATCCAGTAACTACCACAGATCTCTCCAGATATCTACACTGCAGTGATGACCTGTACATTAGGGGCTCCCCCCCCCCCACCATCTATGTGTTTGGCTCCCTAATCTGGCCCCAGTTGTGTGACAATAGCAAATGAAATATTCGCTATTGTCTTTTTTTTTAATCAAACAAAATGTTTTATTGAGTAAAGTTGCATACAGAAAATAAACAATTGCATGTGGGTACATAGAAATAACCAGTTTTCAGATTGACAACATCAACATAAGTATCTTATAGGTTTGCATGTGCAATACAATGAGCCATCTATTCCGGATCTATCCAGCGGCGTTTTGAGACAGCAGGTGGTTAGAGTCAAAATGAAAAGTACAAATAAAATTAAAATTAGGGCAGCAGGTGGGGTCAAAGAAGCTATAGCCCACTAGGAGGGCGAGGCTAGTCACAGGTTTCAGATTCGTTCAGCCATCGATCCCATATTTTATAGTATTTATCTGGGCAGGCCCTATTAATATACACACACTTCTTGTACGGTAGGGTCAAATTTATCTCCGCCCTCCATTCTGAAAAAGTGGGGGGGGAGCCGTCTCATCCATTTACGGGCTATGACCTTTCTAACCGAGAATAGTGTCTCATGCAGAAAAATTTTGGTGTATTTATCTATGTCCGTAGGAAAAATTCCCACCAAGCACTGTCTGGGGTCAAGAGTAACCGGGGTGCCCATTGTGTCACGGAGAAATGTTATGATCTGTTTCCAAAGATCCTGGATTTTAGGGCAGGCCCAAATAAGGTGAAAAAAAATTCCCGTCTCTTGGGCACACATTGCACAGAGGGTAGATTGGGTGCGCTTGTACCTAGCTACACGGATTGGGGTCAGATATGCTCTATGAGTGATGTATATCTGGGTCAGCCTATCTGACAGTCTGGGGGACACTGCGTTGCAGGTCTCAAGAGCTTCCTCCCATTCCTCGTCGTCAAGGATTCCCAAAATATTCGCTATTGTCACACTGATTTCCCTCCCAGACAATCAGGAACCGGGTGTCGCCTGTAATGCCGAGGAGGAGAGCAGGGAAAGGGGAAGCCACTGTCCATTGCCCAGGTGAAGTGCTGCCCTTCATAGACAGGATATGTGCCAGTGCTCCTGATGACCCAACTGACTGGACCAGGGGTGAGGGGGTAGCTGTGGCCCCCTCAAAAAAAAATCACCACCAGTGGCAAAGCTAGACATTGTTTTACCCAGGGAAAAGACTTAGTATATCCCTGGGAAGAGTGTGCCTCCCTTACTGAAATGTAGCGGCTGTTAAATCTGACAGCTTCTTTCCCCTTCCTGCCTCTTCACCTCTGTGCTTGCAGTGAGAACTCTGCATGGGGGACACTGGGGGGAGGGGCGGGCATCTTTCCCTGCCAGAGAGCATCATAAAGGGTATGAGAAAATGAAAAGTTGCTAAAGTGAATATATGCACTGTGAATGTGCTTTTATATTTATTGGTAATGTAAACATTAGTATATACAGATTTATTATTATAAACTATATAAACCCAACTAAAAAATATCTACATGTTCAGATTACCAATAAATAAATATAAAAGCACATTCGCAGTGGATATGGTCACTTTAGCAACTTTCCATTTCTTCATACACGTTATGATGATAGTATAATATCTCTAAGAGCAACCTAATGTCCCAGTGACTACTCATGGATATCTGAAACTTAATGTTGCACTAAGTGCTTCAGACAGCAGCCACCGCCATGGGCGTCCGCTGAAATATTTTCAGGGGAGGGCGCTTCAGCAGCAGTGATACACAGTCACATTTAACCCTTTCTTCAAATGCTAGCGGGGGTTAAAAGCGCCCTGCTAGCGACCGAATACCGCAGCTAAAACGATTGTAAGGCGCCGCTTTTTAGCGCCACTTTACTGATAGTATGGCCAGCTGGCAGTGTGAAATAGCTCTTGAGATAATTCAGTTTCACTCCATGCCCATATAAATATAGCCTAGAGAATGTACAGACCCCCCTTCAGCACTGACCCCTCCATTCAGCACAGATGGACCCCCACTTCAGCACAGACCGCCCATTCTGCATAAACCCCTCCATTTAGCACAGATGGACCCCCCCTTCAGCACAGACCCCCCCATTCCGCACAGACCCCCCTTGAGTACAGATGGACCTCCTTTAAGCACAGACCCCCCTTCAGCACAGATGAACCCGCCCATCAGCACATACTCCCCCTTCAGTACAGACCCCCCTTCAGATGGACCCCCCATTTAGCACAAACCCCCCCTTCAGCACCGATGGACCCCCCTCCTCCTATCCCATTCAGTACCTCAGGTCACCCATGAGCGCTGCACAGGCACAGCAGGTTCCCTCCCCCTGTGTACACATAAACACTGGAGGGGGAGGCAGCTTCACTCTGTTTGCTGTGCCTGTATGACATCCGGCCGGAACCGCTCAGACAGCCGCGGCCGCAAAACTCTTCAACACCTTCTCGATTTTCCAGGGGGGTTAATTGCCCCCCCTTGCCCTATGGAGCGGACGCCCATGGCCACCGTGGCTCGTCCTTCCATGCAGGCAGCCTGTGCCTCTCTATCGCTCCCACAGCTGAGCTGACAGTAGTGATGTCGCTGTCACTACTTCTGGCAGTGGGCGGCGCCCCTCTCAGTGCGGTGCCAAAGGCAGATTTCCCCCGGCAAGTTTGGGCCCTGACTGTTACACTATCCTTCAATAGTACAAAGCGTGCAATTTATGAGATGCAGTTTACTACTATGATCAATGCTGTTCCTAAATAAAGCCCCACAGGTTCTACAGTAGAGAACAACGTCCGCGGGTGCACAATACCTTACATCCTATATATTATCCAACATCCTGGTACAGTTTGTCCCTGAACAGCGTACAGACCCTGGAGGCCAATCACACCTGCCATAGGTAATGTATGAGCAAACAAAGAAAATAGTAGTCAGGTTTTGGATGACTATTCATATTTTGCTGGTAGTTCGACAGTCACTTCCCCAAAGGTATTATATCTCATTTCCTATCCTGTTCTCCTAGCTTGTACCTATAATTAACCCTAATTATGAATGTATTTACTAGCTGGAACAACACCAAATATGATAAAGAAAAAGCTTATGTAGAATGTAGATAGGAGAATAGTGACATCTAGTGGTAAAATGTTAAAATTAGTTCTGTGAATTATATCCTTCAAAGCTGAAGTTTAGATATAAAACCTTGGTGTAGCACACATAGGGGTTAATTCTCTAAGAGCTAAATATCGACTGGAAAAATTCATTCAAATAACGCATGCGTAAACATTAGTGCAAATGTTCAATTCACTAGGAATTTGAAGGTAAATAGCTCATGCAGTAAAATATTAGTAATGGGGCATGTGGCCTGGTATGGTTCATGATGGGGGAGGGTGGGGGGTCTTGCTCACCCCCCCTTTCCTAGCCTGCCAGGCTGCATGCTCAGATAAGGTTCTGGTATGGATTCTGTGGGAGACCCCATACCATTTTTTTTAAATGTTGGTGTGGGGGGCCCACACTGTTTTTTTTTTTTATTATTATTTTATTTTTAGAGAATTTTTAATTGCTGGCATGTTTTTATTTTTTACATTCAGCTAGAGCTGCACGATTCTGGCTAAAATGAGAATCATGAATTTTTTTTGCTTAGAATAAAGATCACGATTCTCTCATGATTTTAGACGTAACATCATCTTTCACATTATACAAAAAAAATGGGCAAACTTTACTGTTTATTTTTTTTAAATTCATTAAAGTGGGTTTGAAAGACCACTGCGCAAATACAGTGTGACATAAAACATTGCAACAACAGCCTTTTTATTCTCTAGGGTCTCTGCTAAAATATATATATATATATATATATATATATATATATATATATATATATATATATATATATATATAAAATATAAATATATATAATGTGGATTCCAAGTAATTTTCAAGCAAAAAATACTGATTTTAACTTGTAAGCAACAAGTGTCAGAAAAAGGTATAGGGCCAGATTCAGGTAGGGCGGCGTATCGTTAGGCGGGCGTAGCGTATATTTGATACGCTACACCCGCACGATTCACAAAGCACTTGCTCCCTAAGTAACGGAGGGAGTACCGTAGCGTAGATGGGCCGGCGTAAGCCCGCCTAATTCAAAGTAGGTGGAAGGTGGGCGTGATACATGTTAATGAACCGTGACCCCATGTAAATGAGGTGCCGAACGAACGGCGCATGCGCTGTTCGTGGACTATCCCAGTGCGCATGCTAAGAATCACGTCGCATAGAATGCCTAAGATACACGTCGAAAGTAACTTACGCACAGCCCCATTTACATACGACTTACGTAAACGACGTAAAATTCAACGGCTGTTCCGATGTCCATACCTTAACATGGGCTGCACCATCTTTTTGGTGGTTTATCTTTACGCCGGAAAAATGCCTTACGTCAACGGCGTAGATTACTGCGTCAGGCGTACATACGTTCGTGAATCGGCGTATCTTGCTCATTTGCATATTTTTATTGGGAACGTCAAATGCGTCCAGCGTAACTATGCGCCCATGATACGCCGACGTAGGCAAGTTACGTCGGACGACTGAAGCCATGTTTTTCGGCATATCTTGCTTTGAGAATCGGCGCAAAGATGCGACGGCGCACATTTGTACTTACGTCGGCGTATCTCGCTGGTGTAAACCTTTCTGAATCTGGCCCTTAGTCTTTAAGTGGTTAAACTGACCTCTTTTTCAGACCGAAGTTCATTCCTTTGATCTAAAAGAAAAGTTAATTACTTTGATCTAAAAGAACTAAAATGTTACAATGTTTCTCTCTTATCTCCACCTAAGGATGTTGTGATGAAATTTGGCAGGCTGCCTGGATTTTTTTATTTTTTAGAAGTGAGCCGAGAACTCTCTGCACTTGTCACTAAGAATCGGGAAAAAGCTATTTTAAGATTGTGAGGAGAGTTGAATTGCGATCTTGATTCTTTAACGATTAATCGTGCTGCTGTACTTTCAGCTGTCATTGGGAGCTGATGAGTCATTAGGTCGTTGTTAAGGACATGGTGGCTGGCATCCTGGCCTGCTCCTTAGCAACCCACTATTGGGGGGGGGGGGCACCACGCTGCATCTGAGCAACACTGAGCAACTGAGCTCTATCTACTGGCACATTTTTCATTTTGCTTTAAATACTGCATAATCGTTTTTTTTTTCTTTTCTTGTGAAATTGACCGTTTTATCGCATGTAATAATTTATGCAAATAAGTCATGTGACTGTGTTATCGCATGTGGTAATCTTTAGTGAATTGACCCCATAATTTGTAATTTAGTCTGTTCATGTTCCATAAGCTTTTCTCAGGATCAGGGGTGATCAAGGATGATACAAAAGAACACAAATTATAGAGGGTGCAGATGTGGTCTAAAAAGCACATGTGATATTAAACCCTCCGTTGTTAAGCACTTTCAGCAGCTAATTTAATAATTTGCAGAGTATGCAGCTTCTTCATCCTTGCCTATGCTCCAGTTTAAGCTGTCCCTGGTTTATTGTCTCCTTTCTCTTGCAGCATCCTATGGAGTCACCCTTACAGGGGCTAGCAATGTGTCTCCCTATGCCACGTGCATCAATAGAACCACACAGCCCCATGGTAGGATTGTAAGGCACTTACGTTCTCCAAGCTAACAGACTGATTTATGACTGCACTGTCCACTGTTAACTCCAGGGCCGGACTTACCATTGGGCTTGACTGGGCTCAAGCCCATGGGCCCCTTACAATAGGGGGCCCCTCTAAAAAAAAAAGGGGTCCGGAGGTCCCCAGGGCCCCAGACAGCAACCCTTCCTTTTTTTATTTATTTTCATGTGGCAACCCCCCTTTTTTATTTTTTTATAAATGTTTATTTTTTTATTTTTGTTTATATTTTTTTATTTTTTATTAAAAGGCCCAGAGGTCCCCAGGGCCCCCGGATGGCAACCTCCCCTTTTTATGTATTTAAAAAAAAAAAATTAGGGGTCTGGAGGTCCCCATGGGCCCGGAGGCCCCCCCAGGGCCCCGGACAGCAACCCCCACTTTTTGTATTTATTTTTTTATTAAAAAAATATGTTTATATATATATATATATATATATAGAGCTGCACGATTCTGGCCAAAATGAGAATCACAATTTTTTTGCCTAGAATGAAGATCACGGTTCTCTCATGATTCTCACGGCGTAAAATCTTTTACATTTATACAAAAAAAAAATGGGCTAACTTTACTGCCTAGTTTTTTTTTTTTTATTCATTAAAGTATTTTTTTTCCAAAAAAATGCATTTAAAAAGACTGCTGCGCAAATACAGTGCAACATAAAATATTGCAACAACCGCCATTTTATTCTCTAGGCCAAGGTCTTTACTAAAAAAATATATAATCTTTGGGGGTTCTAAGTAATTTTCTAGCAAAAAAAATAATGAGCTGTCAGAAAAAGGTTTGGTGTTTAAGTGGTTAAAAATTCCTAATTTACATACAGAAGAAGTTAATTCCTTTGAAGAGATACAATGTTTAGACTTAACTTTCCACTGATAAAGAATGTTTCCAAAACTTGGCAGATTGCCCAGACTGACTTTTGGCTGAGAGCAGACAGGAAATTCTTTGCATACCAAAGTGCAGAGAGAAAATTCTTTTCATGTGAAAGATCGTGAAACCCTGTATCAAGAATCGCAACGGGAAAAATATTGCAATAACGATTCTTCACTATTAATCGTGCAGCTCTAATATATATATATATATTTATTATTATTATTATTATTAAAGGGCCCAGAGGTCTCCAGGGCCCCCGGATGACAACCCCCCTTTTTCTTATAAAAATATTTACATTTTCTTTATATTTTTTTTATAAATGTTTATTTTTTTTGTTTTTTCTTTTTTTATTAAAGGGCCCAGAGGTTTCTTTTTTCTTTTTTTTATTAAAGGGCCCAGAGATCCCCAGGGCCCCAGATGGCTACCCCCCCTTTTTATATATATATATATTTATTATTTCTTTATGAGAGTCACCCCCCCGCTCAACAACTTTAATGCGCACCCCCGCTCAACAACTTCAATTCCCCCCCCCGCTCAACAACTTTAATGCGCCCCCCCCCCCGCTCCTCAACAACCAACCATGATCCCCCCTCGCTCCAGGGGGCCCCTTCAACACTCAAGCCGCCCAGGGGCCCCCACCACCCTAAGTCCTGCCCTGGTTAACTCTTTCCTGTAAAGACTGGAAGTTCAGGAAAGTAGCACTAACATTGAAAGTTAAAAATTGAAAGTGCTGGGGTAATAGTGTTAAGAAATAGTTTACTAGGTAATGTTTATTTTATTGTGCTCAATGCGTTAAGCTAACAAAAAAAAAAAAAAACTGTATCTCACTTAAAGTAAGGTATGGACCATTGGGCAGTTCACAAAGTCACCCAGGGATTTGGTAATACCATAGCTGTTGGGCTTGTGTGTGGAAATTCAAAGCAGCAAAAGTTACTTAGTCACTGTTTTTCCTAATTTGATATCTCATTAAAAAACACAAACTTATCTTATTCATTGATCTCCCCCTACTGGCTCATCAGGGGATGTTTTAGCTTTTCTTTTGTATATACAGTGGGTATAAAAAAGAATTGCCCTCAATCAATTTTTTTTGCTTTGCAGCCTGAAATGCAGACACAATTTTTATTTTATCCAGCTGTATTTACTCTTATAAGATATATGTGACAGACTCACCCGGGACATCACCGGACCCTCTTATGTCTAAAATCATCCTATGTCCACTAGGGGCATAGGATGACTAAGAAATTATATCTTGGACTACTTGAGATGGGATTATTATGTAATTATTATCCACAATATATTCCAGGATATTTGTAGGACTATTTAATGTTTGTTGATTCTGAACTCAAAGGGTTAACTCTAGAGTGACTTATTCATAGATGCTAATGCCGTCATCTCCATCCATCTGTCTGTTCTCTGTGCTAATTGACCCTTCTATTGAGTGTGTGAAGATGCCCTGTGTTTACACTTAAGATAATGTGTATTGTATAGCAGGTGAATGCAGAGACAGGACATCTAGTCACCTCGTCTGGGTAAATGATTAGTTAATTAGGTCATGTTAATTTATGTTCTGGTTTCCTCTTTAAACTGTATATAAGGCTGTAATCTTGGTTCTAATAAACACTCCATACTTAGCACACAGACAAGTCTCGTCTCGTTGTGTGTTGAGGGCAGCTGGAATATCTGATATCTATATCCAGACTGATGGGAAGCGGTATATGACGGAAGCATTCGGTTAGAGTGTGGGACGTTCCGTTACATTGGTGGCTAGCAGCAGGATGCTTCCTGCAGTCGGGAACATCCAACATCCACCTGGATCCAAGGTCTGGATAGCAGGAGAGGAGAGGTACAGATACCAGCCGCCATGAGAGAGAAATTCGGAAGGAGGTTGCGAGAGAAGCAGATACAGCACAGAGGACCAGTATCAGAGCAGGTCCTGCTGGGATGGTCGGATTCTGTATGCTGCGAACTCTGGAAGGAAACGCTAGCCCGTGAGCAGCGACACCAGGGAAAAGTTCTCCCCTCCAACCAAAAAAGGTACTGGTCGCAGTATGGATTGCGGGTGCTGTTGTTGGAAGAAAAACCGCACAAGGAACAGATAGCTGAATTAAGCAGGCTGGTCTGGGCAGAGATGAGGCTGGATGAGAGCTACAGAGCCCTTCGGTGGTATGTATCCCAAGCATGTCCCTGGATAGCGGATGGCTTTAGCTACGGCGGCCTGGGACTGTTGTATGGGAAGCTGACAGGGGACTCTAACTTTGGGAGTGATTTGGAGTGGCGGTTGGACGAAATCATGGATTTCAGAGAAGGGCTACTGAACGTCTCGGAAGTGCACTGGGCACTGGAAGATTTGCAGTTTCTGGCCGTTCAGGAATGGGAGCTGGAGATCGCCTACAGACGGCTGCTAGACTCTGCTCAGAGCCAGGGCTGGGCTCCCTTTGCCTGGGACTATCAGGAAATACCAGTGGACAACGTTAAAATCCTGGCTGAAGAGTCGGCATTGTGGCAGAGTAACAGTGTGCTTTGCCAACCTACCCCCGCAGCTATGGACGCAGAGGTCTAATAGCAGATGCAGCAAGTGCTGACTGACCTTGATGATCCTGTTTCTGCATGGGATGATCTAGGATAGAAAAATGTGCCTGTCCAGCAGTATGCCAGAGAATCGGCAGTGGAAAATCTGGATATTGCCATTCCCAAAGCTGAAGTGCTGACCGCAGGGCAGAGCTCTGCTAACCTCTGCTCAGTACCTATAGCATCTTCTGGGTTCCATGGACAGGAGATAGTGAACCTCTACCCCAGACACCAGTTGCAGAGACAGGGGATTTGATAGACTTTTCTGCTGAGGAAGAACAACCTGAGGAGCCTCCAGCAGAAGAGCTGGTATCAGGGCCAAACTTCACTGTGCTCTGTCCAGCACCAAGGGCAGTATCTGTGGAGTTGCAAAGAAACTTCCCCAGCTGAAGCGCTGGTCACCGGACAGAGGGTTCAAGACCTCTGCCTCACCCCTGTGGCAGTTCCGGAGGCTCAGGGTGAGAAGGTGGCGATCACTTTCCAGCAGCAGATACAGGGGGAGAAGGGAGAGGAGGTGTTCATCGTCCCTCCCCAACAGTTGGCCAGGGTGGAGAACGTGGTCTTTCCTCCCCAGCAAAGATCCGTGCATCTGGGAGACAGTACCACAGACATGTTGTCCCAGCAGCCAGATAAGGGAACGGGAAAGGAAGCAGCCAGCTCACCTCCCCAATGGCAGCTAAACAGTTTGGGTGTGGAGGAATTCAGCCTCCTTCCCTAGCCTAGCACATACAGTGTCTCTACAGTTTCAGGAAGCTGGGGCGGTCAGCCCCTTCTGCCCAGCAGCAGACCAAGCCCCAGAATGTTAAAAACCACCCAGCTGAAGCACTGGCAGCCGGACAGAGAGTCAATGGCCTCTGCCCCACACCTACTGGTGTCAACTACTCCTTGCAGCCAAGATTGGAGGTCATGCGGAGAGACTATGTGAGTTCACTTTGTCCGACTAAAGCATGTCCAGACCAGGTGGAGGTCTGGGACCTTGTTAGTCGACTTTTGATGGGGGAGAAATGTGACAGACTCACCCGGGACATCACCGGACCCTCTTATGTCTAAAATCATGTCCACTAGGGGTTTAGGATGACTAAGAAATGATATATTGGACTACTTGAGATGGGATTATTATGTAATTATTATCCACAATATATTCCAGGATATCTGTAGGACTATTTAATGTTTGTTGATTCTGAATTCAAAGGGTTCATTCTAGAGTGACTCATTCATAGATGCTAATGCTGTCACCTCCAGCCATCTGTCTGTTCTCTGTGCTAATTGACCCTTCTATTGTGTGTGAAGATGCCCTGGGTTTACACTTAAGATAATGTGTATTGTATAGCAGGTAAATGCAGAGACAGAACGTCTAGTCACCTCGTCTGGGTAAATGATTAGTTAATTAGGTCATGTTAATTTATGTTCTGGTTTCCTCTTTAAACTGTATATAAGGCTGTATTCTTGGTTCTAATAAACACTCCATACTTGGCACACAGACAAGTCTCGTCTTGTTGTGTGTTGAGGGCAGCTGGAATATCTGATATCTATATCCAGACTGATGGGAAGCGGTATATGACGGAAGCACTCGGTTGGAGTGTGGGACGTTCCGTTAAGATATAAGATATACTGTATTTTTCGGACCATAAGGCGCACCGGGTTATAAGGCGCAATATCATTGATCGACTGCTAACTGGTTTATTTTCATACATAATGCGCAGCGGGTTAAAAGGCGCACGCATTAAATGAAACAAAACTCTGAGGCGCCGTACACACGGCAGAGAACCTCGACGGGCAGAACACATCGTTCCGCCCGTCGAGGTTCTCTCCCGGCCGTCGAAATCGGCGACCCGCCCGTCGGGAATGGCAACCAGCCATTCTTCCAGGCGGGCCGTCGAGGAAATAGAGAGCGTGCTCTCTATTTCGGCTCGACGGGCTTCCCGACGGGAAGCTCGCCGAGACCGTACACATGGCCGAGGTCCTCGCTGGAATGTGCATTCCAGCGAGGTTCTCGCTGGTTTTCAGCGAGAACCTCGGCCGTGTGTACGGCGCCTTATAAGTCAAACTTTATTCAACTCTATTCAACTTCATTGTTCAGTGTTACACACATAAAATACAAAACAATACACTGACTTTTTTAGATTATTCCTCTACCACAAATCCATCAAATTCTTCATCTTCACTGTCTGAGTGTAACAGTTGGGCGATTTCGGCATTAAAGAAGCATGCCCGGATCCCTCTCATCATTATCATCATTATCAGAGTCATGCCCCGTACACACGATCACTTTATGTGATGAAAAAAAACAACGTTTTCTGTGAAGTAAAAAACAACGTTTTTGAAACGTCACTTTTCAAAGACGATGTTGCCTACACACCATCGTTTTTTCACAAAAAACGAGGTTACATTCACCACTCTTTTCCATTGAAGCTCGCTTCATAACTTGCTTCTGGGCATGCGCGGGTTGAAAAACGTTGTTTTAAACAACGTTTTTTTGCTACACACGGTGACTTTTTGTGAAACAAAAAACAACGTTTTGAAAAACGACACATAAAATTGAAGCATGCTTCAATTTTTTTTTGTCGTTTTTTACAAGACATAAAACGACGTTTTCCCCTACACACGGTCAATGAAATTGACGTTTTTAAAAACGTAATTTTTTTTCATCACATAAAGTGATCGTGTGTACACGGCATCAGTCGCGTTGCTGTTACTTAGCTGTTCAGTGATGATGCCGGCCTTCCTGAAAGCTCGGATGACATTGGAGACTGATACCTTCGCCCAGGCATCCACGATTCACTGGCAGAGAGTGGCGTAACTTGTTCTTTGGTTAATTCACCCGGAATGATGGCAAGCACTGAATTTGTTTTCTTCACTTGGGCTTTGACAGTATTGGTCAGATGGGCTTGCATGGAGTCACAGATCAATAGGGACGGAGATCTGTGGAAAAAGCCAAACGGTCTCTTGACGTAAACCTCTCTCAGCCAGTCACTCATCTTCTCCTCGTCCATCCAGCCCTTTGGGTTAGCCTTTAAAATGACGCCAACCGGAAACTTTAATTTTGGCAAAGTCTTTCTCTTGAAAATTACCATGGGTGGTAGTTTTTGGCCATTAGCCTGGCAACCGAGAACTACAGTGAAGGATGACTTCTCGTTTCCTGTAGTGCGTATAGATACCGTACTGGTCCCCGTTTTCTCAACAATACGGTTTACGGGGATATCAAAGGTTAGGGGGGCCTCGTCCATGTTGGTTCTGGCTGGATCTTCTTTTCATTGATCTTGTTCTTACAGTAGGTGCGGAAAATGGCCAGCTTTTCTTCGTAATCCTTTGGCAGTTGCTGTGACATAGTAGTTCTTGTGCTGATGGAGAGATTACGCCTTTTCATAAAAGGGAAGCACCAAGAGGGACCTCCTCGGAAGTCGTTGATCTCCATGTCGCGTGCTATCGTTGTTGCTTTGAGTCGAAAAGGAACCGTAGAGACGCTTCTACCTGCGGTTCTCTGTTCAATAACCCACTGTTCAATTTTGTCCTCCAACTGTGGCCATCTCGCTTTGTTCCCTCGGAAACTCAGTTTGGTCTTCTTTACCTGGCGCAGAGCACCTTCTTGCTTCCTCCACTTCCGTACCATTGATTCATTAATGTTGAATTCTCTCCTAGCTGCTCTATTTCCATGTTGTACTGCGTGACTGATAGCGTTGCGTTTGAAATCCGCTTCGTAAGCATGTCTCTTAACAGGAGCCATTTTTGGGGCAGCGGGTATAGAAAATTAATAGGGCTGTTACTGATCAAAAATTTTGTGTTTGATTAATCGTTTTTATTTTTAATCGATTAACCGACTAATTTTGATTAATTATAACTAGGGCTGTGCAAATTAACTTTTAATTGATCGATTAATCTTTAATTTTTTTGATCGATCAAAATCTTTTTGATCGATTAAAATTCTCACCTCTTCTCCGGCTTCTGGGCCTTCAGGGAGTACCATTCGGAGATCCGGTGACATCACGGACACCGGCAGGGCTTGCCGTGTCCATCTGAAGGGCTCCTTTGCTGTGCCTTCATATCTGCATGCCGGCGGGACCTTACTATCTGCCACACGCAAGGGCCGTTACACTTCCCTCTATTACTTCCCTCTATCAACCTGGGATTCTACAACCATCCACTAGGAGTTGTGATAGTTCCCTTCATGGGACAGCTACATGCCGACGGACTGATGTTAACCTCTCCTCATCTGGATTTAGCAGTGGTATCGTTGTACACATTTTTATACCAGTATCATACTTAGCTACATGTTTTTATGACTGCTTTTGGTACCATTTGGTATTACTCGCACCATTTTTAGTTTATGTAGCTACATCGGTTTTATCTCCAGTGCAATATTTATTTGGTCACCTACTTGAAGACTATAACAGTTTTAATGCAATTCCCATCGAGCGCTGCCTTTGTGTGTTTTTTGTATCCTGCTATCCATTTTTCCAGTGGTTGGTAGCTGCACTGGGAATCATCCTGCAAGGGGATCAGCTAAAAGTAGTTGGATCTGTATGTGCGTTATAATTAATCGAAATTAGTCGATTAATCGATTAAAAAAACAAACGATTAATCGAACACAAAAATTTTGATCAGTAACAGCCCTAATTATAACGCATATACAGATCCAACTACTTTTCGCTGATCTCCTTGCAGGCTGATTCTCAGTGCAGCTACCAACCACTGGATAATGGATAGCAGGATACAAAAAACACACAAAGGCAGCGCTCAATGGGAAGAGCATTAAAACTTTTATAGTCTTCAAATAGGTAAACAAATAAATATTGCACTGGAGATAAAATCGATGTAGCTACATAAAAATGGTGCAAGTAATACCAAACGGTACCAAAAGCAGTCATAAAAACATGTAGCTAAGTATGATACTGTTGGCATGTAGATGTCCCGTGAAGGGAACTATCACAACTCCCAGTGGATGGCTGTAGAATCCCAGGTTGATAGAGGGAAGTGATAGAGGGAAGTGATAGAGGGAAGTGTAACAGCCCTTGCGTGTACCAGATAGTAATGTCCCACCGTCATGCAGATATGAAGGCACGTCACTGGATCTCCGACGGAACTCCCTGAAGGCCCAGAAGCCGGCGGAGAGGTGAGTACCAATCAAAAGAATTTTAATCGATCAAAAAGATTTTGATCGATCAAAAAAATCAAAGATTAATCGATTAATTAAAAGTTAATTTGCACAGCCCTAAAAATTAATGAATGAATGCACACACCTCTTAACTACGATGGCCGTAATGCTCAATCCAAGCAGTGTAGCTTTGTAGCTTACCAAGGCCGTGCTAAAATATGTTGACAGATTGACAGATTTTTGAGCGTCGTGTACCACATAAAATCAGTTCTAGGACAGAAAGCACAACCATACATTAGGCGCACCATATTATAAGGTGCACTGTAAATTTTTGAGAAAATGAAAGGATTTTAAGTGCTCCTTATGGTCCGAAAAATACAGTACTTTATTGTCATTGTATGTATACTGTACAACAAAATGCATCATGATACTATTTACAACTGCACAGTGGAGTAGCATAGGGGGTGCAGGGGAGGGCTGTGGAACCAGGTGCATCCAGTGCCAGTGTCACTCCATCCTATGGATGCTGTCACTCGCTGCGCTTCAGGCTCCATGTTGCAGCTCACGGATAGGCAGCGGCTGCCTAGTGATTGGACGAGCGGGTGTCATGTGCGGTGGCAGGGGCTGGGTTGCTCTAGTAGTCCCGCCTCTGCCTCGCTGTCATCTTCTCCTCCACACCAGACTGGATTGTGGCAGCCAGTCTGGGACTAGCGCGGCACCGCTTGCTCAACCCCACAGGGCAGCACATGTGATAAAATGACATCTCCGGGGATCTTCTATCCTGACCAAGTGAACTGTGGTATGTGACACAGATGTACAGTACAGTCACACAGTGTAAACTACTACACACATACACAGAGCATCACCATCTCCCCCAATGTCCCTCCTGTCCCCAATGTTCCTCCTGTCCCCCCAATGTCCCTCCTGTCCCCCAATGTTCCTCCTGTCCCCCAATGTTCCTCCTGTCCCCCCAATGTTCCTCCTGTCACCCAATATTCCTCCTGTCCCCCCAATGTCCCTCCTGTGCCCCATTGTTCCTCCTGCCCCCACTTATTCTCAATGTTCCTCCTGTCCCCCCAATGTTCCTCCTGTCCCCCCAATGTCCCTCCTGTCCCCCCAATGTTCCTTCTGCCCCCACTTATACACAATGTCCCTCCTGTCCCCCCAATTATCCCCAATATTACTCCTGTCCCCCCAATTATCCCAAATGTCCCTCCTGGCCCCCTATTATTTCTCCTGTCCCCCCACTTATGCCCAATGTCCCTCCTGTCCCACCATTGTTCCTCCTGTCCCCCAATGTTCCTCCTGCCACCCCAATTATCTGCAATGTCCCTCCTGTCCCTCCAATGTCCCTCCTGCCCCCCAATAACCCGCAATGTCCCTCCTGGCCCTCTAATGTTCCTTCTGGCCCCCACGTATCTCAAATGTTCCTCCTGTCCCCCCACTTATCCCCAATGTCCCTCCTGTCCCCCCAATGTTCCTTCTGCCCCCACTTATACCCAATGTCCCTCCTGTCCCCCCAATTATCCCCAATATTCCTCCTGTCCCCCCAATTATCCCAAATGTCCCTCCTGGCCCCCTATTATTTCTCCTGTCCCCCCCAATTATGCCCAATGTCCCTCCTGTCCCACCATTGTTCCTCCTGTCCCCCAATGTTCCTCCTGCCACCCCAATTATCTGCAATGTCCCTCCTGTCCCCCCAGTGCTCCTCCTGTCCCCCACTTATACTCAATGTCCCTCTTGTGCCCCCAATAATCCCCAATGTTTCTCCTGTCCCTTCAATGTCCCTCCTGCCCCCCAATAACCCACAATGTCCCTCCTGGCCCCCTAATGTTCCTTCTGCCCCCCACGTATCCCAAATGTTCCTCCTGTCCCCCCACTTATCCCTAATGTCCCTCCTATCCCCCAATGTTCCTCCTGTCCCTCAAAGTTCCTCCTTCCCCCCACTTATCCTCAATGTTCCTCCTGGCATCCCACTTATCCCCAATGTCCCTCCTGTCCCCCCAATGCTCCTTCTGTCCCCCCACTTATACCCAATGTCTCTACTGTCCCCCCAATTATACCCAATGTTCGTCCTGTCCCTCCAATATCCCTCCTGTCCCCCTAATAACCCCCAATGTTCCCCCACTTATACCAAATGTTCCTCCTGTCTCCCCCACTTATCCCCAATGTTGCTCCTGTCTTCTCAACGTTCTTCCTGTCCCCCCACTTATTCCCAATGTCCCTCCTGTCCTATTAATGTTTCTCATGTCCCCCCAATATTCCTCCTGTCCTCCCACTTATCCCCAATGTTCCTCATGTCATCCCAATTTTCCTTCTGCCCCCCCCCAACTTATCCCCATTATCCCACTAATGCTAAATGTCCACCCTCTCCTCCCACTTATCCCCAATGCCTCTCCTTTACTCTCACTTATCCCAAATGTTCCTCCCCCCACTTATCCCCACTGTCCCACCACTTATTCCAAACATCCCCCCACTTATATCATCCTCCCATGTATCCCTAATATCCCCCACCTATCCCAAGGTGTTCCCCTCTCCCCCCACTTATCCCAAACATCCCCCCACTCCACACCAATGTTCCAACTCTCCCCCAAGTTAGAAATGAGCACATTGCCTACCCCCCAATTTAACACCAATGCCCCATTAACTTGGCACCAATATCAATGCCTATACCCCCTCTTTGCACTAATTCCCCCTATACCCACCTAACATTGCACTCCTACTGTAGCAGCCCCTCTCTCTGATACTTTGTAGGTGGGGAAGAGAGGATTTGGGGGGTAAGTGAAGAGCTCTTACTGGAAGGAGGTTGTAAACTGCCCTGTGAGACATGCATTCTTGAGCCCTACCATCTGTACATGGCACACTCATGAACTCTGCGTTGCACTCTATGCAGTGCACTTCTGAACTCTGCTCACTCTGTGTAGCTCACTTCTGAACTCTGTGCACTCTTGAGCTCCTCACTCTGTATATAGTGCACTCCTGAACCCTGCACTCTGTACCTAGCGCTCTCCTGAACTTTGCACTCTGTACGTAGTAGAACCTTAATCCTTTCTCTTTGTGTATAGCACACTCCTAATATTTTCACTCTGTACGTAGCGCACCTCTGAAGTCTGCACGGTGTACGCAGTACACTCTTTAGATCTTCACTCTGTATGAAGTGAACTCTAAACTCTGTACTCTCCTAAACTTTACACTCTGTACTTAGGGTACTCCTGATCTTTGCACTCTGTACGCAGTACACTCATGAACTCTACACTAGTATTTAACAATACCCCATTAAGACTCTCCCACTGTTAGTCCATGGTGGTGTGGTTAAGGGCCTGCACTGATTCTCTGAGAAAAAGTGCCCTGCCTATAGTATGTCTGCAGTCTCTGACTATTTCCTGTAGTGTGTCTGCAGTCTCTGAATGTCTCCTGTACTATGTTACTATGTCTGCAGTTTTGACCATCTCATGTACTATGTCTGCAGTCTCTGACCATCTCATTTAGTGTGTCTGCAGCCTCTGACCATCTCCTGTTGTCAGGCCCGTCGCAACAGGGCAAGCAAACCGAGCTAGCATGGGGCCCCCAAGCTGTCTCGTCTGTCTGCCTGCTGCTATGTTCACAGCATTGCAGGCATGCCGCACACCAGTCTGTCCTTTCGGTAAGATCGCAGCACTGCCCCCACCCCCTGCCTGTCTTATTCACACAAGATGAGAGCATCGGGCGCTCTGGACAAAGCACCAGTTTTTTTAAGTTAAGAAGTGGGTGATTGGCTGCTACGCAGTGGGCGGTCCCAGCAAGCAATCACTCACCTTTAACATGAAAAGGCCCGCTCTTTGTCCAGGGCTGCCGTGCTTCTCATCTTGTGTGAATAAGGTAATGCTCTGTGGGGAGGGGGAGTGCTGTGCTGTTATGGGGACAGGAGTCTACTATTGAGGGGGGTCTGTGATGGGAGGACAAGTCTGTGAGGGGGGATCAGTCTGTGATGGGGGGGTCAGTCTGTGATGGGGGGACAAGTCTGTGAGGGGGGGTCAGTCTATGAGGGGGGGTGGGTCAGTCTGTGAGGGGGGGTCAGTCTGTGATGGGGGACAAGTCTGTGAGGGGGGATCAGTCTGTGACGGCGACCAGTCTGTGAGGGGGGCCAGTCTGTGATGGGGTCAGTCTGTGATGTGGGGTACCAGTCTGTGATGGGGGCACCAGTCTGTGATGGGGGGTCAGTTTGTGATGTGGGGTCAGCTTATGATGTGGGGTCAGTTTGTGATGTGGGGTCAGTTTGTGATGTGGGGTCAGTCTGTGATGGGGGGCCAGTCTGTGATGGGGGGCCAGTCTGTGATGGGGGCACCAGTCTGTGATGTGGGGTCAGTCTATGATGGGGGCACCAGTCTGATGGGGACCAGTCTGTGATGTGGGGTCAGTCTGTGATGAAGACACCAGTCTGTGATGGGGGGGCCAGTCTGTGATGGAGGCACCAGTCTGTGATGGGGGGCCAGTCTGTGATGGGGGCACCAGTCTGTGATGGGGGGTCAGTCTGTGATGGGGGGTCAGTCTTTGATGGGGGGGTCAGTCTGTGATGGTGGGGCAGTCTGTGATGGGGGGTCAGTCTGTGATGGGGGCACCAGTCTGTGATGGGGGCACCAGTCTGTGATGGGGCACCAGTCTGTGATAGGGGAGCAGTCTGTGATGGGGGACCAGTCTTTGAGTGTGGGTGAACTTAAACTGTATCGCTATGCTGTGGTTCCTGTAGGCTTTGTGTGCGTGCAGGGGGGGTTGGGGGGCCTCTATGTCCATTTTGCTTGGGGCCCCCAAATTCCTTCAAACGGCCCTGCAAGGAATAGAGAGGAGTAGTGTAAAGAAACAAGAAAATAAATGAGAGGTAAAATCAAATGATCATGATTAGGTGGTGTGGGTAGGGAGGGTGGCAAACAGAAACACGCACAAAATAATGCACAAAAGGGATATAGATAAGAAAAGGGAGCCAGTTTGGGAACTAGAGTTTTACACATTTTATTATCTATTTAATATGTACTGTATCCTGTATTTGAAAATGCGCACAAAGTGTATGATAATTGCAAATATTGAATAAAAAAAGAAATGACATAAAAAAAAAAACGGCCCTGCTTGTCGTATATCTGCAGTAGGGATGAGCCGAACACCCCCGGTTCAATTCGCATCCAGAACATGCGAACGGACCGAAAGTTTGCGTGAACTTTCAAACACTGTTAAAGTCTATGGGACTTGAACAGAAGAAATCAAAAGTGCAAATTTTAAAGGCTAGTATGCAAGTAATTGTCCTAAAAAGGGTCTGGGTCCTGCTCCAGGGGATGTATCAATGCAAAAAAAAGTTTCAAAAATGTTTTTTTTTGGGGAGCAGCGATTTTAATGATGCTTAAAGTGAAAAAATAAAAGTGAAATATTCCTTTAAATATCTTGCCTGGGGGGATGTCTATAGTATGCCTGTAAAGTGTCATGTGTTTCCCGTGTTTAGAACAGTCCCTGCACAAAATGACATTTCTAAAGGAATGAAAGTCATTTAAAATTGCGTGCGGCTTTAATGTAATGTCGGGTCCCGGCAATATGTATGAAAATCATTGCGAACAATTGCATTGGGTACACCCCCCCCCCCTCCCCAGCCTATTACCAGGCCCTTTGGGTTTTGTATGGATATTAAGGGGAATTTCGCACACAAATTAAAAAAAGGAAAGGCGTGGGGCCCCCAGGCCCTATATACTCAGAACAGCAGTATGAATCTGTTTGTAATTTGGAACAGGTACATTTAGTAAGTGTAGCTCCAGCCCAAAAATGTTTTTTTAAGCTTTTTGGATATCATAGGGAAGGATTAAAACCCCTGTAACATTTGTTCTGCTGTCTGTACCCGTTTAGAGGATTTACCTCACTTTCTGGGCCAATGACAATTGGATTTTGAAAATGTTGGGTTATTAGGGAAAGCATCAGTGGATTCACCTTTTTACTATATTAACTTTTACAGTAGAGAATTTCCCTTCCTTCTAGGGGTAGAATTCCTCTCACTTCCTGCCGTCTCCCTCCGTTTGTAAGTAGGAGTCGTTTGTAAGTCGGACGTTTGAAAGTAGGGGCCTGCCCTATATACTCTGCAGAAATTTGGGCCTTAGGTGTTGGTGGTACCAAAACACTGTAAGCCCACACAGTTACTCTTGGTGGGCGCTGGAACGGGCCCTGCTGTGAAATATTAGGTCAAGAATTGTAATTGCATGCCCCTCTTGAACAGGGTCAGAAAAATTGGGCCCTTGGTGGTGGGGTGGTGGTGTTATAGTAGTATATTAGGAAGAGAACAACAGGAACACTCTGCAGTGAGGTTTAGCTGCACACTGTGCCCGGGATACAGTATACTGACTGAAAAAACTGCAGCTACCTGAATCAACTGCTTGCCTGTAGTATATCAGGAAGAGAACAATAGGAATGCTCTGCAGTGAGGTTTAGCTGCACACTGTGCACAGGATACAGTATACTGACTGAATTATGGCTCTCTGTGCTGACGGCGTTGTGATTGGCCAAAGCACGCAGGTCATAGTGCATGCTTGGTCAATCATCAGTCAGCGATGACGCAGTGCATTATGGGCCGCGACGCGCTGCTCTAATTTGGCGCGAACGGCCCATAAAGTTTGATCTTCATCGAACAATCAAACAGCCGATGTTCGAGTCAAACTCACAATTTGACTCGAACTCAAAGCTCATCCCTGACCATCTCCTGTACTATGTCTGCAGTCTCTGACCATCTCCTGTAGTATGTCTGCAGTCTCTGACCATCTCCTGTAGTATGTCTGCAGTCTCTGACCATCTCCTGTAGTATGTCTGCAGTCTCTGACCATCTCCTGTAGTATGTATGCAGTGTCGTACTGTCTACTGTAGAATCTCTGCAGTCTCTGATCATTTTCTATAGTATGCCTGCAGTTTCTGACTGTCTCCTGTAGTATATCTATCACTAAATAATATGCACAACCCTTATGTCTGGTTTATTTTTGGCTGCCTGCTCTGCTGTATATAGGTGTTCCTCGTTATTTTCAACCTAAGCCCTTGATTGGCTGCCCGCAGCCTTTGATTGGCTGCCAGAGGTTTATTTTCAATATAGTAAGTAGCTCAGGGACAGGACTCAGGAGGGCAAGAAATTTGAATTGGAAGGAACACACACATGAAATTGACTCTCACAGTGACTGCAGTGTGCAGCAGCACAGATGATGATGATGACACCTCCCTGACATGACACGTCCCCTTCTGAGTCACAGTGACAGTCTCTTTCCACACAAGGTGGTCTCTTCAGTCCACTCCAGTCCAAATTGCATTGACAGTCCCACTTCGGGCTTGCCTGGCTTCTGTCCCTTAGACCTGCATTTGAGGCTCCGGCCACTCTACTCGGCTCCCTTGCAACATGACATCACAAAACACATCCAGGTGCTGTCTGAGCACACTGTAGCAGGCACTTGGATGGTCTTGGCTGGCTCTGGACCAAAACTGCGCATGTGCCATTTCGAGCAGAGCATCAAAGCCATATTTTTACTGGCAACCTTTTCCTGTCACTGGCATAAGAAAAGTGCCAATTTTTTACTGGCTTCCGGTAAAAATACTGATAGTTGGCAACACTGCCGCGGTCCCTGCCTGCAAATGGCAGTTGCTAAGGCCTGACAGAGTCAGAGTTGGGCCTACCGTGTGCTAGCTGTGCCTGGAACCAAGTATTGTACAGGAGAGAGAGAAAAATCTGCAAATAAGCATTGTGCTGAAGGAGGCTGGAGCTCTAGAAGAGGTTCCAACTGAACATCCAATTGCTTCTACCATTGATTCTGGGCATCCTAAAATTTCTCTACCCCTATCCAAGTTCAAAATCCTTCAATAAAATACAAAACAAACATACAGACTGTTCGTTGTCTCTAAGGTGAATGGGAAGTGAATGCCAGGCTGGGCAGGGTGACAGGAGGACCACAACTTTCAGCAGTGCCTACGGAGGGTAGCGCTACAAAAATATGTGAAAAGTGGGGCGTGCATTTGTGATCATCCTCCCCCAGTCAATACTTTGTAGAACCACCTTTCACTGTAAATTCAGCTACAAGTCTTTTTGGATATGTCTCTACCAGCTTTGCACATCTAGAGAGTGGCATTTTTGCCCAATCTTCTTTGCAAAATAGCTCAAGCTCTGTCAGATTGGATGGAGAGCATCTGTGAACAGCAATTTTCAGGTCTTGCCACAGTTTCTTAATTGGATTTAGGTCTCGACTTTGACTGGGCCATTCTAACACATGAATATGTTTTGATCTAAACCATTCCATTGAAGCTCTGGCTGTATGTTTAGGGTCGTTTTCCTACTAGAAGGTGAACCTCTGCCCCAGTCTCAAGTCTTTTGCAGACTTTAACAGGTTTTCTTTGAAGATTGACCATCCATCTTCCCATTGACTCTGACTAGCTTCCCTGCCCTTGTTGAAGAAAAGCATCCCCACAACATGATGCTACCATCACCATGGTTTACAGTGCGTTTAGGGTGATGTGAATTGTTACATCGTTGCATAAAAGTTGCATAGAAGGTGAGGTTGAAAAAAGACACAAGTCCAACCTATGTGTGAGTCAGTATTACATTGTATATCCCTGTATGTTGCGGTCATTCAGGTGCTTATTTAATAGTTTTTTTTAAACTATCGATGCTCCCCGCTGAAACCACCTGTGGAAGGGAATTCCACATCCTTGCCACTCTTACAGTAAATAACCCTGTACGCAGTTAACCTCCCTGGCGGTATGATTATGTCTGGAATTTTGTACCAAAAGCGGTACCATTATTTTGCATGGAAATTCTGCTTTTTATACTGTAGGCCTGCAATTCCTTGGAATAACTCACTTAAATCTGTCCAAACAAGAGTCTAGTAGACATCCCGGGTATGCAGGGATGGACTGGCCATTGGGACTACAGGGAGTTTCCCGGTGGGCTGATGGCTCGGTGGGCCGGCTTCAGTGACAGCGGACCGCCGCCCCCCTCTGCTCCTCTGTCTCTCCCTTCCCACAGCGCTCACCTGGGGGGAACAAAGAGGCAGGGAAAGGACCAGAGCAGCAGGGGGGAATGACAGAGGAGCATGGGGGAGGGGACAGACAGCTGACTCAACAGCTATGACCTGGAAGTTTCTCACTTCTGCCTAATCTTGTCCCATAAGTGGGGCACCAAACTGATTCTTTGCCCCATGTGAAATAATGTCTAGCTTCTCCACTGGTGATGCCTATAAGAGTACCAGTACCAGTCGTTCTACTCTAATAAAGTAAAACGACTAGTGGTTAGTGAAGGGGGAGAGGGGGCTTGGGTGGAAAGGGGGGGGGGGTTGGTCGCGGGAGTTGTCCGGCTGCCATGGGAGAGATCTGTCAAAGTGGGCCAGTCTGGATGAAGTCCAGGGCCAAATTTCTGTCCCAGTCCAGCCCTGCGGGTATGATAAAGTTTGAAACACAAAATCATAAAATTATAATATAATAAATAACTATAAATAATTATAACAAATGATAATGTAATTATAGAAAAAAATATTCAATAATGTAATCAAATCAAAAACACTGAAATTTGCTCAGTTGCAGAATTATCGCTGTCATTACTTTTATTTTGTTATGACGGATCTCCCCACAAATCGCTATCGCTCAATTCTGCAAGTGATTATAATTTATTATCGATGTTTTCTAGCTGCTCTAAAATCACTTTTGACATAAAGAGACACTTTTGGTTGCTATGGACAATCTCTAGTTTGCAGGCAGAAAGAACAGTTTTTATTATATAAAAGAACATGTAGGACACTGGGAAAACCACTAGGGACAAGGGAGGTGTGTATTTTTTACATACAGTACTGTAATCTATAACATTACAGTATACTGTATGTACTGTGTTTGTTTACTTTTTTTAATTTGGCGCCGTTCTCCGCCCCGGTGCGTCGTAACGTCGCAGGGAATGGAGATCGTCTGCACACGGGGACATTGTGTGAATCGAGCGAGCACCCGCTCGCTCACACAGCGGGGATGCACGCTGCAGGCTCTGCACATCTACCCCGAGCATGACTCAGGGATACCAATCCTAGCATGAAAAAAACACCCCGAGTCACTCTCGGGAATACTGCTAAGGGGGTTTAAGGTTAAACCTCTTTTATACCAATTTGAGAGTGGCCACGTGTCTTATTAAGCTCCCTTCCGCGAAAAAGTTTTATCCCTATTGTGGGCTCACCAGTAAGGTATTTGTAAATGTAAATCATATCCCCTCTCAAGCATCTCTTCTCTAGAGAGAAAGAGTTCAGTGCTCGCAACCTTTCTTCATACCCAATATCCTCCAGACCCTTAATTAGCTTTGTTGCTCTTCTTTGTACCCGCTCCATTTCCAGTACATCGTTGCTGAGGAATGGTGCACAGAACTGGACAGCATACTCCAGGTAGTGGAGGTACTCCAGGTGTGGCCGGACCAGAGTCTTGTGGGAGTATCATCTCTTTATCCCTAAAGTTAATCCCCTTTTTAATGCATGCCAATACAGTGGAACCTAGGTTTAAGAGTTACTTGAGAGTAATTGGTTTGAGAGAGTTTTGATTTGCAAGCAACTTTTTTTTTTTATTCTGACTCGCTTTGCGAATGTTGACTCGCAAGACAAGCAGAATTCAAGCTAAATAGTCCTGCAGTACCTCATTTGGCTTGAGGTACGAGGGTGCAGAAGCCGAGCAGAGCCCAAAACAGGCCTGCAGTACCTCATTTGGTCTGAAGTACGGGGGCGCAGAAGCTGAGAAAAGCCGAACATTGGCCTGCAGTACCTCATTTGGCCTGAGGTATGGGGGCGCATAAGCCAAGAAAAGCCGAACATTGGCCTGCAGTACCTCATTTGGCCTGAGGTATGGGGGCGCATAAGCCAAGAAAAGCTGAACATTGGCCTGCAGTACCTCATTTGGCCTGAGGTATGGGGACGCAGGAAACAAGTGTCCTCTGGCCTTTTCAGCCGTTTTCGGCGCTCTCTGGTGCCCCCCACCTCTGGCTGCATTCGGTATTGCATTCCATTGCAGTCAATGCGGAACAAATTATTTTTGTTTTCATTGACTTCAATGGGAAAACTTGCTTTGATATACGAGTACTTTGGATTACGACCATACTCTTGGAATGGATTATGCTCGTAATCCGAGGTTTAACTGTATTCTGTTTGCTTTGTTAGCAGCAGCTTTGCATTGCATGCTATTGCTGAACCTATCGTTTACTAGGAGCCCCAGGTCCTTTTCCATCCTAGACTCCCACAGAAGTTCACCCCCTAGTGAGTAGATTGCATATATTCGAACCTTGGGAGTGATGGTAAAGGGTGGTGGTCTGGAAATCTTAACTCTTAAGGGGGGGTTTCCAGCCTTGTGTTTCGCACTCTATACACAGCGATTTTGTGATTATATCTTCCTAAATGGGGATATTTCTTTATCTCCCCCTTTTTGGTCTGTTTTCTTGGGACAGCTTTTTAAGGATTCCTTCTATTTTGTACTTTATATTACATTATAGATATACACGTTTGCTCCTGAAGAATGGATATAATTCACTGAAACGCATCAAGTTTTTGTACCTATCATGTTTAAATCGATTGTGTGTTTTTTATATATTTTTCATTTTAGTCATGTACTTTGTATAATCAATATATGAATTGTTTGTGCATCTTGGTATCTATTCCAAATTATGTGAAGCTAAGGAGATGTTATACCCATGATCCTTCCCTGTGGATATGTGCTATTCATGCTCTATATGTATGTATACAGACCAAATACTGTGATAACAATCATTGTCTGCGTGACTCATTTAACCACTTGACCACTGGGCACTTAAACACCCTTAATAACCAGACCAATTTTCAGCTTTCGGTGCTCTCACATTTTGAATGACAATAACTCAGTCATAGAACACTATAACCAAATGAAATTTTTGTCCTTTTTTTCCCACAAATAGAGCTTTCTTTTGGTGGTGTTTCATCACCTCTGCGGTTTTTATTTTTTTTGCTATAAATGAAAAAAGAACAAAATTTTGCAAAAAATAATAATTTTTCTTCATTTCTATTATAAAATTTTGCAAAAAAGTAATTTTTCTTCATAAATTTGGCCTAAAATGTATACTGCTACATATCTTTGGTAAAAAAAAATAAAAAATGTTGGATATTATTTAGTCTGGGTGAAAGTTATGGGGTCTACAAGCTATGGTACCAAATCCTGAAAATTGATCAATTTCATCACACCTGAAGTACTGACAGCCTCTCTCATTTCTTGAGACCCTAACATGCCAGAAAAGTACAAATACCCCCCAAATGACCCCTTTTTGGAAAGAAGACATTCCAAGGTATTTAGAAAGAGGCCTGGTGAGTTTTTTAAAGTTGTAATTTTTTCCCACAATTCTTTGCAAAATCAAGATTTATTTTTTTTTCATCAAATTTTCATATTATTAGGTTATTTTTCACACACAGCATATGCATACCACAAATTACACCCCAAAACACATTCTGCTATTCCTCCCGAGTATGGCGATACCCCATGTGTGAGACTTTTACACAGTGCGGCCACATACAGAGGCCCAACATGCAGGGAGCACCCAGGCCAATTCTGACATTTCTCTCCTACATGTAAACATCATCATTTATTTGCTAGAAAAATACATAAAACCCCAAAACATGATATAAAGATACCTCACATGTGGTTTGAACACCGTTTTTATATGTGGGCGGGACTTGCGTATGCGTTCGCTTCTGCATGCGAGCTCGCGGGGACAGGGGCTGCTGTATGCCCAGAGTATTGCTAAGTATGCCCAGAGTATTGCGGAGTATGCCCAGAGTATTGCGGAGTATTGCCAGAGTATGCCCAGAGTATGCCCGGAGTATTGCCAGAGTATGCCCGGAGTATTGCCAGAGTATGCCCGGAGTATGCCCAGAGTATTGCAGAGTATGCCCAGAGTATGCCCAGAGTATTGCAGAGTATGCCCAGAGTATTGCAGAGTATGCCCAGAGTATTGCCAGAGTATGCCCAGAGTATTGCCAGAGTATTGCGGAGTATGCAGAGTATGCCCAGGGTATTGCAGAGTATGCCCAGGGTATTGCAGAGTATGCCCAGAGTATTGCGGAGTATGCCCAGAGTATTGCGGAGTATGCCCAGAGTATTGCAGAGTATGCCCAGAGTATTGCAGAGTATGCCCAGAGTATTGCCAGAGTATGCCCAGAGTATTGCCAGAGTATTGCCAGAGTATTGCAGAGTATGCCCAGAGTATTGCCAGAGTATGCCCAGAGTATTGCCAGAGTATTGCGGAGTATGCAGAGTATGCCCAGGGTATTGCAGAGTATGCCCAGGGTATTGCAGAGTATGCCCAGAGTATTGCGGAGTATGCCCAGAGTATTGCAGAGTATGCCCAGAGTATTGCAGAGTATGCCCAGAGTATTGCAGAGTATGCCCAGAGTATTGCCAGAGTATTGCCAGAGTATTGCGGAGTATGCAGAGTATGCCCAGGGTATTGCAGAGTATGCCCAGAGTATTGCCAGAGTATGCCCAGAGTATTGCCCAGAGTATTGCCCAGAGTATTGCCCAGAGTATGCCTGAGTATTGCAGAGTATGCCCAGAGTATTGCCCAGAGTATTGCCAGAGTATGCCCAGAGTATGCCCAGAATATTGCCCAGAGTATTGCCAGAGTATGCCTGAGTATTGCAGAGTATGCCCAGAGTATTGCCAGAGTATGCCTGAGTATTGCAGAGTATGCCCAGAGTATTGCCAGAGTATGCCTGAGTATTGCAGAGTATGCCCAGGTGAGTATTGCAGAGTATATGCAGCAGGGATGGCTGAGCAGGGAGGGAGGGATGGATGGATCTGTGACTGCATTTGTCACAGATCCAGCCCGCAGCACGGGCGCTGCCATCCGCTCCCTCCCCTCTCCTCTCACACTGTACCGATCGGTACAGAGAGAGGAGGGAGGAACCGGCGTCATCAAATGACGCCGGTCTGTTTACATCTGATCGCGCCGTCATTGGACGGCGCGATCACGTGGTAAACCGCCGCTATCAGCGGCGATTTACCGTGATCCGTGATGCGCCGGGTCCTCTGGACCCGGCGGTCACGGATGTTCCCGTGTGCGCGCCTCAGGAGGCGCGCGGGAGCGCGATTCTGACAGGCCGTTAATTAACGGCCAGTTAGAATACAGCAACCGCCCTAGAGCCGTACTTTCGGCATAGGGCGGTTGCAAAGTGGTTAAAGTGGTAGTAAAGTCTTTACTACCACTTTTACCTACAGGTAAGCCTATATTAAGGCTTACCTGTAGGTATAAAGAATATCTCCTAAATCTGCTTTTGCCTTACAGGTGTAAAAAAAAAAATGCGGGTATACAACCACTTTAAAGTTCCACTTTGCTAGCTCTCCTCTTTTTAACATAATAGGAAAGGAGGCATGACTATGTCCTTGCCTCGTTTAAAGTCCCGCCAATGCCCTGTTCTAACTGGTCTGTAATTCCCAGGGATGTATTTTGGCCTTTTTTTAAATATTGATGCTACATTGGCTGGTACCATTCCGGTCAGTAGACTGTCAGTAAATATTAGGAACAATGGTCTGGCAATTACTTGACTGAGTTCCCCAAGTACCATTGGGTGCAAGCCATCTGGTCCTGGTGATTTATTAAATCTTAAGTTATCCAAGTCTATTTCTAAATCTGTCCTCTGTTAGCCATGAGGGTGCTTCCTGTGTCACAAGGATAAACACTGCAGTTTTAGTTACTAAAGCCTGATTCACTTGTGAAGACTGGGAGAAGAATACATTCAATACCTTTACCATCTCCTCATCCTTTGTAACCAGATGTCCTTCCTCATTCTTTATGGGGGCCAATATGGTCTGTCCTCCCTTTTCTACTGTATATATACTTAAAAAATGTCTTCAGTTAGTTTTGCTTTTAGGCCAAAAAGTTTAATTTGGGTCTCATCTGACCAGAGGACCTTCTTTCACGTGTTTGCTGTGTCTCTCACATGGCATTTTGCAGACTGCAAACGGGACTTCTTATGGCTTTCTTTCTGCCACTCTTCCATAAAGACCAGATTTGTGGAGTGCACAACTATTAGTTGTCCTGTGGACAGATTCTCCCACCTGAACTGTGGATCTCTGTAGCTCCTCCAGAGTTACCATGGGCATCTTAGCTGCGTTTAGGTGGATGGCCATGTCTTTTTGCAGTTGTGCCATAGTCTTTCCATTTTCAGATGATGAATTGAACAGTGCTCCGTGAGATGTTCAAAGTTTGGGATTTATTTATAACCTAACCCTGCTATAAACTTCTCCACAACTTTATCCCTGACCTGTTTGGTGTGTTCTTTGGCCTTCATGATGCGGTGTGTTCCCTGAGGTTCTCTAACCAACCTCTGAGGGCTCCACAGAACAGCTGTATTTATACTGAGATTAAATTACACACAGGTGTTCTCTATTAACCAATTAGGTGACTTCTAAAGACAATTGGTTCCACTAGATTTTAGTTAGAGGTATCAGAGTAAAGGGATACAAATGTACACTACGTTTTTCAGATATTTATTTGTAGAACAAAATTGAAAACCATTTATCATTTTCCTTCCACTTCACAATTATGTGCCACTTTGTGTTGTTATATCACATAAAATCACGATAAAATACAATTAGGTTTTTGGTTGTAGCATAACAAAATATGGAAAATGTCAAGGGGTATAAATACTTTTTCAAGGCACTGTATATCAAAAACATAAAATAAATCTGCAGCATTACTAACAGGTTGATGAGTGGGGATCAAGCACACTGCAACATCATTGGGTCCAGTGGATGACAGATGCTTGCATGTCCAATACTGATTCATCAAAACTCCAAATGTCAACATGAACACGACTGGCCTTGGCCCCTGACCTGTCACACTGGAAATCCTCCAAATATGGGGCAATGCACAGAGCCTAAAGGGGATGGCTGTGTATTATTCACAAGGTGCTCCTCTGACATGAGCCAGGACTGGTGGATCCAATCCATAAATGCGTGACATTCAGGGACATAGGTAATAATGGCACACCAGTGTCATGGCCAGGACAGCAAAGTGATCAGCAGATCTATTCTTTCTGCTATTTTCCATCGAACAAGCTGTTAGATAGATCTAGTGCTTCATTTCATTACATATGTTTTCATTCATATCGATATACACATTTACATTCATTTTCACTTTTATTCATATTTATTTGTTTATTCACCATTATATATTTCACTTGCATAGTCTATCTTATGCTCTTTTAACAGCCTACTGTGGTTTGAATTGTATCGTCTTTAGTTTTTATTTTATTCATCTTCTTCATTGCCTTATGTTTTACCATTTTGTGTCGCTTTAGTACTATGTATGTACCACATCTATATAGTATTTTATATGTGCATTATGTTTATAATGTCCTATTTATGCATTTTGATTATTGGTTTCACATTTGTGTGTATTTGTTGTGTCTTGCTTTGGTGTGCACAGGTGCAATGTCACTATCTCATTGGCATCAGGGGTTGTCCTACTACCATAGGCTCCTCCCGGCCAATCAATTGAGATTGGTCACATGTTCACCCTATGTTCTATATATATACATAACAGTTTCATGCTCCATTAGCCATGAATAAGCACTGATCCAGTGCGAAATGCGTCGGCTGCTCCTTGTTTTCTACTGCTGTGACCCTATTTTTGTACATGCTGTCTATTGAATAAAAGACCACCTATCAGGTTTTGGAGTGCGGCTATCCATTTTTCTTTGTCCTCATTTTGCTTAGTGCACCGCCAGCACCCTCGGTATCCTGCACCACCTGTAACCATATAGTGATCCCACCTGGAGCGGTGACTCCTTTCTGTCAATCGTTTCTGGATTTTGCACATTTTGTTACTAGCTCGGGGGATTCATACTATTGGCTTCTTCAAGATTTGTCTTTTGACTATATCATCATTCAGGATTATCGGTCGTCTATGGAGAACAGCGTACCCACACCGGTCACAGCAGAACAAGGTTGTAGCAGGACTTTGAAAACACTAGCAGAGAACCCATTGAGCCTGGGAGTTCAAGCCACTCTGCCTCTAAATACCGGTAATGATTTATCTTTGCTCACCATGTTTAGGTAGCTTGAACATCTCATGGCCAAGGAGATCAGATTGTATTGGGACACATACCATCTATCGGACTATGTCAAAATGGCACAAATTCCACGTGGTTTACGTATCAAGAAATTCCCCACCTCAGAACTTTGCAGTAATGAATTAAAAAAATAATGGACTGATGCTCTCAGCACCTGTTCACTCAGCCTAATGGACATAATGATTAGATCCAATTTGGAACAGACGGAGAAACTTAAGGCTGAGATCAACACCATTCAGAAGGAACTTACCTTGTTACAAACACATCCTGAATTCAGCAGCCTGGATGGTAAACTAAATAAAGGGATTTTTAAATACAGCTTACCTGTAAAATCCTTTTCTTGGAGTACATCACGGGACACAGAGCGGCATATTCATTACTATATGGGTTATATGGAGTACCTTCAGGTGTGGACACTGGGAATCTCAAACAGGAAGTCCCCTCCCTATATAACCGCCTCCCCTAGAGGGAGTCCCTCAGTTTTGTAGCAAGCAGTATGCCTCCCAAAAATGTTCCCCAAAAGAGGGGTGGGAGCTCTGTGTCCCGTGATGTACTCCAAGAAAAGGATTTTACAGGTAAGCTGTATTTAAAAATCCCTTTTTCTTTCTCGTACATCACGGGACACAGAGCGGCATATTCATTACTATATGGGATGTCCGAAAGCAATGCTTTAATGAGGGGAGGGAGACATCTTCTCAAAAGAGATTTAATTTAGAGGTATACTCAAATAATAATAATAAATCCAACTTAGTCAAGAAAAACTTTTTTTTTTTTTTTTTACACCCAAGGGTGCCCCTGATCCCGAGGATCTTAAACCGCAGCCTGTAGTACTGCCTGCCCAAAGGCTGAATCCGCATTCCTTCTCACGTCTAGTTGATAAAACCTTGTAAACGTGTGGACTGATGACCACGTCGCCGCCTTGCATATCTGAGCCATAGAGATCTGATGGTGTGCTGCCCAGGAGGCGCCCATGGCCCTGGTAGAATGGGCCTTTACCGACAAAGGAGGAGGCACCCTCTTCAAACCGTAGGCCTGAATGATTAATTGTCTAATCCATCTCGAGATGGTGGATTTTGCAGCTGCCTGCCCCTTCTTGGGGCCATCTGGTAGAACGAACAACACATCTGTTTTCCGGATCTTTTCTGTAGCTTTAAGATAGGCCTTCATGGCCCGGACAATATCCAAGGTATGCAGCAACCCCTCCTTTCTAGATGTGGGTTTCGGAAAGAAGGATGGAAGTACCAAATCCTGGTTCAAGTGAAAATTGGATATAACCTTTGGTAGAAAGGCAGGATGGGGCCGGAGAACTGCCCTGTCCTTATGTAGAATGAGATATGGTTCCTTATGTGATGATCCTTATTTATGTGATGACTCAGCAAGAAGGTAAAAAAAAACAAGGCCAATCGGAGGATAACCAGAAGAGAAAAAATAAAAAAAACACATAGCGTAATACTGTGTAGCAAATGTATTTAATGGCCGGTGTCCCCCAGACGATGCACGAGGCTGCGAAACATGTCTGGTACCCTATCTGATCAGCTCATATTTCTACTTATAATGTAAGTGTTTCCAACCTACATTAAATACATTTGCTATACAGTATTACGCTATGTGTTTTTTTCTTTTTTCTCTTCTGGTTATCCTCCGATAGGGCTGTCAGAAAGGCCCCGTGATTTTATTGAACAGCAGCTCTGCAAGTAGGAATGCTCGGAAAGTACACTGAGATGGGAAAAGAAAGCAAAACCTGTTATAGACCAAGCTAAAGGGAAAGTATAGTATATACTATATCTGTAGTAAGCACATATTTTTGTGTTTGTTGAGATTTGTAGATTACTAGAGGCAGATAATACACAAAACTGACTCTCCACTAAATAATGGTGCAAAGTTCAGCAGGGTACAATGTACAAAAAAGGAATATGGTGTCAGTGGGGAGAAGGGGGCGGTAACACGTTTTGGAGCATGTGCGGCTCCTTCGTCTGACAAAAGAGCTGCACATGCCTTGAAACGCGTTACCACCCCCTTCTCCCCACTGACTCCATCAGCCTTGTGTGTCCCGCAGTGATCCCGGAATACAGGCCTCACTGCTGCCTCCTCTCTCCAACGCATATGAGAACTCTTTACAGCTGCTGGATGGCTCTACACTCCTCTCTACCACCATGCTGAGGATGGACATATGCCGCAGATGAGGACTCCTGATTTTATCATGTCTTTTAACATTCAACGATCTTGTAAGTGCTTTTAACCCTTTGTGCACTTTATTAAATGTTGCATACTGCACTTAGAGGTGCCTTTCTTTTCCTTTTTATATCTTCAGAGTTCCTTCTCCTCTAACCAAAGTGCTGCCAAAAGTACTATATCAGTGTTTTTCAACTCCAGTCCTCAAGGCACACCAACAGGTCAAGTTTTCAGGATTTCCCCCAGATGAAATGGCTGTGGTGATTACTAAGGAAGTGAAACTGATCAAACCGATGAACACAGAACAGAAATGGGAATTCTTCAAAAAGACTCTTTGGAACCTCACTGCAAAGTATATTCCCATGGGCAATAAGTTTAAAAGGCTAAAGATAAAACCTATGTGGCTCACGGTCAAAGTTAAAAAAGCTATAAACAATAAGAAAATAGCTTTTAAAAAATATAAAAATGAAGGAACACTAGTGTCGTTTAAATGTTACAAATAATATAATAGAATATGTAAAAAGGAAATCAAGGATGCAAAAATTCAAAATGAACGACAGATTGCAAAAGATAGTAGGACAAACCCCAAAAAATTCTTTAAATATATTAATAGTAAAAAGGTCAAATCTGAGCATGTAGGCCCTTTACAAAATAATCTAGAGTGGGAGACTGAGGACATAGAGAAGGCAAATTTATTAAATGCTTTCTTCAGCTCTGTGTATACAATGGAGAATGGGGGAGCTCATGTCCATAATGGGGGTGGGAGTGACACAGCCCCAAATCCACAATGGCTCAAAAGTGATATGGTCCAGAAATATTTAGACAGAATAAAGTTGGATAAAGCACCTGGACCAGATGGCATCCACCCACGGATCCTAAAAGAATTGAGCTCTGAAATTTCAAAGCCACTGTATCTAATATTTAGGGACTCATTAATGACAGGAATAGTACCACAGGATTGGCATAAAGCCAATGTGGTGCCCATATTTAAAAAGGGAACAAAGTCTTCACCAAGTAACTATAGACCTGTTAGTTTAACTTCTATAGTTGGGAAGATACTGGAACGCTTAATAAAAGACCACATGGATGAGTTCTTGCTGGAAACAAACTATTTAAGCAGCAGACAGCATGGATTCATGAAAAACAGAAGTTGTCAGACAAACCTGATTTCCTTTTATGAAGAGGTAAGTAAAACCCTGGACAGAGGCGTGGCAGTGGACGTGGTATACTTGGATTTTGCAAAAGCGTTCGATACAGTTCCCCACACACGGCTCATGTGTAAAGTAAGGTCTACACAGGATTGGATATATCGGTTTGTAAATGGATAGAAAACTGGCTGAAAGACAGAATTCAGAGAGTTGTGGTTAATGATTCTTACTCTGAATGGTCCAAGGTTATCAGCGGTGTACCCCAAGGTTTGGTGTTGGGTCCCTTACTTTTCAATATATTTATCAATGATATTGGGTCTGAGATCCAAAGTAACATTTCTGTCTTTGCAGATGAGACCAAGCTATGCCGTGGAATAACGTCCTTGCAGGATGTCTCCAATTTACAATCCGACCTCAATGCTCTGTCTAAGTGGGCGACTAAGTGGCAGATGAGGTTTAATGTTGATAAATGTAAAGTTATGCACTTAGGGGCTAAGAATATGCATGCATCATACATGCTAGGGGGAGTTCAACTGGGGGGATCTGTAGTGGAGAAGGATCTGGGGGTTTTAGTTGATGATAAGCTCAATAATGGCATGCAATGCCAAGCTGCGGTTTCCAAAGCGAGCAAAGTCCTTTCTTGCGTTAAGAGAGGTATGGACTCCAGAGATAGAGATATCATTTTGCCCCTGTACAAATCATTAGTAAGACCTCATCTGGAATATGCAGTCCAGTTTTGGGCACCAGTTCTCAAAAAGGATATCGGAGAACTGGAGAAAGCTATGAGGAAAGATTAGAGGAACTGAATTTATTCACTCTTGAGAAGAGGAGAATAAGGGGGGATATGATCAACATGTACAAATACATAAGAGGTCCATATAGTGAACTTGGTGTTGAGTTATTCACTTTAAGGTCAACACTGAGGACAAGGGGGCACTCTTTACGTCTGGAGGAAAAGAGATTTCACCTCCAAATACGGAAAGGTTTCTTCACAGTAAGAGCTGTGAAAATGTGGAACAGACTCCCTCCAGAGGTGGTTCTGGCCAGCTCAGTAGATTGCTTTAAGAGAGGCCTGGATTCTTTCCTAAATGCACATAATATAAGTGAGTACTAAGTTGTGTAGGTAAAGTTGATCCGGGGTAAATCCGATTGCCTCTCGGGGGATGAGGAAGGAATTTTTTCCCCTCCTGTAGCAAATTGGATCATGCTCTGCTGGGGTTTTTTGCCTTCCTCTGGATCAACTGTGGGTATGGAGTTGGGTGTATGGGATTGTACTGTGTTTTATTTTGTTTGTTTATTTTTTTATTTTTTGGTTGAACTGGATGGACTTGTGTCTTTTTTCAACCTGACTAACTATGTAACTATGTAACTATGTAAATCACCTGTGCAAAATAATGGAAAGCCTGAAAACATGACCTGTTGGTGTGCCTTGAGGACTGGAGTTGAAAAACACTGTACTATATCATCCCTCTGACCAGCTATCCACCTCCACCAGAGCGCCCTTATCTGCTCTCTATTTTAGCATAAGTACAGATGGCTGAAAGGCCTCTCAAAACGGACACATAGACATCCTCCCTAGAGGCCAAGCGAGAAGGCACATCATACTTTGGGGCTCCCTTCTCAAGTCTGTGCCTGTTATGTGCCCACATGGATCTTCAGCCTCAGCACCTTTCTCTTTCTCTATACAGGTCCCCTGCTCTCCTTGCTGCTCGTTTTGAGCACCGCAGTCTCCTGCTGCCTGGGTTCTCATGTCCTCTCTCTCATCTGCCTTTCCTCCTTGAGTTGCTCCCAGGTTCGCCAAAGTCTGGTTGCCAATCCAGCAAATCCCCATCTTCCTCTCTTCTCCTCTTTGATTCCCCTTGTTTTACTTCCCAGTCCAGGGGTTGAGGACAGAAAATTATGTTTGGTATGGCCAAGAATGCTCAAGCTGTGTGGCTCTGAGTTAAAGGGGCTGCTAACCAGGGCTACACCATACACTGTTTTCAATACATAAATTGGTCAATGCTTAAGCCAGGTACACATCACAGTTTATTTATTTTTTTGCACAAAAAAAACCCTGACAGCTTCATTTGGAAGCCGCTAGACTAACCATGCAAGGTTAGTCCAGTGATCTCCCCTGCTGAGCTGTTGTGTTCTGGCAGGGAGACCTTCCTGATCCCCCAGGAGGCAATTGGATATTCCCTGGATCAACTCTCCCTGGTGTTACCTATAAATGTAAGTATCCAGTTATATTTTGTGCATAGGAATGCATCCAGATTTTTTTTTAAACAATATACTGAGCTGACCAGGACTACAATAGTTCCATATTTACAAGGCTTTTACCGTGAAGAAGCCTTTTCTGTATCTGGAGGTTAAACCTCTTTTATAGAAGTCGTAGAAAGCATCAGAAGGGTAACAAGTTTCCCCTATTGTCTTCACAGATAGAGATGTATGGAACAATACCAGGGTCTGGTTTAGCCATTGGGACTTAAATCCAGTAACTACCACAGATCTCTCCAGATATCTACACTGCAGTGATGACCTGTACATTAGGGGCTCCCCCCCCCCCCCACCATCTATGTGTTTGGCTCCCTAATCTGGCCCCAGTTGTGTGACAATAGCAAATGAAATATTCGCTATTGTCTTTTTTTTTAATCAAACAAAATGTTTTATTGAGTAAAGTTGCATACAGAAAATAAACAATTGCATGTGGGTACATAGAAATAACCAGTTTTCAGATTGACAACATCAACATAAGTATCTTATAGGTTTGCATGTGCAATACAATGAGCCATCTATTCCGGATCTATCCAGCGGCGTTTTGAGACAGCAGGTGGTTAGAGTCAAAATGAAAAGTACAAATAAAATTAAAATTAGGGCAGCAGGTGGGGTCAAAGAAGCTATAGCCCACTAGGAGGGCGAGGCTAGTCACAGGTTTCAGATTCGTTCAGCCATCGATCCCATATTTTATAGTATTTATCTGGGCAGGCCCTATTAATATACACACACTTCTTGTACGGTAGGGTCAAATTTATCTCCGCCCTCCATTCTGAAAAAGTGGGGGGGGAGCCGTCTCATCCATTTACGGGCTATGACCTTTCTAACCGAGAATAGTGTCTCATGCAGAAAAATTTTGGTGTATTTATCTATGTCCGTAGGAAAAATTCCCACCAAGCACTGTCTGGGGTCAAGAGTAACCGGGGTGCCCATTGTGTCACGGAGAAATGTTATGATCTGTTTCCAAAGATCCTGGATTTTAGGGCAGGCCCAAATAAGGTGAAAAAAAATTCCCGTCTCTTGGGCACACATTGCACAGAGGGTAGATTGGGTGCGCTTGTACCTAGCTACACGGATTGGGGTCAGATATGCTCTATGAGTGATGTATATCTGGGTCAGCCTATCTGACAGTCTGGGGGACACTGCGTTGCAGGTCTCAAGAGCTTCCTCCCATTCCTCGTCGTCAAGGATTCCCAAAATATTCGCTATTGTCACACTGATTTCCCTCCCAGACAATCAGGAACCGGGTGTCGCCTGTAATGCCGAGGAGGAGAGCAGGGAAAGGGGAAGCCACTGTCCATTGCCCAGGTGAAGTGCTGCCCTTCATAGACAGGATATGTGCCAGTGCTCCTGATGACCCAACTGACTGGACCAGGGGTGAGGGGGTAGCTGTGGCCCCCTCAAAAAAAAATCACCACCAGTGGCAAAGCTAGACATTGTTTTACCCAGGGAAAAGACTTAGTATATCCCTGGGAAGAGTGTGCCTCCCTTACTGAAATGTAGCGGCTGTTAAATCTGACAGCTTCTTTCCCCTTCCTGCCTCTTCACCTCTGTGCTTGCAGTGAGAACTCTGCATGGGGGACACTGGGGGGAGGGGCGGGCATCTTTCCCTGCCAGAGAGCATCATAAAGGGTATGAGAAAATGAAAAGTTGCTAAAGTGAATATATGCACTGTGAATGTGCTTTTATATTTATTGGTAATGTAAACATTAGTATATACAGATTTATTATTATAAACTATATAAACCCAACTAAAAAATATCTACATGTTCAGATTACCAATAAATAAATATAAAAGCACATTCGCAGTGGATATGGTCACTTTAGCAACTTTCCATTTCTTCATACACGTTATGATGATAGTATAATATCTCTAAGAGCAACCTAATGTCCCAGTGACTACTCATGGATATCTGAAACTTAATGTTGCACTAAGTGCTTCAGACAGCAGCCACCGCCATGGGCGTCCGCTGAAATATTTTCAGGGGAGGGCGCTTCAGCAGCAGTGATACACAGTCACATTTAACCCTTTCTTCAAATGCTAGCGGGGGTTAAAAGCGCCCTGCTAGCGACCGAATACCGCAGCTAAAACGATTGTAAGGCGCCGCTTTTTAGCGCCACTTTACTGATAGTATGGCCAGCTGGCAGTGTGAAATAGCTCTTGAGATAATTCAGTTTCACTCCATGCCCATATAAATATAGCCTAGAGAATGTACAGACCCCCCTTCAGCACTGACCCCTCCATTCAGCACAGATGGACCCCCACTTCAGCACAGACCGCCCATTCTGCATAAACCCCTCCATTTAGCACAGATGGACCCCCCCTTCAGCACAGACCCCCCCATTCCGCACAGACCCCCCTTGAGTACAGATGGACCTCCTTTAAGCACAGACCCCCCTTCAGCACAGATGAACCCGCCCATCAGCACATACTCCCCCTTCAGTACAGACCCCCCTTCAGATGGACCCCCCATTTAGCACAAACCCCCCCTTCAGCACCGATGGACCCCCCTCCTCCTATCCCATTCAGTACCTCAGGTCACCCATGAGCGCTGCACAGGCACAGCAGGTTCCCTCCCCCTGTGTACACATAAACACTGGAGGGGGAGGCAGCTTCACTCTGTTTGCTGTGCCTGTATGACATCCGGCCGGAACCGCTCAGACAGCCGCGGCCGCAAAACTCTTCAACACCTTCTCGATTTTCCAGGGGGGTTAATTGCCCCCCCTTGCCCTATGGAGCGGACGCCCATGGCCACCGTGGCTCGTCCTTCCATGCAGGCAGCCTGTGCCTCTCTATCGCTCCCACAGCTGAGCTGACAGTAGTGATGTCGCTGTCACTACTTCTGGCAGTGGGCGGCGCCCCTCTCAGTGCGGTGCCAAAGGCAGATTTCCCCCGGCAAGTTTGGGCCCTGACTGTTACACTATCCTTCAATAGTACAAAGCGTGCAATTTATGAGATGCAGTTTACTACTATGATCAATGCTGTTCCTAAATAAAGCCCCACAGGTTCTACAGTAGAGAACAACGTCCGCGGGTGCACAATACCTTACATCCTATATATTATCCAACATCCTGGTACAGTTTGTCCCTGAACAGCGTACAGACCCTGGAGGCCAATCACACCTGCCATAGGTAATGTATGAGCAAACAAAGAAAATAGTAGTCAGGTTTTGGATGACTATTCATATTTTGCTGGTAGTTCGACAGTCACTTCCCCAAAGGTATTATATCTCATTTCCTATCCTGTTCTCCTAGCTTGTACCTATAATTAACCCTAATTATGAATGTATTTACTAGCTGGAACAACACCAAATATGATAAAGAAAAAGCTTATGTAGAATGTAGATAGGAGAATAGTGACATCTAGTGGTAAAATGTTAAAATTAGTTCTGTGAATTATATCCTTCAAAGCTGAAGTTTAGATATAAAACCTTGGTGTAGCACACATAGGGGTTAATTCTCTAAGAGCTAAATATCGACTGGAAAAATTCATTCAAATAACGCATGCGTAAACATTAGTGCAAATGTTCAATTCACTAGGAATTTGAAGGTAAATAGCTCATGCAGTAAAATATTAGTAATGGGGCATGTGGCCTGGTATGGTTCATGATGGGGGAGGGTGGGGGGTCTTGCTCACCCCCCCTTTCCTAGCCTGCCAGGCTGCATGCTCAGATAAGGTTCTGGTATGGATTCTGTGGGAGACCCCATACCATTTTTTTTAAATGTTGGTGTGGGGGGCCCACACTGTTTTTTTTTTTTATTATTATTTTATTTTTAGAGAATTTTTAATTGCTGGCATGTTTTTATTTTTTACATTCAGCTAGAGCTGCACGATTCTGGCTAAAATGAGAATCATGAATTTTTTTTGCTTAGAATAAAGATCACGATTCTCTCATGATTTTAGACGTAACATCATCTTTCACATTATACAAAAAAAATGGGCAAACTTTACTGTTTATTTTTTTTAAATTCATTAAAGTGGGTTTGAAAGACCACTGCGCAAATACAGTGTGACATAAAACATTGCAACAACAGCCTTTTTATTCTCTAGGGTCTCTGCTAAATATATATATATATATATATATATATATATATATATATATATATATATATATATATATATATAAAATATAAATATATATAATGTGGATTCCAAGTAATTTTCAAGCAAAAAATACTGATTTTAACTTGTAAGCAACAAGTGTCAGAAAAAGGTATAGGGCCAGATTCAGGTAGGGCGGCGTATCGTTAGGCGGGCGTAGCGTATATTTGATACGCTACACCCGCACGATTCACAAAGCACTTGCTCCCTAAGTAACGGAGGGAGTACCGTAGCGTAGATGGGCCGGCGTAAGCCCGCCTAATTCAAAGTAGGTGGAAGGTGGGCGTGATACATGTTAATGAACCGTGACCCCATGTAAATGAGGTGCCGAACGAACGGCGCATGCGCTGTTCGTGGACTATCCCAGTGCGCATGCTAAGAATCACGTCGCATAGAATGCCTAAGATACACGTCGAAAGTAACTTACGCACAGCCCCATTTACATACGACTTACGTAAACGACGTAAAATTCAACGGCTGTTCCGATGTCCATACCTTAACATGGGCTGCACCATCTTTTTGGTGGTTTATCTTTACGCCGGAAAAATGCCTTACGTCAACGGCGTAGATTACTGCGTCAGGCGTACATACGTTCGTGAATCGGCGTATCTTGCTCATTTGCATATTTTTATTGGGAACGTCAAATGCGTCCAGCGTAACTATGCGCCCATGATACGCCGACGTAGGCAAGTTACGTCGGACGACTGAAGCCATGTTTTTCGGCATATCTTGCTTTGAGAATCGGCGCAAAGATGCGACGGCGCACATTTGTACTTACGTCGGCGTATCTCGCTGGTGTAAACCTTTCTGAATCTGGCCCTTAGTCTTTAAGTGGTTAAACTGACCTCTTTTTCAGACCGAAGTTCATTCCTTTGATCTAAAAGAAAAGTTAATTACTTTGATCTAAAAGAACTAAAATGTTACAATGTTTCTCTCTTATCTCCACCTAAGGATGTTGTGATGAAATTTGGCAGGCTGCCTGGATTTTTTTATTTTTTAGAAGTGAGCCGAGAACTCTCTGCACTTGTCACTAAGAATCGGGAAAAAGCTATTTTAAGATTGTGAGGAGAGTTGAATTGCGATCTTGATTCTTTAACGATTAATCGTGCTGCTGTACTTTCAGCTGTCATTGGGAGCTGATGAGTCATTAGGTCGTTGTTAAGGACATGGTGGCTGGCATCCTGGCCTGCTCCTTAGCAACCCACTATTGGGGGGGGGGGGGCACCACGCTGCATCTGAGCAACACTGAGCAACTGAGCTCTATCTACTGGCACATTTTTCATTTTGCTTTAAATACTGCATAATCGTTTTTTTTTTCTTTTCTTGTGAAATTGACCGTTTTATCGCATGTAATAATTTATGCAAATAAGTCATGTGACTGTGTTATCGCATGTGGTAATCTTTAGTGAATTGACCCCATAATTTGTAATTTAGTCTGTTCATGTTCCATAAGCTTTTCTCAGGATCAGGGGTGATCAAGGATGATACAAAAGAACACAAATTATAGAGGGTGCAGATGTGGTCTAAAAAGCACATGTGATATTAAACCCTCCGTTGTTAAGCACTTTCAGCAGCTAATTTAATAATTTGCAGAGTATGCAGCTTCTTCATCCTTGCCTATGCTCCAGTTTAAGCTGTCCCTGGTTTATTGTCTCCTTTCTCTTGCAGCATCCTATGGAGTCACCCTTACAGGGGCTAGCAATGTGTCTCCCTATGCCACGTGCATCAATAGAACCACACAGCCCCATGGTAGGATTGTAAGGCACTTACGTTCTCCAAGCTAACAGACTGATTTATGACTGCACTGTCCACTGTTAACTCCAGGGCCGGACTTACCATTGGGCTTGACTGGGCTCAAGCCCATGGGCCCCTTACAATAGGGGGCCCCTCTAAAAAAAAAAGGGGTCCGGAGGTCCCCAGGGCCCCAGACAGCAACCCTTCCTTTTTTTATTTATTTTCATGTGGCAACCCCCCTTTTTTATTTTTTTATAAATGTTTATTTTTTTATTTTTGTTTATATTTTTTTATTTTTTATTAAAAGGCCCAGAGGTCCCCAGGGCCCCCGGATGGCAACCTCCCCTTTTTATGTATTTAAAAAAAAAAAATTAGGGGTCTGGAGGTCCCCATGGGCCCGGAGGCCCCCCCAGGGCCCCGGACAGCAACCCCCACTTTTTGTATTTATTTTTTTATTAAAAAAATATGTTTATATATATATATATATATATATAGAGCTGCACGATTCTGGCCAAAATGAGAATCACAATTTTTTTGCCTAGAATGAAGATCACGGTTCTCTCATGATTCTCACGGCGTAAAATCTTTTACATTTATACAAAAAAAAAATGGGCTAACTTTACTGCCTAGTTTTTTTTTTTTTATTCATTAAAGTATTTTTTTTCCAAAAAAATGCATTTAAAAAGACTGCTGCGCAAATACAGTGCAACATAAAATATTGCAACAACCGCCATTTTATTCTCTAGGCCAAGGTCTTTACTAAAAAAATATATAATCTTTGGGGGTTCTAAGTAATTTTCTAGCAAAAAAAATAATGAGCTGTCAGAAAAAGGTTTGGTGTTTAAGTGGTTAAAAATTCCTAATTTACATACAGAAGAAGTTAATTCCTTTGAAGAGATACAATGTTTAGACTTAACTTTCCACTGATAAAGAATGTTTCCAAAACTTGGCAGATTGCCCAGACTGACTTTTGGCTGAGAGCAGACAGGAAATTCTTTGCATACCAAAGTGCAGAGAGAAAATTCTTTTCATGTGAAAGATCGTGAAACCCTGTATCAAGAATCGCAACGGGAAAAATATTGCAATAACGATTCTTCACTATTAATCGTGCAGCTCTAATATATATATATATATTTATTATTATTATTATTATTAAAGGGCCCAGAGGTCTCCAGGGCCCCCGGATGACAACCCCCCTTTTTCTTATAAAAATATTTACATTTTCTTTATATTTTTTTTATAAATGTTTATTTTTTTTGTTTTTTCTTTTTTTATTAAAGGGCCCAGAGGTTTCTTTTTTCTTTTTTTTATTAAAGGGCCCAGAGATCCCCAGGGCCCCAGATGGCTACCCCCCCTTTTTATATATATATATATTTATTATTTCTTTATGAGAGTCACCCCCCCGCTCAACAACTTTAATGCGCACCCCCGCTCAACAACTTCAATTCCCCCCCCCGCTCAACAACTTTAATGCGCCCCCCCCCCGCTCCTCAACAACCAACCATGATCCCCCCTCGCTCCAGGGGGCCCCTTCAACACTCAAGCCGCCCAGGGGCCCCCACCACCCTAAGTCCTGCCCTGGTTAACTCTTTCCTGTAAAGACTGGAAGTTCAGGAAAGTAGCACTAACATTGAAAGTTAAAAATTGAAAGTGCTGGGGTAATAGTGTTAAGAAATAGTTTACTAGGTAATGTTTATTTTATTGTGCTCAATGCGTTAAGCTAACAAAAAAAAAAAAAACTGTATCTCACTTAAAGTAAGGTATGGACCATTGGGCAGTTCACAAAGTCACCCAGGGATTTGGTAATACCATAGCTGTTGGGCTTGTGTGTGGAAATTCAAAGCAGCAAAAGTTACTTAGTCACTGTTTTTCCTAATTTGATATCTCATTAAAAAACACAAACTTATCTTATTCATTGATCTCCCCCTACTGGCTCATCAGGGGATGTTTTAGCTTTTCTTTTGTATATACAGTGGGTATAAAAAAGAATTGCCCTCAATCAATTTTTTTTGCTTTGCAGCCTGAAATGCAGACACAATTTTTATTTTATCCAGCTGTATTTACTCTTATAAGATATATGTGACAGACTCACCCGGGACATCACCGGACCCTCTTATGTCTAAAATCATCCTATGTCCACTAGGGGCATAGGATGACTAAGAAATTATATCTTGGACTACTTGAGATGGGATTATTATGTAATTATTATCCACAATATATTCCAGGATATTTGTAGGACTATTTAATGTTTGTTGATTCTGAACTCAAAGGGTTAACTCTAGAGTGACTTATTCATAGATGCTAATGCCGTCATCTCCATCCATCTGTCTGTTCTCTGTGCTAATTGACCCTTCTATTGAGTGTGTGAAGATGCCCTGTGTTTACACTTAAGATAATGTGTATTGTATAGCAGGTGAATGCAGAGACAGGACATCTAGTCACCTCGTCTGGGTAAATGATTAGTTAATTAGGTCATGTTAATTTATGTTCTGGTTTCCTCTTTAAACTGTATATAAGGCTGTAATCTTGGTTCTAATAAACACTCCATACTTAGCACACAGACAAGTCTCGTCTCGTTGTGTGTTGAGGGCAGCTGGAATATCTGATATCTATATCCAGACTGATGGGAAGCGGTATATGACGGAAGCATTCGGTTAGAGTGTGGGACGTTCCGTTACATTGGTGGCTAGCAGCAGGATGCTTCCTGCAGTCGGGAACATCCAACATCCACCTGGATCCAAGGTCTGGATAGCAGGAGAGGAGAGGTACAGATACCAGCCGCCATGAGAGAGAAATTCGGAAGGAGGTTGCGAGAGAAGCAGATACAGCACAGAGGACCAGTATCAGAGCAGGTCCTGCTGGGATGGTCGGATTCTGTATGCTGCGAACTCTGGAAGGAAACGCTAGCCCGTGAGCAGCGACACCAGGGAAAAGTTCTCCCCTCCAACCAAAAAAGGTACTGGTCGCAGTATGGATTGCGGGTGCTGTTGTTGGAAGAAAAACCGCACAAGGAACAGATAGCTGAATTAAGCAGGCTGGTCTGGGCAGAGATGAGGCTGGATGAGAGCTACAGAGCCCTTCGGTGGTATGTATCCCAAGCATGTCCCTGGATAGCGGATGGCTTTAGCTACGGCGGCCTGGGACTGTTGTATGGGAAGCTGACAGGGGACTCTAACTTTGGGAGTGATTTGGAGTGGCGGTTGGACAAAATCATGGATTTCAGAGAAGGGCTACTGAACGTCTCGGAAGTGCACTGGGCACTGGAAGATTTGCAGTTTCTGGCCGTTCAGGAATGGGAGCTGGAGATCGCCTACAGACGGCTGCTAGACTCTGCTCAGAGCCAGGGCTGGGCTCCCTTTGCCTGGGACTATCAGGAAATACCAGTGGACAACGTTAAAATCCTGGCTGAAGAGTCGGCATTGTGGCAGAGTAACAGTGTGCTTTGCCAACCTACCCCCGCAGCTATGGACGCAGAGGTCTAATAGCAGATGCAGCAAGTGCTGACTGACCTTGATGATCCTGTTTCTGCATGGGATGATCTAGGATAGAAAAATGTGCCTGTCCAGCAGTATGCCAGAGAATCGGCAGTGGAAAATCTGGATATTGCCATTCCCAAAGCTGAAGTGCTGACCGCAGGGCAGAGCTCTGCTAACCTCTGCTCAGTACCTATAGCATCTTCTGGGTTCCATGGACAGGAGATAGTGAACCTCTACCCCAGACACCAGTTGCAGAGACAGGGGATTTGATAGACTTTTCTGCTGAGGAAGAACAACCTGAGGAGCCTCCAGCAGAAGAGCTGGTATCAGGGCCAAACTTCACTGTGCTCTGTCCAGCACCAAGGGCAGTATCTGTGGAGTTGCAAAGAAACTTCCCCAGCTGAAGCGCTGGTCACCGGACAGAGGGTTCAAGACCTCTGCCTCACCCCTGTGGCAGTTCCGGAGGCTCAGGGTGAGAAGGTGGCGATCACTTTCCAGCAGCAGATACAGGGGGAGAAGGGAGAGGAGGTGTTCATCGTCCCTCCCCAACAGTTGGCCAGGGTGGAGAACGTGGTCTTTCCTCCCCAGCAAAGATCCGTGCATCTGGGAGACAGTACCACAGACATGTTGTCCCAGCAGCCAGATAAGGGAACGGGAAAGGAAGCAGCCAGCTCACCTCCCCAATGGCAGCTAAACAGTTTGGGTGTGGAGGAATTCAGCCTCCTTCCCTAGCCTAGCACATACAGTGTCTCTACAGTTTCAGGAAGCTGGGGCGGTCAGCCCCTTCTGCCCAGCAGCAGACCAAGCCCCAGAATGTTAAAAACCACCCAGCTGAAGCACTGGCAGCCGGACAGAGAGTCAATGGCCTCTGCCCCACACCTACTGGTGTCAACTACTCCTTGCAGCCAAGATTGGAGGTCATGCGGAGAGACTATGTGAGTTCACTTTGTCCGACTAAAGCATGTCCAGACCAGGTGGAGGTCTGGGACCTTGTTAGTCGACTTTTGATGGGGGAGAAATGTGACAGACTCACCCGGGACATCACCGGACCCTCTTATGTCTAAAATCATGTCCACTAGGGGTTTAGGATGACTAAGAAATGATATATTGGACTACTTGAGATGGGATTATTATGTAATTATTATCCACAATATATTCCAGGATATCTGTAGGACTATTTAATGTTTGTTGATTCTGAATTCAAAGGGTTCATTCTAGAGTGACTCATTCATAGATGCTAATGCTGTCACCTCCAGCCATCTGTCTGTTCTCTGTGCTAATTGACCCTTCTATTGTGTGTGAAGATGCCCTGTGTTTACACTTAAGATAATGTGTATTGTATAGCAGGTAAATGCAGAGACAGAACGTCTAGTCACCTCGTCTGGGTAAATGATTAGTTAATTAGGTCATGTTAATTTATGTTCTGGTTTCCTCTTTAAACTGTATATAAGGCTGTATTCTTGGTTCTAATAAACACTCCATACTTGGCACACAGACAAGTCTCGTCTTGTTGTGTGTTGAGGGCAGCTGGAATATCTGATATCTATATCCAGACTGATGGGAAGCGGTATATGACGGAAGCACTCGGTTGGAGTGTGGGACGTTCCGTTAAGATATAAGATATACTGTATTTTTCGGACCATAAGGCGCACCGGGTTATAAGGCGCAATATCATTGATCGACTGCTAACTGGTTTATTTTCATACATAATGCGCAGCGGGTTAAAAGGCGCACGCATTAAATGAAACAAAACTCTGAGGCGCCGTACACACGGCAGAGAACCTCGACGGGCAGAACACATCGTTCCGCCCGTCGAGGTTCTCTCCCGGCCGTCGAAATCGGCGACCCGCCCGTCGGGAATGGCAACCAGCCATTCTTCCAGGCGGGCCGTCGAGGAAATAGAGAGCGTGCTCTCTATTTCGGCTCGACGGGCTTCCCGACGGGAAGCTCGCCGAGACCGTACACATGGCCGAGGTCCTCGCTGGAATGTGCATTCCAGCGAGGTTCTCGCTGGTTTTCAGCGAGAACCTCGGCCGTGTGTACGGCGCCTTATAAGTCAAACTTTATTCAACTCTATTCAACTTCATTGTTCAGTGTTACACACATAAAATACAAAACAATACACTGACTTTTTTAGATTATTCCTCTACCACAAATCCATCAAATTCTTCATCTTCACTGTCTGAGTGTAACAGTTGGGCGATTTCGGCATTAAAGAAGCATGCCCGGATCCCTCTCATCATTATCATCATTATCAGAGTCATGCCCCGTACACACGATCACTTTATGTGATGAAAAAAAACAACGTTTTCTGTGAAGTAAAAAACGACGTTTTTGAAACGTCACTTTTCAAAGACGATGTTGCCTACACACCATCGTTTTTTCACAAAAAACGAGGTTACATTCACCACTCTTTTCCATTGAAGCTCGCTTCATAACTTGCTTCTGGGCATGCGCGGGTTGAAAAACGTTGTTTTAAACAACGTTTTTTTGCTACACACGGTGACTTTTTGTGAAACAAAAAACAACGTTTTGAAAAACGACACATAAAATTGAAGCATGCTTCAATTTTTTTTTGTCGTTTTTTACAAGACATAAAACGACGTTTTCCCCTACACACGGTCAATGAAATTGACGTTTTTAAAAACGTAATTTTTTTTCATCACATAAAGTGATCGTGTGTACACGGCATCAGTCGCGTTGCTGTTACTTAGCTGTTCAGTGATGATGCCGGCCTTCCTGAAAGCTCGGATGACATTGGAGACTGATACCTTCGCCCAGGCATCCACGATTCACTGGCAGATAGTGGCGTAACTTGTTCTTTGGTTAATTCACCCGGAATGATGGCAAGCACTGAATTTGTTTTCTTCACTTGGGCTTTGACAGTATTGGTCAGATGGGCTTGCATGGAGTCACAGATCAATAGGGACGGAGATCTGTGGAAAAAGCCAAACGGTCTCTTGACGTAAACCTCTCTCAGCCAGTCACTCATCTTCTCCTCGTCCATCCAGCCCTTTGGGTTAGCCTTTAAAATGACGCCAACCGGAAACTTTAATTTTGGCAAAGTCTTTCTCTTGAAAATTACCATGGGTGGTAGTTTTTGGCCATTAGCCTGGCAACCGAGAACTACAGTGAAGGATGACTTCTCGTTTCCTGTAGTGCGTATAGATACCGTACTGGTCCCCGTTTTCTCAACAATACGGTTTACGGGGATATCAAAGGTTAGGGGGGCCTCGTCCATGTTGGTTCTGGCTGGATCTTCTTTTCATTGATCTTGTTCTTACAGTAGGTGCGGAAAATGGCCAGCTTTTCTTCGTAATCCTTTGGCAGTTGCTGTGACATAGTAGTTCTTGTGCTGATGGAGAGATTACGCCTTTTCATAAAAGGGAAGCACCAAGAGGGACCTCCTCGGAAGTCGTTGATCTCCATGTCGCGTGCTATCGTTGTTGCTTTGAGTCGAAAAGGAACCGTAGAGACGCTTCTACCTGCGGTTCTCTGTTCAATAACCCACTGTTCAATTTTGTCCTCCAACTGTGGCCATCTCGCTTTGTTCCCTCGGAAACTCAGTTTGGTCTTCTTTACCTGGCGCAGAGCACCTTCTTGCTTCCTCCACTTCCGTACCATTGATTCATTAATGTTGAATTCTCTCCTAGCTGCTCTATTTCCATGTTGTACTGCGTGACTGATAGCGTTGCGTTTGAAATCCGCTTCGTAAGCATGTCTCTTAACAGGAGCCATTTTTGGGGCAGCGGGTATAGAAAATTAATAGGGCTGTTACTGATCAAAAATTTTGTGTTTGATTAATCGTTTTTATTTTTAATCGATTAACCGACTAATTTTGATTAATTATAACTAGGGCTGTGCAAATTAACTTTTAATTGATCGATTAATCTTTAATTTTTTTGATCGATCAAAATCTTTTTGATCGATTAAAATTCTCACCTCTTCTCCGGCTTCTGGGCCTTCAGGGAGTACCATTCGGAGATCCGGTGACATCACGGACACCGGCAGGGCTTGCCGTGTCCATCTGAAGGGCTCCTTTGCTGTGCCTTCATATCTGCATGCCGGCGGGACCTTACTATCTGCCACACGCAAGGGCCGTTACACTTCCCTCTATTACTTCCCTCTATCAACCTGGGATTCTACAACCATCCACTAGGAGTTGTGATAGTTCCCTTCATGGGACAGCTACATGCCGACGGACTGATGTTAACCTCTCCTCATCTGGATTTAGCAGTGGTATCGTTGTACACATTTTTATACCAGTATCATACTTAGCTACATGTTTTTATGACTGCTTTTGGTACCATTTGGTATTACTCGCACCATTTTTAGTTTATGTAGCTACATCGGTTTTATCTCCAGTGCAATATTTATTTGGTCACCTACTTGAAGACTATAACAGTTTTAATGCAATTCCCATCGAGCGCTGCCTTTGTGTGTTTTTTGTATCCTGCTATCCATTTTTCCAGTGGTTGGTAGCTGCACTGGGAATCATCCTGCAAGGAGATCAGCTAAAAGTAGTTGGATCTGTATGTGCGTTATAATTAATCGAAATTAGTCGATTAATCGATTAAAAAAACAAACGATTAATCGAACACAAAAATTTTGATCAGTAACAGCCCTAATTATAACGCATATACAGATCCAACTACTTTTCGCTGATCTCCTTGCAGGCTGATTCTCAGTGCAGCTACCAACCACTGGATAATGGATAGCAGGATACAAAAAACACACAAAGGCAGCGCTCAATGGGAAGAGCATTAAAACTTTTATAGTCTTCAAATAGGTAAACAAATAAATATTGCACTGGAGATAAAATCGATGTAGCTACATAAAAATGGTGCAAGTAATACCAAACGGTACCAAAAGCAGTCATAAAAACATGTAGCTAAGTATGATACTGTTGGCATGTAGATGTCCCGTGAAGGGAACTATCACAACTCCCAGTGGATGGCTGTAGAATCCCAGGTTGATAGAGGGAAGTGATAGAGGGAAGTGATAGAGGGAAGTGTAACAGCCCTTGCGTGTACCAGATAGTAATGTCCCACCGTCATGCAGATATGAAGGCACGTCACTGGATCTCCGACGGAACTCCCTGAAGGCCCAGAAGCCGGCGGAGAGGTGAGTACCAATCAAAAGAATTTTAATCGATCAAAAAGATTTTGATCGATCAAAAAAATCAAAGATTAATCGATTAATTAAAAGTTAATTTGCACAGCCCTAAAAATTAATGAATGAATGCACACACCTCTTAACTACGATGGCCGTAATGCTCAATCCAAGCAGTGTAGCTTTGTAGCTTACCAAGGCCGTGCTAAAATATGTTGACAGATTGACAGATTTTTGAGCGTCGTGTACCACATAAAATCAGTTCTAGGACAGAAAGCACAACCATACATTAGGCGCACCATATTATAAGGTGCACTGTAAATTTTTGAGAAAATGAAAGGATTTTAAGTGCTCCTTATGGTCCGAAAAATACAGTACTTTATTGTCATTGTATGTATACTGTACAACAAAATGCATCATGATACTATTTACAACTGCACAGTGGAGTAGCATAGGGGGTGCAGGGGAGGGCTGTGGAACCAGGTGCATCCAGTGCCAGTGTCACTCCATCCTATGGATGCTGTCACTCGCTGCGCTTCAGGCTCCATGTTGCAGCTCACGGATAGGCAGCGGCTGCCTAGTGATTGGACGAGCGGGTGTCATGTGCGGTGGCAGGGGCTGGGTTGCTCTAGTAGTCCCGCCTCTGCCTCGCTGTCATCTTCTCCTCCACACCAGACTGGATTGTGGCAGCCAGTCTGGGACTAGCGCGGCACCGCTTGCTCAACCCCACAGGGCAGCACATGTGATAAAATGACATCTCCGGGGATCTTCTATCCTGACCAAGTGAACTGTGGTATGTGACACAGATGTACAGTACAGTCACACAGTGTAAACTACTACACACATACACAGAGCATCACCATCTCCCCCAATGTCCCTCCTGTCCCCAATGTTCCTCCTGTCCCCCCAATGTCCCTCCTGTCCCCCAATGTTCCTCCTGTCCCCCAATGTTCCTCCTGTCCCCCCAATGTTCCTCCTGTCACCCAATATTCCTCCTGTCCCCCCAATGTCCCTCCTGTGCCCCATTGTTCCTCCTGCCCCCACTTATTCTCAATGTTCCTCCTGTCCCCCCAATGTTCCTCCTGTCCCCCCAATGTCCCTCCTGTCCCCCCAATGTTCCTTCTGCCCCCACTTATACACAATGTCCCTCCTGTCCCCCCAATTATCCCCAATATTACTCCTGTCCCCCCAATTATCCCAAATGTCCCTCCTGGCCCCCTATTATTTCTCCTGTCCCCCCACTTATGCCCAATGTCCCTCCTGTCCCACCATTGTTCCTCCTGTCCCCCAATGTTCCTCCTGCCACCCCAATTATCTGCAATGTCCCTCCTGTCCCTCCAATGTCCCTCCTGCCCCCCAATAACCCGCAATGTCCCTCCTGGCCCTCTAATGTTCCTTCTGGCCCCCACGTATCTCAAATGTTCCTCCTGTCCCCCCACTTATCCCCAATGTCCCTCCTGTCCCCCCAATGTTCCTTCTGCCCCCACTTATACCCAATGTCCCTCCTGTCCCCCCAATTATCCCCAATATTCCTCCTGTCCCCCCAATTATCCCAAATGTCCCTCCTGGCCCCCTATTATTTCTCCTGTCCCCCCCAATTATGCCCAATGTCCCTCCTGTCCCACCATTGTTCCTCCTGTCCCCCAATGTTCCTCCTGCCACCCCAATTATCTGCAATGTCCCTCCTGTCCCCCCAGTGCTCCTCCTGTCCCCCACTTATACTCAAAGTCCCTCTTGTGCCCCCAATAATCCCCAATGTTTCTCCTGTCCCTTCAATGTCCCTCCTGCCCCCCAATAACCCACAATGTCCCTCCTGGCCCCCTAATGTTCCTTCTGCCCCCCACGTATCCCAAATGTTCCTCCTGTCCCCCCACTTATCCCTAATGTCCCTCCTATCCCCCAATGTTCCTCCTGTCCCTCAAAGTTCCTCCTTCCCCCCACTTATCCTCAATGTTCCTCCTGGCATCCCACTTATCCCCAATGTCCCTCCTGTCCCCCCAATGCTCCTTCTGTCCCCCCACTTATACCCAATGTCTCTACTGTCCCCCCAATTATCCCCAATGTTCGTCCTGTCCCTCCAATATCCCTCCTGTCCCCCTAATAACCCCCAATGTTCCCCCACTTATACCAAATGTTCCTCCTGTCTCCCCCACTTATCCCCAATGTTGCTCCTGTCTTCTCAACGTTCTTCCTGTCCCCCCACTTATTCCCAATGTCCCTCCTACCCCCACAATGTTCCTCCTGTCCTTCAAAATTCATCCTGCCCCCCCAGTTATCCTCAATGTCCCTCCTGTCCTATTAATGTTTCTCATGTCCCCCCAATATTCCTCCTGTCCTCCCACTTATCCCCAATGTTCCTCATGTCATCCCAATTTTCCTTCTGCCCCCCCCCAACTTATCCCCATTATCCCACTAATGCTAAATGTCCACCCTCTCCTCCCACTTATCCCCAATGCCTCTCCTTTACTCTCACTTATCCCAAATGTTCCTCCCCCCACTTATCCCCACTGTCCCACCACTTATTCCAAACATCCCCCCACTTATATCATCCTCCCATGTATCCCTAATATCCCCCACCTATCCCAAGGTGTTCCCCTCTCCCCCCACTTATCCCAAACATCCCCCCACTCCACACCAATGTTCCAACTCTCCCCCAAGTTAGAAATGAGCACATTGCCTACCCCCCAATTTAACACCAATGCCCCATTAACTTGGCACCAATATCAATGCCTATACCCCCTCTATGCACTAATGCCCCCTATACCCACCTAACATTGCACTCCTACTGTAGCAGCCCCTCTCTCTGATACTTTGTAGGTGGGGAAGAGAGGATTTGGGGGGTAAGTGAAGAGCTCTTACTGGAAGGAGGTTGTAAACTGCCCTGTGAGACATGCATTCTTGAGCCCTACCATCTGTACATGGCACACTCATGAACTCTGCGTTGCACTCTATGCAGTGCACTTCTGAACTCTGCTCACTCTGTGTAGCTCACTTCTGAACTCTGTGCACTCTTGAGCTCCTCACTCTGTATATAGTGCACTCCTGAACCCTGCACTCTGTACCTAGCGCTCTCCTGAACTTTGCACTCTGTACGTAGTAGAACCTTAATCCTTTCTCTTTGTGTATAGCACACTCCTAATATTTTCACTCTGTACGTAGCGCACCTCTGAAGTCTGCACGGTGTACGCAGTACACTCTTTAGATCTTCACTCTGTATGAAGTGAACTCTAAACTCTGTACTCTCCTAAACTTTACACTCTGTACTTAGGGTACTCCTGATCTTTGCACTCTGTACGCAGTACACTCATGAACTCTACACTAGTATTTAACAATACCCCATTAAGACTCTCCCACTGTTAGTCCATGGTGGTGTGGTTAAGGGCCTGCACTGATTCTCTGAGAAAAAGTGCCCTGCCTATAGTATGTCTGCAGTCTCTGACTATTTCCTGTAGTGTGTCTGCAGTCTCTGAATGTCTCCTGTACTATGTTACTATGTCTGCAGTTTTGACCATCTCATGTACTATGTCTGCAGTCTCTGACCATCTCATTTAGTGTGTCTGCAGCCTCTGACCATCTCCTGTTGTCAGGCCCGTCGCAACAGGGCAAGCAAACCGAGCTAGCATGGGGCCCCCAAGCTGTCTCGTCTGTCTGCCTGCTGCTATGTTCACAGCATTGCAGGCATGCCGCACACCAGTCTGTCCTTTCGGTAAGATCGCAGCACTGCCCCCACCCCCTGCCTGTCTTATTCACACAAGATGAGAGCATCGGGCGCTCTGGACAAAGCACCAGTTTTTTTAAGTTAAGAAGTGGGTGATTGGCTGCTACGCAGTGGGCGGTCCCAGCAAGCAATCACTCACCTTTAACATGAAAAGGCCCGCTCTTTGTCCAGGGCTGCCGTGCTTCTCATCTTGTGTGAATAAGGTAATGCTCTGTGGGGAGGGGGAGTGCTGTGCTGTTATGGGGACAGGAGTCTACTATTGAGGGGGGTCTGTGATGGGAGGACAAGTCTGTGAGGGGGGATCAGTCTGTGATGGGGGGGTCAGTCTGTGATGGGGGGACAAGTCTGTGAGGGGGGGTCAGTCTATGAGGGGGGGTGGGTCAGTCTGTGAGGGGGGGTCAGTCTGTGATGGGGGACAAGTCTGTGAGGGGGGATCAGTCTGTGACGGCGACCAGTCTGTGAGGGGGGCCAGTCTGTGATGGGGTCAGTCTGTGATGTGGGGTACCAGTCTGTGATGGGGGCACCAGTCTGTGATGGGGGGTCAGTTTGTGATGTGGGGTCAGCTTATGATGTGGGGTCAGTTTGTGATGTGGGGTCAGTTTGTGATGTGGGGTCAGTCTGTGATGGGGGGCCAGTCTGTGATGGGGGGCCAGTCTGTGATGGGGGCACCAGTCTGTGATGTGGGGTCAGTCTATGATGGGGGCACCAGTCTGATGGGGACCAGTCTGTGATGTGGGGTCAGTCTGTGATGAAGACACCAGTCTGTGATGGGGGGGCCAGTCTGTGATGGAGGCACCAGTCTGTGATGGGGGGCCAGTCTGTGATGGGGGCACCAGTCTGTGATGGGGGGTCAGTCTGTGATGGGGGGTCAGTCTTTGATGGGGGGGTCAGTCTGTGATGGTGGGGCAGTCTGTGATGGGGGGTCAGTCTGTGATGGGGGCACCAGTCTGTGATGGGGGCACCAGTCTGTGATGGGGCACCAGTCTGTGATAGGGGAGCAGTCTGTGATGGGGGACCAGTCTTTGAGTGTGGGTGAACTTAAACTGTATCGCTATGCTGTGGTTCCTGTAGGCTTTGTGTGCGTGCAGGGGGGGTTGGGGGGCCTCTATGTCCATTTTGCTTGGGGCCCCCAAATTCCTTCAAACGGCCCTGCAAGGAATAGAGAGGAGTAGTGTAAAGAAACAAGAAAATAAATGAGAGGTAAAATCAAATGATCATGATTAGGTGGTGTGGGTAGGGAGGGTGGCAAACAGAAACACGCACAAAATAATGCACAAAAGGGATATAGATAAGAAAAGGGAGCCAGTTTGGGAACTAGAGTTTTACACATTTTATTATCTATTTAATATGTACTGTATCCTGTATTTGAAAATGCGCACAAAGTGTATGATAATTGCAAATATTGAATAAAAAAAGAAATGACATAAAAAAAAAACGGCCCTGCTTGTCGTATATCTGCAGTAGGGATGAGCCGAACACCCCCGGTTCAATTCGCATCCAGAACATGCGAACGGACCGAAAGTTTGCGTGAACTTTCAAACACTGTTAAAGTCTATGGGACTTGAACAGAAGAAATCAAAAGTGCAAATTTTAAAGGCTAGTATGCAAGTAATTGTCCTAAAAAGGGTCTGGGTCCTGCTCCAGGGGATGTATCAATGCAAAAAAAAGTTTCAAAAATGTTTTTTTTTGGGGAGCAGCGATTTTAATGATGCTTAAAGTGAAAAAATAAAAGTGAAATATTCCTTTAAATATCTTGCCTGGGGGGATGTCTATAGTATGCCTGTAAAGTGTCATGTGTTTCCCGTGTTTAGAACAGTCCCTGCACAAAATGACATTTCTAAAGGAATGAAAGTCATTTAAAATTGCGTGCGGCTTTAATGTAATGTCGGGTCCCGGCAATATGTATGAAAATCATTGCGAACAATTGCATTGGGTACACCCCCCCCCCCCCCTCCCCAGCCTATTACCAGGCCCTTTGGGTTTTGTATGGATATTAAGGGGAATTTCGCACACAAATTAAAAAAAGGAAAGGCGTGGGGCCCCCAGGCCCTATATACTCAGAACAGCAGTATGAATCTGTTTGTAATTTGGAACAGGTACATTTAGTAAGTGTAGCTCCAGCCCAAAAATGTTTTTTTAAGCTTTTTGGATATCATAGGGAAGGATTAAAACCCCTGTAACATTTGTTCTGCTGTCTGTACCCGTTTAGAGGATTTACCTCACTTTCTGGGCCAATGACAATTGGATTTTGAAAATGTTGGGTTATTAGGGAAAGCATCAGTGGATTCACCTTTTTACTATATTAACTTTTACAGTAGAGAATTTCCCTTCCTTCTAGGGGTAGAATTCCTCTCACTTCCTGCCGTCTCCCTCCGTTTGTAAGTAGGAGTCGTTTGTAAGTCGGACGTTTGAAAGTAGGGGCCTGCCCTATATACTCTGCAGAAATTTGGGCCTTAGGTGTTGGTGGTACCAAAACACTGTAAGCCCACACAGTTACTCTTGGTGGGCGCTGGAACGGGCCCTGCTGTGAAATATTAGGTCAAGAATTGTAATTGCATGCCCCTCTTGAACAGGGTCAGAAAAATTGGGCCCTTGGTGGTGGGGTGGTGGTGTTATAGTAGTATATTAGGAAGAGAACAACAGGAACACTCTGCAGTGAGGTTTAGCTGCACACTGTGCCCGGGATACAGTATACTGACTGAAAAAACTGCAGCTACCTGAATCAACTGCTTGCCTGTAGTATATCAGGAAGAGAACAATAGGAATGCTCTGCAGTGAGGTTTAGCTGCACACTGTGCACAGGATACAGTATACTGACTGAATTATGGCTCTCTGTGCTGACGGCGTTGTGATTGGCCAAAGCACGCAGGTCATAGTGCATGCTTGGTCAATCATCAGTCAGCGATGACGCAGTGCATTATGGGCCGCAACGCGCTGCTCTAATTTGGCGCGAACGGCCCATAAAGTTTGATCTTCATCGAACAATCAAACAGCCGATGTTCGAGTCAAACTCACAATTCGACTCGAACTCAAAGCTCATCCCTGACCATCTCCTGTACTATGTCTGCAGTCTCTGACCATCTCCTGTAGTATGTCTGCAGTCTCTGACCATCTCCTGTAGTATGTCTGCAGTCTCTGACCATCTCCTGTAGTATGTCTGCAGTCTCTGACCATCTCCTGTAGTATGTATGCAGTGTCGTACTGTCTACTGTAGAATCTCTGCAGTCTCTGATCATTTTCTATAGTATGCCTGCAGTTTCTGACTGTCTCCTGTAGTATATCTATCACTAAATAATATGCACAACCCTTATGTCTGGTTTATTTTTGGCTGCCTGCTCTGCTGTATATAGGTGTTCCTCGTTATTTTCAACCTAAGCCCTTGATTGGCTGCCCGCAGCCTTTGATTGGCTGCCAGAGGTTTATTTTCAATATAGTAAGTAGCTCAGGGACAGGACTCAGGAGGGCAAGAAATTTGAATTGGAAGGAACACACACATGAAATTGACTCTCACAGTGACTGCAGTGTGCAGCAGCACAGATGATGATGATGACACCTCCCTGACATGACACGTCCCCTTCTGAGTCACAGTGACAGTCTCTTTCCACACAAGGTGGTCTCTTCAGTCCACTCCAGTCCAAATTGCATTGACAGTCCCACTTCGGGCTTGCCTGGCTCCTGTCCCTTAGACCTGCATTTGAGGCTCCGGCCACTCTACTCGGCTCCCTTGCAACATGACATCACAAAACACATCCAGGTGCTGTCTGAGCACACTGTAGCAGGCACTTGGATGGTCTTGGCTGGCTCTGGACCAAAACTGCGCATGTGCCATTTCGAGCAGAGCACCAAAGCCATATTTTTACTGGCAACCTTTTCCTGTCACTGGCATAAGAAAAGTGCCAATTTTTTACTGGCTTCCGGTAAAAATACTGATAGTTGGCAACACTGCCGCGGTCCCTGCCTGCAAATGGCAGTTGCTAAGGCCTGACAGAGTCAGAGTTGGGCCTACCGTGTGCTAGCTGTGCCTGGAACCAAGTATTGTACAGGAGAGAGAGAAAAATCTGCAAATAAGCATTGTGCTGAAGGAGGCTGGAGCTCTAGAAGAGGTTCCAACTGAACATCCAATTGCTTCTACCATTGATTCTGGGCATCCTAAAATTTCTCTACCCCTATCCAAGTTCAAAATCCTTCAATAAAATACAAAACAAACATACAGACTGTTCGTTGTCTCTAAGGTGAATGGGAAGTGAATGCCAGGCTGGGCAGGGTGACAGGAGGACCACAACTTTCAGCAGTGCCTACGGAGGGTAGCGCTACAAAAATATGTGAAAAGTGGGGCGTGCATTTGTGATCATCCTCCCCCAGTCAATACTTTGTAGAACCACCTTTCACTGTAAATTCAGCTACAAGTCTTTTTGGATATGTCTCTACCAGCTTTGCACATCTAGAGAGTGGCATTTTTGCCCAATCTTCTTTGCAAAATAGCTCAAGCTCTGTCAGATTGGATGGAGAGCATCTGTGAACAGCAATTTTCAGGTCTTGCCACAGTTTCTTAATTGGATTTAGGTCTCGACTTTGACTGGGCCATTCTAACACATGAATATGTTTTGATCTAAACCATTCCATTGAAGCTCTGGCTGTATGTTTAGGGTCGTTTTCCTACTAGAAGGTGAACCTCTGCCCCAGTCTCAAGTCTTTTGCAGACTTTAACAGGTTTTCTTTGAAGATTGACCATCCATCTTCCCATTGACTCTGACTAGCTTCCCTGCCCTTGTTGAAGAAAAGCATCCCCACAACATGATGCTACCATCACCATGGTTTACAGTGCGTTTAGGGTGATGTGAATTGTTACATCGTTGCATAAAAGTTGCATAGAAGGTGAGGTTGAAAAAAGACACAAGTCCAACCTATGTGTGAGTCAGTATTACATTGTATATCCCTGTATGTTGCGGTCATTCAGGTGCTTATTTAATAGTTTTTTTTAAACTATCGATGCTCCCCGCTGAAACCACCTGTGGAAGGGAATTCCACATCCTTGCCACTCTTAAAGTAAATAACCCTGTACGCAGTTAACCTCCCTGGCGGTATGATTATGTCTGGAATTTTGTACCAAAAGCGGTACCATTATTTTGCATGGAAATTTTGCTTTTTATACTGTAGGCCTGCAATTCCTTGGAATAACTCACTTAAATCTGTCCAAACAAGAGTCTAGTAGACATCCCGGGTATGCAGGGATGGACTGGCCATTGGGACTACAGGGAGTTTCCCGGTGGGCTGATGGCTCGGTGGGCCGGCTTCAGTGACAGCGGACCGCCGCCCCCCTCTGCTCCTCTGTCTCTCCCTTCCCACAGCGCTCACCTGGGGGGAACAAAGAGGCAGGGAAAGGACCAGAGCAGCAGGGGGGAATGACAGAGGAGCATGGGGGAGGGGACAGACAGCTGACTCAACAGCTATGACCTGGAAGTTTCTCACTTCTGCCTAATCTTGTCCCATAAGTGGGGCACCAAACTGATTCTTTGCCCCATGTGAAATAATGTCTAGCTTCTCCACTGGTGATGCCTATAAGAGTACCAGTACCAGTCGTTCTACTCTAATAAAGTAAAACGACTAGTGGTTAGTGAAGGGGGAGAGGGGGCTTGGGTGGAAAGGGGGGGGGGGTTGGTCGCGGGAGTTGTCCGGCTGCCATGGGAGAGACCTGTCAAAGTGGGCCAATCTGGATGAAGTCCAGGGCCAAATTTCTGTCCCAGTCCAGCCCTGCGGGTATGATAAAGTTTGAAACACAAAATCATAAAATTATAATATAATAAATAACTATAAATAATTATAACAAATGATAATGTAATTATAGAAAAAAATATTCAATAATGTAATCAAATCAAAAACACTGAAATTTGCTCAGTTGCAGAATTATCGCTGTCATTACTTTTATTTTGTTATGACGGATCTCCCCACAAATCGCTATCGCTCAATTCTGCAAGTGATTATAATTTATTATCGATGTTTTCTAGCTGCTCTAAAATCACTTTTGACATAAAGAGACACTTTTGGTTGCTATGGACAATCTCTAGTTTGCAGGCAGAAAGAACAGTTTTTATTATATAAAAGAACATGTAGGACACTGGGAAAACCACTAGGGACAAGGGAGGTGTGTATTTTTTACATACAGTACTGTAATCTATAACATTACAGTATACTGTATGTACTGTGTTTGTTTACTTTTTTTAATTTGGCGCCGTTCTCCGCCCCGGTGCGTCGTAACGTCGCAGGGAATGGAGATCGTCTGCACACGGGGACATTGTGTGAATCGAGCGAGCACCCGCTCGCTCACACAGCGGGGATGCACGCTGCAGGCTCTGCACATCTACCCCGAGCATGACTCAGGGATACCAATCCTAGCATGAAAAAAACACCCCGAGTCACTCTCGGGAATACTGCTAAGGGGGTTTAAGGTTAAACCTCTTTTATACCAATTTGAGAGTGGCCACGTGTCTTATTAAGCTCCCTTCCGCGAAAAAGTTTTATCCCTATTGTGGGCTCACCAGTAAGGTATTTGTAAATGTAAATCATATCCCCTCTCAAGCATCTCTTCTCTAGAGAGAATAAGTTCAGTGCTCGCAACCTTTCTTCATACCCAATATCCTCCAGACCCTTAATTAGCTTTGTTGCTCTTCTTTGTACCCGCTCCATTTCCAGTACATCGTTGCTGAGGAATGGTGCACAGAACTGGACAGCATACTCCAGGTAGTGGAGGTACTCCAGGTGTGGCCGGACCAGAGTCTTGTGGGAGTATCATCTCTTTATCCCTAAAGTTAATCCCCTTTTTAATGCATGCCAATACAGTGGAACCTCGGTTTAAGAGTTACTTGAGAGTAATTGGTTTGAGAGAGTTTTGATTTGCAAGCAACTTTTTTTTTTTATTCTGACTCGCTTTGCGAATGTTGACTCGCAAGACAAGCAGAATTCAAGCTAAATAGTCCTGCAGTACCTCATTTGGCTTGAGGTACGAGGGTGCAGAAGCCGAGCAGAGCCCAAAACAGGCCTGCAGTACCTCATTTGGTCTGAAGTACGGGGGCGCAGAAGCTGAGAAAAGCCGAACATTGGCCTGCAGTACCTCATTTGGCCTGAGGTATGGGGGCGCATAAGCCAAGAAAAGCCGAACATTGGCCTGCAGTACCTCATTTGGCCTGAGGTATGGGGGCGCATAAGCCAAGAAAAGCTGAACATTGGCCTGCAGTACCTCATTTGGCCTGAGGTATGGGGACGCAGGAAACAAGTGTCCTCTGGCCTTTTCAGCCGTTTTCGGCGCTCTCTGGTGCCCCCCACCTCTGGCTGCATTCGGTATTGCATTCCATTGCAGTCAATGCGGAACAAATTATTTTTGTTTTCATTGACTTCAATGGGAAAACTTGCTTTGATATACGAGTACTTTGGATTACGACCATACTCTTGGAATGGATTATGCTCGTAATCCGAGGTTTAACTGTATTCTGTTTGCTTTGTTAGCAGCAGCTTTGCATTGCCTGCTATTGCTGAACCTATCGTTTACTAGGAGCCCCAGGTCCTTTTCCATCCTAGACTCCCACAGAAGTTCACCCCCTAGTGAGTAGATTGCATATATTCGAACCTTGGGAGTGATGGTAAAGGGTGGTGGTCTGGAAATCTTAACTCTTAAGGGGGGGTTTCCAGCCTTGTGTTTCGCACTCTATACACAGCGATTTTGTGATATCTTCCTAAATGGGGATATTTCTTTATCTCCCCCTTTTTGGTCTGTTTTCTTGGGACAGCTTTTTAAGGATTCCTTCTATTTTGTACTTTATATTACATTATAGATATACACGTTTGCTCCTGAAGAATGGATATAATTCACTGAAACGCATCAAGTTTTTGTACCTATCATGTTTAAATCGATTGTGTGTTTTTTATATATTTTTCATTTTAGTCATGTACTTTGTATAATCAATATATGAATTGTTTGTGCATCTTGGTATCTATTCCAAATTATGTGAAGCTAAGGAGATGTTATACCCATGATCCTTCCCTGTGGATATGTGCTATTCATGCTCTATATGTATGTATACAGACCAAATACTGTGATAACAATCATTGTCTGCGTGACTCATTTAAAGTGGTAGTAAAGTCTTTACTACCACTTTTACCTACAGGTAAGCCTATATTAAGGCTTACCTGTAGGTATAAAGAATATCTCCTAAATCTGCTTTTGCCTTACAGGTGTAAAAAAAAAAATGCGGGTATACAACCACTTTAAAGTTCCACTTTGCTAGCTCTCCTCTTTTTAACATAATAGGAAAGGAGGCATGACTATGTCCTTGCCTCGTTTAAAGTCCCGCCAATGCCCTGTTCTAACTGGTCTGTAATTCCCAGGGATGTATTTTGGCCTTTTTTTAAATATTGATGCTACATTGGCTGGTACCATTCCGGTCAGTAGACTGTCAGTAAATATTAGGAACAATGGTCTGGCAATTACTTGACTGAGTTCCCCAAGTACCATTGGGTGCAAGCCATCTGGTCCTGGTGATTTATTAAATCTTAAGTTATCCAAGTCTATTTCTAAATCTGTCCTCTGTTAGCCATGAGGGTGCTTCCTGTGTCACAAGGATAAACACTGCAGTTTTAGTTACTAAAGCCTGATTCACTTGTGAAGACTGGGAGAAGAATACATTCAATACCTTTACCATCTCCTCATCCTTTGTAACCAGATGTCCTTCCTCATTCTTTATGGGGGCCAATATGGTCTGTCCTCCCTTTTCTACTGTATATATACTTAAAAAATGTCTTCAGTTAGTTTTGCTTTTAGGCCAAAAAGTTTAATTTGGGTCTCATCTGACCAGAGGACCTTCTTTCACGTGTTTGCTTCGTCTCTCACATGGCATTTTGCAGACTGCAAACGGGACTTCTTATGGCTTTCTTTCTGCCACTCTTCCATAAAGACCAGATTTGTGGAGTGCACAACTATTAGTTGTCCTGTGGACAGATTCTCCCACCTGAACTGTGGATCTCTGTAGCTCCTCCAGAGTTACCATGGGCATCTTAGCTGCGTTTAGGTGGATGGCCATGTCTTTTTGCAGTTGTGCCATAGTCTTTCCATTTTCAGATGATGAATTGAACAGTGCTCCGTGAGATGTTCAAAGTTTGGGATTTATTTATAACCTAACCCTGCTATAAACTTCTCCACAACTTTATCCCTGACCTGTTTGGTGTGTTCTTTGGCCTTCATGATGCGGTGTGTTCCCTGAGGTTCTCTAACCAACCTCTGAGGGCTCCACAGAACAGCTGTATTTATACTGAGATTAAATTACACACAGGTGTTCTCTATTAACCAATTAGGTGACTTCTAAAGACAATTGGTTCCACTAGATTTTAGTTAGAGGTATCAGAGTAAAGGGATACAAATGTACACTACGTTTTTCAGATATTTATTTGTAGAACAAAATTGTAAACCATTTATCATTTTCCTTCCACTTCACAATTATGTGCCACTTTGTGTTGTTATATCACATAAAATCACGATAAAATACAATTAGGTTTTTGGTTGTAGCATAACAAAATATGGAAAATGTCAAGGGGTATAAATACTTTTTCAAGGCACTGTATATCAAAAAAATAAAATAAATCTGCAGCATTACTAACAGGTTGATGAGTGGGGATCAAGCACACTGCAACATCATTGGGTCCAGTGGATGACAGATGCTTGCATGTCCAATACTGATTCATCAAAACTCCAAATGTCAACATGAACACGACTGGCCTTGGCCCCTGACCTGTCACACTGGAAATCCTCCAAATATGGGGCAATGCACAGAGCCTAAAGGGGATGGCTGTGTATTATTCACAAGGTGCTCCTCTGACATGAGCCAGGACTGGTGGATCCAATCCATAAATGCGTGACATTCAGGGACATAGGTAATAGTGGCACACCAGTGTCATGGCCAGGACAGCAAAGTGATCAGCAGATCTATTCTTTCTGCTATTTTCCATCGAACAAGCTGTTAGATAGATCTAGTGCTTCATTTCATTACATATGTTTTCATTCATATCGATATACACATTTACATTCATTTTCACTTTTATTCATATTTATTTGTTTATTCACCATTATATATTTCACTTGCATAGTCTATCTTATGCTCTTTTAACAGCCTACTTTGGTTTGAATTGTATCGTCTTTAGTTTTTATTTTATTCATCTTCTTCATTGCCTTATGTTTTACCATTTTGTGTCGCTTTAGTACTATGTATGTACCACATCTATATAGTATTTTATATGTGCATTATGTTTATAATGTGCTATTTATGCATTTTGATTATTGGTTTCACATTTGTGTGTATTTGTTGTGTCTTGCTTTGGTGTGCACAGGTGCAATGTCACTATCTCATTGGCATCAGGGGTTGTCCTAATACCATAGGCTCCTCCCGGCCAATCAATTGAGATTGGTCACATGTTCACCCTATGTTCTATATATATACATAACAGTTTCATGCTCCATTAGCCATGAATAAGCACTGATCCAGTGCGAAATGCGTCGGCTGCTCCTTGTTTTCTACTGCTGTGACCCTATTTTTGTACATGCTGTCTATTGAATAAAAGACCACCTATCAGGTTTTGGAGTGCGGCTATCCATTTTTCTTTGTCCTCATTTTGCTTAGTGCACCGCCAGCACCCTCGGTATCCTGCACCACCTGTAACCATATAGTGATCCCACCTGGAGCGGTGACTCCTTTCTGTCAATCGTTTCTGGATTTTGCACATTTTGTTACTAGCTCGGGGGATTCATACTATTGGCTTCTTCAAGATTTGTCTTTTGACTATATCATCATTCAGGATTATCGGTCGTCTATGGAGAACAGCGTACCCACACCGGTCACAGCAGAACAAGGTTGTAGCAGGACTTTGAAAACACTAGCAGAGAACCCATTGAGCCTGGGAGTTCAAGCCACTCTGCCTCTAAATACCAGTAATGATTTATCTTTGCTCACCATGTTTAGGTAGCTTGAACATCTCATGGCCAAGGAGATCAGATTGTATTGGGACACATACCATCTATCGGACTATGTCAAAATGGCACAAATTCCACGTGGTTTACGTATCAAGAAATTCCCCACCTCAGAACTTTGCAGTAATGAATTCAAAAAATAATGGACTGATGCTCTCAGCACCTGTTCACTCAGCCTAATGGACATAATGATTAGATCCAATTTGGAACAGACGGAGAAACTTAAGGCTGAGATCAACACCATTCAGAAGGAACTTACCTTGTTACAAACACATCCTGAATTCAGCAGCCTGGATGGTAAACTAAATAAAGGGATTTTTAAATACAGCTTACCTGTAAAATCCTTTTCTTGGAGTACATCACGGGACACAGAGCGGCATATTCATTACTATATGGGTTATATGGAGTACCTTCAGGTGTGGACACTGGGAATCTCAAACAGGAAGTCCCCTCCCTATATAACCGCCTCCCCTAGAGGGAGTCCCTCAGTTTTGTAGCAAGCAGTATGCCTCCCAAAAATGTTCCCCAAAAGAGGGGTGGGAGCTCTGTGTCCCGTGATGTACTCCAAGAAAAGGATTTTACAGGTAAGCTGTATTTAAAAATCCCTTTTTCTTTCTCGTACATCACGGGACACAGAGCGGCATATTCATTACTATATGGGATGTCCGAAAGCAATGCTTTAATGAGGGGAGGGAGACATCTTCTCAAAAGAGATTTAATTTAGAGGTATACTCAAACAATAATAATAAATCCAACTTAGTCAAGAAAAACTTTTTTTTTTTTTTTTTACACCCAAGGGTGCCCCTGATCCCGAGGATCTTAAACCGCAGCCTGTAGTACTGCCTGCCCAAAGGCTGAATCCGCATTCCTTCTCACGTCTAGTTGATAAAACCTTGTAAACGTGTGGACTGATGACCACGTCGCCGCCTTGCATATCTGAGCCATAGAGATCTGATGGTGTGCTGCCCAGGAGGCGCCCATGGCCCTGGTAGAATGGGCCTTTACCGACAAAGGAGGAGGCACCCTCTTCAAACCGTAGGCCTGAATGATTAATTGTCTAATCCATCTCGAGATGGTGGATTTTGCAGCTGCCTGCCCCTTCTTGGGGCCATCTGGTAGAACGAACAACACATCTGTTTTCCGGATCTTTTCTGTAGCTTTAAGATAGGCCTTCATGGCCCGGACAATATCCAAGGTATGCAGCAACCCCTCCTTTCTAGATGTGGGTTTCGGAAAGAAGGATGGAAGTACCAAATCCTGGTTCAAGTGAAAATTGGATATAACCTTTGGTAGAAAGGCAGGATGGGGCCGGAGAACTGCCCTGTCCTTATGTAGAATGAGATATGGTTCCTTACACGATAAGGCTGCCAACTCTGACACTCTCCTGGCCGAAACTATGGCGACCAAGAATACCAACTTTTTTGTCAGTAAAACTAAAGGAATCTCAGCCAACGGCTCAAAGGGTTGTTTCTAGAGAGTGGACAGGACAAGATTTAAGTCCCATGGACAAATTGGTGACTTGACAGGAGGATTAATACGCAAGACCCCCTGTATGAAGGTCTTTACCAGCGAGTGGGTGGCCAGCGGCCTCTGAAACCACACTGACAGAGCTGAAATCTGTCCCTTGATTGTGCTTAAAGCCAGGCCTTTATCCACTCCTAGCTGGAGAAAACCTAACACCCTATCAATGGTATATTTGCGGGAATTCCATCTTTTGGATTCACACCAGCCTACGTAGTTCCTCCACACCCTGTAATAAATCACCCTGGAGCCCGGCTTTCTAGCCCTAATCAGGGTAGGAATTACCTGCCTAGACAGACCTCTACCCCTGAGAATCAGGGATTCAGCCTCCAGGCCGTCAAATTTAGACGCTGTAATGTAGGGTGGAGGATCGGGCCTTGTGAGAGTAGGTCTGGTCGTAGAGGAAGAGTCCAAGGGTCTCCCACTGCCATCCTTAGGACTAGTGAGTACCATGTCCTCCGGGGCCAAGCTGGAGCTACTAGAATGACTGGCTTGTGCTCCACTCTGATCCTGCGCAACAGGCGCGGAAGTAACTGTAGCGGAGGGAATGCATATAGAAGTTTGAATTGATGCCAAGGGCAAACCAACGCATCGGTTCCGCAGGCCATAGGGTCCCTCGCTCGAGACACGAACCTGTCTAGTTTCTTGTTGAACCTGAATGCCATTATATCTACGTCTGGCATTCCCCACTTCTGGCAGATTGTCTGAAAGACCTGGGGATGCAGAGACCACTCCCCCGGCGACAGAATCTGGCGACTTAAGAAGTCTGCCTGCAGGTTGTCCACTCCGGGAATGAATATCGCCGAAATGCAGGGTACATGAACCTCTGCCCACTGAAAAATCAAGCTCACCTCCCTCTGAGCGGCCTGACTCCTGGTTCCCCCTTGGTGGTTTATGTATGCCACCGCTGTGGCATTGTCTGACTGGATTCTCACCGGGGACCCCTGTAATCTGGAGGTCCATGCCAGGAGGGCTAGGCGAGCAGCTCTGATCTCCAAGACATTGATGGGTAGCTGCCTCTCTGCTTCCACCCAAGTTCCCTGGCGAGAGAACCCCTCCAAGACCGCCCCCCAGCCTGCCAGGCTGGCGTCTGTGGTAACTACCTTCCAGACAACGGGGCTGAAGGACCTTCCCTTTAGAAGATTCTGAGGGTTCAACCACCAAGCCAGGCTTTGTCGGACCCTTGATGATAGCGTCAAAGGGGACTCCAAGGCATGTGCTCTCTTGCCCCAGGCTGCTAGAATGGCTGCCTGTAGGACGCGAGTGTGGATCTGAGCGTATGGTACTGCCTCGAACGTGGCCACTAGCTTGCCTAGTAATCGCATACACAGGCGAATAGTTGGTTTTTTCTTGCTTAGAACCAACTGAACCAACCCCTTGATAGCCTCGATCTTTACAAGGGGCAGGAACACCCTTTGCTGTTCTGTGTCTAACCTCATGCCGAGGTATTCCAACTGCTTTGTGGGCTGGAACGCTGACTTTTCCCGGTTTAGGACCCAGCCGAACCTTTCGAGGTACTGAACCGTGAGGTTTACTGCCTGTTGCAGACACGGCCGTGAGTGATCTATGATTAAAAGGTCGTCCAAGTATGCTAGGACTGTGACCCCTTGGATCCTTAGATTGGCCAAAACTGGGGCTAGGATCTTCGTGAATACCCGGGGGGCCGTGGCTAGCCCGAAGGGGAGCGCCCTGAATTGGAAGTGTCGCTGCCCCACTGCGAAGCGTAAAAATCTTTGATGCGACTGAAAGATTGGTACATGAAGGTAAGCATCCTTTATGTCTATGGAAGCCAGAAAATCGTCCCTCTGGAGCGTGGCGACTGCTGACCGGATGGATTCCATCCGGAAGGAACGAACCCTTAGGTAAACGTTTAAACTCTTTAGGTCCAAGATTGGCCTGACATCGCCGTTGGGCTTTGGTATGACAAAGAGATTGGAATAGAAACCTAGCCCCTGCTCTTGGGCTGGCACCTATATTATCACGTCCTGGCAAAGCAGGTGATCCAAAGCTGCCAGCATCGAGGCCTTCTTTGCTGGATCCTTTGGTAGCCTTGACTCTTGAAAATGAGGCGGAGGAAACTTTAGAAACTCCAGTCTGTAGCCTGTGGTTACAGACGCCCGGACCCATTTGTCGGGGATCTTGGCTTCCCAAACTTCTGAGAAGAAACAAAGCCTTCCCCCCACCCGCGAGAGTGGGGGCGCCCCTTCATAAGGCAGACTTAGGGGCTGGTTTTGTCGGCTTGCGATACCATGGTCTCTTACCCCCAGGGGCCTGTCCCTGTGATCTACTGTTAAAGTTGGATCGCGCAGGCGGCCGTCGATACTGCCTGGAATTTGAGGGCCCTGAGACAGGAAAGAGCTGCCTTTTAAATGTAGGACCCCGGAATGTCTTTTTGACTGGTAAAAGGGTACTTTTGCCACTTGAAATAGTCTGAATGTATTTATCCAGATCCTCTCCGAAGAGTCGTCCTCCATGGAAGGGAAACCCTGCCAGAAGCTTTTTGCATGGGGGCTCCGCCGCCCAGTTCTTCAACCATAAGAGCCTTCTCATGTGCACCAAAAATAGTGATAAACGAGAGGCCTGCTGGATGGAATCCTTTATAGCATCTACCGCAAAACACAGAGCTCTGGGAATGTCAGAACTCTTCTGCCTGTTGGGTAGGCATGTCTTTTAGCATTTCTTTTGTCTGGTCCTTTAACGCCTGACAAACTCCAATCGCAGCCACAGCTGGCTGCACCACTGCTCCTGCCGTAGCAAAGGATGCTTTTAAAAGTGTCTCTAACTGTTTATCAACCGGATCTTTAAACATTTGTATGTTTTCCACCGGGCAAGTTAGTGATTTATTCACACATGAGATGGCTGCATCCACCACTGGGAGCTTCCACCTCTTCGAGAATGTTTCCTCCATAGGGTAAATGACCGCAAATCTCTTCGGCGGCAGAAAAATCCTGTCCGGTCGTACCCAATCCTGAAAGATCAATTCCTCCAAGAGAGGATGGACCGGAAAAACTGCGTTGCTTAAAGGAGCTTTCAAAGAGCCCAGAGAGGATACCGCAGGAACCTGAGGCTCTGGCAATGGTAAATTAAATGCCGAGCGGACCATGTCCGTCAAAGACTGTACCCACAGTCTCTCTGTCTGGGAGTCTGAAAATGGTTCCTCAGAGGTAGATCCCTCAATCCCTGAACCCTCTTGGTTCAGGTCTAGTTGATCCTCCTGCGATTCCAATTCCTTCCAGAGAGAGAATTTTAGCATCTGAGGATACACCTTTTGGTGATGGGGATCTAGCCCGTTTCTTGCCAGGAATAGATCTAGCGATCAACGCTGCTAATCTCTCTTCTAGCCCCCCTAGGGATACAGCTAGCATCTCCTCTGTGATAAACACAGGGCTGGGCTGATCTGGGCCAGCCTCAGCACCAGACCCCCCTAATGGCTCATCCAAGGCGACCTTCATGGGAATAAGCTGCGGGGAAAGTATCGGCATATCATCAGAATCAGAGGGGGAACCCCTTTGTTTTTTGGTTTTGGTCTTTTTTGTACCCTTTTGACCCCGAACCTTTGGAAGCCATAATACAAAATCGAGGGACTCCGCCTACAACAGCAGACTGTAGTGGCCAGGAGTACAAAAACTAGGGTTTAGGGGACAATAGATCACTAATGCCCAAAAACTGATGGGGCCCGCGTATGTTCTCTTTTATTTTTTATTTTTTTAAATATATAAGTCCCTTCTTTTTTTTTTTTTTAAAAACATACAGCGACCCCAAACTTAGTTTGCCAGCCTCCAACCTGTTGCAAAAAGGGGGATTTTTTGGCTTAAAACAGAAAAGCATTGGAACCAAGTCCAGCATGTACTACCCCTCTTCCGCGCACCGGGGTGTCACTGTTCTGTTCTGCCCTGCTGCTGCGTCCTCCTCCCTTTCAGATCAGGCCTCAGACTGAGCACTGACTATAGCCTGCTGATGTATAACAGCACAAGGGCGCGGGGCCCCTGATGACGGCTGCAGGCACGCCTCCCCCCCCCGGCCGCCCCCTTGCCCTCCCCATCTCGTTAAACGAACGGCGCGGGTAGGAAGGCGGCGGTAAGAAGCGTCTATAAGACGTGGCGGCGCTTGCACGTGCATGGCGCGTATGCCGGGAGCAAGGAAGAACATGGAGGAGGGGCCGCGCTGCTGGAGACCCAGGGACTGCAGTACCAAGGCGGTCAGAATCAATACCTCCCGGCCAGGTAGGACTCTCCAAAAGGCCCCATAGGGGTCCTTACTTAGCCCTGGGAAGAAGGAATAGCAGGCAGGTATGCTAGCAAACACAATTGTTTCTTAGACAGGGGAACACTAGTGATGGGGGTAATGAGGATCATCCTGTCTTCTCAAGACCATAGTTGAGGCAAGGTTGTCCAAATGCAGAGCATCAACTTAGGCTACCCCCCTTTTAGGTTACCCGAGACGGAGAGCCTGCTGTGGAACCAAGTCCCGCAGGCTCCCCTCTTACCTGCTCCATGCTGCAGGATGTTTGTCCTAGCAAAACAATCCAATCTTCTCCCATCTCCGTGGGTAGCGTAATAGACCTTCAGGCCCTGGGGTTCCTATGAAGGTAACCCACTGATTCCTGGACCTATAGTAGCACCCTGGCAAACAGGAACTTATGGTCTGTTACGAACTCCTTAAGTCCTGGGCCCTAGGGTCCAGCCCTCCAAAGAGGAGCATTATAGGCAAAACCCCACGGTTTGGGGCCCGGGTACTGTCCACTTTGGCACTGAGGCTCCTTGGACAGATCCGGTTAGCCCGCCCTTAATCCCAAGGATGTGGAGCAAAGCTATTCCGTGACCAACACCTAAGACACTGGCGAAAAAACTGAGGGACTCCCTCTAGGGGAGGGGGTTATATAGGGAGGGGACTTCCTGTTTGAGATTGCCAGTGTCCACACCTGAAGGTACTCCATATAACCCATATAGTAATGAATATGCCGCTCTGTGTCCCGTGATGTACGAGAAAGAAAAGAAGCTAGACAAACTTGAACGCTATGTAATTGACACTAAGAAAGGAAAGCAGACCAGAGATCGTATTGACTATGAAAGCAACAACCTATACGTCTGGAGACAACTTCCACATCAACCCAAGCGTGGTCGCAAGAACAGAGTAAAAAAAGTCAGCTTCTCAGATATTGACAGCGAGGTCGCCTATGACACCCTAGCGACATCAGGCTCAGAGTCCTCACCCGATCGGGGTACCATACAAGCACGCTCTTCCGCTAACGATACCACACGATCCGGGGGATACCCCCGCGGGTCCAACAAAGAACCCAGGAAGAAAAACCCAGCTTCAAGAAAACGGGATCCCCCAACTCAGAGGGTAAAAAGACCTCCGGACCAGAGCTGGAGGGCTCTGCTGGAGCTGAGTTCAAAAGTTCAGAGTCCCCACAATCATCAGTCTCTGTGCATCCTGATCCGCTGGGAGCAGATCCTTGAGACACTGGTGGTTCAGCCGGCATGAGGGATTCGGGCAGTTGAGAACGAGGACGCAGTTGATCCGCATGACGTCTGCAAATGGAACCATCTTCCAGGCGGACCTTGTACATCTTGGGTCCCAAAGTCACTGCAATGACAGCAGGAAGCCAACGGGTGTTGGAAGACCCATAAGATCGGGCCCATACCTTTTGTTGGGCTGTGAATCCGGGAAGCTCATTGTGTTTGACTATCTTGTCTTGGGACTGCAGTACATGTTCCTGGACTGTTTGAGGGCAGAGCATATCCAAAACAGTCCATGGCTGCCGACCCAGAAGGAGTTCTGCTGGAGTTTTACCAGTGGTTGCATGTGGAGTGTTTCTGTAAGCAAAAAAGGAAGGAGTCCAGCTGCTGGGGTGACAAGGACTGTTGTTTACTTGCAGCCACTGTAGCTTTGAAATAGCGTTTGAAAGTCTGCACAAACCTCTCTGCTTGACCATTTGTAGCCGGGTGGTAAGGTGCGGTCAACTTGGGTTGTGGGTAGTCAGGAAACGCTGAAACTCCTGACTGGTGAATTGTGCACCGTTGTCCGTGACGATCTCTCTGGGGTATCCAAACGTAGCAGCGAGAAGAAACAGTATGGAAACTGTTGCCTTAGTCGTTGGCTGACTAACAGGAATGACTTCAGGCCACTTTGAATGGGCGTCCACTATGATCAAGAAGGTGTGTCCTCTGATCGGGCCTGCAAAGTCCAAGTGTAGGCGAAACCAAGGAACCGTGGGCCAAGTCCAGGGCTGGACGCACCCTTGAGGAGGGTCTCTTGCCGTTTGTGCACATCCAGCACAAGCATTCACATATGTTGCGATATCCGAGTCTAGGTTTGGCCACCACACATAGCCTCTGGCCTTTTGTTTCATATGTGTGCCCCTGGGATGACCGGTATGTAGAAAGTCCAGAATGTGTCTCCGGGGGGTCTGTGGAATGATCGCTCGGTCTCCCCATAAAACACAGTTGCCAGCCTGCGGTTAATTCCATACACCTGCGGAAATAAGGTTCATACTCCTGTGTGACGTTTGCAGGCCAACCAGACCGTACCCAGGAGAGTATTGTTTTCAGAAAGGTATCCTTGGTTGTATGGGCTGCTATTTCTCCAGAAGACAAGAAGGACAGGCTGGTGTAACGACAACTCTTGACCGGTGGAGAAGAGTCCATGGACCTCCCTGTCAGTTGGGACATTGCGTCCGCATTAGCATTGGCATCATGACCACGATACTGAATTTTGTAGCTGTATGCCCCCAAGAATAGGGCATAGCGTTGGAGGCGGCCGGCAGTAGTCTGGGAGATGCCTTTGTCAGGGCTAAAGATCTGAACGAGTGGTTTATGGTCCGTCAGTATGGTGAATTCCCTACCATACAGGTAAAGATGAAACTTCTTAATTGCCCATATCAGCGCAAGAGCCTCTTTGTCAATGTGTGAGTAATTGCTTTCTGCTTTTGTCAAAGACCTGGAGGCAAATGCCACTGGTTTTTCTGACCCATCTGGTAAGATGTGGGATAGTACCACCCCCAAACCATAGGGTGAGGCATCACAAGCCAAGGTGAGAGGCTTCTGGAGGTCATAGTGCACGAGCATGCGTGACGCCAACAGCTTCCGCTTAGAAACTTCAAAAGCACGTTGGCATGCAGCCAACGAGTCCCATCTGGAGTGTTTCTCCAAAAGCTTATTCAACGGAAACAAGGTGTGTGCCAGATCTGGCAGGAATTTGTGGTAATAGTTCAGCAAGCCAAGGTATGATCGCAGCTGCTGGACGTTGGTTGGGGCTGGAGCTTTGACTAAAGCATCAACTTTGGCTTCCGTGGTGTGAATACCTTCTGCATCCACAAGGTGGCCACAAAACTCCAATTTAGGCACCATGAATTGGCATTTTGCTGAGTTCACTTTCAGACCCTGTTCTTGGAGTCTTGCCAACACAAGCTCCACATTCTGCTTGTGTTCCTGGTCAGTCTGTCCCGTGATGAGCATGTCATCTAGCAGGCACTGCGTAAAAGGAATGTCCGCCAAAATCTCGTCCATTTTTCGTTGCCAAATGGCTGGGGCAGAGGCTACCCCAAACACCATCCGATTGTATTCATACAGTCCCTTGTGGGTGTTGATGGTCAGAAACTTGCGGGAAGAAGGATGGACCTCAAACTGTAAATATGCTTGTTTGAGATCAAGCTTGGTGAACTTTTGACCCCCTGCAAGAGAGGCAAAAATGTCATCTACTCTACTTCTACTCTGGTAGGGGATCTCTGGTCTATTTTCCCAGTTGAGAGTTCAGTGCCATGCGAAATCTCCACAAATGTGCAAGTCCCCATTCGCTTTCTTTACCGGTACACACTGTGATGCCCCAACTGCCTCGCTGTCTCTACCTTTGAGATACACCTTGTTCCTCCAGCCGACTTAGTTCTGCTTTCCACACCTGCTCGAGTGCCAAAGTACGGTCCCGAGCTTTGAAGAACTTAGGCTGAGCGTTGGGTTTCAGCTTGAGTCTCACACAGTCATGCTTTATTTTTCCCAACTGGTCATCAAAAACCTTTGCTTTCTTTACCGGTACAACTGGTGATGCCCACTCGCTGTGCTCTACCTTTGAGATGACACCTTGTTCCTCCAGCCGACTTAGTTCTGCTTCCACACCTGCTCGGAGTGCGAAAGGTACTGTCCGAGCTTTGAAGAACTTAGGCTGAGCGTTGGGTTTCAGCTTGAGTCTCACACAGTCATGCTTTATTTTTCCCAACTGGTCATCAAAAACCTTTGGGAACCAAGGAACCGTGGGCCATGTCCAGGGCTGGACGCACCCTCAAAGAGGGTCTCTTGCCGTTTGTGCACATCCAGCACAAGCATTCACATATGTTGCGATATCTGAGTCTAGGTTTGGCCACCACACATAGCCTCTGGCCTTTTGTTTCATACGTGTGCCCCTGGGATGACCGGTATGTAGCAAGTCCAGAATGTGTCTCCGGGGGTGAACTTTTGACCCCCTGCAAGAGAGGCAAAAATGTCATCTACTGTGGGTAGGGGGTACTGGTCTATTTCCAGTTGAGAGTTCAGTGCCATGCGGAAATCTCCACAAATGTGAAAGTCCCCATTCGCTTTCTTTACCGGTACAACTGGTGATGCCCACTCGCTGTGCTCTACCTTTGAGATGACACCTTGTTCCTCCAGCCGACTTAGTTCTGCTTCCACACCTGCTCGGAGTGCGAAAGGTACTGTCCGAGCTTTGAAGAACTTAGGCTGAGCGTTGGGTTTCAGCTTGAGTCTCACACAGTCATGCTTTATTTTTCCCAACTGGTCATCAAAAACCTTTGCTTTCTTTACCAGTACAACTGGTGATGCCCACTC